>CM036547.1:12089247-12689247 GCA_020745685.1 Tautogolabrus adspersus | reverse complement strand
GGTTAACAGTAGAACATCAGTCATAAAACAAAGCCTTAAATCCTTATTACTTTGCCCTCATGACTTTAATTGTACCCATGTTAAGAGCAACTGAGTCTTTGAATGAGTAAACATTAGGTGAGTCTTAAGGTATTGCAACATGGTGATTGGGGATTTTCCTAAGATGCTATTTTTAGTTTCATTTTCATTAAGTACGCATCATTGGTGCATTCCTGTCTTTATATGCCGCTAAAGTGATAATGAGACAGCGATGTGAATTGTGAGACTAATAGTAATGTTTGTCCAATAAGTATCTCATCTGTAAATGACTGTAGATTATGAACAGCCCTTCACTGTTTTCTCTCTCTTTTTTTTTTTTCTGCACCTCAGGACACATCTGCAAACTCGGATGTCTCAGAAGAACAGGCTCTGCAGCTCATTTGTAAGATCCTCCGAGTATCGTGGCAGGAGCAGGATAGAGATGTCATCTTTCTCCCTTCACTGGCTGCAGAGTTCCACCAGAACCCTAAAGATGGTATGTCACTGAGTAAACTGAGTCTGACATCCTACTCAGCTGTATGACCCTCCCTCTGTAAAAAATCAAAGTTTTGTCTCTAACTTATTGGTGTTTTCATTTCATAATTTTGATTTTATCCTTTTTTTTTTCTTCTTCCAAAGTATACTCCGACTTCAAAGACCTGATCGGTCAGATCCTCATGGAAGTCTTAATGATGTCCACACAGTCTCGTGTCCAAAACCCCTTTGCTAGCTTAACCGCCACCTCTCAGCCAATTGCAGCAGCCAAATCCCCCGACCACCGTCTGACGCTGGTGCAGCCCTCCAGTCAAGGTGGCAGCCCCATGGGCCCCAGTGCAGGATCCTTTGGAGCAAGCTCTCTTTCCAGGCAAGTACCCTGACTCACTATTATGAGCTCCAGCAGTGTAACTCCTGTAATGGTGTCAAGGCACTGGAAGCGCAGTTACACTCCTCCTGCCTAGCTTCTTTGTCTTGTTTTTCTGATGTTGCTTTGATCATCTCTACTTTTTAGATAATTGTTCCGAGATATGTTTTCCCACTCGTTGTCTCAATGTTGTTCACAGTCTGTATGGGTGTGGTAGTCCTCACACGATGGCTTTGGATGCATCCAAGACGTCCTCTGCATCTCTCCCCATCCCATCTACACCTTCTATCCCACAGTTCGTTGTTCCGCCTAGCCCACCTGCAATTGCCCCACCAAGACAAACTCTCAACCCACCATCTGCCCCCATGCCCATCTCTCAGCGTTATAGGCCTTACTCTGTCACCTCTCCCTGGGGCACTTCTTCCCCTTCTAGCCCTGGTCACAGAGGCTTTAGTTTCTTTGGACCTTCTCCTAGCCCTGCAGGGCTCTCTGTACCTCCCAACACCCCAGTTCCTGTGCCACCACCAAGCCCCCAGTCACTTTCTTTGAGCTCACCTAGGGCTCGCAACCCTCCCTCAACCCCCACCTCTCCCGCAGTGCCCCCTTCTCCCAGATCACATACTCATCAGGCTGCCTTTGCTGCCAGGATTCCACCATCTAGGTATCTCCTCTGCTGTTAGCATGTCAGTGTGCGGTGCTTACGCAACCAAACCTGCTAAAATGTAAACATTTAGTGAACTACCAGTTTTAAGCTTGTGTGCATGCCAAGAGTTTTAGAACCTAATCTATGGCCAGCTTCCTTTTGTTTATTTAGACTTCAGTACATTCTGTAGGTACTGACACAAACAATGGTTAGTTCAACTGGGTTAGCTTCAGAATAGTTTAAAAGTAAGTCAGCCTGATACTTCAGCATGTCTATGTTTTAAAATATAAAGTCTACAAAACATTAACAAATAGTGATTAACATTTAGAGAATAAAAAAAGTATGAAATCCAATATTCTAAACTCTTTGAAATCGATCACATGACATAAAATGGAACTTGCTAACAACTAACAGGCATTCTAGTTTGTTTATTTAAAGTATGAATGCTGCTTGTTGCTAACATGTATCATTAAAAAATATATTAGTTCTAGTGTGTCATGATTTATAGTTGCTGCAAAGAAGATGTATGAACAAATAAGATTTGACTCATGCCTCTTTGCATTGGCTTTTGTGAGACCAGTGGTAGGACTGAATGTGACTCAGCTGAAGAAATGTACTGACGGTGTGTAAAAGCTGCAGACAAAATGGCTTAAAAGTTAACATTTAAAAAAACAGCCCAACAAGTAGTCTTAAAGCGAGCATGCAACCCATCAGCAGCGTTTCCTTAGTGCTTCCCTCTACCATGTCCTCTGTCCTTGTGATCACATTTTTCTTCTCCTTTCACTTCTGTCTTCCCTTGCTTGCAAAACATTTCCTTTTTTTTTTCTTCAATCTTTCCCTCACTCTCTTGTTGTCTTTTTCTCGCCATGTTAGCCCCTTGTCGTCCCTATTCTTTGCCCTCTCTGACATGTCTCAGGACAGCAGTGATGAAGAATCTGAGGAGGAGGATTTTGCACGGGTTCAGTTTGGGTCCAGGTACACCGCTGCACGGTGTGTGCGTTTGTGTTTGCTTGCTCAGACAAGACCCCACTGCATGTTCCAGTGGGCCCTGAAGGCTTAGCACTAACTGCGCACAACCACACCAGGGAAGAGCGGAGAAAAACAAACATGTTGGCTCTGCAAACTTTAAGAGTGCTTTGGCTGTTTGGGTCATCAGAGGCTTAGATATGAGGTCTCATAACTATAACTTTTAGTATAAATATTGTATACAATTTGGTTTCCACAGGGCTGTAAGAACTTCATAGAATAAATCCACTTTATTGATTCCTGTATTTTGAATGACATTTGCTGGCCTTGCAGTCCCTGTATATTGCCTGGAGTTGAATAAGTAATATATGTGAATACGAGTATTTTTTTTAATGCCTCTTGCGTCTTAAAAGAATGATCCTTTACCCTGAATGAGTGTTAAAACTGAGGCGCATGGTTGATTGATCTGTTACTAATTCAACACTTGTTCATTATTATTAGATTAGAAAGTGAAGCCTGATTCCCTTCTTTATGGATTTTTGATTTGTTGCATAGTTAAAGTCCGACTGTGTTTACAACAGCAAAAGAGGTCTTATTTTGGTTTGGTTCCACTTGCATCTCATCTTTGCACAAGAAAAAAAAAGCGATAGATGGATTAACATTTTGGTATCTAACATCGTAACGTGTTTTGTTGACGTCATTTTAAGCTTGAAGATAGTATAACCCACTATAGCGATGATGTTCCTTCATTGCCTGTGTTTAATGGACAAATAACTTGTTAACTTCATTTGAGGGTTTGGCGTGCTTGAAGCAGCTAACACACAGGTTTTGTGGTTACAGCTAAACACTAACAGCCACTTAAACTCCTGTCAACCTCTTGGTCAGAAAATGGTGGCAGTCAGAGTCCTAATTTAGCTTCAAAAACTTGGCAAATGACTATTTTTGCTTTGTTCAAGTTTCCAGTACTATGATGCTGCAATGCAGTCTCTAATTCTTTATAGTTTGTTTCTTTCAGGACCCGCCTTGAGAGTGGGTTTGTGTTTGTTAACCATACCTTCATGACTTTGTTTGACCCTAACAATGTATCTTTCAATGCGCTGCTGTGGTTTGTCTTTTAATGACATCCTCTCTGTCCTTGTTTCTGTGTTTTACCTTCTTGTTTGTAGTCTTGGTGCATGTGGAGGGTCGATGTCCTGTGACTCAGCCAGCGACCGCTTCACTATTGAAACTTGCAAAGAGACAGAGATGCTGAACTACCTCATTGAGCGTTTTGACAGTGTTGGCATGGAGGAAAGAAAAGCCCCCAAGGTAAAGGTCAAAGCTTTGACATTATAATGACTCTGCTCATAGTTTCAACTAAAAAGATCTTTTCAGCTTTACCCACCATGTCTTAATCGATCCAACAATGTCCAGAGGACAGAGGAACAGTGTGTACTTTAGAGACTAGCTGCAGGCCAGATGGTCTGGTAAAGAGCTACGATTTTCTCATCGAAGAGCGCTGTGATACAACGGAGAGAATTTCTGTGAAAATTGCAGCTTACATTTTAATCGCACCTCTAATCATTTTCTCTCCTCTCTTAACCCTTTCTGTATCTATCAGATGTGTAGCCAACCGAATGTCAGCCAGCTTCTCAGCAACATTCGCTCTCAGTGTATTTCCAATGTGGCCCTGGTCCTGCAAGGCACGCTGACGCAGCCACGGTATGAAACCCGCCGCACACTGTGACAAATTTTGGGTCTTTTTTTTTTTTTTGTCATTGTGTTTGTGTTACGTTCTGTTCCTTTCCCTTTGAGTCTATGTCTCCATAGCAACTACTCTTTCACCTCAATTGCAGTACCATTATTTATATAATTGCAGCACAGTACATCTCTGTCCTCTACATGTAGGAGTCCTCTGGAGCAGTCTTTGCTTGTACCCTACATGCTGTGCCGGAACCTTCCTTATGGCTTCATTCAGGAGCTGGTGCGCATTACCCACCAGGAGGAGGAGGTGTTTAGACAGGTAGGATTGCAATACTTTTAAATATTTTGGATTTTGCTGTGAGCTAAAAGTTGTTATGGTACTGATGCATATTGTATTTCAGATCTTCATCCCCATCCTGCATGGACTTGCTCTTGCAGTGAAAGAATGTTCCTTTGACAGTGACAACTTTAAATTCCCTCTTATGGTAAGGCAATGTTTTCCTGGCGTGTCTTATATTGTACTTAAAGGAAAGAGATAAGACTTAATGTAGACAATAAAGGGGGGTATACAGTGTAGCAGGGCTTGATGCTAGTTACTGCAGACTGTCAGAGAACCTGTCTACTCAGTAGATAGAGCTCCAGTTGTACAGTACGGGTACCAGAACTTAGCAGACATGCTTCAGTATGCGGCATCATTGTGTTGCTTCACTTCTAAGATGGTTATGATTTTATTATGACTCTGACAAGCTTCAGAAGATTCAATAATCTTGTGTCAAGCGCTGGTTGTTACTCGCCAGTCATGCCAGCATAAACAATGATTAAATGGTAATATCCAGTTTGGGGTTTGATATATTCAATTAGTTTATTTTCAGAGACTTCCACTTGGGAGTGTGTTACAGGATGCATTTAGGTAGCATTAAGTAAATACTCCCCTGATAATCCAAAAGTCCCACTCTTTTCTCCAATTATTACTTCAGCTGAAGTTAAGTTGAATGCTGTCCTATGCACGTTACCTACAAACAGAACATGTCAGTTTAAGGCCAAATTAAAGCATTGATTCATTTGTGTTTTGTTTGTACAGGCATTAGCTGAGCTTTGTGAAATCAAGTTCGGGAAGACTCACCCAGTTTGCAGTTTGGTGAGTATACAACTGAATGACCACAGCTACATTTATCTTTTCTTAGCTTTCTTTAGCAAAGCAATTTATATTTCAAGCCAAATTACCAAAAGTGAACATTCTATCAAGTATTTCTTTGAATTGAGTGACCTTCAGTCTGGCTTTTATACATGCAGGTTATATCAGCATGGCATTCTTATTTTAGTCATGACTATGAATCTTCTTCTTACACAGTGCCAAAGACATGAGTCTTTTATGTAACATAAAAATCCATCAAATCTGAGTTCCTTGTGGTGAATTATTTGAATCATTTGCTTGTAAACTCTGTATTCCAGAGTAGATGTTGCACCATCCTCTCAAACCTAATCAAAGCTGTCCCATCAACACACCAATTCCCCTCTTCCACCAACCCTCCCTTAGTGTTCCAACATCATCAGCTGTTTCTATTACTTATCTACATTCAGATATGCAGCTCAAAAATCATTTGGTTCCTATTTCTTTGGAGTAATTCATACTGATAAAAGTCTTCTCTCCGGTTTGGCTCGACTTGAATTGTACTCTTGCCATTATGCAATTGGCATAAAGTTCCAATCTCAACGTCCCTGATCTGCTAGGTGTTGGTCGGGTACGCCCCGATTTATTTTAAACTTGTTTGATATTTAGGATCTAAAATTCTGACAATTACATCAAAATGCGTCTGGCAGAAGTCGCGCATGACTACAATACAATCAGTATATTATATAACCTCTTATTCTTTCTGAAAAACGCATAAACCTACAGTCCTCGTCTCTTCAGCCACCTGCGAGTCCATATACGCTGGCGTTTCTTTTCTTTTTTTAGGTTTCCGTACACAGGACTGCACAGATTATCAGTGCAGCACTTTTCTGAAACATTGTATACATATATCTACATTTGTATCAACTTTCCTATATTCTACAACAACTTCCACTTCCTTCTCTTTCACCAGCCACCGTCCCCTGGAGTCCGTTTTCAAATGAAACTTTATTAACAATTGTCAACGCTCCGTCCCGATTTCACTCGTACAGTGTGAGCTCTCAGGTCCTGGCCGACAATCGGGTCGTACAGTGTGAGCACATAAATCTTAAGGTCTGGTCGTGCGTCATAAACGATTCAGTCGTACAGTGTGAGCTGACATGCCACCCCGACTTTTATACAATCGGGGAAAAATCGTACAGTGTGAGCCAGGCTTTAGTGCGTTTAAAGGGGTATGCAGGCAGGAATACACGGAACCTACTGGCTTTCACTGTATTTTTACCTTTGTGTTAAATGTTTGTGAATGGACGACTAAAGAACCTGTGTACCCTGTGCAACAAACATCTGTCATGGCTCTTCTGTGCAGGTAACGATGCTGCCTCTCTGGTGTCCCAAACCTCTGAGCCCTGGCTGTGGAAGAGAGATCCAGAGACTGTCCTACTTAGGTGCTTTCTTCAGCCTCTCTGTGTTTGCTGAGGATGATGTGAGTTTAAAATCAGTTTAATAATTAACACAACTCAGAAACACTAAATAGTGCAATGTATTCCCACAATTTAAGATCCTGCAAAGTATTATGTAATAATCCTGAGAGAGAGAAAAATCAAAACAAGAATTAGTTTAATATGTAGACAGTCTTTACTGATTGAACTTACTCTGTTCTTTCCCTAAAGACCAAAGTAGGAGACAAGTATTTCTCTGGGCCAGCTATCACCATGGAGAACACGCGAGTTGTCAGCCAATCATTGCAGCATTACCTGGAGTCAGCAAGGGTGAGTCTCGGCATCACGACTTCTCTAAAGCTGTCTTTGTTATATGGAATAATAGTTTAAAAGTGTGTGTTATTCTGTTGTTTTCTTTAGGGTGACTTGTTTAAAATTCTTCATAACATCCTGCTAAATGGAGAAACCCGAGAGTCAGCTCTTAATTACATGGCAGCTTTAGTCAACTACAATGTGAAGAAAGCTCAGATGCAGGTAAGTTGTTATGATCAAATAATGAAAAGACATTCTTCTCAAACAGATTCTTTAATATTTTAGATATATTGCAAAGCTAAAAAGTAAAAAAGAATTTTTAAATTAAATAGCTAAAACATGAATGATGTAAAAGTATTCACACTCATGGTTTCATAGGGAATTGAAGTACTGTCCTTGGAAACAAGCTTACGTTTGTTCTCATATTCACAATGCAGCTGCAGCTTTTCTAACGTTAATTTGCAACTTGCCTTAATTCACCCCTTCTTCTCCTAGACGGACGACAAGCTGGTGTCTGCAGACGGCTTCATGCTCAACTTCTTATGGGTGCTGCAACAGCTGAGCATGAAGATCAAGCTGGAGACAGTGGACCCTTACTACATTTTCCATCCACGGTGTCGTCTTGTTGTCAGCTCGGAGGAGACTCGTCTGAAAGCCACCATGGAGGAGCTCAAGAGCTGGATGACTGAACTGCGTAAGTTGACATAAATAAATAAAAAACCCAGCTTGGCGATCATGAGCACTGTTCTGTTACTATAAAAACGCTTTGTGCGTGAAGTCTGACATGAGTCACTGGTATTTTCTGTTCATTTGAGTGAGTGCAAGTCAATTTACATCACAGACACCTTCCACTTTGGGGGAATCTGTTAATTGCATGAAAATGAGCCATTTTGCCCCACTTGAGTTTCCTAACATGCGAGGCATGCGATAACTCATTTCTTTTAATTGAATATTCAGTAAACCCTCAGATGCTAATTGCTTGATTAAATAACAGCTACACATGCTGTGCTTTGTACATTTGTGTTGTATGTTATCATTTGAAGTAAATCATAAGAATCTGTACACTTAAAACCAATGTGATGCTAACAAGTGTTTTATTTAGGCAGAAAGGCTGAAATGTACCTCTGATACCAGTCGATGCTACTGACTGATGATATGCGTTTGTGTCTTCTGGATATAAATATATAAATAGATGTATAACTTTCTTTGTTTACATGGATAGACGAAGACCCTACGAAGTTCTCAGAGCCCAAGTTCCCTACAGAGTGCTTCTTCTTGACGCTGCACACCCACCACTTGTCCATCCTACCTGGCTGCAGACGCTACATTCGCAGGTTACGAGCCATCCGAGAACTAAATAGGTACGTGCACACACTCTCTTACACACACATGCTCAACTACTCAAAGCATTCTTTTAAGTGTCTTCTTATTGCTGTTTTTCCCAAATTAGGACTGTAGAGGAGCTGAAGAATAGTGAAAACCAATGGAAAGATTCTCCCCTGGCTAGTAGACACAGAGAGATGCTCAAGCGATGCAAAACCCAGCTTAAGGTGAGTTTAACATCCCTGTAGAGGAATAAAAGTTGTCTTTCCTTAATGATTAAACCTTGAACACTGATTATAGGGCAGAGACCTGGATCTATTCATCGCCCAGTATAATCTGTCTACAATGACAGATTATATTTACAGAGATGTGATCTCTACCATGTGTGACTTTGTCCTGTCAGAAACTGGTGCGAGCCAAAGCTTGTGCTGACGTGGGCCTTCTGGATGAAAACCTGCTCCGCAGATGTCTGCAGTTCTACAGCACTGTCATTCAGCTCATTCTCCGCATGGTGGATTCTGCCTACCCCAAGTGAGTCGCCCTTTGCTGACTGAACATGTTAACTTTTGCTTTTATAGTGAAGTAAAAGAAACAGATTTGTCATCACTCAGTCTTAATTCACAGTTTTTGTTTTTGTTACCTGCAATGTTGTTGTTTTTTGCTTTCGCAGCATTACGCTGCCACTGAACCCTGAGATTCCCAAAAGCTTTGCTGCTCTCCCAGAGTTCTACATTGAAGATGTGGCCGAGTTTCTCCTTTTTGTCGTGCAGTAAGTGTATTGTTTTGTCTTGAGCTTGTCTGATAGGTCCACCTTGTCTTACCAAAGAATTTCTGTTCGATTGGAGTAAAGGTCACACAGTTACGTCTATGCTTAAAAGAAACAAACATGTTGTATGAGAAATACAAATAAGTGTTAAAACAACTGGGACACAAAGTAGCAGATATTCAACACACATAATGGGATCATCTGTGCTATAAATAAATATCTGCATGCCACCTCCTCCCTCCCCTTCTTCTAGGTACTCCCCCCAGGTTTTATATGAGCCCTGTGTACAGGACATCGTCACCTTCTTGGTGGTGTTCATCTGCAGCCAGAACTACATCAGGAACCCCTACCTTATTGCCAAGTTGGTGGAGGTGCTGTTTGTAACCAACCCTGCTGTACAGCCTCGTACTCAACGATTCTCTGAAATGATGGAGAACCACCCGTTGTCTATCAAACAGCTGGTCCCTGCCCTCATGAAATTCTACACTGGTGGGTGTAATGAAAATGTTAGCTTTTATGATTGTCAATGTGATAACATCTAAATTGTAAACCCTAAAAATTGGAGGTTTCTTTTATAGCATATATATTATAACATAAGCTGGCACATGCATATCCTTTCTTGATTTTTACTTTTGACTCAAAATGTCCTTCTCTGGTCAGATGTTGAGCATACCGGTGCCACCAGCGAGTTCTACGATAAGTTCACTATACGTTATCATATCAGCACTATTTTCAAGAGTCTTTGGCAGAACCTGGCCCACCATGGCACCTTCATGGAGGAATTCAAGTGAGTTTTCATTTGACACACTCTTTTACTCATGTACAAAAATGTATGTTTAAATCAGTGCCTGTCTGTCTTGGATCCGTTCTAACCCGACCTACTGGCTCATTCCCCTCTAGTTCTGGCAAGCAGTTTGTGCGCTACATCAACATGCTGATAAACGACACCACGTTCTTGTTAGACGAGAGCCTCGAGTCCCTGAAGCGTATCCACGAGGTTCAAGAAGAGATGAAAAACAAAGAGCAGTGGGAACAGCTGCCTAGGGTCAGTGTGCTCAGCCTCATAAGAACCTGGTTTCTATTAACCAGTTATTACATGCTGTCAGACAATTGTAATTAAGCTTTATTAATTCTAGCATAAACACACAAAATTGAAAATGAATATATCTAAAAAAGTACAAGTTTCAAAAAAGAGAGGGAGGAAATTTGGTGCAACAAAGATGAAATCTTGCATTTAGTTTGAGCTGTCTGAAATTATCACCTCAGTCAGATTTGGACTGAGCTCTGAAACTTTGCAGAATATAAAAGAATAGCATTGTCTCTGTTTACCTGCAAACCTTCAGGAGCAGCAGCAGAGCCGCCAGTCTCAGCTGACTCAGGATGAGCGGGTGTCTCGCTCTTATTTGGCCCTGGCTACAGAGACGGTTGAAATGTTCCACATACTCACCAAGCAGGTCCAGAAGCCTTTCCTCAGGCCTGTGAGTATCGCTGCCCCCATGGGTCATTTTGAAAAATGTCTACTGTTTAAATAGAGCCTACAATGTGACATTTTGTAGGCAGTATGGGTGAAAATAAACTCAGAATTAAACTACAAAATCAGAGGTAAAGATAACATTTTCTTGAAAATGTGCATTCTGAACCATATAAACCCTTAACAGCCCCCCTCTTTCTCATGCAGGAGCTGGGGCCTCGTTTAGCTGCCATGCTGAACTTTAACCTCCAGCAGCTCTGTGGGCCCAAGTGTCGTGATCTCAAGGTGGAGAACCCGGAGAAGTATGGCTTTGAGCCCAAGAAGCTCCTAGACCAGCTAACTGACATCTACCTGCAACTAGACTGTGCCCGCTTTGCTAAAGCTATCGCAGATGACCAGGTTTGATCTGAAGTTTCCAGTTAATCACAAATCAGTGTTTTCAATTTAACTTTTTGTGTTAAGAAATACTTCGACTCTGATGATGAAAACCTAAGTTATTCTTAAGAATAATGGTCATGAGTAAAAGCCACAAGCAGTCGTGGTAGATCATGGAAGTCGTGATAGAACTGCCTTAAGCAATCACCATGAATTCTCTATTGTACTTGGTGAATGCACTACAGAGTTTCAACCAGGGTTCACCCTAACCATCAGAGCTCACATTAGTATTTATGAAAACCCCTCGTCTCTTCAGATAAATCAAGCAGAAAGCAGTGAGGGACCAAATACAGTAGAGTATTTCATTGTAATGTGGGAACCAGGAAGTGAAAGCTTCAATTGTTTACTTGATTGCACATTTCTGTTTCAATCACTCGTGATATCCCAGTGATATTTTCTGATCTTTTATATGTTTTGTACATATTGTAATGTTTGGAGTGTGTATGAGGAGTTATACATTTGGCTGTGCACACATTTCTGTGCTTTTGTTCTGAATACTTCGGTGAAGCTTCCTAATAAAAAATCTCCTTTTTTTGTGTCTTTGTGTAGCGGTCGTACAGCCGCGAGCTCTTTGAAGAGGTGATATCAAAGATGAGGAAGGCTGGTATTAAGTCCTCAATTGCCATTGAGAAATTCAAGCTGCTTTTGGAGAAGGTGGAGGAAATAGTCGCCAAGAACTCCCAGTCTGAAATGGACTACAGTGACGCACCTGACGAGTTCAAAGGTGGGTGAACGTTGGTTTTGTTCACACTGTGTTTATGGAGCATACCTGCTATTTCTAAACCTTTTTTTATCCTGCTTGGTTCAATAAGTGACGAAACTTCTTTGTGCAGAGACACCCCTTTTCTGTATACTTCTATAGAGAACAAACGTAATGATGTATTTTTGTAGGCCAACCCGGAAGTAGCATTGCCATGGGTTCTAACGAGAATTCGCCTATGGGATTTTTGCATTGGATTTTGGATCATTGCAGAAAATAAGCTCTGTGGAAAACACACGTTTCTAATGCATAGGCGTTTTCTTCAGCAGGATAATCTTCACAAATGAACACTACTTTTATGAAGTTTGAAGCGTTAATGCAGCCGACAGAAGTAAAACGCTAACGTTATGCTATAGCGAACTACACCACGGTCGGATGATTTTGACATCACTACAGTTGTGTTCAGACGATCTAATCAGTTTTGACAAGTTAGCGAAACCGTAGCTTAATACATTGTTTACTAACCTAATATTTGCAAGAGCACTGAAAAACACGACTAGAGGCTGTAAGGCAGACTAGTGAGAGAGTTCCCGGTGTGATGACGTTTAATGTCCCCGACAACCACTGTAGACTCATTTAGCCACTTGTTAGCAACCGCCATTTTAAGGAGGCGTAAAAAGTTCAAAATTCACAAGCGGGGGGTTATTCCTAACGTAGTTTAAGTCGTCTAATAAAACGGCAACATCTCTTAAGCTTGTGTTAACCCCAGACCTTATTTCAGGCGTTTCAGGCGTCTAAAAATAAAAAGGCGTCAAAATCCCCATTGACTTTTAGAGGATAGACCCCATGGCTCTCAAATGCTAACTTACTTCCGGGTTTTAGGACTCATTCCTGTGGCGCCCTATACCAATAGTATTTTATTTCACAGCCCAGAAGCATGTCTAGTATTTCTTATCTCTGTGAAGTTGCCAAAACTGGATGTCTAAGCCCATGTAGACAATTACTTCAAATTTCAGGTCCTTTTTTAGGTAATAATTTAGTATAACAAATGAAAAAAACATTTTTTTTTACAATTTAAATATAGTATAGTAACTATTTTTAAGTTAGTTTGTTAGATAGTTAGTAAGTTACGATATTGTTTTTGTGGTTACCATCCCCACATCTAGTAAATTGCTGAACTTGTAGCCCAAAGCGAAGGACGTCACTTGCTTGGAAATCTGGTCTGACCTCAGGTCAGCCCGTGCAGACAGACGGAATCGTCATCCTCTGTTGCTGTTGAATTCCAGACATTTGAAGGGGATTTTGAAGTTCATAAAGGTCATATAGACAGCTTAGAGCAAGGCTATCCTATAACCACAGACTTAATATAATCTAGTAAGAGAACGTGGCCCACATACCTCCTTTGATTTCCAGATATGCTAGCCAGCCCACCACAGTTGATGGAAGTGTGCCATACAGGAGGCTCGAGTATCAGCTTTCTATGTGGTTCAAATCTCCCACGGCTGGTTTTATTTTTGTAACGCACAAGTCGTACTGTAACAACCTTGTGACATTTCAATATAGGGCACACTAAATCACGAAGTCTTATCAAGTATTTATTGGATATTTTCTTTACTGCTGTTTTGATAGGTGCAGCAATATCGCTGTCCCATAAAGCACATTACATTTTGGGGGGTAAGGGTTGAACAAGTGTGATGAATACATGCCATACATTATAATTTCCTGTAAAGGATTAATGAAGAATCTATATTTATAGTATTGAGTTTACATCTTTTGTTTGAACTAACCTTTTTTATTTTATTTTATCAATTCTTAATTCAATCACAGTTGCAAAAGCCAGAGGATAGATAAAGCCAGAGGCATACCTCTGTTTTTAACATTTTGTAGTGTTCTGTTCAAGTTGTGCAGGCAAGGAAATTTGTTTTGAAATTAGGATATGATGAAAGTGGCTTTCTGTATTATGAAAGTAAAGAGGTGCACTTTCTCTGCAACACAGATGTGTGTTATTAGAATTGTCTGCTGAAGCTTGGTGGTGATTGTTTTCAAAGTGTTTTGGTTTTTGAGTTTAAATGCAAGTGTGGCTTTGATATAACAGACCCTCTCATGGACACACTGATGACCGACCCTGTGATTCTACCTTCGGGGAACATAATGGACCGATCCATCATCTTGCGCCACCTCCTCAACTCCCCCACTGATCCCTTCAACAGGCAGCCACTCACAGAGAGCATGCTGGAGTCAGGTAACCCCACTATGATGTTTTTTTACATGTTATTACCAGTAAGGATATTCTGTTCAAGATAAGCACAAAAACCCTGCAAAAATAGTTACCTTAGTATGAACTGCAAAGCAATTTTTTGTTATTAAAGTCAAGTTATTCTATAAAATGGCTTCCTGTTAGATGTCAGTGTCCCCTAATAAACCTCTTATCCTTTCACAGTCCCTGAATTAAAAGAGAGGATCCATACCTGGATGAGAGAGAAACAAGGCGGACGGCTTGTCTAAGGGCCTTTCTCAACCAGCATCTGCCCTGCTAACCATCATCAAGAGATTTGCCCAGAACGCCTGAATTCAGTGTCACTACAACAAATGACAAGCAACAACATTTTGAATGGGGGGAAAAAAGGAGACCTGATTTGATTTTTATTCACATTTACCCTTTTTGTCTCAAACCATTATCATGGTTCTAAAAACAAAATATAATAAAGTTAAGACTTTTAAGTTTTTCTTTCTCATGAGTTTGTGTATATATAACAAAATATATACATATATTTAACAAGAGTTGGTAAATGCATTATAATGCTGCAAGTTTCCACCACCAACAGGTTTACCAGCGAGGTGCATTCACTTCATTGATCATATTAATACTTAATGGTTCTCATTTTGTTTTTTAATACTCTGTATGTTCATCAAACACTTTAAAGGGAGAGGGAAGGGTCATACATTTGGGAGAGTGCGGGTGGGTTCGGATACATTTATTAGCCCTAATTTTAATTATCAAGACTGTGAGAATTATGAACTTGAGTCCACGTAATGTATGCTGGTGTCCCAGAACTAATGGATGCACAGTTTGTGCTCGTAGACAAAGTTCAGACTTGAGAATATCCATTAAGGATGTAGCTAAATGTGTAACTAACCTTAATGTCAGCTTAATTTTGAGTACAGTAGGAAGATAAGCAGTGGTTTTCCAAAATACAGTATGTTCGGTTTTTCATTTTAAGTCACATTTCCCTGCTGACTTTGATAGACTGAATTTACTTCTTGTGTGTGTGCATGGCCTCAAGTGCAGACTCTCCTAAGCGCCTCATGGACAAATTCACCCTCTTTAGGCGGAGTGGAAGGAACATGAGAGAATGTAGCATGACCACAAGTAACACCTATGTAGGAGCACACCATTAAAAGTCTGCTCTTCAGAATCACTGGCATCTCACCTCAAGATGGTCTCTTTCAAATGGCACTGTACCTAACCTGACCTTGCTGACCTTAACTGTACAGGAAATTAATCCTTTATCCCCACACCTGTTTTGGAAGCTAGGATTTTGAACTGAAATAAATGATGATGCACATTATTTTCAACACTCGTCACTGTTTTTTCGCCAGATTGAAGCCTCCTAGTGTTTTTGTTTTTTGTACCTTGCCTAATGTTTATTAGGGGTTATGTTGTTTGACTTTATGAAAAGCACCACAGAGAAAATGCTAGTGACTATAAACATACTAAAAGATTTTCCTGCAGCAGTTCTTTAGGTGAAGAGGGTGAACATCAGCAATCCGTCTGACTTGTTAACCACATTTAAAATTAAAATAAATATGCAATTAAGTCAAAGTGCAAAAGTGAAAATAAAGACTTTCAGGTTTAGTTAAGATTTCTAATGAGCCAGAATTTTCTCTTGGCACTTACAATAATGATGGAGCAGATGTAAGATACTAGTTCCTGGTAAAACACCTTCTTTGGGATGTGGTTTCCCAACAGCTTGAGCTTAGTCATTCTACTCTAGTTGTTATATACTAATGGATTAAACTCGGCAACTGTCCTGATAGTACTGGCAATGTGTTGAATACAATAAAGGGTAAATTAGTACACTGTTTCTGTCCAAAAGCAGTGTATCCCATAGGTGTATCCTGACAAATGATTCTGTTGTAGGTACTGACGCTTTTCACATTTTCTGCACACCATGAAAAAAAATACCCCCAAAAATATGTGTATAACCTCTAAGATAAAAATCATTCAACCTACTAAAAAACAGAAATTGTGTTTGCTGGTGTGCTTTACTCAATAGTTTTTGAGACATGGTGTTAAGTTAATGAAAGGAACTGTGCCGTCTATGTGTTTGACACACACGAGATGATACATGTCCCTTTTCTCGCTAGACGGCGCTCTTTGCGGTGACCGGTGTTGCGGTGCGGGGAGCGGTGGGTAGAAATCCTGCAGTGTGGCGTCACGGTCGAGAAAAAAAGTGACCCCACCCACTTCCGATGCTGAGGATCGCCATTTGCTCCGTGGTACATTAGTCACCGATATCTCTCCGTTGATTGGTCCGTCGTGCTGTCGGTCAGTGTGGCCGTGAGGGAGTTGACGTAATCTCTTCGGTAAATCAAGGCTATCTATCAATTCTTCTTTTCGCTTGTGTGCAGATAGACATCCTCCTTGTATCTCAACTGGAAAATAACCTCATCAAAGAGTCACGGCTGCAGTTGCAGCTTTATTCGGCGGAGGATACCGCTATAATGGGTGTTTATCACGAAAGCGGACTTAATAACAGTTTTCGTGCTCGTGGATTCAGATAAAAAAAACAACACATCTTAACGCCCGCAAGCTAACGTCACTTCTATCCTCTGCATGTTTTGATCTTGACGAGTGTCTTCAGACGTGAGTAAACCAAGAAATAATATCTTTATTCATTTGCATATTGTTAATGTTTGCTATGCACTGGGTTGGTGTTGTGCATTCCAGGCAGAAGTGGCTGGTAAGCAGTTCTCTGTACAAGCTAACAAATAGTCACAGACGTGCGAATGTCTTGCAGTGTATTTTTCCGTAACATAGTCCTGGTATTTTGCTATAACAGGTTTACGATGAAATTCCTACTTCGTTCGTGAATTGGGATACACAATTTATATGTTATTGATGATTTAGTAGTTATATCCGTAAGACAAACGCCGGAGTCTCGTTCGGTCTCGTGCGTTGGACTGAAGTGACAGCAGGGGACATTTCATGGCGGCTTGAAGCTAACTTACAAGTAAAGATACTGGCTAATATATTTAAGAAACCGTTTTAAATATTTCATTTGAAAGCTGTTATGTTGGATTCCCCAAACCCTTCAGTGTAGGTTACGTACGGTACATTGCGTCGAGTCTGTGCTGCTAAAATAAGCATGCAACTCCTCCCTGCACACTTCACAACATACAGCAGGAGAGGATTAGCCTACTTCCCAACGTTGCAAATGTAATTTTAAAAACGAAATGTTTAAGCTCTTTGTCCGCACAGAGTGATCACTGTTAGATACTGCACATAGGCCCCGCTCACTGTCCCATTGAAGCCTACACAAAATTGGGTAGATAGAATTTCATGGGCGTATGCTTAGCAAGTATGGCTGACTGCAAGGACATGAAAAAACATCAGATACTGGGCATATGTAGTCAGAGGACGCGGGATGTATGGATTCAATTTACAGTGAACACACTGCAAATTCATTTTTATAATGAAAAGTAATGTGTCATTTATGCAGCCAAATAAGTCCATGCATGTTTATATTAAATTTCGCAAAGAGCTTGTTTTACATGAACTATAGATTTATACATGAAATAAATTACCTCTAATTGTTTTTTACTGTTGACGTCTGAGTGGCTGCAGTTTACAAAAAACTTAAGCTTCAGTGGTTTTGATCGGCCATATTTGTTGTATGCTGTTATGACCTGAAATAGGGAGGGGTTGTGCTTTCATTGTGTTTGTGTTACATTTTGTGATGATGGGTTCTGCACTATTACTGAGTGGCATTTTTTGTTTTATTTACCATGGAAAGAAAATCTTTTCCTTTTAAATTGAATGCTAGATATTACTTTTACAAAGCAGATGCAACCATGCCCTTTTTCCATGTTTACTTTTAGGAGGGACATTAAAGGAAACTCACCTGAACTGCAAACATGTCTGGGGCATCTGTAAAAGTCGCCGTCCGTGTACGGCCCTTCAACTCAAGGGAGATGAGCAAGGACTCAAAATGTATCATTCAGATGCAAGGGAACACTACAAGTAAGTACTCTGCTTGTGCGCAGACACACACACATCAAGCCAATTTCATTTTGAATTTGTTCAGGCTTCTCTGCTAAGGAAAGTTTGGTATACCACACATGCTCCTGCTTGATTTTCCATCAGGGGTCTTGGCTTAGAACAGTAGAATGGGCGCACTGAATAGGCGACGGTTGGGGACAAACAGCCTGAAAGAGAATAAAAGGCTTACAGAGTGAAATTCCTCCTCCTCTGAAGGGGCCTGCATGCATTGGGAGACTGTGTGAGAAACGCTGAGTTGGATCATACTGGGAGACCCAGGGGTCGCCACACAGCATGGCCTGTGTATACCCCCCCATTCATCAAGGCTTTATCACACAGTTGGTGTTTTAGAATGCAAGTGGTATTACTATGTAGTTTATGATTATGTTATCTCTTACTCTACACAAACAGTTTGTAAAAGGTATGGCGAGGAGTAGATCATTGACATGTTTGACTGCTTTTCATTTGACAGTACATTTCGGGAGTAAAACTGAAGATGTGAGGCTAAAGTTGTTGAAACAAATCGGCTTCATTTTTGACATGTTGCATGCTTCCCAAAACTTACATTTTGTATGGAGGTTTAGCAGCTTCTCATTTTAGTCACTGTTGGCTTTACATGTGTGCAAGATGCAAGATATATGAAAATGGGGCTTCAAAATGATTTTAAATGTAAAGGCTTATGGGCAGATTTGTGTACTTAAATAAGAGCTGCACTAAATGTAGACTTTATAAGTCTAACTCTTAGAACTTGGAGAAAGTTTTGAACATGTCATGTAAAAATAGTAATGTAATCATTGAATAATTTTGCACATTGATGAATCATTGTATAGTTTTCCGTAGAAGATACCAAAGTGTTTATGGAAATTTGTGATGAAGCCACATTTCAGTTGTAATTTTGGAATATGTAAGAATATTTATATGACAGGATAGACGTAGCAAAGCAAGAGGAGAAGACAAAATGTGGTTTGCAGTCTAGTGATTCAACCTGCCCTCTCGTGACTGTGAGTCATCAGGTGGTGCTAAGTGCTATGCTAGCAGCCTCCTTACTCATAGCTGTGCTCTATGTCCCATTTAAACTGGCAGGTGAACACAGTCTCCCTGACAGTAGCATGTACTTTAAATGGAACAGTGACAAGGCAGCTTGTAAAGTCAGAAACCTGTTCCTCCAGCACACTCACTCAGTTGGTTTGAGTTTTGTCTGTCAGTCTTATTTTGGTTCATTAGACTAAGCCTTTGTGAATCTTCCATAAGATCCAGTTATGGCTCACTTGCCCTTCATCTCTCACACTCTACCAAAGAGAAGCTTTGTTTCAAATCCCCAGTTCTTTTACTCCATATCCTCCAGTTTTCACTATGCCAATGTCACTTGGAGGTACTGGAGGGTGACTCTTGGTTTGTAGCAGAACTGCAGAGGAATATGCAGTGTTTTTTGGGGGTTAGTGTGTGAGTGTGTAAACCAAGGAGAGGAGGAGGAGGAGGAGGCTGCAGTGCTGCCTACTCTACCTCCTATCACATGGGCAGATTGCAGAGCTGAAAGGGAGGCTGGCAGGTGGCCATACTCTCCCTTCATCAGGACTTCATTGCAGATGGTATGCTGAGAATGCTCTCTTATTTGGCTGCTGAGAGGTTAAACAGTACCTAGATGCTCTAACCTGCACAGATTCATACATGCAGTTCAAATTATTTGACATGCAGTGTGAAATTCTAACCTTTCTGCAGTTGTGGTTTACTGGTTTCCCGGTTTCCTAGCGCTTCCTCACACTTTATCCCAGTCAGCTGAGTTGTATTTGGTCTCTTTAAAATTTAATAGATGTCAAAGAGATGACAAAGGTCTCCTCAGTGATTAAATGGATAGCAATAGTTTTGTTTCAATGTGAATGCAATTGCAAATTGCATCCTAATCTGGATTTTTAATGTTTGCAAAAAAGTTCGATTTTTACAAGTGCTCTCTTTAATGCATTGCAATATGATCACTTTTCATTCTAGTCACTTGTAATTTACAAATGAAATATAATTTAAACACAAAATCCAAAAACAGATATCCAACGTGGTGTATCCATGAGTCATCAAACTGTATTCTCTCAACCTATAAGAATGTGTCTAATAAGAGGGCTGCAAAATGTTCCCTGGGGTTTTACCTTTCTCAAATTTATAATCGTATACTCCTATTTCAACATTTATTTTTTTTACATCTGCAGAAGTACATGAATCTCCACAGAATCTTTTCAAACTACTTTTACTACATCCACTGAATCAACTTTATAATTCTAAGAATAATCACATACAATACTTTGGTCAAATATTGTTTAAAATTCTGATTTCATCGGTGTCATGGTGCTAGCATGAAATAATCCCTTTAGATTTCTATTTTAAAATGTATGTGGTGAAGGCTAAGGCAGTAGTTGGACTGAGAGCTGCTTTTTAGAAACTGGATGTTTTATGGTCGTGCTTGGTCAGCTTGTAGGTGTTTGGCAGATGTGTGCATGAGGCCATGACACTCCCCTTATTGTTGTAACTCACTCAAGGGCATTATGTGTCTGTGTGCATGTATGTCAACAGCTCAGAGAAAGAGAGCGCTTGGGGGCAAAGGCAGGATATGCTGTCTCCCTCTTTCTCTCTATCCCACTTTCACCATGCATGGAGGGTTGTCAAGGATAGGGTGCAGGCAGAGGGGGCAGCAAATTGATTATCCAGTGTGCAGGAAATGTGTCCAAGGCCTCTGCAGGCAGGCTGGAAACAAGCGAAGCCCCCTTTCAGTAGAAGCTCTTAAACATACCAGAGCTAATGTAATTATAAAAGGGTGACGCGATGGGCCATTGCATCAGTTAGTGTTGGTGCTCCAAATGTTGAATAACGCCAGGGCACCCAAAGCCTGCCTTCATTAGGGCCCTGATGTGTTCTCTGTCTTGTTATGTAACATGTGCGTTATGTTCCCCCTTAGTCAGTATTCAGCAACTCATGTATGTTTGGCCAAAGATGGATGATGGATCTTGCGTATGGCATTACAAGAAGCCGATTTGATATGTTAGAGCATTTTGTTCAATTAAGGGGAACATACCTGTGTCAAGGTTTTATGCATGATCATTTTTCTGCAATATTGTAAATGTCCCGTGATATAGGAGCAGCTGTTTGTAATGCTTTATCAAAACAAAACTCTTGTGTTTGTATGTTTACAAGAACTGATGTAACATATTATCCCCTGAGCTGAAAGCAAACAGACTGACAAATTGATAGAACAAACAAAAAGGTCAACTTATCAATTAGACCTTTACCTTTCAGATACAATTTTGCTGAGTGTCCAATCAGGGTGAGCTAAGTTGATGTTGACCTTACCAAAATCCTGCAGGGAGGAATCAGCTCAACACTAGTGTCAGTAACACATTTGTGGAAGGTGTCACTAGAGCAGGAGCGACAATGCATCATCTTGTATGAATTAATTGTTGTCGAGGAGAGAGCTGGAAGGGCCAGTTGTGGGTAATATGGGAATCATGGGTTTGGATTGAACCCTGTGCATACAGGTCTGCTTGACCTGATTAGGAACAGTAATCTGCAAGGCTTGCTTCAGGTCACCAAGCCCTGCCGCCATAATCCTCCTTGACCCTTGTTGGTGTGCACAAACCTACACATGTCCACTCGAGGTGTTAGATTCCTCATCCCCTCATGCTGAGATTGTTTTGGAGTGACACCACATTTGCCCGCATGCACACAGAGCAGACTCCCACATACCAGACTGATCTCCTAATAAGAGGGGAGGACAGGCAGATAGATGTCTGTGACTGGTATCAACTAATGCTGTGTCATGGGACTTTTAGCCCAGAGGTGCACATTTACGCTGAGTATTGAAGCCAGCTATTATAACAGCTGAATAAGAGACAATGAGTTTCTCTATCTTAACATTTTTTATGCTGCTTACACAAAGTTTGAATTATTTTATCCTAAATGTCTTTAATGCTGAATGCATTTGGGCTTTCTAGGAAACTTTTTTTATTAACCAGGAAGAAACAATAATAATGAGAGTCTGATTGAGGGCTTTCCCGAACCTGTGTTGAGAGCTGGAGATAAATGAAACCTCCGAACAGCCAATCAGAGAGATTCCTCTCACTCACCGCCGAGTCGATTCAACATGTCGAATCGGCTAAAAAAAGGTCGATGGGGGCAAAAACTAGGGCGACGACCGCTCACCGGCGGTCCAACTAGGACCGTCGGCCGACGATCTCCTTGGTGTGTCAGGGCCTTAAAGAGGAGTCAAGGAATCAGCAACTGTATTTTCTTGCTCAAAAACATCTGGATTGAAAGACAACTCACTTCTTCCTTCTGAAGTTATGGGCTTTAGTTAACCTTCGTTCCTGATATGTACTGCTCTGTATTTCTCCCTTAATGTTTTGGCTTAAGTGTTTTTGTGTTAATAAATAGTAGACAGGTGTTAGAGTTTGGAGAACAGCCACTTAGAGACAGTCTTAATCAAGCTGTGTGTCTAGATAAATGCTTACACAGTTGCCACAGTTTTATAACTTGACGTGAATAGCAAGGTCTCAAGGATATTTCTTGTTATGATTATCACCTTTTCAGGGCATTTTGACAAATTATCAAATTCTTATCTGCTCTTGCAGTTAACCCTTTAGTATTCTTTCAATTGAGCTTTGAAATCTAATGAAACCTTTGTTATTAGATAATGCAAAGTAAAATGAGACACAAAACCATGTTGTCTTTTTCCATCTGAACTCAACCCTTTTTTCAGTAACAGTTGTTTGGAAGTGATTCAGAAACCGCTACATGGAGTTGCCTAAAGGGATCAACTGATAACTGGAATGCACTTGATGTGGCAGAGGTCAGAGTGGGATAAATGCTCTCTCCCACTTAATTGCAGTTTCAGCTTTGTTGCTGACCACTTGTGGTTATTACTCAACAACTTCTGTAAGAAGATAATATAACTAATTTATCAAACTGTCAGGACATTCCTAGTCTACAATGCTGACATATTTTCTTAAATTAGGACCTAAAGTCAATAGAAATATGCCCTCTCCTACACCTCTTGCATCTCCAAACATCTGGAAAAACGTAATAGTTTACATAGTGATGATGTAACCGTCTGACTGTGTAACTCAGGCATTTGTTGGCATTTATTCCCTGCTGACATCATCAGGAACAGCTTCAGATGTCTTTAAATACGCTGTATTAACATTGACCAAAAGCAGAATTACCTTTATGATCTTAATTTGTTTTGATATTCTTAAGTAAACTTGACCTCTCTGGATCTGAGGATGCCTCTTTACAAAGGATGTCACATAGCTCTACAGTGACGAGCGTGTGTTTCAGCACTCACCTTTATCGATGATTATCTTCCACACATAAGCTTTGTTCCACACATAAGCTTTGTTCACATCATAGTTTTATCAAATCACTCTTTCGTTCCAGCCTGCGCAGAGGAAACTGTGTGAGCCTTTTGCAGAACATGCTGGATATAAGAGGAGAGGATGCGATCAGAGCTGACTCAAGAGAGGGGGAGGGGAGATGCAAACGCATCCACAGCAGCAGAGACAGTGAAAGTCATCCACGAGCACTATTCACGTGTAAGACAGCGTGAGGCAGCATCACATACAGTGGCCCAGCAGGGGATGATGGGATTTCAAACATATTGGTGGAGGCTGAGAAGTGGTATTCGTGTAGTGGAGCTAAAACTGAGGAAAAAGCCAATCATTTACATTCATTGATGTTTATGTTATGGTCCTGATGTATGTGCCTGATGCAAAAAATATGGGGCCTTTTATTTCACCTTTTTCATTAATAAAATATCTTTTTTTATTTTTTTTATTAAAGAGCTTTTTCTCTTTTTATCCAGCAATTTTCTCAAGGCAAGTATCTTAAATTAAGACATCGAGAAAAACAGTCTTAATAGCAAATCTCTAGAAATTCAGAGAAGTAGATTTGTGGTTGGGCGGCTGTGGCTCAGTGGTAGAGTCGGTCGCTCTCATCCGGAAGGTCAGGGGATCGATGGGCAGCTCCGGCAGCCACATGTCAGATATGTCCTTGGGCAAGACACTTAACCCCGAGTTGCTCCCGCTACTTCGATGGCGGTGTTTGAATGTGTATGAATGGGATACGCTATACAAGCTCATGTCTATTTACCATTTTTGTTTTTATTAAGATATTTGAGGACACATTGCTGAATTCAATGTATTATTATAGTAATATTCTTTGCAGATAACAACCCTTTAGAAAATAACAGCAAGATATTGATGCTTTTAGGTTGTTTTCCCTTAAAAGCTCTTCTTAGATTTGCTGCTGGTGTCTGGAGCAGAAAATCCATTAATGTTAGCAATATGACCAGAGATAAAGGCCAAAGTAAACATCTGCCTGCATTCACATAACAAGCAAACACAGAATTAGTCTGGTTAAATGCAATCTCGCCAAATCCTAAAATGTGTCCCAGTTTTACAGAAACCAAAAAAGAGGGGGGGGGCGGGGGGGAGAAGGGAGAATGTGTGTGTGCCTTTGTATCTTTTTGGTGCAAGCGTAAAGAATGATAATAAGTGGGGAAACAGGATGATGTAGGCCCACAAAATGTTTTGACAAAATCTCAATGTTCTCATAAAAAAGTAAGTTAAAAGACACAACGTACACCAGACACGTTCATGGTAGCTGTACTCAGCCCCATCTGTTTCCCTTAAAGATGAGGATCATTTACACCCACCAAGTAGAGTCAGACTTCTCTAAGGATGTACTCATTTTGCAGTTTAAACCAGATGGCACTCACAGCAAACATCTTCCATCACCATTCATCCCTGTTTTGGTGATGCAAACAGCAGCTTAACAGCAGATAATGGTGTGTTTGTTTTAAAGTTATGGTACTTCTGGGTTGCCCCTCTTACCTTTGGTTCGTTGCCTAAGTTGGATGAAATGGCTAGACTTTCCCACATTCAAGGGAGTGAATGTGTTTTTTAGTTTTTGTGCCCTGACTGAAACAGCTCTTTTTCCAGACTGTATTGTTTGGTTTCCTCTCACAGTCTGGGGGCTGAATTCAGAGGCAAACTGGAGGGCTTTGCAGTCCAGGCACGAGAAGCTCCGTGGTGGCATAATGCTCATTTTGTATTATTCATAAGCAAGAAGTCAGGGGATTGACAGTTTATTATTCCTAAAACCTTAATTAATAAGACGAGACATGACCATTGATCTGATTGGCTACTGGAATCCATTGCTCTTACTCTGCTGTTTTAATGATCTGTGAAAACAGCAGTCTCTTTCTTTTAAGTGTACTGGCTTCATAACATTACAACAAGTCATGCAGCTTTTTTGGATTTCTTTTTGAATTTAAACATTGGTCATGAAAAAAAGACGGATGATTTGCACAGATTGGCATGCCAGAGTTGTCTTCATGATGTCATGATGGTTACATAAATCCAGAGAGCATTCAAAGTGAGACTCCGGAGGAAATCCAGGTCACAGCTCTGTAAAATGGGTGCTTGTTGTGAGCAGTGTATGTAAGAGGCTCTCTTCATTACCCTGTTCTGCACAGCCTGGTCTACACTGTTGTCCCAACTCAACCACTCTGCCTGGATCATTCCTCGGTCATATGATACACTGTATACTGTTGTTTTCAGACCTTTTTAGACACCGTTTTATCATGTGTCAAGATTTAAAACAGAAGTGCAACTGTTTTGAATGAACAGATTCATTACTTTGTAACGCAAATTCAGTGTTTAGTAGTTTTGTGGCTTTTCATTCTTGTGACTGCTCTTTATTCATTATTCCAAACCCATTCTTTTCATCACCAAAGTGAAGCTGAAAAAGAATGTCTTCCAGATGTTTAAGTCATTTCTCATGAATGTGAGAAGAAATGCTTTATCGTAGACCTTTTCAGCTTGGTTTCTTAATGCAGACTTAGTTCCTCTAAAAAAAAGTCGACACATGCAAGTTTCAATTGTCAATACATAAAGTGCTATTTTTAAACCTTAAAACCCCGGGCTGGTCTAAAGCTGTGGATGTGTAAACATGGCTTTCCATGACACAGGATGTGTTTGGACAGACCTCTAACCTTTCGAGGCAGCACCTGCAGAGAGGAGAATATCCTCATTGGACCTGATCCATGAGAAGCCTTGCCTCTGAACTGTGAAAGCAGCTGAAATCCCTGACAAATGATCCTGTATCATTTTGTAAATGTTAACTTTGAGCTGAAACATCATATACACTAATTAGACAAGTTGGGGGATGTTTACAGACATTGGTTAGGTAGTCACTCTAGGCATTGCACTTGAGAGCTACTGGCTTGTATTCTGGATAATTATTGTTTTAGCTCTCATGCCAGCTCTGTGTGCTTGTGGCTTCATCACCTGAGAGTCTGACTGATATCCCACTCTCATTGTTGTATCACTCTCTTTGTTGTAGATGTGTGTTTGTTTAGCTTCTGAATGGAGTCCTGCTGGCTTGGCATGTTTTCTGTGACTGGTAGTTTCTAGAAGCCTCTTTGTAGTCACTGTTATCCAGGACTCGGTGAGCCTGTGTGAACTGCTAATATTAAACCGCACTCACAGACCTCGCTAGCTATCAGTGTCTGTGAGCTGGGAGCAATGTGTGGTTTGGCTATGAGTTCGGCGGAAAGGTTGGGCGGCTGAAATCTGTCCATTCCTTCCTGTCACTGACAGTCTGTCGGCATGCAAAGCACTAGCTGCCATCTGCTGCTGTATAAATAGAAAGTAGTCAGAGTTGGAACAGCTGGCCCATAGGCCAGGACTGCACCCTTTCCCACTGCTTTCTAGCTAAACTACAACCCCACCTTTAGCCATTTTGATGTCTTTATTTCTTTTACTTTTTACTATGGAGTTGGTTAAAATGCAAACAACTCCTTCCAGAAAAATTCTGAATGTACATTAAATCGTATTTATTGACCTGAGCTTGATGATGATTTTTGAAATGTAATGTTAAGAGTAAACCAGTTCTCTTCATAGATAGGCCAAAGCTGCCTGCTGTCCTGGCTGCAGCGTCTGTGCGCACCGCCATCTTGGTTCAATTCATTGGGAAATCAGAATCACCATCATCAGAAATACAAAGATATCTTTTCACCAGATATTGTGCTGAGTAGAAATAAATGTGACAGCAGGCTCTCAGACATTTTTACCTTACTGTCACCCCATATGATTAAAAATAGGGCTAAACCTGAATGCTGAGAAACTGCATGTCCAAGTTTTAATCTTTCATTCAGTTCTTTGATTTCCAGCACAAACCAGATTTCCTGATATAACCTGGGTTATTGGGTATGCATTTGCTATGTTCATTACATATATCTAAGGTGTTGTATTTTTTAATGAAAAGTATCCTGAAGATTTTTTCCAAAACTTTACAACAAAAGCATTAGAAAGTTTTGTCTCAATGCCGTGATCACTTTTTAGAAAAAAAAAAAAAAGTGTGGGGGGGGGGGGGGAGGTTAGGCAGTTTGAAAGGGGTCTTTGTGATTGAGGGGACTGGACACATTAAGCCTTGTCATAACAGATTACCTAATGTGTTTTGCAGGCTCTGTTGTCAGTTGCAGTACCCTGCATTCAGTGCATTGTTCTGGTGTCTTCCTGTGCTTTTTTCCTCCTCTCGTCTCTGCCCAGTAGGAAGAGAAAAATGACGTGATCAGCCTTCTTAGTAGAAACAGAGGATTCGTTAGTAGGAACACAGTGCCTTCAATCACAGTTAAACTAATCACAGTGCTCTACTGGTTTATTGGATGCATAATCATTTCATTAGAAGGAAGTTTGCTGTAGTTTGTTTGTCTGAACGCGTGACAGTTACGTGGAGTCTTAATTTGAAGGCTCACTACTCCTGACTAGACAAACTAGTCTGCCAGCCCGTACGTTTCCATGGGTATTCTGGCAGGAGTACTCAGAAGAGCTGTATTTAGTTGCACAGTTGATAATTTTAAATGAAAGGCCACGGGGCATCTCCCTGACCAGACGAGAAAGTTCACTGTGTCCAAAGGGATAATCAAGATACCGCATGTTGGTTTCTGTTTTGGAGATGTTATATGTGCTGTGTTGTGGTTGCGACAAGCTCAGCTGTTTGTCGAATGTGCACAGCAGTGCTCACACACACTACTTTTAGCCCTCAGCTTTGAGCTGCATCCAGTGACAACTCTGTCACCTGTGCTGCAGCCATGGCAACCGAGCCATCACACACTCTATTCCAAAGATACAGGACACAACAGGTCACTTTAAAATGGGCCTCATCTAATCTATATGCTCCCAAATGGATATTCCATAAGTTAAATTATCTGTGCTGTGGCATGGCTCAAACCTTCGGTTCATCTCAGCAGCTGCTTTACTTTACTCATGAAAATGCTGTGCAGCATTTATAATGCTGTTTAGAAAAAGCATTTCAGCTGTGTTGATTTCTCTTTTGACAGGATTGAAAGGACTCACGCACACAAGCTGTTAGCCTGTAAACACAGTGAAGATTGTTACAATTATTATATAACATCACACTTTTATTTTGATATTCCAGAGCTGTTCTCTCCTGTGATCTACTCCTGTGATCAGTCCTGTGATGCTGTTCCAAAAGATAAAAACAACGTGGTTAAAAGGCATTTTTGAAATGATTTGATGAGTACACATGGCTTCCATTATCCTTTTTATGAAAAAAACATTTTTTTAAACCATTTTAAACTCCTGTGTAACTCTGTACACTTCTAACAGTGACTTAAGTTTTGGCTAAAATGTAAACGCATAAAAGCTAACAAAAAAAAGAACAGCCTTGTTCTAACACACAGCAAACTCGCTGATTCTTTGGCAGAAATGTACTTCTGTTTAAATTCAGCAAAGCATCATGATGGTAAGACAATATGGAGCTTCATGAGGCTGAATTAGTTTGAAATTCCCTGGTCTACACACCAAGGCAGACAATTATTGAATTAAATGTATTTTACTTTGCTGCATTTCTTTGTCTCACCAAATTGCAGTCAGTTTATATCATAAATACATGATCATAAAGTCATATTGTGTTGATGAAATGATGAATATGTTAATATGTGAGTGAGTTAAACGTTCTGAATTTAATGAGTGAAATAATACAAACAGATTAACTGTTACACGTGACACTTCTGCCTATAAGCACACAGACCCTGGGGATGCTTTTCAAATTTCTCATTATTGCTGAAAAAAGCACATGTGGTAATTGCAATTCTTCACAGATATTATTTCTCTGAGTGGGAC
Organism: Tautogolabrus adspersus; assembly: GCA_020745685.1. Lineage (NCBI taxonomy): Eukaryota > Metazoa > Chordata > Actinopteri > Labriformes > Labridae > Tautogolabrus > Tautogolabrus adspersus. The sequence continues at coordinate 12,660,070 of CM036547.1, read as the reverse complement.
ATTTACATTTTTTTTACTTACCCAAGCGCTTTATAGTTAAAGGCGCCCTCTGCTATTGGATATTCTGTTCAAATCACCGCCCTCAGTTTGGGCCACAAGTGATCAATGGATCATTGACTGTACAAACAGGAAATTAATTCAGACCTTTAAAATATCAGATATGTATCATCAGTAACATAACAGCCTGCTGTCGTCTTTAGCAGGAAACTTAGACAAACAAACTGCGTAAGAGAGCGCTGTGTTCAGTCCAACAACTGAAGATGTAGCCCCCTTTGGTGTTTCGTCTGACTGCACAGCATGCGCTGAAGCTTCAGCCAGTGCACAGACACACACACATCTCTAAATGAACGGTGTGTGTTGCGTGTTTAACATTGTCACAGAAGGATTTCTTTCTTTGTTGTAAAGTTTAAGTCCCTGTTGTGTGTGTGTGTGTGTGTGGGGGGGGGGGGGGGGGTATTTAAATTATGCAGCTTTTCATATTACAGTGAATTGTTCTCAGATTTTTAAAAGCCCTTTCAAAATAAAAAGGGAGTTATTAATAATGTTAGCATGATTAATTTGTGTTACTTGTTATTTTGTGTACATGTTACATGTTAAGTGTGTGGTCAGTTGTTGTTTTTTATGTGTATTTGTATACATGTAAACATTTTATTTAATAAATACACATGTTTAGCACCCCCACCTTAACTGGTGAATTTCCTGCGGGAAACCCTGATGGATTTGTTTAATGCCTTTATCTCCTTCCTGTGAACTCAGACAGACATTGGTCTGGAGGTTTACTGGAAGAGAGACGCCGATATGTTCAGCCATTTTAGGCCATGCCTGTCTGTTGGTCTCAGGTGAATGGGGCTGGCTTTTAGTCCCCATCTGGTGCTCAGAGACAATCTAAGAGCCTAATTACTGACTAAGGGGTCTCTCTGCTCTCCTGGTTGGATTAAAGACCCCATGTTGAACACTGGAGCACAAAATGTCTGCCTGCTACAACCAGCTGAGGGAAGTCCTTTAGAAAGCAGGATATGGTTAGTTAACTGGTATCCACCCTGCCTTGAAACGGAGAGCTCCTGTGGAGGGCCAGCATCCAATCAGACCAATAATCTGTTGAACAGGAAATGAGAACGTAGCGCTGTGATGTTTTGTACAAATAAGAATTTAAACTACCCCCATAAACCACCCAGTACCCGGAGACACCACTTTTATCTGAAAAAACTGAAGAAAGGCTCTAAACACAAGGACAAGATCCTCAAAGATAAACTGAAATACATATTACCAAATAAATGTTTAGTATTAAATATTATAAATATTATAGTGTAGTATTAAAAGTATAGAATCTGGGTTTAGTGGCAGTTATATGATCTGTGGTACCTATGATAGTTCTTTTGAGCCCTGACTGTGAATAATGCAATGGTAGGTTAGAGTTGGAGGGGCGTTCCACTTTTTCATGAAGTCCATTCTCCTGCGCCTAAGGAAATGGAATAAAGTCAACCAAACAATTAGATATAAAGAAATCATTTCAAATCCTAGTAAGATTTCAAGCGTTTCTGTCATTTATTATTATTATTATTATTTTTTTTTTTTTGTCGTTCTGTACTTCCAATTTCCTGAATCATTTCTGTCCGCTCAACGATTGTTTGACTTTATGAGAGTTCTGCTTTCTTGAGACAAGGCCTCATTCATGTTTGCATGTCACCTGTATATGTGAATTAAGTTTATCTTTAATTTATGGCCTTGTGTCTTCTGACTTCAGATGTGCTTTAGTGCTCAAAAGGCTAAATGTTTGTCTTTTGTTCTTCATCACAATATTTAATTGTAGTTAAATACAAGTATTTAAGTAAAGGTTTCCTATACTATAAATTGTTTCTGTACTTGTCATGGAGTCTGACATGTTAAGTAGCTTAATGTCTGAGGTACAAATCCTCAAGCTTTCCCCACTATGGCTTTCACATGTCTACAGGATTAGACCCTTAAATTCACTTTTCATTCATTCCTAATTGACCATTAATCTGCGTTTTAAATAACTGTGGATTTCTCCAGAGCAGTGATAGGGATGCTTGAGGAGATGAGAGACGGAACGCAATGTGCCGCATCCTCCCCTTCTGTGCCAAGTTGAGGTTGTTATGGCAACCAGAATCTAGTCGTATACCTGTTGCCATGGTTGAGAAAGTCAGGGTGATGACGTTTACTAGGCAGCAGGACGTGTATGCCATTTTAAGTCTAGAGTGTTTCTCTTGTGGGAATATGAACTATAAATGGAAAGCAGAGGAACTCTTTATTGACATCTTTGTTAGTGGCAGTTAATATGCACCAGCACTCGCACTGATTTGATTTACAGGGGCAGGTTTGCAAAGTTGTTTAAGTGACGCATTCAGTTGAGACAAAATATGTGAGTCATGCTTGAAGAAATATGGCATTCATATCAGTCTGATGAACTGAATCTCTAATAGTAGTAGTGGTGGGCGACATGACCTGACGCATGGTATTTTTTTAATGTTGCTTTTTGCTGAAAGACCTCCTTCTCCCCCTTAAACAAGCCTGTTCGATGGAATACTCAACTTGTTTCTGTATAACACCAGAGAAAGATGTTTTTATAAGTCCACGTTTGTTCACTTCTCAGTACATTATAGCCTGTAACTGGAGTGGTTTAAAGTTGTTTTCACTTTTTTTTAGAGTTTTGTTAAGCTGTTCAAAACACAACATTTCCTCATATGGCTCTTCCATAATACAATGAGTTCAAACAACATGATAAGCAGAGATCTTCAAGAACAGCAGGGAGTAACAGTATTTACAGCCACTCCTTTAACCACGAGTCAGAGCCACAGCCCGCTTCTTTTGATCATCCTGGATTTTAGACAAGCGAGATATCAATTGAAACACACCTTTAAAAGACAGACACGTTGAAGTCGTAGGGATGCAAATTCGTGCTATGCTGGGCTTAAGTGACACAGAGTCAAGCCATACTAGCACATAGCCTATGTGAAAGCCCCAGACAGACCGAAAGAGACGCGCCTGCTACACACCCACTAAAAGTTGCTGTTATGTGCTGAAACTAGCAGAGGGGAGAATACAAGTTTACCTGATTACTGTGCCACAATGGCCTTTCAGCTGTGCCTTTTGGTCAGTGATTGTGTGAGACCGCTGGCTCTGCTATGAGGTTCAGAACGAAACATGCATTAGACCCAGGGACTCAATCTGAACTGTTGTCTGTCACAAATCACTGTGTAACGCTACTTTTATTTACCTGCCACTTTGGTCGGTAGGTTAAGCAATTGGTGTTGCCTCGTGTGTGCACTACAACCAAACGGGTCTATTTAAACTGTGATGACAGTATGTTGTGGGAAAGCTTAATACCGGTGCTGGTATTTATACCAGTTTACCACCACCCGTAAATGGTCGGGATTGAAATTCCCCTCCTCCCCACTCTTCAATATTAAGATGTAACGGCTTGAAATATGTTTCATAAGACATTAGGTGTAATATGTCAAAGTACAAATAATATGAAATTAGATTTAATTGCATGAAACCATTACCGACCCTTTTCTTCACTGCATCTTTGCCTTTAAAATACTTATATGCTCCTGCATGAGAGACCCACTCTCGTGACACATTGATGGGACCACATATATGATGATCTGTTTTGAGAGCAAGGAGTGGGCAATAGAATGAGACATTCAAGCCACATCAAGCATGATTCAACTTTAGGAACCGAGCCGTCTCCCACTACCTGCCTGTATACAGCTTTGCTGTACTTGGATACATTTTTTACCATCAAGATCCATCAACCTTGCTTATAAGAACCCATGTCCCAACATACAAGCTGACAGATGAAGACGTTAGAAAGCTCAAAACACTGTACTTTTAGTTAGAACACAGTTGTGAGTCCTGATTCTAGGAACATGCACATTTTTCACACTCAGCCCTGGCATGGGCAACCCACCATCTAAAGCCCCACACGTGGCACTGTCTCATCATCTTTCTGTTTTTACTGCTAAGTCGCCTCATTGACACTGCATGACTCTGAATTAGGCTGCCCTTTCATGAATAGCCACTGTAGATTGTTTCAGGGAAAAGGAATAGGAGCACTGGTAACTTAAATCCCCCTTCGTTTCTTCATACCCTGGCTCCAATTTCCCTTTGGAGGCAGGTCAAAGGTGATATTTGGCTTTATTTAGCCACCTGTCTTGCTGTATCCTCTTCCAGTGCCCAATATGGAAGCCTCTCCTTTGACTGTACACCTTAACCTGTATAAAGCTTGTATCTGCGTTGTTTATACCTGTCCTATGTTATAGCTACCTGAGTTCTATTGCAGTGGCAGATGCTACAACAAAACACATTCAGCATGAAGCAGTCAGAGCTCTGGTTTTCAGAGGACACACTGTGCTTTTCTGTCAACATGTGACCTGTGGAGGGCGATATGCAATCCCTGTCTCTCCTCATCATCTCCTGCATTATTAATAAGTGTGCTGAAATCCTCTGAACACATTAGGCACACTGTTGGTGACATCTTGATGCAAAAGCCTCTCAAGCCCTCTCAAGTCAAGGAGTCAGACCTGTAATTAATTTGCCTTTTAGTCAAATTCCAATTGTCATAAAACAAAGCGTACTGCTTTGTGGTGCACGGTTGACATTACTAAGAGAGTGTAAATGCTCTTTATTTACAGATTATATAATTCTTCCTAAGAAGATACATTTTTCTTTGGTTTCTATTGTTGCTGTGTTTGTCTTGTTGCTAGGGCCTTCCGTACACCAGTTCCTAGTTTCTGAATCCTTTTCCCCCCTTGTTTAATTCTCCTTTCTCTTCACCTCTCCCCTCAGTGCTGACAGTAGAGGTATGCATTTGTCTGTGCAGCCTGTGCTGACACAAAGCAGCTTTAGTCAATAAAAGTGCAGTTTGTCTCAGAGGGAGATTTGAGGGACAACTGGTGTTTAAAACATCTACAAATATCCTTTGGTAAATTCTTAGTCTCCTCCTCTCTTTCCGTCACATTTTACATGTCATGTGCACAGTGTGGAAAGCTTTACCACAGCTCCCAGGGGTACCAGCAAGCATGGTTGAGAGGGATGACATGCCAGGCGTGGCTGCAGATTCTTGTTCATTAAGAAATGTCTGTGTGACCGTTAAGAATGAGGGGTGGTGCAGAAGTATTGTGTCGTCATTCCTTTTGCGGGTAGAACAGATGACTGTGGTAAAATGGGAGAATACTTGTGTGTTATTACTTTAACTCTGGTTTATGTGTGTTTTAATTGGGTTATCAGTGTGTATAAAATGAATAGAGACACAGACTGTGTGTTTGGAAAAAGTAGACACAGAAGTTCCTAAAAAAGGCGATGGCCCATAATCAGTCACTAGTTCATGTGACTCTCAGTTCCAAATATATCACTGTAAGAACTATGATTGAGAAAAGGGATCTTGGAAGACCCTTTATTTCCATGCTAGGGTTAAAAAAAGCTGTTATAATAAAAAGTTCTGTTTAGACTGTTCTTTTGTGGAACTAAAATATAATTGTATTTTAAGTATCACATACACGAATAAAGTGTTGAAATGAGACAAACATTGAACCAAACTATAATCAACTACATTACTAATTGTGTTCTTTGTCCACAGTTATTGCCAACCCTAAAGCACCAAAAGAACCAGCAAAGACCTTCAGTTTTGATTACTCCTACTGGTCACACACTACGGTAAGGTTAAAGCGGTCTCTTTTCTTCGCTGTAATGACTAAAGTGTAAAGTTTTAAATACTGAAGCTTTATGAAATTCTATGCATATAAAGATATACCTCTCTGTCTCTCCACAGCCGGAAGACCCCAGCTTTGCATCACAGAACCTTGTGTACAATGACATTGGCAAGGAAATGCTGCAGCATGCTTTTGAGGGATACAATGTCTGCATTTTTGCCTATGGCCAGACAGGAGCTGGCAAATCCTACACCATGATGGGCAGGCAGGAGGAGGGACAAGAAGGAATCATTCCCATGGTTTGTTCAGTGATACAACTTTCTGATTTAACAAACTATTCTCACTGTCCAATGCTACCTGTTCACTTAGACTCCTGGATTTTCAAAGCGTCTTTGAATCACGGCGAGGCACTGTCAGTAATGGAAGACCAGAGTGTAGCACTTCTTGAATCATTCCCTATTGTTAAATGTTCTTTATCCACCGTTTGTATTCTTCTGGTACGACAGTTCATGTAGAAAATATTTTGCTTAACTTCTTTGGTGATGACATCAAATCCTAAATGTAGTCATACCTGAAATATTTTCTCTATACCTAGTCACTAAAAATGCTGTAAAAATAAATGTTGTTCTCAACGGTAAACACATCATTTTGTGCTGTATATATACAGTATATATATCACTCTATCATTTTTAAGTGTTTAATCTGTTTATGTTCTTTTTGCTAAATGATAAGCTAAAATGTGTACAGGTAGTTATTTATTTGCCGGTCCTCAGATCCTATTAATCCCCACTCTTACCCCTTCACATGCCTTTAATTGCACTAAACATCTTCTTTCTCTGCCTCTCAGCTCTGTGAAGATCTATTTGAGAAAATCAATGAGGAAGGCAACAAAGAGGAGCTCTCCTACTCTGTGGAGGTGAGTCTCAGACTGCATTGGCATTTGTAATCCCTATTCTTAGCCCTCACCTCTGACTCTTTTGTTGCCTGGTCTCTAATGAACCAATACTAGCCTTTTTCTGACAGTGTATCTGGTCAAAGTCAGCCATCAATCACAAGTTGACTGAACCTTCAGAGACACTTGATGTCCTTAGCACACTGTACACTTCTTTCAAATTGAAAACAAATGTACATCTCATAAAAGTAAATTATTTGAATGTGGATTAAGGAAAAACCTGAAAGGATGCATACATTGTAAAGACCTTCAATATAATGTTTCCCTGGAGCACCTAAACTTTGATTATATTTGTTTCTAGGTCAGCTACATGGAGATCTACTGTGAGCGGGTGCGAGATTTGCTCAACCCTAAGAACAAAGGAAACCTACGAGTGCGAGAACACCCACTTCTGGGCCCATACGTGGAAGACCTATCCAAGCTAGCTGTCACCTCCTACACAGACATCGCTGACCTGATGGATGCAGGCAACAAGGCCAGGTGAGCCCAGCCTCAGTGTCACACACAGGCCATAGCAAAGAGAGGAATATTAGAAGTTACAATAGCTTTGAGGATATGATAACCCAAGTCCTCAGAGGGATGAGATAATTGAGGCAAGCTTAGAATGATTATGGATCAGGAAATCAGGAAATGTTCTTCACAGATTTTTAAAGCTTAAAAATCTGTAGATCATAGACCAGAAAGTTATAAGCAGTAGGACGCCAGAACATTCCTTTTGGTTAAGACTTGATCAGACAATAATAGTTCCAGCTTTTTTGATTTTCTTGGGCAGAAGTCTTCCTAAATTTTAGTTTGTGAGTATTTTTCTTTGAAATGAATCCATGTGATGGATATGTGTGAGTTTTTTCTCTTTAAGTGTGTGAGTGTCACGAGTGCTCCTGTGGCGAGGAGTGAACTCTGTATTAATCTTCCTGTGTTGACTCAGAAAGCTTATTTCTAGAACATGGCGTGAACAGCCGTATCTCCCTTGTGGCTGTCCCTCTGAGTGCGCCTTGTGTATTTGTATTTGGTGTCCTCACAGTATTATCCACCTACGCCGTACAAAGTAATCCTTTAGACTCAATTCACTCTAATAGGCATAATACCCACTGATGATAGCGCCACTAATAGCCAAGACCATGAATGTGGAATTAAACTGAAGGAATAATTTAAAAGGGGGGAAAAAAGATTAAAGTGCTCAGAAAAATTCCATTACATCCACACCTTTTCTGTTGTTCCTAACCATGCCTGTACGTTTTAACCCACAGAACTGTGGCTGCCACCAACATGAACGAGACCAGCAGCAGGTCACATGCTGTTTTCACCATCGTCTTCACTCAGAAGAAACATGACAGCGAAACAGACCTCTCCACAGAAAAGGTCAGAAGAGACTGAACAAACAGACCTGCCTCTTAAGCTTTCACACTTACATTTTATTAACTTGTTGTTGACTCTGGTACAGAGCTGTTGATTATTGCTTCTCTTCATTCTGGTTGAATTCTTTTGTAAAAGATTTTTAGCCAGCTGTCCTCGACAGTCCTCTCAGTTAGTTAAGGTAGAAAAAGGAAAAAAGAAAGAGAGGCATTTTAGGCTTGACTCTAAGCATTTCCTCTGACTGCTGAGGGACAAAGACCACTGTGTATTTGGAAACACAATGCTTATTGTTTTAAACTGCTCGCTAGTCAGTTTCACTGCCAAGCTGCTGCATCTCTCCAGACAAAAATCCTTCAATGTTTGGAATAGTTTTATCTGCTAACTATTTGACTATTTCTGAAGACATCATCTTCTTTGTGTTTGGAAGTGAGTGCTGGCACTGTTCCAGTATTCTGACTTTCTCTCAGTTTGTTATCGTTGGAATGTAAATTATTCATAGCCTTGTTGCATCTAAAAATGCATTAACCTCCTCTCCAGGTCAGTAAAATTAGTCTGGTAGACTTGGCCGGGAGTGAACGAGCAGATTCCACTGGAGCTAAAGGTACCAGGCTAAAGGTAAGACATCACATCATCACAGACAACCTGTCATTAGTATTAAATACTGTTAACCTTGATGGATGTATAATATTTGATTTATGTATGTTTGCAGGAGGGAGCAAATATCAACAAATCTCTAACCACATTAGGAAAGGTTATTTCTGCCTTGGCTGAGGTGGTGAGTGTTTCTGTTTCTATTTATTTTTCTCTCTTCCTTTTTGGCCTTCTCTCTTACCCTCTCTTACCCTCTCTTCTTAAGGAATAAATGTTTGTCGCCTGGCATGCTATAACGTATGCCCTGTTTTCTCTTCTCTTGTCCTTGTAATGCTTGCTTAAACAGGATAACTGTACCAGCAAGGTAAACCCTTTGACAGCTCAACCAATCACCTCTGATTCCTACCATGAGGCAGATTTGACAGCCTTTTGCCACGTGCAACTTTGACATTTCTGCAGTGATCTGTCACTACTGCTTTTATCACATAAGTGCTGTGATTAAAATTAACAATCCATGCAGCTCATCAAAAAAGCTAGTCAAATCAGGCCTTCTACTCATTTTACCTGCCTCCTTCACTTGTTCGTTACATGAGGCATGGTACATCACAGTCTTGTTCGGTCTTAACTGCCATCCTAAACTGTCACTTTTAATACAGTAACTCTTACTTGAAATTATTGGGTTTTTCTGCCTGCCTAATTAATGTTTGTTTATTGCAGAGCAAGAAGAAGAAGAAGAGTGATTTCATCCCGTACAGAGACTCTGTCCTGACATGGCTACTGAGGGAGAACCTCGGTGAGAACATTAATTTTACCTAATCATCCTCCTTTACTGGAGGGATGTAGTGGAATTTATGTCTGTAAGCTATGTGGCAAAATCTTATTTATACCCAATCCAAGAAAAAATGAAACGTCTGTCTCCTGAAGTAGAGGGTTAAAAAAAGTGGCTGGTGCTATACGGTACATTACTCTCTGCCTATTTTAGAAGAACACTGTCAGCAGACTGTATTTCAACTTAACTAGACAAGCGCACAAACCTCTCCTAGCTTCAGACATGTATGGAGGACAGTGTATATTCAATCCTAGCTGACACATGTTGTTCATTGCCATTTAGTCTAATGAAACTGTGGTCTTACATTAATGGAATGAATTGGTATTCAGCCCTTCTTTCTTCTTCAGTATTGTTTTATCTTTGGCATTTTAATGCATGATATAATGGAAATGCTGTCTTATTTAGATTTTCACAGATATGTTAGAAAGATGGCTCTTCATCTGCATTGTGTTCTTTTGTGTTATCAGGTGGAAACTCGAGAACAGCCATGGTAGCTGCCCTCAGTCCTGCAGATATCAACTATGATGAAACTCTCAGCACTCTCCGGTAAGCTCTCCTTCTCAGTACATAGGTTACAATTTTCAAAATAATTCCTGACAGTTGTTTTCATTTGATCATATACTTTGAATAAGAGTGATACTATTCTGTTTTGTTTTTTTTAGCTATGCTGACCGAGCCAAAAACATCAAGTGCAATGCTGTCATCAATGAGGATCCCAACAATAAGTTGGTGCGTGACCTGAAGGATGAAGTGTCTCGACTGAAGGAACTTCTCCGTGCACAGGGCCTGGGAGACATCCTGGACAGTGAGTTTAGTGCTTTCACAGCAGGCAATATCTGCAGCCAAACAGCAACTTTAACTTTCTCTCAACAAAAGCTGGCAACATCTTCTTTCTACTTCACTGTGTCATTGCTTTAAGTCATCCCACTTGTTTTCATTCCTGTGCTGTTCTGGTGCCTAGTACAAAATGAAAAAGACTTAAACAGCTTTTAAGTCCACATTGACCAGGATAATGCTTTATTATGCCTCTTTACAGAGTCACATGTATAGTGTGTATTATATGTACTTTAAGTTTGAACAGTGCATACTGTACAATTTATTCTAAGTCAATTAATGACAATTTATTTGGTCCCATGAAGCTGATAATGAACAACGACACACATACTAGTTTAAAGCTACATGAAACTATCACACTTCATTTGCTGTACACAAGACTAATGGCTCATTGGCTAGTCAATTGGAGACATAATACATGCATTAATAACTTCTAATATCTGAATTGATTAATAACCTGCCTACTTGCTAATCCTTGCTTAGATCATGTCTACTGCCATGGCACTTTACAAGCCAATTTCTGCCATTTCATCTCATCCACATTGTTCTTGTCATCCAGCTCACTGAGACATGTGTGTAACCTTTTCCTCTCATTCTACTGACTCTGACCCTTCTCATCTCTTCCTGCTTCCCCTCAGTTGATCCTATGGGGGATGATTACCCAGGAAGTGGAATCAAATGTGTGTACATGTGTGGTAGTCCTGAATTGCCTTACCGCTTTTTGCCCTATTAATGATAGCTAACATTGCTTATGCCCCGTTCCTGTATATTATACCTGCTTCCAGCTTTGCATGTAAATGCTAAAAAAGCAAACGCTTGAGCTTAGAAGGACAATCAGAAATGCAACAGTTAGCATGCCACTAGGTAAGCATGCTTTGCGCTTGTGTTTCTTTTTCCACAATGAGGAAAGTAAGGCAGCTATTTGCAGACTCCTCTGTATCACAAGTTACTTTTGGAATATCCCTTTTAGAATCATTACTTTTAGAATAGCTCGTCTGTCTACCCAACCCCCAGCACAGCCGCAACATCCTTGCCATGCCAGACTTTGACTCTCTCTCTCTCTCAAGCTTCTCTTCTTGACAGTGGTCTTTTTGCTTTTTATTCTGATTTCTTTTACTAACCCTCGGCTGCAGCTGACAGTGCTCAAAGCTTTAAAGTGCCACTTCTCAGTTCTCAGACTGAGGCTCAGAGCTACAGAAGGAAAGGTGCATGATTTTAAATTTCTAAGTAGCCACGCCAATGATGTATATAGAGAATTGATTAACGTAGTAGGATAGTTTGTATTTAATAGTTAGTTTGCTTGTGTGTCCCTCTTGCCCTCCTGCCCTAAAATCTTAATGTAGCTATCCTGGAAAGTGTTCACCAATATTACCTCATGTGCAGAGTGAAGGCTTATACGTAGCTGCTGTTTCGCCACTTGTTGCTCTGTACTAAGACCCTGAAGCATCCCCTATTTATCACAAACTTAAAAAGCCCATGTCGATGGTTTCAACTAAACATTTGATGTCCAACATGTAAGAACCTACCAATCAATCTGATGCGTACCTTTTATTGGCCTTTTTTTAAAACATATATATTCTAAGAAAGCAGATTCTAACCTCAGAGGTCTTTGAGGCCATCGTATTGATAGAGGCTGCCTGACCTTTTAAGGCTGCTGGGGCTCAGATTAGATGGATGTGTGAGTGCACAAAGGTTTGTGTGTGAGTGTGCGGTGAATTCAATTACTCAGCTGCTGGCTGAACTTTGGCAGCATGTGTCAATGACCCCTATCTGTCCTCCCTCTGGGCCTTCTTGCAGTTTCCATTTCCCTCCTATCCCGTATACACTGATAGCAGTTTTCACCCAGTGTGCTGTTTTTTTATCTTAAAAATTCAGGGGAAAAAATGACATCACCTTGTGCCTAAGAATTGAATGTACTGCTAATTCATCTCTCAGAGTTAACTGCTCTGCAGTGTCATTCTGGCCAACATTAAAACAGCCTTTTGTGAATCAAACTTCAGATTGTACTCTGTTTGAGTTTTCAAGGAAAACTTTTGCAAACCACCTGAAGTGAAAACTGCTGCTCTCTGTAGTTGACCATAATACTGGTTGTTTGTCTTAACCCTTTAATGTACAACGTGTGTCTTACATTGGTCTTCCCTCCCTTTGTCCTTTCTCTTTCCCCATTTCTCTCTCTTTTCTCTCCTTCTATTCGGTATTTGTTTCCTCCATTTTATGTGGTTTCTTCCTTCCTTATCCCTCCCGGGGCCTTTCCCACCTGTCCCTGTGTTGTGCCCTTTTTCCTCTCTCCTTTTCTCTCCTCTGCTGTTGGCTCAGACCTCAAAGACATTCAGAACAATAAGAATAGATACTTGATAGCCTCAGAGAATCAACGCCCTGGCCATTTCTCCACAGCACCTATTGGTTCCCTGACAGCTTCTCCATCCTCTGGCTCACTGTGCAACCAGGGTGGCCTTCAGTCGGTCACCAGCATCCAGGAGCGCATCATGTCTACCCCTGGAGGAGAGGAGGCTATCGAAAGACTCAAGGTAACGTGGTCTCTGTTGACTGCAGCAGACTCTAAATTACAACTCTGTCTTTTGTAAAGAGAGAAAATCATTCCCTCAGATCCCTGAACACTCTACTTTAAACTTCATCCAAAGTTAATTATCATAATAAAAATAATACATCCATAAAATTACCTCAGTAGATGAGGGCTGTAGGAGTAAGAGAATATATACTGTATTATAGTTGATGTGAAGTTGTGATCTTCCCAACATATCTCAGTAAATAAAGATACGTAGTGTAGATAATCATTAAAGGGGACATATTATGAAAATCCACTTTTACAGTGTTTTTGAACATATATTTGGGTAACCTGAGTGTCTACCAACCCACAAAATTTGAAATAAATCCATCCAGTCCTTTGTTTGTGGTCTGCATAAGTCTTACCACACAGAGAAAAGTGCTCCGTTTCAAATTTTCTCAGTTTGTGATGTCACAAACTGGATTCTGGTAAAAAAAATACCCTCCTTTCCCCTGGTTTCTCCACCCATGGACTCCACCCCCCAGCCTAGAGCAAAACATTTGCTGAGAGCTGGTTTATACAGGGTCACAAACCTCCTCTGGTGCTTGATTCATGTTATATTTTGACCAAAGCACAGCACAGATGTTTCATTAAGACCACAGGGGACTGTTTAAAAAGGAGGAAAAGGGGTATAATATGTCCCCTTTAAGTCATACGTTTATTTAATGTCAAGATAGCTGCTGTTTAGCCCACACTATTTATTTAAAGTGCGTTTCTCTCTCATCAGCTCTCATGTGGCCTCTTTAAATATCTCTCATACTCGCTCTGTTGAAAATGTTGCACATGGGATTGCAACTTCTAACCATGAGGAGCTGCAGTTTCCATGGTAACGGTGGTGCCCAGTCTTTCCGTCATCCAATGACGTCTAGCACTGACGTAGATACGGAGGAAATTGGACCAAAATAGATCCTGTCGTATTGGCTTTGAGTGTTATTAGTCAGACACATAATAATGTAATTCTTTAATCCTTCACGTCTAAGAGCTATTTTAAGAAAAAAAGACCTTTGCAATAATTATAACATGTATGCCAGTACTTTCAAAATGATCATTTCTTATGATATATAACTTATATGACTTAATTATGTGTTGTTATAACTGAACAGTAACAACCTTTACAGAATGCACAGAACTGGCTGGAAGACTTTAAGCAGTGTTATTAGAAGGGAAACTAGGTTTTGTTGTAATTGCTCTATAAGGCAGTATCATTTTTTAATCCCTTACTCAAAACTATCTTTCATGAAAGAAGGTGAGCAGCGCCCAAGCAGTTTGGGGTTCAGTGCCTATCTGAAGGGTACCTCAACAGTGCCCAGAAAGTGAACTGGCACCTCTCCAGCTATCAGCCCAATTTATAGACTTGATACAGAGAGACTTGATCAGGGGATTGGGTTGGGAACTTGAGGGTCACCAGTTCAAGGCCCGGTAAGGACCGAGTTTGGAATTGGGACTGTTGCTGGAGAGGTGCCGATTTACTCCCCAGGTACTGTGGAAGTGTCCTTGAGCAAGGCACTGAACCCCCAACTGCCTGGGCCGCCAGTTCCTGTGCAGTCCCCTCTTTCTGACATTTCTCCCTAAATGCATGTCTGTAGGTTCAGTTAGTGCTTTCAGGCTTTTGTTTTGAAGAGTCTAATCCCCCTCTGGATTAATAAAGTGTATTAAACTGAATAAAAAATTACAGTTTTCCTAAGGCTTCTCTTTTTGGTATTCAGGAATCAGAAAAGATCATCGCCGAGCTCAATGAAACCTGGGAAGAGAAACTGCGAAAAACCGAGTCAATCCGCATGGAAAGGTTAGTACTGTGGGACAAGTGTGGGCCTCCGTCATCTGTGTCCTGTGAGTGATGGAGACAGAACTACAGGGGGTTGTTCATCTGTTTGGCCCCTCTGAACTGTCTGCCTCATTTTATCTTTCTGTCTCATTTCTGCCCACACACACACACACACACACACACACACACACACACACACACACACACACACACACACACACCACCCATTCCCCTTCTCTCCTGTCTGTCGTCACACTCTGCTGCACAAACAGCCCTCTCACGCCCTTTATCCACTCATCTGTGGCTGTAGACGTCAACCATGTTACTGTCCATCTATTGAGCCTTTTCATACCAAATCACTTGCTGTAATCTTGCACACATCACTTTTCACTTTTTTCACAAAGGCTCTTTAAAAATAAAGGTGCAAAGTTATTGTTTTTACTCGTTGCAAGAAAAGGTATGCCTGCATGTAATGTATGTCCTCAACTTAGTTCAATTATAAGTATGGAATGTTTTCCTTTTCTTCAGGGAGGCCTTGCTTGCAGAGATGGGTGTGGCAATCCGTGAAGATGGAGGCACGTTGGGAGTCTTCTCTCCTAAAAAGGTAGAACAGACATGAGCACAGACTTTGAGATTGGTGGGGGACTGTGTCAAGTTTCCCATGTGTCATGATGCACACTCTTCCACCATCACTTCCTTACTTCTTTTCCCCAGGTTATCAGTTTTTTTCCATGAGCACCTTCCCTGTATTGTTTCTTTTTTCTTTTTTTGTCACATATTCATTCTGTCTGTCCTTCCACTCTTTGGTTATTTCCTTCCTTCACATACTCAGCTTAGCCACGAAAGCCTATTTGATGAGCAGCTTGATTGTTCTCCCGCCAAGGTTTGTTTAATTATAGTATCCCCTTTCCTTCAGTATATGTAGCCCCATATAAGTAGTCTCATCTTCCAATAGTGATTTATCATCAAAGATCTGCAGTTAGCCCCCCCTCAGTTTTTAATGTCATTGTAATACACTTAATAACCTTCAAAATGATCGGATCATATTAAGATTTGACAAGTGATTCTGAATTAAAGGTACTCAAGTTTTTCTTACAAAGACCATTTGAACAACGGAGTATGTTTGAATACTTGATGTTTGCCTGAATATTTTTTTTAAACCTTTCCTTTAATGATAACAAGTGTACGTGCTATCATAAGGCATATTAATTTACAGGCAGTCGTACAATCCCTTCATTCTTCTTGCTTTTGTAGCAACTTCCAGTAGAAAAGTCATATTTTGTAGCTAAATAGAAACCATTAGGTCTGATAGTAAATGCTTGTCAGAGGAGTTACCATTGTTGTAGAGAAAGAGATTTGATATCTTTTCATCTCTGTGCCAGCTTTCACATGACCAGTGCTAGTTTCAGAAACTCGCACTCTTTGAAAGTAATCCTTTTTATGCATCGGCTCGTCCCTCTGCTGATAATTGATGTATTTCAGTTGTATTCCCTTTTGTTCACATCTTTTTGTCTTCCATTCATTTTTTTCTCTCTCTTTTCACTCAATGCCTCTTCCTGGGTTATGGTTTCGTTGAGAAGCCTTGTGATCTTTATACAGACTTTAATGGGGTGTTTTCCCCAAAAAAGGTTGGTTGTTTGGCTGAGTAGCTGCTAGCTTTGTTTTTAGTAGTAGTGCTGTGACGTGTCAGGCTATAGAGATGTCAGCACTGTGTCAGTGTAACCATTTTTATGTGGTTTTCTGTACTGAATAACAGGGGTCGGAATCGCAGGGTACACGATATGTGGCTCCCAATAACAATAATATCATGATACAGCAATTGTTATATTATTATTATAAAATAAAACACTACGTTGTATGATTAATTGAGGAATACAGATACCCTACCTACAGATACCCATTTTCATCCTACAACCTTTTTTTTTTAATACCCTCATTCATGTCTTAAGCGCCGCTGGTTGGAGTCCTACATTGGTGATGAAGGGAGTCAAATTGCTACGGAAATCTGTTCAGGGCACTATAATTCTATATTTTTGATATATAAATTTAGACATTTGGCACCAGCGATAAGGTCATTGTATCACACCTTTAATGACAACGATATATGGCTGTATCTATATTTTGTCCCACCCCTACTGAACAATACTCATTGTCATCGGCGGTGTTTGATATAGAACCATGTACACCTGATTTATTATTTCCAGTATTGGTATAGTTACAGCCCTGCTGAAGAAAGTGAAGTGGTATGGATGTTTTGATTTAGTTGGTTAAGTGTTTTCTTTTTGTGTTTCATCTGTAGACTCCACACCTGGTTAACCTGAACGAGGATCCTCTCATGTCAGAGTGTCTGCTCTACTACATCAAAGACGGAATTACAAGGTAACATTTCAACCTGAATGATGACACTGAAGTGCTGCAGAGGATGTGAAAAACTTTCCCAAAAATGTACTCTGTATTCAAAATGGCCCTCTTTTGATCTCAAGAAAGAGGTCAGAGTCCGGGGACAATGGCTTAAATCCTCCCACTGATCCCAAAAACTTTCACTTTCTAGAGTTACTTCTTCTCCTCTATTTGACATTTTGGGCCCCTCATCAGGCTATTCCTGTTGTATATTTAGTTACACACATGCCCCAGGGGGGAAATATTCATTTAGAAGCTCAGACATCAGTAACTTTAGGAGGGCTTCCTTCTAATGGTAATGGTCTAAAGGTACAATTTCTAAAGCTGCATTTTTGATGAAATGACCACCAATAGAAATAAGGGTTCACTCTCTTACAATGGCCTGTGTGATTGTTTCAGGGTTGGTCAGGCTGATGCTGAGAGACGACAGGACATTGTTTTAAGTGGTGCTCATATCAAGGAAGAGCACTGCTTCTTCCGCAGCGAGAGGAACGCCAATGGAGATGGTGAGGCACAGTATAATGAGTTTATTTTAGTGTATACCTGGACATGTGTTGATTTCTTTCACTAAGCAGAGTTGAGAGGTTCTTTTTTCTTTTAAACACATAAAAATACATCCCCTAAATACCTCCAATAGCAACCCAAGGCACTTTGTCTATTTATTTGGATGAAATGATTGCATAAACACACACTTTAAAATAAATCCTCTGTTAATAGAAACCTTATGGCATAAAGGTCGTGATCAACACACTGGATTAGATATTTGTCCGTCACCATTTGTAATAACAGAATGATGAGCTTTTCAGAATGAGCCACTGATGTTTGGTTGATGTGTTTGTTAAAGTTATCGTCATGCTGGTGCCCTGCGAGGGATCCGAGACTTACGTCAACGGCAAGCGTGTCGACGATTCAATTCAGCTTCGTTCAGGTACATGTCTCACTTTTGTAAACAAAGCTGTAAATGTGATATTTGTTTCTCTGTGGGTCGATGACCTGACTCATTTCATAGCAACTATAGATAATTCAATGTTATGAATCATTCTTGGTCTTCATAATTATTCATTTTTAAACAACTTGGTTCATAAAACCTCTTTTTTAGGTTCTAGTGAAATGAAGGAAATGAATGATATGCTATTTTCATGCTCTCTAGCTTATTTCCGCCCGACCTTCTTTCAGGTAACCGTATCATTATGGGAAAGAACCATGTGTTCCGATTCAACCACCCGGAGCAGGCTAGAGCTGAAAGGGAGAAGACACCATCTGCTGAGACCCCTGTGGAGCCGGTGGATTGGACCTTTGCTCAGCGAGAGCTTCTGGAGAAGCAGGGTATCGACATGAAGCAGGAGATGGAGAAACGGTATGCAGTCCCTACTGTTAGCAGTATTTAAACACATTTCGAATTGTGACAGTTGTCACTTATGTTGGGTTTCACATAATGTACATACATTGTATTGTGAATTTGTGATGTATTTTGCAGTAAATGTAACAATTTTTGTTTAGGCTAACTGAGATGGAAATCTTGTACAAAAAGGAGAAGGAAGAGGCAGACCAACTTTTGGAGCAACAGCGTCTGGTAAGTTCAACAAGTTGGAATTGAATCAAACCCAGTGTGTGAATCTAATGAACTCAGTCTTTTTTTCTGTAAACGTCATGTTCAAAGTTGTAGACAATTAAATATTAACTTCAGAGTGGATAAAAGAGAAACAGCATACCTTGGTTGGTGTTTTTGCCACTTACATTTTTAGCTCTTAAGTGATTCAGACAGCTTGTGATTCAAAGTGAAAGCATGTTTGTTTTTATGTCAAGTTCAATTTGAAAGCTAGCTTTGTTATTTGGGATTCACACAGTCCATTGAAATCTGAATAGCACTAATTCTCACTCTATGCTTTAACCCTTTTGAAAGATGTGTGTGTGTTTGGGTGTAAATCACACTTTTTACTCCAGGCGCATGTCTGTTCTTCTTGCATGGAAGTTTCCCTTGGCTTGAGATGGATGAGCTTTTTACTCGCCTTCCTCTTGAGTTTTAACTGATTTTTCTGTAGCAATTTGATGGAGTGAGAATTAGATTGTAAAGCTTTCCCCTTTCCAAATCCCTGTTTTCTCTTTTCTTGGTTCTTTTATAGTGGACCTGAATCTGGCAAAACAGCAATTTAAAGCTTAAGTTCATTTGAAGTTCACCGTTAAAATCAAATTGAATTTTTAAACGTATTGAATATTGGTCAGCATTTGAACACCTGTTTTAATAATGCGATGCTGCTTTTGCTTGGTTCATGTTGTTAGCATGTTCTCTTAACTCATTCAGTACTGGTTGTGGAATAAGTTGCAGTGTTTGCTGTTGAGCTGGTCAACTTTGAAGTGGCCGTTGATTTGCTTGGATTAGATTTCTACTCTAGTTTTTCTTGCTCTGTTTTGTCCTGAGTTTCGTCTGTTCAATGCAGTTGCTCACCATACAATGCATTGTGATAACAAACGTTTCTGCCGTAGTTTTTTGAGGGATTGTTACAATGTGGTTTCTCATTGACTTCTTTGGCTACCTCTCCTTGCTAGCCTGACCTGCTATCTGTGTAGCACACTGAGGGCACGGCTCAACAAAAGAGTTATCACTGCTTACATCTGAATCATTGAATAAGAGACCTCGTCCGTACTCTGGTTTTTTATGTGCAGAGCTACAGGCTTAGGGTTGACTCCCAGCAACATAAAATGTCCAATTCTAGCAACAATCAACAAATCATACACAAAAACTGAATAATCTGTACAATATGGTTGTGATCTGTAATGTACTTTGTCTACAAAGAATGAGAAACTGCATTTTTTTCCAACTAACATCTTTCTTGTAGTGGATTAACACTTACCCTCACTTCTGCCTCTCCTCTCTACTGGCTTTCTGATCAACTGCAAGAGCACTCTGTTTTCTAACTCACTGCTAATACTAAAGCTTCAAACTTCTGGACTAAAGAGGGAAAGCTCCAAAATCCATCTACATGCATGCCATTGTAGACCGTTTTGGATCCAGCTTTCAAATCACAAAATTATCAATTAAGAAGAGGATTGTCTCAAACCAATTCAGAAGCGCTCCAATCAGCAACAATCCTCTATTGGTATTTCTTTTCTAATCATGTTAGACATGCTTCACTTCATATATCAATATGCAACATCAGGAACCATATTGTTAAAGTTGCTGTTTTTATGAATGTAACTCTAGGATATCAATATCACCATTTCATTCGACGAAATATAAGAATGACAAACTGACAAGAAAGTCAATAGAAGCCACTGTTTGTTGGATTGATTTATTTTTCTGTATTTATTTGGAACATAATTCTGCAAATTTGCATAATTCTGGAAACTGCATGTTGCCATACATCTTGTACAGTAATGATGTATGCAAAATGTTTTTATAACCTTTATAAGTATAATAGTCTTTACAAAAAAACCTAAATCTTAACATTCTAAACAAAAACATTCTGTATAAGCTTAATTTCTATATCCACATTGATCTTTGTCTATCCTTATGGCTGAAGTTCCCATGTTGCATATTCATACTTTTATTCATTCCTTTTTTTAAAGTCATCCTTCCATTTTCTCTTTGATTTCCCATTTTAATTTCTCCTTTTTTGGGAACCATTTGGTTTGTTTCCTGTGTTGTTTTCTCAAGGATGGAGACTCTGATAGTGGGGATGACTCTGATAAGAGGTCTTGTGAAGAGAGTTGGAGGCTGATCACTTCCTTGAGGGAAAAGCTGCCCCCCAGCAAGCTACAAACCATTGTGAAAAAATGTGGATTACCCAGCAGTGGGAAAAGAAGAGAGCCAGTTAAAATGTACCAGATCCCTCAGCGGCGACGCATCACCAAGGACTCCAAGTGGGTGACCATCTCTGACCTGAAGATCCAGGCAGTCAAAGAAATCTGTTATGAAGTCGCCCTCAATGACTTTCGACACACACGGCAGGAAATCGAGGCACTAGCCATTGTGAAGATGAAGGAGCTTTGTGCTAGCTACAGCAAAAAAGACCCCAACGAGCGGGACTCGTGGAGGGCGGTGGCTCGGGATGTCTGGGACACTGTCGGGGTTGGTGATGAGCGCATTGAGGACCTCATTACCAATGGGTCTCGACCAGGAGGGGTTGTCATGGATGAACTAAAGGTGCACATTGACAAACTCGAGGACATCTTGCATGAAGTCAAGAAACAAAATAATGTGAAGGATGAGGAGATCCGTGCTCTCAGGAACAAGATGGTCAAAATGGAAAAGGTTCTTCCACTCATCACCCCAGATGGCCAAGAACAGCCTCCTAGCAGTAGTACTTCTATAAGTGCTGCAATAACTCCAAGCCCTCGAGAAGCAAAACCCCCACTTCCTGAAAAGCCTGATGCAGAAGATGCAGATTTGCAAACAGCCCAAAGCGAGGGGGATGACACAAACGTAAAGCGAGGAGCCCAAATGCGCTGGATGCGCCAAGAGCAGATACGCCTCAAGAGCCTTCAGCAGCAAGAGATCTCCAAGCAGCTCCGCCGGCAATCTGGACCACATCGCTTTATACCTCCAGAGGACCGCAAGCTACGTTTTCCCTTCAAAAGTAACCCCAAGCACCGTAACTCCTGGAGCCCCGGCACTCACATCATAATTACAGATGAGCAGGTCATTGAGCTTAAGGTGCCTAAAGAAGCTGTAGAAGAAGAGGAGGGAGAAAGCCAGGCTGAGGAAGGAGTACAGTCCAGAGAACAGATGGCTGCTTCAGTTCTTCAAGTCACTCCCCCAATGCCGAGCCCATTGGTCCAGCACAGGAGCAAAGACTTGGAGCAAGGTTTATGCCATGGTCACAAATATAACTATAGGAACAACCAACATCAGCAGCCCCATGAACGAGTCCGTAGCAATTCTTTTAATCACCGCCAGCGGCCGTCTGGTTCTATGGAGTCACTGCAGCAGGCTGAAAACAACAGGAGGCATACTCAGGCTTTCTACCAGCCCCGCCATCATCAGAACCAGCAGCCACATCCCCAGCAATACCACCAACAACAGCCCTTCCACTATAATAGCATGATGTATACAGATGGCAGGTTCAACGGCTACCAGCAGTACCATAACACTGACAACCCAAACCATCCAATCAACTTTCAGGCACCTCCACGAATGCGCAGGCAATTGTCTGCTCCTAATCTTAAAGCCAGTAGAGAGACGGCAGTCTGATTGAAACTTGTGGAATTAGGAACTAGTTTGATAATCTTTGAGTGGGCAAACATTACAGATCACAACAACTCAGAATCATGAGTGTCAAATGGTTAAAACTTAATGTGACTTTTGCACTTGTTCAGCGCGTTATTGGTTGACCCAAAAGTATTGTTTGTATTATAAAAAGACATTTTATTTGCATTGTCATCAAAATACTGTATATGCCCATTTACCCGTTTTTGCTGCATTGTGTTCGTTTTCATCACTAGCATTGAGAGAGCTGTCATAAGGAATTCAAGCCAACAGACTGTTCATAAGAAGAGACATGCCATGCCGACTCTATTCAATTTTCAGCCTGTGCAACAATTCACCAATCACGCTTTGATTTGCCAAAATGATCTTTTATGGTTTACATCTCTGCCGTTTTAGTATTGATCTAACGTGAATGTTTTTAGCCACTGAAGTATGAACACATTACATTTTCTCAGTTCCATTGAGAAATGTTTTGTTGTTGTTGTAGTCCAGATTTGGAATGAAAAAATCAAAATCAACTTCAAATGATATTTTGTGACTAAACATTAGCATGGAAAATCAGTTATATTTGCAATTTAGCATTTTTGTGTTCTATGAAGTGTCTTCTTTTTTTAAATTTGGATTTTTGGGCTTTGATGCCTTTATTGATAAGACAGTGGACAGAAACAGGGATGAGCGAGTTGGGAATGACATACTGGAAACGACCCGCAGCTGGGGGGGCCCGCTTGAAGGACCATAGCCTCTGTACGTGGTGCGCGTGACATATCCACTAGGCTATATACGCCCCTATGAAACATATTCTGTTTTAGATGATGATTGGCCTAGAACTGCAATCAAGAGACCACTATGCAGGTCATTTTAAAAATTGAATTGATGCACTAGTCAATTGTTGACTGCCTTTTAAACAGCCTGTAAGAGTGGGCAAAGAAAGGGGTTTTCCAAAGGTGCCTTTTATGCTCTAACTTTATTAATCCTGCTGTGCGTTTAAATTTTTCTTTCCTTTTTTATAATTTAGTGCTCATACAACTGGCAACCGATTAGAATGTAATAACTGCCTTAACCAAACTAACTTTTGAGTAATGAAATACTGATTTTCTCAGATCTTTAGCAAGTTTCTTCCTTTCTCCATTTATTTCAAATATAAAGCTGCCACCCACTTGTATTTCTATATATTGCACTTCTTAATAAATAAGATGTATAGGTTAGCTAGTTTTGACACAGATTGAAAAGTTGAGCAATAAGTTACCTCATATTTTAAGTGTTTTTATACTTCTCTAAGAAACTACCAACAATTTTGGTCCTTTTTACTTCATGATGATTTTATTATGTGAAGTTCTCTCTACATCCTTGAGTTGACTCTACTCCCTATGTAAGAATCACAATGCTGAAATGCTCCTTAGCTGACCTAACTTATAGATAAGTTACTCAAATGTTTCTAGATAGAAAGTTTCTCTGTAACCAGTCCAGGATGTTTCAAAGTATTCTTCTCTTCGTGTTTGAACCATGATCTGGGATCCTTCTCAGTATCATAAATTACATTTTGTTTGTGGTTCACTGAGTTAGCACAGAGTTCACTGTGTTTCCACTGGATGTCCTACAGGGGTTGTCATGGTTCCCAAAGACGCGCCTTAAAAATGTTGGAGGTAGCACAAAGACTTGAAGTGTTTACATAATGTTATTTGGGAGAACTCTCCATGGCAAATTAGATTTTGGGGACTGCTTCATTTTAGCTGAAACAAACACATAATCATAGTCCCTGGATAGATCTATCCTGATGATAGTCGATGAAATCAGTTGTCAATGTCAGGTTGTCAGGCTCTGTGCTAAAGCAGATCCTTGTTTGAAATAGGAGCAAGTCTGCCCGGTGATCTGTTTTTTCTTGCTGCAATCGTTGCTTTAAAAGAGCTGCTTATATTTCAATACCAGAAGGCCTTCAAATCATATAAGAGATACGGTGACACTCATCAAGAGCACAGGAAAGGCCTTTTAGGACTATCAAAATGTTATACTTTGGGGACTTGTGAAATGATTTTCTGTGGTTTACATTGTTTTCACCACAATATATTCTGCCTTACTATGCTGTAACAAAAACCAAATTATAAAATGCATTATGCAAGTCTAGTCCCTCCACCTTATGTTTATGACTATCTTTGCATGCATTAGCTTACATGTCTTCATCTGTTATTATAGATGCTGAATTAACACATGTTAATATAACCTATGCACTGGTGCTGGTGGCAACCAGATAAGCTTGGAAGAATTACAACATCAAACGGACATTGCATACTGTGTCGTTGTTTTGAGACATTCATTTGTATCAGTGTTAGGTCTAAATTCAGAGTCCGTTTTTGAATGTTGTATGGCTGCTTTCTGAAACGTCATTTTCTAGTGCCTCATTGTGGCTAAGTACCAAGTTGTGTTGCTCCTTAATCACTCACTATGTGCAGACGCACAGTACATGTGTGGAAAAAATGTAATCACAGGTTTTTAAAATAGGATATACTGAATGCCTCTGTTGCTGGATTTTTTTTTTTCAAAGTATGACTGAAATAAAATGACATGTTCCAAGTGCATTTTTTGTTACATATGGCTGGTATTAGGATTTTACTGCCTGTAAACCAGTTAAGTGGGGGGAAAATCCTCTTTACATGTATGCATCTACACAGGAATAATCATTTATATGTAACTCTGAGGTAAAAAGTACTGTAAGTGATGAATAAATACAGATTTAACTTTGTTTTAAAATCATTACGTTCAAAGCTATAGATGTTTTTTAATAGAATTGTATCCCTGGATGTTGCAAAAATTAAATGCCCCTATAATTGTATTTATTAAACACCATGACCGTGTCCCACATGTTCTTGCAGCCTGGGAAGAAAGTTGTATTTCTAGTTTTAGTTTTCTTACTCCATTAACTTTAGGCATTTAAAAATGGCCTGGTCATGCTTTATATACTATATTCAATGCCATACCAAACACTATACTATTTAAAGCAGCTTCATACAGACACTTAGATTCGGTAAAACATGCTCTTTAGATTTGCAAAGTGTGTCTGAATCAAGATCATTCGGCCTGTAGCTTGTTGGTAGGAAGGGAGGAAGTTAACAACGAATGAAAAGGCTTCATTGTCTTCCCAGAAGACACTGAACAAACAGGATGAGGTCATCGGGACCACGGCATGTCCTGCTCTGATGATGATGGCGCCCCTTATTGGATTACAGTTGACTCAGCCTCTACCCGCACCTCTCCACTTCAACTCCAGCCATTTCTCTCAATGCATTCAATAACGTCACAATGTTTTCATGAACGTAATGTTTCAGAACACTGTGTACTAATTCCAGGAAACGATTTTATCAGGAGCTGAATGTTACTTTCATTTAATTTATTTAGAGATTGAGGCTAAAAATAGTTATAGTTCATAGAGAGTGGATATAATAATTACAAATAAATATATTTGATTATTTTACTTACAGTATGGTATTTAAAGAATCTATACAAAATCTAAAAACATTCTAATATGTAGTGTTTTCATGAAGGTATGGAAATGTAGATTCAAATGAAAGCAGTCCATATCTCTATTGTTGCAAAGCCACACTCATGACAATATTTACACAACCTGCAATATTCAAGTGTCGTGGAAGTCTTCACAATTTGTCTTCAATGTTGAAATATAACTGTGGAGTGCTAGGAAAGGTCAAAGAGGAAAAGAAAAGAAGTCCCAACGTGTGATTTTGGACATTAGGTCAAAATGTGATGCAGATGATTAGCTTAGCTCACCTGCTGTCGTGGCTGTTCTCTCTTCCCTTTCCCCCCCCTGAAATGGTGTCCAGGTGTACGAGAGCAAATTGCAGGAGCTTCAGAAACAGGTGGAGACTATTTCCTTGGTAGCAGAGACACCTGATGAAGAAGAGTTGGAAGAGGAGGAAGAAGAGGAAGGTGTGTACTTTAAATCTTCATTCCTGCAGATATTGTTCATTTGTATCCTGTTTTCAAGCCTAAATTAAAATAAAAAAAACTATAAAAATGTATGTTTTCTTCCACCTTTCTGTCCAGAGCCCAAACTTCTAGGATGTGCGTAAAGTATTTTTTTTAATAATCAAAAATGTAATATCAATTCAGATTAATAAAATGTCTTCATATACTAATGACACATTTAAAGTATGAAGTCAAAGTGGCTATAATTCCTTTAAAATACAACATGTTACTACTAATAAGAAACATCTCACATTACGCCTGAATGGTCATGCTTGAATATTTCATGTCAACTGTATTTGTCTTTAAATTACTGGCAAGAATTTGTTTTTAAAAGCAGTATTTTAAAATGAATGATTTTCACTACTTTCCAGGGAGATTCTGGGTTCTTTCAGTTGACAGGAGGACAGAAATGGGCTCGAGATACATAAAAACTATTGTAGCATCAGAATGAATGACTTACTTTACATTTAGAATCTCCTCATCCGTCTACTTTTCTAGTCTTCTGACTACTCAAAGTGCTTTTACACCGCAGGTCACACCTACCCATTTACACTGATGGCCGTGGTTTCTCTGTAAAGTGACCATCAGAAGTCACTAATCCCATTCATACACATTCATACGCCGTTGATGAAGCAGCGGAGCAATTTGGGGTTAAGTGTCTTGCCCACATCGGACATGTGGCTGCAGCAGCTTGGGATTGAACCCCCAACCTTCTGGTTGAGAGACGACCGACTCTACCAACTGAGCCTCAGTCAAACTAAACATTTTCTTGAGTATAGTTGGGTATCTAGTTGACAGGAATAGCATGTTTTTAATGATTTCTTAGCATTAGGATTACAAAACTTGGCTAAATAAAAGAAAAACACGAGCTTTGTCTTTCCACATTGTCTTTTGGGCTTGATTCTCCTGAAACACATTGTTGTGAATGTAATGCTTCAGTGGTGCTGACTCTGTGAATTCTGGTCCTGGACGTCCTTGAACACAGCACTTCGGGAAGATTTTCAACACAGTCACGGCTTGTAATAAATATTGACTTACAATAAAGGCGACACCTTACTCCACATGATGGATCACGTACGATTGCAGGCAGTAATATAAAGTAAACTACATTTGTGGTTGAGCTAAAACAGCTTCAACCACATGTTGGGTTCTTAAAGTTTTGATCTCCATTCACGTGTTTGCGGTTATGTTTACTTGTATTGTCTTCCCTGCAGTGCCATGGACTCAGCATGAGTTTGATTTGGCTCAGTGGGCCTTTAGGAAGTGGAGGTACCATCAGTTCACGTCCCTCCGTGACCAGCTGTGGGGAAACGCCGTCTACCTGAAGGAGGCCAATGCCATTAGTGTGGAGCTAAAAAAGAAAGTAAGAAAAAATGTAGATCTCAGTTAATCCTTCTGTGGTTCACAACTGTAAATGGAGAGGAGTTTTTACCTCTAAAGGCTTTTAAAATAATTTATGGATATGCAAAATAGGTTCTTGGAAGTTTGACTGTAGAACATTTTACATCATGATGTCATGGAAGGTGCCACAAGATTGATTACGGTTTCTATTCAACCTGTGATGTGACTGAATCATTTTACTGGACAGGCGCATTGAAACCTAATGTATGTTTCAGATAATGCCAAAGGCAATCTTAAATCTTCCAGATGGGTGTGTTTGCCCACTGTCACGTAGAGAAATTATATTTGTTATGAATCAGAAGCTTGTCTGCTCTGGTCCACCTTCCCCATCCTGTGTGATTTATATTCTGGTCTAGTTCTAGGCGCAACATGATTGATACTGGAGATCGGTCATCTGTCACAAAGACCTTTCAAAGGGTTTTTATGTAGCTTTGGGTTTCTGTCGGTTATTTATATCCAGTGCTGTTAATTGCTCTAGTATTTTGCCCCCAGAGGATGCTGGGAAGAGAGGCTACAAAATGAAGGGGTGTATGGATTTGTTTTTCTTTCAACCAGGATATATCATCTTTGGTACATCTACAGTAAAAAGGATACTTACAAGACAAGCCTGTGATTTTATTATGACTAAGTCTTTAAATCAGCAAAAACACAAAAAGCTTGAATAAAATTTAGAGCTGGAATCGGAATGGATTCTCATGCTTTTTTTGTTTTCTTCTCTCAATGTTTTATAAACTCTCTGTTTTATTCATGCTCTCTTTACCACCTCTCTGATTTTTTCAGGTGCAGTTCCAGTTCGTCTTGCTGACAGACACGCTGTACTCCCCGCTGCCCCCTGAGCTCCTGCCGCCAGAGCCAGAGAAGGAGCGAGACTCGAGGCCGTTCCCCCGCACCGTAGTGGCTGTTGAGGTTCAGGACCTGAAGAATGGAGCCACACACTACTGGTCCCTGGAGAAACTCAAGTAAGGCCCATAACACACATTACCCAGCGATAGTTTTAGTTTGATTACAGGGGTGAACCACAGTCTGCTTTTGCTCAGTCATTGTCATCAAAGTTGTGTGCACTCTGTAATGGTTACAGGCAGAGGCTGGATCAGATGAGAGAGATGTATGACCGTGCAGGAGAAATGGCGTCCTCGAACCAGGAGGACGGTGAGGGCAGTCTGACAGGAAACGACCCCTTCTATGAC
Organism: Tautogolabrus adspersus; assembly: GCA_020745685.1. Taxonomy (NCBI): domain Eukaryota; kingdom Metazoa; phylum Chordata; class Actinopteri; order Labriformes; family Labridae; genus Tautogolabrus; species Tautogolabrus adspersus. The sequence goes on along the minus strand of CM036547.1, from coordinate 12,631,339 downwards.
CGCTTCCATTGGTTTAAACTTGTGGGGAGGTATGTTTCACAACTACAGAAAAAATACATACTTTCAATACTTTTTAGTTTTTCTAGTTTCCAGTCCCGTTTGAGCTCTAAATAATTGTTTCGTATGGCTAGTTAATTTAATGATCAGGTAGCTTTTGTGATCAGTGGATGTCTCGTGGATCGATGCATTAACTTCCCCTCCATTTTTCATTCTCATGTTCAAATTCTGTGATACAAACTCAGTTTTTATCATCAGAGTATTATGTGTCAGTTATCATTTATGTTTAAGTGTTATTTTAATTTTTTTTACCATAAATCCTTACATGTTTTTTTTTTTATGTTACATTTGTGATTTTCTTTGGTGGTCTTGATTTCATGGTACTCATCATTTATCCTTTGTGAAGTTATCCCCTTAATTTGGTTGTCATTTATTTTTCCCCCTTTAAAATATGTTTTTTCATTTTCACATGTAACTGTTGAATCATTTTGTATTGTTTGTTGTCATTCTCATGTTGATACTCCTCCCAGTTCATACAGAAGCTTTTAAATAACATAGCTGATTTGGATAAAGTGCAATTTTGTTGCATTTTATGTTATCCTCTCTTAGCAAGCATACATTAGAAGATCAGTGTGTTAATCCGTTTAAACTGACATTTCATTTTAGTAAGAAATATCCATGTTTCTAATAACTACTGTGACACCCAATAGCTTTTTGTAATACCTGTTCTTTATGAGATCAGTCCTCCTGTCGAATCTGCAATAGCTTCAAAGTCCTAGTATTAGAAAAAGTGAAGCTTATAATCTTATTACCACTAGGCCGAAAATGTAAGCATGTAATGTCTTTATCAATGAATGTACAGCTACTGTTGAAGGTTGATTACTTTGTTTTATGGGTATTTTTGAAGGAGAGGAGAGAAAATAAGTCATGAAATATGAATACAAACTAATACACTAGGAGCTGCTGTGGCCTGTTTCAACCTTCGTTTACTCCATTGTTACCTTTGCTTGGTTTTGCCCCCGTTCTTAAACTACCAACCCTCTCAGCTCCCCGATCTTCAACGGTTGTGTCAATGAGCGCCTGGCTGACCGCACGCCCTCACCCACCTTCTCCACCACGGACTCCGAGATCACAGAGCTTGCGGACGAGCGCCAGAGCGAGATGTCCGACTTGATTGACGACGAGGCATTTGTGGACGATACCAGTTCAGACGCCGGCACAGAGGAGGGCTCAGACATCTTCAGCGACGGCCAGGACCCGTTTTACGACCGCTCCCCCTGGTTCATCCTGGTGGGAAGGTTGGTGACTGGCAGTGGCATTTCCCCTACCTCCACTCACACATGCTGGGAGAGGAGACTTGATGGATGCTGGCTTTGTTGAACGTTGTTTATTTTTAATTGCGTACATAAAGAGCAGAAAAAAAGTAGGGAAAGTGAAAACACCCGAGCCATTTTTAATATCATGATACGAAAAATGATTTCATGACATAATTAATGTCCAGTATATTTCTATGAATATGTTTTAATATATGATTGATAGACCGATGTTGCACCCAACAACAGTGTACTTTAGAACATACAGCAGTATGTAGTATGTACTGTATAAATAGCAAATACTGAAAGCATATCAGTAATAAATGATCAGTAAAGCCGAGAGTGAGAGATGGACTAATTTCAGAATCAGATCAGATGTATTCATAGCGACTTTGCAGAGATAAATTGAACCAGTTTTTAATTTCATAAGATTAGTCATACTTCTGTGCTCACAGGCCTGCTTTGTATGAGTTTCTTTTAATTTAGACTGAGTTCCCAAAAATTGAAAAGCCGCCATCCTATTCTCCACACATCCTCCCAGTGTGTTCTGTCCCCCACCCCCCCGCCGCCACCATCACAGAGCTGACTGCATTAACTCCCATCTGCATGTGAACATGTATTTGTCATTTTTGTTTTTTAAACCTTGTTTGATTTCTTTTTGTTCTTTTTCAGTTTTATGTGACATCAGAACATTTGTTTTCATAACCAATTTGTTAAATCAATGCTCTTTGAATATGTTGTAGACAGTATTAACTCACTGGTAGTTCACAGTCCCCCATCGTGCTCTTATTTGTTTTATATCATTATTCATGTCATTATGAGGTATTATGCTGCAGCGGCATTTGAAATCACAGCACAAGTTTGCTGAGGCTGTCAGCTGACTGAGTAAACATCATAGCTTAAATAACCAGAAAAAGATGACCGATCGATGCAGACTTCAACCATTCAGATTCTGCTTCAATCGTAGCTCAGCTACCTTCGTCACCCCGGCCCCACTCCCGGCCTTGGCCTTGAAAGTCCAAGCAATGGGAGGGGGGGATGGGGATGAGTAGGTCACCAGGGGTGCAGCAAAACAAATCAAGCCCTACAAAACAAAATGTCAGTGAGTGTGTGAGTGGGAGACTGACATTGCCACGACACAACACAGTAAAACACTCTTTTATGGCATTTGCTGTTGCCTCCCAGGCGATGTCTCATCACCCTGTCACAAAGCTTAAAAATAAGGTAGACGCTTTAAACTGCTGCTTATTTCACTGCCCTGCAGAATGTGTGATTTTATGTTTGAGTTATTTTATGGGTTTTTTTGTCATTAACATATTTGTCACTAATATTGTACAAAATGTTGTCATTAATATGTGCTTAACACTGTAAATGTTTAAAATAATTAACATCAACATTTAAGGAGGTCTATAGGTAATATCTATCAAACACTGTCCCTGTGATTGCCATAGTTCTGTAGATTCACAACGTATTGATTTTACTAGGCTTACATAAATGCATCAGATAACAGCAGTTGTATGATAAATACATTTGAAGGTTTTTTGATCTTATGTCTGCAGTACGAGTTCAACAATGCACCAGAATCAGCTTTTCATGTCTCTCTTTTCCCTTTTTGCTCACAGAGCTTTTGTGTACTTGAGCAACCTGCTGTACCCTGTGCCACTGGTGCACCGTGTTGCCATAGTAACAGAGAAGGGCGAGGTGCGTGGTTTCCTGCGTGTGGGGGTTCAGGCTATAGCTGGTGAGTTATTAATGAGATTCTCTAATGAACATGACAGTTAGGATCTTCATGAAAAAGGTTATATCCTGTGTATGAATCATTTGTGCAAAGCAGAGTGTTTACCTTTCATTTGTCAAACTAAAAGACGTTTTGTTGTTGTTATGTTTACTGGAGAAGCTAAAACATGTCTACCCTTTATTATAATTCAATACTTTTGTGAAATAGGAGGCATTTCATTTGGGTCAATCGTTTGATTATTTAGATTCCCAACGTAATAAATACTTGAAGTGGTTTCAAACTGTACCTTGATACCAGCGTGCTAACATTTTGAAGAGCCCTTCAAGCCTACAATCTGACTGCAAAGAGAAAATTCCCTCCGATTCTCTGTGTATTCCTTTTGATGCACTCTGACAGCTCTAAGTCACCTGCAATTGATGCTGATAAGAGGATGGTTTGTGTCTTTGTAGCTGACGAGGAGGCCCCAGACTACGGGTCAGGAGTTAGACAGTCAGGAACTGCCAAGATCTCGTTTGATGATGAGTACTTCAAAAAGGTAAGCCCTGAGTCTGATGAAAGTACTTTCAAAAGTAAAGACACACTTTTTGTGTGTGTGTGAGAGAAGGAGAGGTATTATAATATTGGACTTAGTGGCCTAGCGGGTAGGTTGCACCCTATGTACCCATGACTCTATCCACCAAGCAGGTCTGGAATCAAGTCCGACCTGTGGCTCATTTCAAACTTGTCTTCCCCACTCTCTCTCCCCAATTTCCTTCTCTCTCCGCTGTCCTATTAAAAAAATGCTAAAATCTCAAAAAATACATCTTTGAAAAATTTAAGTTTTTACTTAACAGTTTTATAAAGTTTCTTTATTGTCTTAGCTGAACTATCCTTAATAAAAAGAAAAATGTTTTTTTAAGGGTTTATGATTTTCTTAAATACATGAACACTGAAGTTCTAAAAGACAAATGTAAGGATTGCGCAGGGAGAAATTGTGAATTGTTTTTTCCTTTGTAGCTTTATGCTAATGTGTTCCTCCCTCTGTTCTTGCATCGGTTTTGTTTTTTGTCCAATCAGAATGACTTTAGCTCCACCGTAATGACTCGCTCCGGCATGTCCCTGGAAGAGCTGCGCATTGTGGAGGGCCAGGGTCAGAGCTCAGAGGTCATCACACCCTCAGAGGAGCTCAACAGAATCAATGACATGGGTACGGCTGCCAGACCTTCACCTCTCCACGCGTAAATCTTGACCTGTAGGCCCAGTGCGAAATGCACTTGGCAGATGGTCCTGTTGAATGCAAAGGAGGTCGTCAAATGTATAGTTATGGAAATTAGACTGATGCTGTTTTTTTTACTTTGTGAAGGAATGTGTGCAAAGGCTGATGATGAGTGAACAGCAGAATCACAGGCTTGATAATGTGCAGAAGCCAGTCTGTTCTTATTGAGCAGAGCTTCGAATTTATATGCAGATTACAAAGCACAAGTGCAGCTGCAGTTCATTTCCAATAAATCACAGCACTATTCCTCCTCACCTTCTCCTGTCACTCTCTTCAGACCTCAAGCTGGGAAATGTTGCAGAGACCAAGCTGGGTCTTGGTGACGATCTGGCAGGCCAACTGGAGGTGGGCAGCATCTTCACCTTCCGTGTTACGGTGCTCCAGGCCAGCGGCGTCCCGCCTGAGTACGCGGATATTTTCTGCCAATTCAAGTAAGTCCATAGTCCTTTTAACTCGTCTCTCGTCTCTTGAATGTTAATATCAGAACTACAATTGTAGGTGGTGTCTTCATTGTTCAAGACAGACTCATAATTTTGTAAATGTAGCAAGGGTTAGATATCGTACAATTAAGAAATCATTCATGAAAGCCAAGGCTGTACAAGTTAATAAGTAGTTATAATGTAAATAAAAAATAAAGTGACTCAGTAGGTTTCAAAGTCAGTGGATCACTTTAAACTTGAAATGTCTAATAATTAAGTTTCTTATCTTAGTTTCCTTCATCGTCATGATGAGGCATTCTCCACCGAGCCTCTGAAGAACGCTGGTAAAGGAGCTCCTCTGGGCTTCTACCATGTTCAAAACGTGAGTGCTCACATACACAAACACAAACTGCACTTGAACAACCTCATTGTTAAGTAATTTTGACTACCCCCTTTATTTTTACTGGTTGTGCAGATATCAGTTGAGGTCACTGAGTCTTTCATTGAGTACATCAAGAGTAAGCCCATCGTGTTTGAAGTGTTCGGTCACTACCAGCAGCATCCTCTGCACTTTCATGGACAAGACCTAATCAGGTTGGTTGAGTATGTATTACGATTTTCCTCTGTTGAGGGAGCTCTTTTTTTTAGGAACATTTTTAAAAATTAGGTAGCTATTTGTATTTGGCACACAAGATAATGTTTGTGTTTTAAGTAAGTTGTCTTTTTATTTCACAGCCCTCCAACACCATCAAGGAAATACTATCCTATTCCCATGCCTCTGTCTAAACCAGGTACGTCTTTTGATGTCATCACTGCACACAGTGTAATGACAATATGTTCTGCACTTTTCACCCTCATTTCATCACGTTTTCTGTTTGTTCTGGTTATATCAGCATGCCTCATGTTTCCTTCCAATTTCTTTTCATTTCTTGCCTCGTTTGGATTTTGTTTTTGTCTCTTTTTTAATCGTCACCCTCCGTCTATAATCCTCTTACCCAACCCTGTCCTCTCTCTTCCACATCTCCCTTTTCACATGACCCCTCTGATCCTTCTCCCCATTTGTACTATGTCACATTTCAAAACCTCAGACCATACCCGTAAGATAGAGTTGGTCCGTTACCTTATGAGTGGCTATGTGAACGGCAAAGTGCTGGACACGCTGTCCGAGCACGCCAATGCTCTGGCTTCCTCCGCTGTGGCCAGTCTGGAGGACGAGGCAGAGCAGCTCTCTCACTTCCCCTTCCTCCCAGTGCCCAGTGACCCTGTGCTAATTGTGCCGAGGCACCATGGTTGGTACAGCAATCACTGTAGTAGCTAACAGAGCAGGCCTTAGATGCACCGTTGTTGCTTAGTATTTAGGATAGTGCTGTGCTTTGTTCCTGTCGTGTAAATGCAGACTGTAGCAGGGTAAATCTCTGCAGTGGTTTGTGTCCTGCACCTCACTGCAGCTTTATTTAGGTCCAGTCAGCTCAGTCCAAACCTCCCCTGTCGCTTACAAAGTGGCCTTTCCTGAAACCTCCAGGTAAAGCTGCTGCGTGGTCTGAATCCTAAGCCAAATAATACATTGAGTATTTATCATGATCATAGGAGATCACTGGCTCAGCATTCAAAACCAAAAATAAGAATCCAGAGGCTTACGATTTTAAAGGTTCAGCTACAGTCCAATTACATTACATTTCATATGGAATAATGTTCATTTCAACCATACTGAACACAAATGAATGTCGCTGTGTGCCTCAAAGATTAGCCCGTTTCAACGGGAACATAATCCTAATGTGTCAGACACCAGGGAGCTGTCAGTGGGAGTGTAATCTGTGATTTAGCCCCTCATAGCATCTCAGTATGTGCTCTCCTGTATGTCGTTTCCTGTTTTCTGTGTCCAGTTTTTTTGAATATAAATGTCTTTATAATAAACACCTTGTTAAAGCATTGTTATTACCGGATAAACTTTAGCTAATGTCTCTGTAGCCTGTTGAAACAGTGTATTCACATCCTATATCCAGCTTGGTCATCCATTTTAAATAGTTTATTATCTTTACCTATTTAAATTCAGTCCCTCTTAGATTTGTTAATCTGTGTTTGTGTGTGTTTGACAGTTCCAGCCACCAAGTTGAACACCATCACCAAGTCCAACCTGGGTCAGTGTGTCAGCAAGTACGACCTGCTGGTTTGGTTTGAGATCAGCGAGCTGGAGCCCACCGGAGAGTGAGTGGCCACACAGAGAACATGCATTCGTATACAACAGCAAATATGAAAATGCAGGATATAAGATCTCAAATCCATTTTAAAGTGCGGTTTATGATGAAAAAAAACACATTACTGGGAGAAATACTTTCAGCTTGACACAGTTTCAGAATGTTTTGGCAAAATAAAAATGATATGCATTTAAAAAAGCCTACAGTTCAATAAAACTGGCAAAGAAAGTGTGAAGTCAATTAAAGGGACGATATAGAAATGCGTTTATAAAAACATATATGATGTGTATAGAACATCTATGATCTTTAAAGGGTTTTATTTAGTGAAATAACAACTTTATAAAATGTGTCCCTGAAAAACGGCAGAATCTCCCGGTACAACCCAGTGGAAGCCTGGGTCACATGCACAATAAAAACATCATACAAATAGACAGACTCATAAAAATATAAAGATCTTGTGAGCCTTGCGGGGCTCCGTATACAGACGGTCAGAGAGTTTGTGGACCTGAGAGCTCTTTACTCAGAAACACAGAAACAAGAAGACATTTATCAAGTTATCATAGATAGTAGCATATCATGTTTTGTGTGTTAGGCTAAGTATAACATCCCCCCATCCACAGGTACATACCAGCTGTAGTGGATCACAGTGGAGGACTGCCGTGCCATGGCACCTACCTACTGCACCAGGTACAGGAGATCTACTTAATTCCTACTGATCAAACATTCTGCTAATCAAAAGTATTGAGTCAATTACTTTTCAAAATCAGACCTCAAATATGGTGTCATATTGTTGTGCGGTTGTACATCAGTAAAAACATCTTCTTCACAAATAACATATAGAGGCTGAATTTTATTCTAGCTATAACCGCGCTGATCCTAAGCTCCTGTCATTTCTGCTGCAGGGGATACAGCGGAGGATCACTGTGACTCTCATCCACGAAAAGGGGAGTGAGCTCCACTGGAAGGACGTCCGAGAGCTGGTCGTTGGTGAGCAGTACTCCCTTAGCAGGGATTATAGACACACAAAACACCGCAGTTTCACAGCAGATGAGAAGAAGAGGTTGTTACACGTGTGTTTCCTCATTCACACAGCAGAACCAGTTGATACCATGATAATGTGATATAAAACACCTTTTAGTGTCTCAAAGGAGGCTTGTGAGGCAACAGTGTAAATATTTCTAACACAACTTGGGAGTTGTATCTGTCTCTCACCTCAGGCTGCCTCTCTCTTTAAGCAGTTATAACTGTAGCTGCAACTGATGGGCAAAATAATGTCATTTCATATATTTAGAGTTATAGTTGTTCACATTCAAACAGGCTCATGAGAAGAAAAAAGCTAAGCAGCATTTTTAAGAATATCTCTGCTGGACATTATGACTATAATATTAATGGACAAACAGGATGTTGAACTACTCTACTGACTGAGTTCACTTTATATTCCATTAAAATAAGGCTTTTGAGCTCTTGTGATTACAACATGTTGATGAATGTTTCTGCTCTATGTTCCACCAGGTCGTATCAGGAACAAGGCTGAGGTGGATGACAGTGCTGCGGACGCCGTCCTCTCTCTGAACATCATTTCTGCCAAGAACATCAAATCATCCCACAACTCCAACAGGTACCTGAAGTGCACACACACACACACACACACACACACACACACACACACACACACACACACACACACACTTTAAGTCTCTGAATGTCTTAAATCTAGTTATTACTACTATTTATTGGTACTCAATGACTGTTACTCAACACATTTTTTCATTTGATAAAGCCAATTTAGTTTTTGATACATATTTAGTGGATTTATTTTCCTCCATAGGATTAAAAAAGAGCATTAGGCAGTATCTGTGTGTGTTTTTTGTTTATATTCATTGGAATCATTGCATGACCATTTGCATTTTCTCTGCTGTTAATTTTTTCTGTTGATTTGCTTCATTGTCTCTGTTGCCTGACTCTCTGTGCTTCTCTTTTTTTTTCTTTGCACTCTCTCTTTCCTCCCGCTGCGGCTGGACTCTTGATTGTGCTCAGGCTTTCTATTGATAAGGATATTGATAGGTACCAGTGACCTGAAAACATAAGGCTCCTTCTGTGAAAGAGCCTTATGTTTTCTCTCTAGTCCTATAGATCCATAGAAATAAGTTCTACACAGTTCATGTTTCCTGTTGACATGTTGCATTAAGTCTGCCTTTACTCAAATCTATATTTGAAGTCTGAAAACAAATATGATTCTAAATCATTCATGCACGAGTAAAGGCAATCTTACATGCAAATACAATCCCTTTTTCGATGAGTTTGTGTCATGGTCTGTAGCGCCCAGACTCCACAAACTGCTTTACTCTGTGCTGTTGTTTATTGTATGTATGAGACTTCACTAATAACAACCTACAGGGCTCTTCTAGCTATCAGTCTGTGGGTAAGAGTGCCCCCTGCTGCCAAAAATAGGAACAACGTTACCTCTGAGAGGTTCACAACATTTTTTTTAGAAGACAGGCAGACTCTGGATAAGGACACGATGTCCTGTAAAATAGTCAATGAATTAGTATATCTGTTTATACTTAGCATTATTGCTATCAGGTATGTTATTTGTTCTTTATCTTAAACATGACAAAACCTAGGACCCGTATATTTTGCTTGTAATCATTGGCGTCTGTAACAGCTGTTACACAGACACATCTGTCTGAACTCAGCACTTCCTTTACACTCCTGTTAAGGACTCTCTCACTCTGCTCTCACCTTAGTATGTTTACTCACATGTTATAAATACTAAGGAAAAGTGTGAGGTTCCACTTCAGTCACTGTACAGTGTTCACTCTCTAATCACTGTAGAGGATGATATAATATAAGATCATTTATTTAGCTACTTTTTGTGAATAATTGAAGATTTTTGTCTTTTCCCTTCAGGACTTTCTACCGCTTTGAGGCAGTGTGGGACAGCTCCCTGCACAACTCTCTACTGTTAAACCGAGTCACTCCATATGGAGAAAAAATCTACATGACATTGTCTGCATATCTGGAGGTCAGTCATTGCTCCTCTGCATTGAGCTCTGTTTTTTTTCCCTTTTGAATGTAAACGTAGGTAACACATTTTCTGTTTCTCTTCTTCACAGCTGGACCACTGCATACAGCCTGCTATTATTACCAAAGACATCTGCATGGTGTTCTACTCCCGAGATGCAAAGATCTCTCCTCCTCGTTCCCTCAGGAACCTCTTTGGGAGCGGATACTCCAAAACCCCTGACTGGTAAGACCTTTTGTGTCAATCAAACTAAAGATGGATGGAAGATGTTTTTAACCCTGCAGTTCCCTTAAGCAGTATCTCTTTCATTTCATTAAAGCAATCGAGTCACTGGCATCTATGAGCTGAGCTTGTGCAAAATGTCTGACACTGGAAGCCCAGGTGAGCAAACTCAAAATATACAACATTGATAAAATGTATCAAAACAGGCAGCAATGTTTTATATCAAAACTGAGCGCTTAACCGTAAAGAGTCCTTTTGTTCTGAGCAGGGATGCAGCGGAGGAGGAGAAAGATCCTGGACACATCAGTGGCTTATGTGCGTGGAGAGGAGAACCTGGCTGGATGGAGGCCCAGAGGAGACAGTCTCATCCTGGAGCACCAATGGGAGCTGGAGAAGATGGAGCAGCTGCATGAGGTGGGTCTGAAAAAAAAACATTGACCTTTGACTCATGCTGTCTTCCTGTCTAATATACAACTTTTATAAAATGTCCCACTATCCTTTTTAAAAGTTTTTTCTTACTTTGTCTTCTTGACTTGCACCTAATCCTAACCGTTTCATTCGTCCAGGTGGAAAAGACCCGTCACCTGCTCCTGCTGAGGGAGAAGCTGGGAGAGGCAGGTCCTGTGGGAACAGCTCCCACCACAAAGTCCCTGAGCGAGTATTTGTCCCCGAGCATGAGCTCAGGCAGCCTGTCCACCTCCACCTCCATCTCCTCACAGATCTCCAGCACCACCTTTGAAAGTGCCATCACCCCCAGCGAGAGCAGCGGCTACGACTCTGCCGACATCGAGAGCCTGGTGGATCGTGAGAAGGAGCTGGCTACTAAGGTGTGGGCAAACTTAGTATTATAGGATTTTCACAGAGACTATCTACTCTCTGCTGCAGTGGTATCATCTGGCAATAGCTGCTTCTCCTCCTCTGTGACAATAACTGACTCATCTTTGTTGTCTTTCAGTGCCTGCGCCTCATGACACACACCTACAACAGTGAATATAACCAGGTGGTCAACAGTATCAGTGACTGCAAAGTGAGTTATGATACTCCAAACAGTAAAAACATTGCACTGTTTGCCTTTGAGTAAAAAACAGTTAAAGAATATTTTTTTATTGTTCCCACAGCTCTCAGACATTTCCCCGATTGGACGTGATCCATCAGTGACTAGCTTCAGCAGCGCCACCATCACCCCCTCCTCCACCTGCCCCTCTCTGGCGGACTCTCGCTGTAGTTCCATGGACCAGAAGTAAATCAAATTTATTTTCATATTTATTCATATATATGGTCTGAATATCTATCAGTGGCTTTCATACTATCAACACATTGCTTTTTATAGATTTAAAAAGCAACTTTTCAGTAGGTTGTCACGCTGATGCTTACTTGTTGTACTTGCTTCAAAGGACTCCAGAGAACAGCTCCCGTGCCTCCAGTCCCTCCTGCTCAGACTATGAAAACTTCCCGATGGTCCCCACTCTCGAGGCCTCCTACCTGGCACGGGCTGGAAAGAACGAGTTCCTGAACTTGGTGCCTGATATTGAAGAAATGAGGCCAGGGTAAGTGCTTATTATAGTCTTATTTTTTTTATGTGAGGCCATGAAAATATGCCAACATGAGATTCATCTCAAAGCCCTGACAAAGACAGATAATCCTGTATTTTTATCCAAGAGGAAATTATATGACTGGATTTGTACTTACGAACATGGGTGCTTTCATCTGGCAGGAGACTTAATTCCTATCTGAAGGGAAAAAAAGATAGAGATTTTTAACTAATCTTTGTTGTATTTTTTGGTTCCATTTTAGATCAGTTGTGTCTAAGAAAGGTTTCCTGAGCTTCATGGAGCCACGCTCCAACTCGTGGGTGAAGCACTTTGTGGTTGTGCGCCGGCCCTATGTCTTCATCTACAACAGTGACAAAGATCCAGTGGAGAGAGGCGTCCTCAACCTCTCCACAGCACAGGTGGAGTACAGTGAAGACCAGCAGGCCATGCTCAAGGTAAAGTGCAAAACCATTAACCATAACTATGCTTCTCAAAGTCTTATTAAAAGTCACTGGAATTTGAGTTTTCATCAAGTAAATATACTTTTGATTGGAGAAAAACCTGAATCAGATTACTCCACTAGATGCAAAGCACTGGGAGAGTTTCATGCAGTAATGATGTTATTTTGCAAGCTTTTCTCTTTAAGGACTGCACGGCTTGTGTTCGCCTTGTCTTGTCTTGTCTTGTCTAATAAAAAAAATTTCAAAGACACAGTTCCACAAATACTTGATGTTTTTCCTTTCAGACTCCAAACACATTTGCTGTGTGCACAAAACATCGAGGGATCCTCCTGCAGGCCAACAATGAGAAAGACATGAACGACTGGCTATACGCCTTTAACCCTCTGCTAGCAGGAACGATAAGGTACACACTCAATTATCTCCCATTACTCCTAACATGAAGCAGCACTGTGCTCTTCAGAATCAACTATCTGGTCTTTTTTCATAACATGAAATCCTGTCCCCACAGATCTAAGCTGGCGAGGAGGCGCAGTGGCCTGTTGAAGAACTGAGTGAGCTGATGGGAACACAGGAAAAAAAAATTCACTGCTTCCATTGTTTCTGGAAAGCTTTTGAACATACCAAGTGTTAACACTTATTAATCATTGTGATTCTTGACAGTGTTCTCTTGTAAGTAGACTTGTGGCTTAAGTCTCCTTTCATGCGACTAAAAAGTTTCAGTTCCAGAGGAATTTGCCCCCCTTCTCCCTCCAGCAACCCTCTGACAACTTAGCTTTCCTCCTCTCTATCTCTCCTCCCCTCCTCCTCCTCCTCCTCCTCCTCCTCCTCCTCCTCCTCCTCAGCTTTTAGTGTTTTTGTTTTTATGACAATGTTTGAGTCTTATTTTGTTCTGCTTTGTTGTCATTCCCTAACTCCCCTGATTAGTAGCATGTTGTAATAGTCTACTTGTGTGTGCACGATTCTTCAGAAACTGTTCTTTCTGGCCACTAATTTCAGTTTGCCAATCATCTGTAAAAAGAGAAGTCTTATCAGTGTTATTTGTGTCTAGAGAATACTTTAATTTAATTGTTTGTTTCCTTTTTTTTATTTAATGCCCGCATGATAACTGCAGCAGACCTCAGGAGTAGACCAGATTTCTTACTCAAAAAATGTAAACAAATATCTCCAATTGACATATCAGTTTACGTTCTGCTAGCAAAGCTACTTAAGGATCTAGTGCTGCTAATGAATTCATAGGCGATTCTTCTCTTCATTAGATTTACATTAGACCACTGCCTATGGATCCCTTTTACCGCCTCCTTAAAAGCCTTCAGTAAGACATTAAGTAAAAGAAATTATCTAAGCCCCAACTAAGCCAAACATGAGGGCAGCACTGGATTTCTCACTTTCAACCATGTGATATTGACATCCCACTCCTCAGTCCATGTAAATACACCGACTCCCACCCGCTTTAGTCCTGTCAGTGAGCTATACATTAAGAAATACAAATACACATGCTTACAGGAGAAACATACAAAGATAATTTAGTATCTCAGAATTAAAACCATGACGACAGATTGTTCCTGCAGGAGTCGATATTTGTCCCTGTCCTTTCACTAATTAAAAAAAACATAAAAGTCAGGGTTTCAAGGAGAGGAGGAGGAGGAGGGAGATGGACGTTATTGTACATACAGTCTGTTCTGGGATCAGTGTGGTAGATATCTCTCATTGAAAACATTCCTCTCAGCTCCTCTTGCTCTTTGCAGTTTTTTTTCTTGAACTTCCATGTTGAGCATTGAAACTTAAAAGTGTCTCAACATATGCTAAAATGAGTTGAAGTGTCATGTATGTGTGATTCAGAAGACAAAGGAGAACCTGTTGACACGGGAGAACAAAGTGAGTTTGAGAAGGAAGTTGCTCTAGATGCGTTAGCCTTGATGCCAGTAGTTAATTAATGAAGCTGCTAGCATGTAGCCTGCAGGACGGATGATGATAGTCTGACCCATGACTCACTCAGTGAAATACTTCATGTTCTGCAGCACTGCAGGTTACCATATGTTTATTTCTTTCATCTAACTCATTGTTTGAATTTTTTTAATTATTAACATGGTTGATTTTTTTTATTATGCTTTAACCATTCCATAGTGAAGTTTTATATGAAATGTAACAGAGGGCATTTATGACTTAATTTGTAACCAACTATATTGGTGTTAAACCTTATTTTGCACATTAACACATATCTATAGCAAGACAAGGGCAGATCATCACACATGTTGAATCCAGGATTATTTTTGAGTATCAGGATCACTGATAAGAGCACATATCATGGCTACACTGGATAGCTGTTTGTCGATAAGGTTTACTAGAAAGAAGACAGAAAGAAGGAAGAGATATTAAAGGGAAGACATACTCAAAGGTTTTATTTTATGCATTGTTTGTGAACATTTTTGCTCTGTACATCGAACTAAAGCTGCTACATTTGGCTCCGGATAAATTGACGTTTTTGGTGCCTCTGTTTCTACAAATGGTACGAGAGTGACGAGTACAGCTGGGTGTTAAAAACTCTGGCCAGCCAACCAGTAGCATGCCTGCTGTATTGTGTGAAGGGGTTAAATGTGTTGAAACAAAGGTAGCCATATCTGTTACAAGTAAAAGTGGAATTATTTGAGAAGATTTTTCATTGATGCTGATATAAGAACAGAAAACGTTTGCCTCAGAAGTCAGAGTGAGTTAAACTTGCAAGGTTTGTGTCCCCAGGTCAGCCAACCTGCTGGTCACAGAAACCAGAAATGAAAAAAAAAAGTTTCTGAGAAATGTTTTTGTCTGTATGAAAGGAGAAAATGAAAAAAACGAAATACATGTATGCACTGATTGAGTCTTGAAGTGCAGTGTAACTCCCACATGTGAGATACATATCGACCTGATGATGTCTGTCAGAGCAAACATTTTCACTTCAGTGACTAATTTGCAGAGGTCTATTTGGATTGTGTGTATTTATTGTTTGCAATGTATATATTAGTTTGCAGCTCTTTGCACATATCAATAAATGGTTCAACTAACTGATCAAATAAAGTCTATGCGGTCTAGTTGTTCTACTCAGAATGAACCAAAAGAAGGTGTGGCAGCCTTTGCCAGTCTGGAGAGTGTCGAATGTACTATGAACATGTTTTTCCATCATTTCAAACAAGAGAACTGAATTGTAACCTGCTGCTTCTTTTCAGGGCAGGTGAGTTACAGAAGGAAGTTATTAGAAAGTGGTTTTAGTGAAAGTCTCATTTACTGCTCATGCTAGACAGCCACTTCATTAGAACTAGATAAAGGTGGTTTTATTTTTTCTAATATCAGGGAATAGAATACAAAGTAGCTTGTGACATCTTAAATGACAGTATACTATTGTTCTGCTGGTGTCTTTCTTCACCTCAACACTTTTTTCCGTTGATGCCTTTCAAACCAAATTAGCCAGGATATTTCCCATTATCCCCTCTTAAGATTAATATCAGTTAACAGCGCTCTCTTTCGATTTGTTCACCCACAGAAATGACACACCATGGCATTAAACACTGTACATGAATTGTCAGACTGGTTTCATTTTCATACTTATTTTGTAAATATCTGTGTTGTATGGAGCTTGAATTAAAATGTAAATATGTTTACTGTATTTGTAATAAATATAATCCATTCGCTGTATAGCATAGATGTGTCATGCAGATATCCTAATTCTGTGTATGGTAATCTTGCACCATTGAACTGTTTAGTGAATGAGGCAACAATAAAAAAGCAAACTGTGCATTAGCAGAACAAGTGCAGCCTGTTTGTCTACTCTTTTGGCACAGTTCAGTTCAGTTTTCATGTGATTTTACATGTTACAACTGCATGACATCTCTGACAAGAATTAATGAATTAAACAATAAAACACTTAATATTTAAATGTAGGTAGTTATCCCTAAGTAGGTCAGTTTAGACTTGACTTTGACTCTCAAAACTATGAGGCTAAGATTAATTACCCTTTTTATTCCACCCGACTCTTGGCTCTACATTTACATAACCATTTTGACTTGTCTCTTAATTTTGTCTCTTTTTATGTTCAATTGTGACTTGCATAGAAGCTAGACTTTTTCACTTATTTCTTAGTTTTAATTCATATCCTAATTCTGAATTTGTATTTGATGCTTACTTTTGACTTCGTATCTCATTAATCTGAGAATGAAGTACGAGTATTTTTACTTTTACCATTCCCAACTGTACAGGAATCTTGTATTTTTCTGGGAGGAAGTTTCAACACTTTTCTTGATAAGAAATCCTCTTCTGTGAAACTTAGACCTCATAAACTATACTGTGCTTTCTGAAAATAACATTGTTAGATGAACGTTTTCATTGCACAGAAGAGAATATGTACATAATCATACTGTACAACACTGAGGATCTGGATTATTTCCCTAGCACCACTTCCTCATTCCTGCCTGTCATGCCTGTAGATTTCCTTGAACTGGTAAAGTGCCGAGTAATTTTCCTTGACATCTGCCATAGATTTCCAGTGATTATGGAAGTAATGGGGCATAGTTTATTAGCTGTGTGAAATCTTGTTCTGCACAGAAACAAGACTGGGGTTCTCAGTGTAAGTTAAGAATGACTACTGGAGAAGCGATATTACTAAAGCTTTGTGTTGTGCTTGTTTTAAATTTTATGATATATGATTTCATAAAAGCAGAAATTGGCACATAAAATTAGGTTGTGCATTTCAACGCATACATTATATTATATAGCTATGGTTGTATTAACCTGCTTAGTTGCACAGGATCAAATGAGCTGCTTGATTCTCCCACCACTGGCCCCAGGTTTGTGAAGGTGAAATATGCAGGAATTTAGCCCTGAAGGTAGATTTTGAAAGCGGGGGCTTCTTCAACACTGGACTCTAAAATTAGGTAAAGACACACAGAACCTGTCTCAAGGCCTTGTCAAACTTCAGCTCCACAGATTTCTAAACAATATTTAATATAGGAACACAAAATGTTCAAATTTAGAACCCCATGGTCTTTTGGGACAGCAGCGTGTCTTATTTGGCTAATTATCTAGCTTTAAATACAGTGGTACGACATATTGTCACATCACTGGTAGGAACTAAGATTATTCATAAAAAGGATAATATCTATATCTGCTGTAATTGTCAGTTTTCTATATAACTGTCTATTTTGCAGTGTTGTATAAAATGTGTGATTTCCTGCAAAGCCTAACCAGGGACAAGGACTGCAAGGCTTGTCCCTTACAAATAAACTGATAAATAAAAATAAAATAAATACATATAGAGTTGAACTGTACAAATGTGTGGTATTTCTTCTGTAAAGGTGCTTTTCACGTTAAGAGTGGCATGTTTTGAATAGCAATATTATTTTTTATTATTATTTTTTTAAACATCAGTATATTTTTATTTAATGTTCCTATCCGAAGATGAATAGGCTTATTGGATAGCCTTTAACTGTGAATTACAAAAATAAAATCACCATTTCTGAAGTGAAGTACAAAATACAAAGTAGCAGCACTTGATCATTTTATCAAAATACAGTAATTCAGTACATGTACTTTCTATTTTTATTAAAATGAATCCAGGGACAAATAAACGGCATCATTCACTTGTGGGTGTGTGATTACGTAAAATGATGGACAGCCAGTTAAACCAATAGAAGAATGGAGACCTCTGCTCAGGATTTTGCACCAATAAGAATTCGCGAATATCATCGCTTCAGTCTGCTGAACCTCATCTGATTGGCGAGACATCTACGTGGGCGTACGTAAGCCCCTCCTCACCCCGTCACGTTAGAAAGGGAATAAGGAAGTAAAAAGAAGGAAACGAGGAAATCCAAGCGAAGTGGATTGTAGCCTGAGCCCGACTGTCATTTGAACGCTGTTACTTCAACGTTACCCAACCCACTGAGCACCATGGCTAAGTAAGTTCTCCATTGAGTTTTTACTTATTTAGTCTGTCGGTAAAGGGAAACTGATGCCGATGATAAGCGTCGGTTTAGCATTTTACACTTTTTAAGTCGTTAAAGAAAAATCTGAGTTATCTTGATCAATTGAGCTGCTAGCTTGTTAGCTAACCTGTTTTAGTGTTCAGTAAAAATACATGTGATGTGCAAATTTAGCGTCATAAATTGAACGGAACTGCCGATGTATTTTTCTGTTTGTCCAAGGGAAAGACGAGCTACGTAAGCTTTGAAATGACAACTTGTGTAATGTCTGTGTGACTTTTATAGCCTTAATTCACTTCCTTCATTCGTCAAAGATTAAAAAAAAGGGTTCAAGATACACTACAATGAATTGCAATTAGTCTGAGATGTGTATGGAAGCAATAGTCGACAGTTTGGTCCATGTTGTTCCTCATGCTGTAACCAGCCCATCAGAGTCTTTCAGTAAATGTCATGATGTCTTTCTCTTCACAGAGCAGACATTGCACTGATTGGTTTGGCTGTCATGGGCCAAAACATCGTCATGAACATGAACGACCATGGCTTTGTGGTAAGAAAATGATTTTTGTTCTTATATATTATTTTTTCCCTTCGGGCAGTTAAATGTGTTCTTCTGTCCTCTTTATTTCACTTGGTAATTTCCAAATGCTTCCAACAGGTCTGCGCCTACAACAGAACAGTGTCTAAGGTGCACGACTTTCTGAAGAATGAGGCAAAGGGCTCCAAGGTGATCGGAGCCGAGTCTTTGGAGGACATGGTGGCCAAGCTCAAGAAGCCAAGGAGGATCATCCTGCTGGTCAAGGCTGGACAGGCTGTGGATGACTTCATTGACAAACTGGTGGGTAGTTTGTGCTAAACCTTGTAAGATCATTTTGGAATAACAATCTCTTACAAGGTTTGTGCTGTCTTTCAGGTTCCTCTTCTTGAAACTGGGGACATCATCATTGATGGCGGAAATTCTGAATACAGAGACACAACAGTAAGTCATAAGAGAATCGCTCTATTGCAGTGAATCCTTATTTGTGATTGAGGATATTCTCATGGTTCTTATGTGTTTGTGCAATTCAGCGGCGGTGTAAGAGCCTGAAAGAGAAGGGCCTTCTTTTTGTGGGCAGTGGAGTCAGTGGTGGAGAGGAAGGGGCACGTTATGGACCCTCACTTATGCCAGGAGGTCACAAGGATGCCTGGTAAGTCTTCACAAGCTTTGTGTTGCACTTCATGACCCTTTTCGCCAAAATAAATTATTATTTACTACTGATAAAGTTGGACATGTGTCAGAATTTGAACATTTGAAAAGAGTCTTTTCAGTATATGTTAATCAATATAAACACTTGTTGATGCTATTATTTGTTCAGGCCACACATAAAAGACATCTTCCAGAGCATCGCTGCAAAGGTTGGAACAGGAGAACCCTGTTGTGACTGGGTGAGTGCTATTTTGTTTTTGGTGTGTATGTTATGTTGTCTGTACTGTTTGGTTGTAGCAGTTATTATAAAGTCAAGTCATCTCTGAATATGTCTGCAGGTTGGAGATGAGGGTGCAGGTCACTTTGTGAAAATGGTCCATAATGGCATTGAGTATGGCGACATGCAGTTGATTTGTGAGGCCTATCACCTGATGAAGGATGTTTTGGGTATGGACCACGATGAGATGGCGCAGGTGAGCTGTAATATGACATATTTTTTAGGGCATTTCAAGTCTGTCTGATAAAATGAAGGGACTATGTCAACACACTGTTTGAAACACTCAGGCGTTCGACAGCTGGAACAAGACAGAGCTGGACTCCTTCCTGATCGAGATCACGGCTAACATCCTTAAATTCAAGGACTCTGACGGCACACATCTGCTGCCCAAGATCCGAGACACTGCCGGACAGAAAGGCACAGGGAAGTGGACAGCTATCTCAGCCCTGGAGTATGGCACACCTGTCACTTTGATCGGTAAGAGGAAGCAAGGAGGTTTAAGACGAGGAAGTATCTGGTTTACTTCTCTCTGCTTTCAGTAGACTGTTTGTCATGATGACATAGCAGAAGATGGTATTTCACACCTGCTGGTGTTTCATCATGGCTTTAACAAATTAAAGGGCATTAAGCCACATAATTACAGTAGTTTGGCTAATGTTTAGCTTTGCCAGTTAGTTGACACACATGCATGCTGATGGAGCTCTTTCTAAGGAACATGATCAATATGTTGCTGCCACTAAGAAGATTGAAGGCTTTTCTAGAGGGCTGCTCATCTCGAGTGACATAAGGGGGATTTGTGATCCCCCAACAGCTTTGGTGTTTGCTCTAATGTCTAACAGACTGTTTCATAAACAGAAAAGACGCGATGGGGTCAGAAAGCATGGTTAATAATCCAAAATGTGATGTAATATCAGCTGAGCAGAGTGGGCTCTACACACACATTTTAGAGTGCATTACATGCATCATAAACTAAGTGAAGTTCAATCCAGGAAATATTTTTAGCACGTCACCAAATCCCTGCTCCCATTTTTTAAATGAGATGTCTTTAAAATGAAATGAGTGTGTTTGCACAATCCCTCTCAGTGCAGTGGATCCTCTTGTTATAGGAAGAGATAAAGGCAGTACAAAAGGCTTCATTGTGTGAGAGCTGCTTAGCCAGTCTATGTGGAGCAGGCTGACGGGCCTGTACAGTATTCGTGGGTGGATTTCTGCCCCAATAGGGATAACATTCCTCAACAGGATAGTTCAATCACCAGAGACATTTTCCCTCAATCCCTCTGTGTCTGCCTGTCCCGCTGTCTGTGGGTTATATCACAGAGCTGTGAAGTTTTTAGCAAGTCATGCTTACCCTGCAGTTTTTCCTTTTATCTATATGGAACAACAAGTGGCATTGAGATCACTTTTAATGTTGCAACTGGCAAACCTGGCACCTAACTAATGCACAGGTGACGAGCCTTGTCTTTACAACAGTATCATTGTTACTGCTGAGTCATGCTGATCCTTGGTTTGTGTTTGTATGATAGCATGATGTCTCTGCAGCTTAAACCTGCTTGTTGTGCAACATTTTAGTTGTGAGAGGTTACAGAAATGTTAAATGACTGGTTAATGGCTCCACTTTTATGTTCGCAGAGCTCCGTTTTGTCACATTACTGTCCAAAAATGTGACGTGTGCACTGTGCAGAGACCTAACCTTGTTCTCCCTCTTTTTTCCACTTTCTCATGCTCCCCTCCCCTCCTCTGTTTTTCAGGTGAGGCTGTCTTTGCCAGATGCCTGTCCTCTCTAAAGGACGAGAGAGTTGAGGCCAGCCGCAGCCTTTCAGGGCCTCAGGGCGTCAAATTTAGTGGGGACAAGGCTGTTTTCCTTGAGGACATCAGAAAGGTAGACTTCACAGTAACGCACATTCACTTTACAGTTTATTCCAGTACACCTTGGTAAAACTAATGTTTTTTAAGACAGCAATATAGTAGAGAATCTAGCTTCATGGAGGTTATCTGTTTAAAATATTTCCAAACAAAAACATTTGGCTGTTCTTCTGAACATTTGTAAAAGTGAAATATACCTTTAAACTCACTTTAATTATTTGACTAAATAAAATAACATGATTAACATCTCTCTCTCTCTCTCCAGGCCCTCTATGCATCCAAGATCATTTCCTACGCACAGGGCTTCATGCTGCTGCGGCAGGCAGCCAAAGAGTTCGGCTGGTCTCTTAACTACGGTGCGATTGCTCTGATGTGGAGAGGCGGCTGCATCATCCGAAGGTACATTAAGCTTCATGCGTCCTCGTATCGAGAGTTTGCCCTATGTCGACAGGCTTCTTACACACTGATGGTGAAAACTGGTGGTTACACAGTGCAACAAAGAAAGTCTTGTGAAAGCAAGAACAACATGGATACGTTTTTGATGAGGCTATTTACTTTTTAAAGTTTGGGAAAGTTAAATGTTTAAAATGTTGTGCCATGCAGGAAATCATTAACTATATGTTGTCCATTCTTTTGTAATTTTGGAGGAGGGAAAAATCCAGATTGTTGAAGTTTGACCCATTCTGTAAAAATCGGCTGAGAAGAGAATGAGGAAATGCTGGTGATGACACTGGTTGACTTTGGTAATATTGCAAAGATGTTGCTTAACCTAAATCAAACACAGCACTCAGTATGACATTCAGCGTGTTGTCACCACTCAACCTGAGCATGCTGCATGATTGAATGGAAAACATGGTCATGGTATTTTACTGTGAATCTTTTCTTCGTTTCTGTCACCATGGTTGGGTAACGCTGCCCTCTCCTCTCCTCACCAGTGTCTTCCTGGGTAAAATCAAAGAGGCGTTTGACCGAGACGCTGAGCTGCAGAACTTGCTGCTGGACACTTTCTTCAGTGATGCTGTGCAGGACTGTCAGGTATGAGGAAGGAGGAAGTGGCCAAAGACCAGTCTGCAATACCCACATTGACAAAGACACAAAAAAAAGAAGCTATTCCCTCTTTCACAAGGATAGGTTTGAAAAGGTCGACTCAAATGTCAGCTGAAAGAGAAGCTGTTTATTGCCAAATATTTTACAAACTGAAGCAGCAGTGGATGCATTTATTATTTATGCATCATCAAAACAGTATTCTGAGACTGATTTCTTGGTTAAGGTCTCCCATCAAGACCTAGACTGATCTTCTTGGTGTTACACATGCTAACACAGACTTCAGGCTCACAACAATCTAATTTGTAATTTGACACTGCCTATAATATGTTTCTGGGAACTGAGTGACCCAGTAATGACCTTTTAGATCTTGGCTCTCAGAACACTTATACCATCTTACACTACCTCTATTCACAACAACTTTGGGTATCATGTTTAATCTCTGTGTTCAGGAGTCATGGCGCAGAACAGTGAGCACTGGAGTCCAGCATGGCATCCCCATGCCCTGTTTTACCACAGCTCTGTCCTTCTACGATGGTTACAGACATGAAATGCTGCCAGCAAACCTCCTACAGGTAAGAAAACGCTTGATGCTGCAGAGCTGAGCTCATAGAGCATATGGGCGAGTGTGGAGGCATCAGATTAAAAAGTTCACGTGTAGTGACGTGTCTGTGTTTGTGTTGCACTCTCAGTGGCTTTAAGACCCTGGAAGTTAAAGGTGTGTGTTTTGTAGCTTCTGTACTTGTCAGTCTTTGGAATCCAGACGAATAGTCACATTCAGTCGTCTATCACTCAAAAATGTCAAGACAAGAGGAAATCAGCTAATACACTCATTACTGCAAATTGAATATTTGTTGGTTAACAAAACTTTAATTTTGTAGATCAAATAAATGTGTCTTTTTGTGTTTGAGAAGTTGTTAATTTCTATTTTAAGGCTCAGAGGGACTACTTTGGAGCACACACATATGAACTGCTGTCAAAACCCGGTCAATTCATCCACACCAACTGGACTGGCCACGGTGGAAATGTCTCCTCTTCCTCCTACAATGCTTAAGGACCAGCCTGACATCAGTCAAAAACACAGACAAGATGGAAAGCCGAGGTGAAGAGGACATGTTACACATTCCACACACCCCAACTAACCCCTTAATCCAGCTTTTTACTCCTCTCAGAGACGTGTTGCTGCAGATTTATTTATCAAGAAGTGGAATTTTAGATTATGTGTGCTGTAAATGCTACACCCTGTGTGTTCTGCTGGTGCAACAACTTTTATAGAAAAGTCCACCTGGATGCTTTGGTTATCATGCTGGCTTCCAGTTCACTAGTCATGTTGGGCCCAGGATTCAAGGTGTTAACGCTGGATTAGGGTGAATCATTGCACTGTGCTGTATTAGGCTAAATAAAGATTTCAATCCCTTTATAATTAGCTTTTGTGGTTCTTCCTCTGGGTGCTGTAAACAGGATTGAGGTGTGTTTGTGTGTAGTACTAATTTTAGCAACAAGTGACAGAAGAAGCTATATATGTAAACAGTATATTTGGTTTAAAAGACCTGTCTTCTGGAGGACACACACTTTGAGTCACAGGCTTATTCAGTGTGTATCAATTCATGTCCGAAGGGTGCATATAAATAGTAAACATTAAGTATATATAATTATTAAGTTGAAGTTATAAAGTGTTAATTTCACAAACACTGCTAAATCCTAAAAACAGATTAGGCTGACTTTTTTTCCCATCTGTATCGAGCCCCCTATCTGCACCAAAATGTAATTGTGATATGCAATAATTAAATACTTTGGTGAGATTTGTTTTAAATGAAAGTACAGTTGCGTATTAGAAAATCACATAAATGCTCTAAGTTTTCTTTTATCCTCAAAATGTAACAATTTATTTATTAGGATAAACCTCTTAAGATGTACCATCTCGTTTTCAGTACAGAAAAACTAAACAAAAAAAACATGACATGAAAGTTGACAGAAATGTAATAAAAAAAGGAAACAGAGAATATGCTCAAGTTTTATAGACACACAGGCAACAAAAAGCATCGCACTTACATAAAACAAATTAGTGAATGAAAAACATTACAGCCACACGATAAAAAATCAAAGAAACGAGTATGAACAGATCCAAATATAATTAGATGTAAGTGCAATATTAATGGTGACAGCATAAGTGATAACAAAAACATTCCATCTCAAATCAAGGAGACAGCATTCTTCAACAAATGAAATGACAAAATTAATCTAATGTGAACTGGTAAATTGTTCCAGTCCACAAGAGCTTTATATCTAAAAGCTTTTTTTTACCAATCGTTTTATTAACATGAGGAACAGCAAAATAAATCTTACTTAGAATTCCTAGAGTGATAGTTTGAGGTAAAGGGTCCACATTAATTTGAGCAGCGTATAAAGGACTGGATGGTGTCCACAGTAACAAACACTGATTTACTCCTCTCCTCACTTGTTTCCCAGCTCTGCTTTCAGAGCCTTGTCAAGATATCCTCAGCTGTGCTGTCAGTGTCAGCAGTTGAAATAAGCGCTCTAATGGTACTGCTGAACTCAACACCACAGTGCGTGAGTGAGAGATGTTGTGTGTATCACAGCTGTTATTACACATGATGTTTAACAGTAAACACAGCCTCACCTCAGTGCATCGTGCTGCTCATTGCTTTGGTGATTGCCAGGTTGGTGTTTATGTCTTTAATTCAACCATAAAGGGATGATCAAAGACCTCCTTGTTTGATTCCTCTTGTTAGAGCATTGATCCTGTAGGGAAAAACAGCAGAACAATGATACAAACAAGGTCATTCATATGCTCGACTGCATGCATACACATCAAAGATTATCAACAGGTTTCTCCACTACCAGAGATAGCTCCCTGACAAAATGTGTTACTTGGATTCATCTCTTTGGTTTATTAACATTCATACAGTATGGGGAATATTTTTCAATGATGCCTGATGCCTTACAGAGGTATCATGCACAAAAGGCTATTAGAGCAGAGTAAATGCAGTTTAGGTGGATGGAGAGGCCACTGAGTCATCTGCAGGTTATGCAGGCCACATCAGACTGAGTGATGATGGTCCTCAAAGCAGGAGGAAGAAGACCAGACAAAAGACGCAACTCAATTTCATCAAGATTACACGCTCTCTACTTTATTGATTTCTGTGACGAACATCATTATCAACCAAAGAAAATAAAGTGAATATCCATAAGTACATTTCATTAAAAAACAACATAAAACAATACTGTCCAGGGCAATTTATTCTTACTGAAGGTGTGAATTTAATTTTGTTTTCAATATATATATTTATATATATATATATATCAAAGGCCATAAGTTAATTAAATCAAATAGTTGGAAAGAGCAGGAAGGAACATGTCACATTTTAAACCCATTTTTAAAAAGGATTCACTATAAAACTGTTTTGACCCATTTGCAGTTGATATCATCCAGCAGGAATGTATTTTTAGTAGTTAGTAGTATCAATGTTAATTTTTCTGTCTGTCGGGACTTGGGTTGGGAACTGGATGGTGGCCGAACCCCCAACAACTCTGGTGCACTCCTGGCGTACCACTCTGACATTTCTCCATTAATGCATGTCCACAGGTCCTGTTTGTGCTGGTGTGTCTTACATGCCTTTGTGTGTGAGAAGCATGTCTCTAAATAACAGAATGTAAAACCAGAATTTCTCTCAGGGATTAATAAAGTCTGTTAAAAAAAACTGGGCATCCTGAAGGTATTTCTGTAGGAAAACATTTTTACTACATTTTTAAATGAATTGTTTTGGTTTGAGGTGACCAAATATCCAATTAGGATTAATAGTAATTCTCAGTTGCCATGCCCAAAAATGTAAACTCCCTCAACTGCAAACCAATGAATATGAGAGATTGATCAAATGTGACTTGGTGCCTTTTCCCAAGAGCTATAACAAAATGGCACAACAGCCCCTTCTGCAGACTGAATATTAAAACTACATCTATTAGAGAGCCAGCTTTGATACGGCTGTGGCTCAGTTGGTAGAGACAGTTGTCTTGCAACCGGAAGGTTGAGGGTGCGATCCCCAGCTCCTGCAGCAACATGTCCGACGTATCCTTGGGCAAGACACTTAACCCCGAATGGCTCCCGCTGCTTCGTATGAATGTGTATGAATGGAGTTAGTTAATTCTGATGGACACCTTACATAGCAACTTCTGCCATCAGTGTGTGAACGTGTAGGTGTGACATGCGGTGTAAAAGCACTTTGAGTAGTCAGAAGAATAGAAAGGGCTCTACAAGCTCAAGACCTTTTACCAATACTAAAACTTTCACAACTGACACCTTTGGCACATTTTTCACCAAGAACCAAATCTGTCCTTCCAAAGATGTTTCAAGAGTGGAAATCTGGTCAAATGAGAGCCTGAGGGAGAGCTGACCAACATTGTATCTACATTGACAGACAAACAGGCGATAAAAAACTCAAAACCTTTATTTTACACCGCAATACTAAAATATTTCAATACAGAAAAGTGTTAAATCTTGCTGGCATTTTCAGTCTGTTCCTTAAGTCCCTTTGGATGTCACTTAACTCATACATTCAAACCATTTTACAATCCAAGTAAACAATACAACAAGAACGCATGCTGCCTTTTTTAAATGCTTATCACATTAAAAAAAAAACGTGTTTATTACTTCCATATGTTTTCGGTGACTGTTGAGGACAAAGAATAAAGCATTTAATGACAGAATTGATGTTTCAGATTTAAGGCAGGCTTTGGGTTTCACAAGTTTGGAAAAACAAGATCAATGACAAACTGCAGGTGAGATACTGGCCCTTTTGATGTGACCTTTGCAGGATAAAGTACCTCTACCCAATGAGTATGGTCCACTTTAAATTTCATAACGGGATGGTCCCAGTGTTCTTGCTACTGATGGTATACATAAATCTTTTCAGGAGTAAGGCAGACGTGCAGCATTCCAAAGTTGTTTGTGTCGGCCCATCAAATAATGTCTTCAGCTCGTCCACAACCGACTCCCACCTGGATTCAGACGTAAACCCTGGCTGTCCATGTCCGAAGTCCCTATACATGTGAATTAAAGTGTTGGCAGTTCAATTAATGTAAAGATAAAAAAAAGTCACTATCAGAGTGTGTTATACCTAGTCAAATTCAGTTTTATTCAGACTTCCCTTAGATTCACAAAACATAGAAAATGCATTCGTAACCACTTCAAACACAAACTTCCAATGAGAACATGTCAAACATTCACCACATCAACCTCAGAGCTCGCTTGCAAACTTCAACACACTTTCAGTGTTTGCCCCCCTCCCCACACAGACTTCACAGAGTCACAAAGTCACATTTTCACACAGAGAGGGTGATAACAAGGAGAAAAAAAAAGCACACAACCAGACACGGCATTCACATCAAATTAGACAGCAAGAAAAAGTTATGAAAGAATACAAATACTCTTAGCACTGGTCTTTTCACCTTGTTTTTAAATATAAAACTGATAGAAAACAATGACAGGAAGCAGAGAACATAGGGATCTAGAGACACAGTAAATGTCCTTGTGATGGTCAGTAGGGACACACTCGTACTAGCTTCTTCCTCTCACACTGCTCGCAGGCTTTTTTCTCTTAAAAAAGGTTTTCAACAAGCAGTCCTTCTCACACTTCCTTTCTTTCATTGTTTGCCCACTCTCACGTCCAACACCAATCCCACTCATTGATCTTGAAAAAGGGACAACAGCTGACACGATTTCTTTATCCATTAAAAAAAGTGAAGAGGAAAAAAGACAACACCCACCGTCTAACACAGTATATGCAGAGTGAAGCTGTGTTCTTTGATGACAAAGCATTTACACATGGGAGGAGGGGAATTGATACTGAGATCTGGCGAACATTGCAGCCAATGAGGCGCTTCCTCCCGGGAAATTTGGAAAGAGTTGTTGAACTGCAGAAGAGATTTTCATGAAGGCTTTTCAAAAGACGTCAAACAAAAACAAACAAAAAAGATGCAATCAACTGCATAAACTCATATCATATAAAGCCCGTTTTACAAGGGGCTGAGGGGCTCTGAGATACTCGTGCATGTTCATAAATATTTATCTAGCATGCACAGTGATGTCTGTGTAACATTTTCTCAGAAACAAAATGGAGAGTGTGGCAGTTTCCACTTTAACAAAAAACTAAGCTTCACACCCATTCAATGCATGACCACAATATCAGCCACACAAGTATAAATGTTCTCTTTAACAAACTAAAAGGCAGTGTTATTATTTTAAATTATAGGAACATAAGATATAAGCAGTTCCCCTGTAAGAATACTTACCAGATTAACTCTAATAACAAAAAAAAAAGAAAAAAAAGGTAAACTTGAAGCTAACTACATTCCCCAACTAGAAGACTTTGACTCCATAGAGTTGCCAAAGCCGGAGGTGAAGCCACCGCTGGAGGCCGTGTTACTGCCTGCAGCCCAGCCGAGGCTAGCTGTGCTGGGGCTGCTGTAACTGGTGCTGGCTGAGCTATAGGTCTGGTCTCGGGTCGTAGTGGCTGTGCCTGCTGCTGTGGTCAGACCCTGCTGGTTAGCCAGCATGCCCATCATTCCCCAACTACTCTGCAGCGCTGCCTGGGCTGCAGCCACCATTGCTGGGTTAAGACCGAGAGCCCCAAAGTTAACCCCACTGCTCCCACTGCCCAGCCCACCGCGGTTACTGCCATAGCCCTGACTGAACCCACCAGCCCCAAACCGCCCTCTATCCATCATTTGCCTACTATTATTGTGTTTGGGCTCAGCATTGGAGATGTGCACACTGACGCCCTTGATGATCAAATCCTCTCCACACAGAGCCTGGGCAACCTGAAAAAGAAGTGAGGAGGAGAAGATTATCACTACAGCTACTGAATGCTGTCAAATATTTATCAAACTCAGAAATTTGAATCTCACCTGGTCATCTGCAAATGTGACAAATGCAAACGCCCGGAAAGGTTTGGGAATGAAGACATCTGTGACTTCGCCATACTGCATGAAATACTGCCTCAGTTCATCTGTGGTCATGTCCTCTGTGCAGCGGCCAACAAAGATTTTGCGGCTCCTCATGGGCTCATCTGGACATGCCTGAAAAGACAAAGACAGACAGCACTAAATGATGCATTCTAGACAATTATTTAAGCAAATACTTGATACTTGGTCAGAAATTGTTCTCCAACATTACCATAAATATGATCCTTTATCTTTTTATTCATTAAACTTCATTGATTAGAAGAAGAAAAGTTTAGTTCTGACACAATTTGTAAAAGCAATACTGCTTAGAATCCCCCACTATGACTTGTTCAACAATGAACCCAGAGAATGAGAATGAATCCAACAATATTAAGTAAGAATTAACAACAATGTCTAAACAGCAAAAGTCCCGATGGTTTTAAACAAAAGAACATTTTATTGTATTTATACAATTGTGTTTCTGACTATTCTGATGCTGGAGCCACATCTGGAGTCTACGATCGTACTCGCAGCCTAAACAAGCTAGTGGAGCTGTTGCTGCCAGCAGAGCTTTAAGTTTGGTCCAGAAGTGAGAAGTAGAGCTAAATAATGTGTGGCTTTACAAAGAAGACATCTTTTAAGATGTCAGCCTATCCTTTTTTAAGTTAAGAAGCTGAATCAGTACTTCTTCTTCAACCAGAGTCTTTTCACCCAAGTTTACTACTACTCAGGTAAAGACTGGTTATACTTTTGCCACCTCTGGTCTAGTCTCAGGTTTAAGTATTTGGTCAGTACCTGCTTGTTAGCCAGCACGCAGATTACCAATTAAACATAAAAAAAATGGTTACCAATGTAGGCCTACCTTTGAATTGGGAAGTTTGCAGTCACACCATCGTCCATCAATCATGTGTCTCTGTGCAATCACTTTGGTTTGTGTCTCATATTCAGTAAACCTCACAAACCCAAACCCTTTTGAGTTGCCAGTCTTTACATCTCTCTTGACCTGGAGTGAACACAAGAAAAAGGAAGGGTTGTCTTTCACTTTAAAGAGCCAGAAACACATGATATAACGTGAAAATGATGACACAAATATTCAGAGCCACTACCTGCACCATGATGACTTCCCCAAAAGTACTGAAATAATCTTTCAGGTCTTGTTCTGATGTTTTCCATGGCAGCCCAAGGACAATAAGATCTGATGTCTTCTGAGAGCCCCTTTTTATTTTCACAGCGGAGGCAGCCTCTATTTCTTCCATCTTTCTTTTGTTGTCTGTGAAGAATAAAAACATTAGTTATAACAGGAAAAGAAGGAAGGAATATGCTGATACAAACCTCTAGAAATGAAGTGAAAGGTATAAAATTAAGCCTCCCAGGTCTTTACTGTATTGTGATGATGGTGACATACAACAAACACAATGCATAGATAAAAGTACTTGGTCAACAACACAACATAAGCCGAGTCTCTGGTGAAGCTGTACATCAATATGCAGCTATATTTCTTGTATTTCAGGCTTCGTGTACAGGGTCCCCATCACAATGAGACATTGGGGATCTGTTTCCACAACGATGTAAGAATAATATTGCCGGAAAAAAATCAAACAAAAGGCCAGATTGAAGGCCCAGTCTGTTTCCAAATTAACTGGTAATTCTACACAATTTGATCGTATAATACAATTTAAAAAAAGGGGGGGACGGACTTAAATGACCATCACCTGCCTCACCTTTGGGATAATTGACGACATAGACCAAGCTCCCCCAGTCATTTTCAGGTGCATGAAGGATACCCTCCACGAGTCGGACTCCCCTCATGCACTGGGACTCTGGGTTCCGATACCGCAGCCCGCACGCCCCTGGAAACTGTGCTGCTACCGATGACAGCAAAACAGTACCATCATCCTCCGAGGGGATCTCCATGGGCTCTTCGTTTTCATCCTCAGCCACACGAATGTACAGCTCTGACATGGTGTGTAACTGGCCGAGCGCTGGTCCGAGGAGAATCAGCGAATGGATCTCAAGTTACCAGTAAACACCGGGATGCTGCGCACGAGTTGGTAGTGACGATTCTCGCTGAAGTTTGCTATTAACTAGATTTCTATTAACTGGGTGACACAACTGAAATGCAACGGCAGTCAAACTGAAACAGACAAAGTTTGTAGACACTTACTACACAACCCTCTAATATTTAATGTCCAGTTAGCTCACAAGCTAGCAAACTCGAGGCAGCTTGAAAAATGAATGACCATACACTTTCGTGCTGTGTTTACTGACAACAAATACACGAGTCCTCCTGGTGTATACAAGCGCCGGGACAAAAGTTGTGCGCGAATAATAACATTGACGATTGTTCGTATTCTCCGAAATTTTAAGGGCGAAATCGTAAAACAAGAATGAGTATTTGCAGCAGCACAACTGCAGCTAACCTCTCTAACCTTAAGCTAGCTAACAAAATGGCTGCGCAACTTGTATGACATCATCCAGTTGGGAGAGCACACTGTTCATTTTTGTAGGGGTGTCAACAATTATTTTCAAAACGAGTAGTTGATAGTTTGCCTTCCGATGACCAGTTGTTGATTAATATTTCACAAGTATGAATTTTACATTATCTGATGGACTTCATCAATATTATTACATTTCGTAATTTGTATTGTGCGAAGTCCTGAGCACCGAAGTCACCCTTTGAATTCGGACCTTAGGGTTTCATCTCAAACCCAAAACAAAAGGTGCGCACTAAGAAATTCTATTGAGGACTTTTATGTAGGCACATTGACCAACATGTTAGCACGTGCAGTGCGAAACACATATTCCCGAAGAAGCTATAGCCTACTAGCTACTACTACTTAAAATAAATTATTTGGTAAAATATGATTATGACGATGATCTATACGTTAAAAAAAAGTGCTACAAGTAGTTAAATAATAAGCTTTTCTGGGCAACCCAGCTAGTCAAAGACAAAGCGCAAAGAACTTTACTTAGGTTTTAATGGGTAAGTCTCCAAGAATGCAAAACATTTATGCAGGAGTATAGACAAGATTTGTATAAAACATTATACTTTCAATGAAAACTTAGAATAAGGTGACTGGATACAAATTATAGCCTTCCTCTTTTTTAAACCGTTTAAAAGATCATTCTTTTTTTCCCTCTTTTTTTAAAGGAAGTAGGCGAGGATATGAATCACACTAGTTTGTTCCCTCCCTGGTGATATCACCCCACTTTACCTTCAAACAGGCTATGGTCAGTCTCCACTATGTTTACATTATTATTTGTAGCAGAGATCAGAAAGGATTTGGCATCCTGCTAAGAACTTATTTAGTAGCATTATTTTGTACAAAACATACTTCATTGTTGTTGTATTTTTTATTTGTATTGTTTTTATAAATATGTCTGTCAATAATAAAAAGGGAAATGGATGAACCCAACTGCATAAGTAACAGGTGTTCTTGTACCCTTTAAATATATACAGTTGTTACTGCTTCCATCGATATGTGATGAAAAACATTTATTAGGAGATGTGGCATCTTTTTCTTAAAGCAGGACTGGGGTCTGGTTGTCTGAGGTCCAGATCCATGTAATCATTCCTGAAAAACAAGATAGAGTACAAGAAAACGTGTTCTGAATTAGCTTGCATCACTGGATCACTCTGCTGTCTACCTGTGGATTCTAAGTGCACAGAGACCAGGGTAACACGTTTTTATACCTAGCTACACTGGATGTTTCATAAGGCTTCAATGTCACTCTTTAAAAAATCCCAAAGCAGAAACTCAGACATCTTACCTTTGATGGTGCTATGATGTGGTTACATGTTGACTACATAACATCATTTGTAGCTTACCAATTCAATGCTTGACTGAATGTTTCGCCTATACTATTAAGATTTGTATTCTCTAGTTCTCTAAGCAGGTATGAGGTAATAATTCAAGACAACATTGTGATGAAATCAGCTTCTGAATTTTGATGGCACTAAAGTTCACTAACATATGTTGATCTGCCTGACTGTGTTCTTTTTTCCATGTTTGGTTAAGCTTCACAGTTGAATTGGTCACGGTCTCTGAGCTTCCACGTTATTGTAGCACCTGGGGCAAGCCTGATCTAGATAAATATTGACATGAGCGGACCAAACGTTATAATTCATGACAAGAGGAGGCAGGTCTTGACCCATATTACTGTAATACTTTATAGGAAAGTTAAGATAATGCCTATTTGGTAACCCACTGTACTTGTAAAAGCCCATAAGATCACACTTCCAGCAATGTCACCACATGTTGTAGCTATTAGAGTTCCACTCCTGTGATTCTTCTCACTCTGGTTGTTCTTCTCACGGTGGTGCTCTTCATCTTTCAAGCTTTAAATCTCTTTTTTACTTTTTCTGTGTATTTCTCCTTTTTGTCTAATACCCTTACATGAGAGTCAAAGGCTCTCTAACTGTGAGCTCTGCTGCCTCCAGGTGGTGAGGTGCATGATGTTCACCAGATTAAGTCAATTGATTTCTTTTCTTCTTTTAAAAATTATTTTCTTTTTCTTTTATTCAATACTGTTAGAGGAATATATTGGAAAATATGTTATATTTCTCTCTGAATTGTAATGGAGTAGAAGCCTAAATTATCATAAAATAAAAAAAGTACAGAAGAGATCATCAACAGTAAATGGACTTGAGCTTGTATAGCGCTTTTCTAGTCTTCTGACTACTCAAAGCGCTTTTACACCGCATGTCACACCTACCCATTCACACACTGATGGCAGTGGTTGCTATAGGGAGACCATCAGATGTAACTAATCCCATTCATACTCTTTTAGGAGGTGTATGAATGGAGGTGCGTTCTCTGCACCTCCATCACTGTCTGGTTTGGTTCTGCAACCAAACTGGACAGACACAGACTGCAACGGACAATCAGGACTGCAGAAAAGATCATCGGTGTCGACCTTCCCCCCATCCAGGACTTATACCGGTCCAGGGCCAGGAAACGGGCAGGTAACATCACTGCAGACCCCTCACACCCCGGACACAAACTTTTCAAACTCCTTCCCTCCGGCAGGCGTTACAGATCACTGTACGCCAAAACAACCCGTCATAAGAACAGTTTCTTCCCCCAGGCTGTCACTCTGATGAACGCTAAAGAGTCACAGAGTGTCAGACCTGTCGCTGTGAAATAACCCTGGAACAAAATTGTCACTGTGAATGGACATATACGCAAATATATACTATTTTTATTTTATTTAAATGACCATCTACACACACTCTTTAATGTAAATACTGTAAAAATAACTACCTCATGTTCACTTCAGCATCTTTTTTGCACTACTCACCACTGCACTATTATCTTATTTAGTCTTGTACATATTAGTCTTTAATTATTTGTCTATTTTTTAGCTTATTGTTGATATTTAATGTTTTACCTTTGTACAAAGAGAGCACAGTCTACCGAAGTTAAATTCCTTGTGTGTTAAACATACCTGGCCAATAAAGCTGATTCTGATTCTGATTCTGATTTATACGCCGCAGACGAAGCAGCGGGAGCAATTCGGGATTAAGTGTCTTGCCCAAGGACACATCGGACATGTTGCTGTAGGAGCTGGGGATTGAACCCTCGACCTTGCAGTTGAGAGATGACGACTCTACCAACTGAGCCACAGGCACCCTCACAGTACAACATCAGGTTTGTATTGTATTTGATTACAGTAAGTGAATAAGTGTCAGCCAAATTTACACATAATATTTTGTCCCATGTAATTGATATAGTAACAATAGAGCAAGTGAAAAACTGATAAATGATGTACTGTAATTTAACAAAATGAAAACCTGTTACATTCAAAAACACAACAACAAAAATCTAAATACAGATTCAATCTGCTTCTCTGCTACAAAAGGATCACTTTTGAAAGAGAACATTTTTAAAAAGTTATGAGAAATGTGTTCCAATCCACATTGTTTTAGACTGTTCTGTTACTAAGACAGTTTTGAAAACAAAGGTGCATACCTGTCTTGAAAGTGATCTGCTACATGTCTTCTGTTTTTGTTGCAACATTCCCAAAAAGTGTGTAACAAGTGGAGAAGTGCTGGTGTTTCTTTTCTTTGTCCATAACAAACTTCAACATTACAGTTAGGAAAAAATAGTCACATCTTTTACTTCAGTAGAAGTACTAATGCAATAGCATTCAAAATCATTTTCAAGCTATAGTGCAGAAGAAATGAAAGTGAAATATTAAATAAAGTATTCATATGGTAGAAATAGCCCCTCTCAGTGATGTTATTTAGTTAGATTGATTCTGAAGTATTATTTGAAGCAGCATTTCACTGTAGCAGTGGTTGCAATCTTTGGGTAAGGCCTCTTCTAAAGAGCCATTAAATAAATCTGAGGGGGGTCGTGATTTTTTATGAGGGTTGTAAAGAAGACAGAAGTTCTTCTTCACACATTTGTTTTTACTTTTTGGACTTTATAAATGTTACTTTAACTCTTTGGGCTTGAACAGCGTCTTAGGATGTCTGAGGCGTTAAGACAGGCCCCAAGCTGGCAGTGCTAATCTGAAAAGTATCTGATACAGATGTGAAACAAATGTAATTGTGAAATAGGTGCAATATATTCATTAATAAGTAAACGTATTAGGATGATATAGAGCTTGAAGTACAAGCAGCTCAAAATTGTGTTTCAGCATGGGACTTGAGTAAATGCACTTGGTTACTCTACTGTTCCCAGCAGCACATTTTATCTTTGACGCTTTCTGGACAGTGACTGTGTCAACAGCAGAAAACACTTTATTAAACGTTTACAAATTATGCATGACATACATTTTTTTCGTGGAACTGCTCATCAACATAACCCCAATCTAGGAACCAAGCAGCCGGCTTTTGACGAAAGATTCTGGGAGTGAAGCATTCTTTGGGGCCTCCGGTGTTGCCAGCGCTCTGTGATAAAAAGGACTTCCAAATAAGACCTCCTTTACCTTGTGTTACCTTAGTTTACAGTCAGACCAGCCACTTGGGATGCAAGAATGTAGTTGGAGTTTAGAGACAAGAGTGGATAGTAAGCTTCATTTGCATGCAGATGCCTGTTTATTTAAATTAAATCTTAATCATCATCAGAAAGAAGTCAATATGTTTCTGGACATCATTACAGCTGATGTTTGTTTCAAGTCTTTTTGCACAGGACAGTTTTTATGCATACAGCTAACAGCCTACTAGCATTCTGGCTAAGGCTAATGGCTTAGACAGACTAAAAAGGAAAACCAGAATATCTCTAACAACAAAAACATCATGTCTCTTGCATTAAAATCTGTTTATTGAGATAACTCGCACTACAAACGTTTGTGCTTAAACAACAGGTCTATTTTGTTGAAGGCACGGGCCAGTTTCTGACACATCTTTTAATATAAATAGGCCTACTGTTTGTCATTTCATAAGGATGTAGTGTAAAACCAGTTTTGTTAAACAGGCCCAAGCAGCCAGCTCCTGCAGCGGTTTTACAGGGTGGATGTTGTGCTCACCTTCAAAAAGACAAATCACCAAATGCACTGGACCATGGCGAGCACACGGCCATGCACAGGTGAGTGTGTGGCTGATGAACACAGTAAAACTTAAGTGGTGATTAATTATTTGATGATATTTTGACCACAAGCCATTGAAAGGCTTTTACTGTAGTCACACCAAGCACTTACTTTTGTTTATTGCTCAATCAAACAATGATGTGGTTTTATAAAGCACATTTAATTCATTTAGAATATATTTAAAGTAAGATAGAAGTTAAAACAAAGTTATTAACAGTAAAAAATGAAATAACATTGAAAACAACACTAAAAATGACAGAAAATGAATGAAAAGCAACAACAACAAAAAACTAAAACTAAATCTAAAACAGACCAAAGAATACAAATATTTTAACAAAGAAAGCAAAAGCCAGTCCAAAATGGAATCATACCGATACTAGGATGTTTATGCTTTAGATGTATTGCTTGTATTTTAGTTATCATCATTGTCACGTGTAACATGTCTGTTTGCTGTCTTGGAAGGTGAAGCTGTGGTCAGTTAGTGCAGTGAAGGTTGATTACACGTGCAGAAACACAGCCAGATCTCTGCCAGCCACTGCCTGAGGGTGAACATTATCCAGACACAGACAAGGCAGGCGTTGAATAAACACGTCTCTATCTGAGCTGTACAACAGGCTGATGCAGAGAAAACCTTGCTCTTTTTATGGCTGATGCCACTTCATTACAGACCTGATTTTTACACAGACAGTGTGTTTTCCATGATAAATCTCACTTTCACTTTTGTGATTGTCAGACAGAAATTGCGCTTTTACACATTTGTTTTTCTGTTATTTTTTCTTCTTCTGATTATCAATATGATATAACTTACCGTGTTATTACTTTGCCAACATGTAGGCTACTGCAGTACACTGAACCAACACAAGAGGGCACTATTGAATGAGTTTTCAGTAACGGATGTCACAAACAGCAGTCTGCCTGCAGATGCTGCAATCTAAATTTACAAGTTTAACAATGTTTTAATAGTATTTCTATCTTATATTATTTTGATTTGCACTGTTGGTTGAGATGGATTAGGATTTATAAATCCATATAAGTCCATTTCAAAGTGTTGTGAAAAATAAAAGATTATTTGAAAAGTCACATTTGCCAGAAAACGTTTACCACCTTCTGAAAATATGATTGTTTTAATTGTATTCCATGCAAAATCACAGATTCAAACCCATTTTGGAAGGAAATAACTGATGATATTTCACTTTGGTTTCCACCCTTTTTTCACCTTTGTTATTGTGACCTCTGTGTGCCAACGTGTCTGTAAATGATAACAGTGCAGTGTTATGCACTTACATGCATCATATACAATGGGCTGTGAGGCAGAAAATCTAAACTTCCTTGTGCCTTTGGTCCCATCTGCTCAGTGAACTTGTGAGCAGGAAATGGAATAAGTGGTGCAAAAAGCACGCCAACATCCCCGGTTCTTTCATGTGGCCTCTCTCGGCCATTACCCTATCTGTAGCGACTGTTAACTGTCTTTGAACAGTTAAAAATCCCTTTCATGTTTCTCTGTTTCTTTTTTGTTTTAATTTCAGTCAGAGCATATGGTTTGCACATCTGGGAGATGCTAAGCATGGTGGCACCCAACCCCCAACACACTGCTGCTTGTGTGAAGTGATCCATATATGGTCTTCATTGTTATTGCTCATAATCACTCATCATTATTATAAACAAGGCCTGTCTTGATTGGCCGCTTTCGGTTTTCTTTGTAAAGATGCTCAGTAATGTGAACTTTTAGAATTTCAAACAAACAGAAGGCCTTTGAAGAAAGTGACAGTTTTTTTGAAAACTTATTTCAACAACATAGATGAAATCTTCCATTCCAAACCTGATACCTGTGACTATTCCCTTACATGAACATGTTTGCATGGATGTCAGAATTTTTGGAAACAACAAACATTTTGACAGACAGCTCTTGTGCAGACAATGTGTCACTCCTGATTACTCTCCTCTGAAATCACCTGCAGAACCCACCATGAAGCTGTGGAAAATAAACAATTCCAGTAAACGTACAGTGTTGTCTGACCTCACAAAGTGGTCTGACGGCGAGATTGGGTGACAAACTGTCCTAGCTTGTATCCTGTGACCACAAACAGGCAATCAGATCACATCAGGAAATTTGATAAGTGTTACTCATCTCCACTCATTTGAAAATAACAACATTTGGTCCAACATAATAGAAAGAGAGAGTCATTAACAGACTATCTCTTTTTAATGACACAAAAATGAAGTCAAAATTACTGTAATTCTAACTTTGGGCCATTAAATGCCACTTCAGCATCCTCTGCTCTCTGGCTGCACAGCCCTGTGTTTTTGGCGAGGCAGACGGGATTTCATGCCACTGCAGAGACATGGGGAGGCAGAGGGGGAGGAAGGCTTTGTGTGGATTTGAGTGGTTTGCTGGGCCTCTTCATCTCGCTCGGCGGGTAATTACAGAATCATGGGTCAACCACGCATG
This sequence comes from Tautogolabrus adspersus, assembly GCA_020745685.1. NCBI lineage: Eukaryota > Metazoa > Chordata > Actinopteri > Labriformes > Labridae > Tautogolabrus > Tautogolabrus adspersus. The sequence goes on along the minus strand of CM036547.1, from coordinate 12,591,925 downwards.
TAACCACGGTTGCGTTGCACAGTAGCAGATGTGCTCATGACATTATCCGGCACCAGAGCAAAAGGTAAATAAAAACAGATGCAGCTGGTTGCTACGGACCTTCGCCAAACTTGCGTATACCCCTAATTGTTCCCATGTGGGCCTGCTGATCCGGAGTAGTAAAAGGGGCGGGTATGCCCTGTTTGAGTTGTGCCCGTGTTTCTCAACAGAAGAAATTTATGAATGGGCCAACCAGCCTCTGGTGGTGGATGTGGTGTTGTGTGTTTATGTGTTTATATGTGTGTCTGGCATTCTGTAGAGGCAAAATCTTCCCTTGTTTCCTCGTAAGGTTCTTCTTCTTTTTCCAAATAGAGAATACTTATTCTGTCCTTCAGGCCTTCTCCTAGCATCTCCCTCTTGCATAAAGGCCTACTGGCCTTGATTTGGGTCTTTGTCACACCATGCTTTGTTGTGAGTGCGTGACACTACACAATGTCAGGGAGGTCCCTTGTTGGACCAGAGCCAGGGCCTTCTGCTGCAGGCCAGATGAAAATTTGAGGGAAGAGGCTCAATTTCAGTGATATCCTGTCTTTGCTCGGCATCTGAGTAGTGTTCACAGCCTTTTGCAAAGCTGAGATCTTGTTGCAGAATGTGTTAAGTACTGACACACAGGCAACAGTAGAAAAAGGGCTCAGAAAGGCCCAGAAATTCCAGATTAAAAAGTATTTATTAATCTTTTAAACATCTTTGTCTTTATTCAGTTTGGCTGTAAGTGGTCTATTCTCTTTTTGAACACTCCCACACACCAATAATCACACATGCACTTCTTACACCATGAAGCTGGATGCCAACAGCATGTGCCTCCTCTCCCTCTCTCATTAACCGCAACTGTCAGATCCTCCAGATGAGGAGCAATTAAACCAGATAATAAACACTCGCCATCAATTCCTGTTTGTTGATGTTGTTGTTGTTGTTGTTGTTGATGTCGACGAGCTGGGGGCTCCACTCCTGCCACCTTAGTGCTAACTAGTACTTGAGTAACACATGAGAGCAGCGAGGGGAGAGTCCTTCATAACACTGGAAAGGCCTCTCTACCTGCTGTGTCTACTGCTGATGATAAAAACGGCATAGTGAATGTTAACAATTAGATCCTAATCAGACACAGCTCACAGAGGCTGCTCTTTTATCCCCAGGCTTCACAGAAAAAGGCAAACAAAGCGAGACAAACTGTCAAGATAAAACACTACTTGGGATTGGTCGTGTCTTAGGGCTTCTTAAAGGGCAGTAATCTCGCCGTGCTCTGCTTCCTGAGACGACGTGCTGTAAAGACTCTTGTGTTTGCTCTCGTATCACAATGATAAGGTTGCTCCTCATCATGCCTCGCTCCTGACGAGGCTCGTCTCCCCCGACGGTGAGAAGATGGGGCGTTTCTGTTAGGGGGGGGTGAGGGTGGCAATGGTGGGGTTTTTTTACAATAAAGATGATGATGTGTTGAATGTTTTACTACCTTTAAATGTTAAGAGAACCACACAATATTTAAAAAGGATCAAAATCAGGGCTACAAAAAGAAAGACACCTATTATATTCTTGTGATTCTTGGCAAAAGATGACATCCTCATTACTCACAATGCAACTGTACAACCAACAATCTTAGATAGATGTGCATTGCTGGTATCAATAATGTTCCTGGAATTTGCGAACTAGAGTGATCTGAGAAGCTGATAAAATAACTCTAAACATGATGATATTTTGAAAATTTTTAACGTAGATGTATCCAGCTCAAACCGACACTGACTCAAGTGACATCATCCGAGGCTTTAATCAGACTTCGCAGAGCTCCCTCTGGAGCCACTGTAAACTTTTGTGAAACTTTGCACAAAAAACAAGTATGCAGTAGTATTCCCCTTATCCTGAAAGCAGACTCTGATGTTTCTGACTTTTGATAGGGAAAGTCGATGACAGGTCTGGCCTGGATTTGTTCTAAAGAGATAAACTCTGGTTGACCTCAGTAATAAGGCAAATGTGTTCTTTCACTCATAATTGTTTAGCTTGTGAAAAAAATTGCCTGGGATGGTTTTCCACTTATATTTGAAAGCTGGACAAAGCATTCTTAGGGCGTTTAAAGACAATACCCTTTCTTTCAAAGCCTGTAAAAACATGTATACAGCTGTACAAGGAGTTTCCTGAACCAGAGGCAAAATGTGGTGTCAGATATTCCTATTACCATTAGGATGGCGTGGCCTGGAAAGAAATGTACAAGATTAAACTGCAGCTTGTTGAAAAAAAAGAAGAAGAAAAAACTGATCTGATTTCCCTTTCTCTGTGGAAAAATGGACGTGGCCTCTTGTTTTGAAACCATATTTCCCTCAAAAACACTCTGAAAACTAAACAAAATTGACAGTGCTGGATTTATTGTCCTCAGCTCTTTTGTCTTCGGCAGCCACTGTTTGCGCCTTTGCCATGGAAACGGCAAGGTTATTTATCTTAACAGCCTTTTGACAATAACGTCCCTTTCCTGACAAAACAACAGAGGAAATATCAGGTCAAGCCTCTTCCCCCTTCTAATGATCAGGTCAAATCAGCCGCAGTATTTCAGACAGCTCATGCACATTCACACGTGTGCCCACACGCTGACATGCTTTTGATGAGAAACATACAGTTTGTGATTAAGATTTCCGTCTTTTCAGTGTGCGTATATTTTGTATTTTTAGACTTATTGTTATTTAGTGGTAAAGGAAAAGGGAGGTGATGCTTTTCTATTTATGCTCTAGAGGTTTGAAGGCCCCAAAAAAGGCTTCAAGCAGAAACACTAGATGGAGACAGAGAAACAGACTCCCAGCTTGCATTTCAGATATCAGATCAGAGAATAGAGTTTGCAGAGTTTGAAACATTAAGCACACTCACAAAGAAAGCATTGAACATATTGTATCTATTTGCATGATACACATGCATGGATTTGGTGTTTAAATTGTCTCACAGGTTATTTAAAAACTAGTGTATCCTGTGCAGAAATTTGTAAAATTGAACTTTACTCGCTCTGAGTGCTGTATTTTTCCTCTTCACAGGATAAATCTAATAATATACTTTTCCCGGATAAAAATGCACCATGTGCAGTCATCTGTGAACATCTTGCAAATCTTTGTGACTTGTGTAGACTCCAGTATACTCTAGCTGTCGGGTGCTGTCCCCTCTCTTAGCATGGGGGAGACAAGCAATTACTCCTTTTAAGGAGCTGTTCTCATGAAAGTTGCCTAGAGTAAATGCAGACTACTTTCCTCAATCCACATAAACAGTGCTGATAATAGAAGAAACTGACAATTTAGATGAAGAGGAATAGGCATAAAAGCATGAGGTGAGTAGAAAGTGCATGTCACAATTAAATTACTTAATGGGTGAAAGTCCCGCGATAGATCACATGTAATTTACATCAAGAGTCAATGTAATAAAGACTTTGTAAAACTTACATTGAAATTCAATTAGAGTGTTGAATGCATAACCAAAGCCGTGAAAAATGAACTCATTGGGGGTCCCTTTTCATTACTGCCCCGAGGCAAAAGAGACCATTAATTTAATACATTCCGTGTTTTTTCACATGAGCATTTTTAAGTTAGTGCACATTTCCATCCTAATGTATCTAATACAAAGAGAGAGCCTGCCAAAGACTGCATTATACAAGGAGTAAAGAACCCCCCCACACGCACACCCACCCCCCCTCCAGTTGTTACCTTGAGTAGTCAGACCACTTTCAATCAGTCAAGCTTGAAAAACGACCTGGCCTTAAAAAACAAAACAACAAAAGAAGAAATTATGATATTGTTTTATTGATTCATGGTGCGGTGAATATTCCTGCAGGTGCCGCCCCTGGAACAGAGGTGCATACATACAATGGCTCTGACTTAGACTGTAAACAGTTAAACGACTCGTCTTAATTAAGATACCCCTGTTTTATCTCAGAACAGTGGATCTGCACTCTTCAGTCAACCACAAAGCCCAAACAAAACAGGGACCCCTTCAGATGTTCCACCCTTAAGAGGAGTGCTAATTAAAAGACTATTTCATTAACTGTTCCAGCTTGGTAAATATAAGTTTACTAGGGGTCAATAGACTTTACAACACATAATGATTTGGAATATAATTACTGTGTAAAGAGAGCCATGGAAATGCCTTCAAAATAAAGCAAAGTTGTTTGTCGGGCCGACAGTGACCCGCTTTGTCAGTCCTGGTTAACAGAGTTCAGAGGGCAGGTCGTGTTAGCTGCTGTCAACGTGATGCACAAACAGTTTATCAAGCTGCTTTGCACCTTTATACAGTACACATGGCTGCCGTTTGGTGAGTGCCTGGGGAGCCACAATAAACCACAAGGCTCTAGTACTTTGGTTCAGTCTTACAAACAGGTGATGTAATAACAAGGAAGTAAATGTTGTATTTAATATTGTTCTTTTTCCTTTAATGATGTGGAGAGAGAAGTATTGTTTGAACCCAAGTCTCAGTTTTTATCATAGCTTGTTCCCTAATGTTTCTTTTGCAATATTACATTTTTTACTTAATCTTTATAATTGGTTCCTTACATTTAAGGGGTATTACTGTTATACTCCTTTTTTGAGCTGTGTATAATTTAACATTTTTGTTCTTGTTTTCTGCCTGTATGTTCCTATGTGAAGCACTTTGGGCAGCTCATTTGTGTGGAAGGTTCTATATAAATAAATTACAGTTGAAAGAGAAATTATTGAAAATGTCTTTCTTTCTCTAAAATGCCTAAACCTTTAAAACAACTCTAAATCCTTATTTCCTGCCAAAATTAAACTTCTTTTTTGCTTTTTTTTTTAAAGCTATTTTATGGTTTTTTTCAGTGAGGGAGAAACACTTTGAGGCATGTAGAAATGAGTTTGACCTGTGCATATAACTCATTAATCATTTACCCTCCATTGTTTGTCCAGTTCTGCACACACATGCTGCTTATGAATTTAGTCCATACAACATAATATACATAATGCCACAAATAGTCAAAATGTCTTCAATGAGTGGTTGAAACAGCAGTGCTGCATGTTAAAAACCGTAAACCTATTTTTTGAGGATAAAGATGAGAGTGACACTGAAGCCAGTCTGGGCGAGTCCTGGTGAAGCAGAAGAAAAAAACATGTATTATTCATTGAAAAACTGTGAATGTTAGTGCTTCTTTTCCTTGTTTCAGCGCGCATTTTTCCATTTGTCTTGTGATGCTAAATTTTTAACGTTTTCCCCACATCGCATTGATGTTGCATATAATTAGTGACTTTGCTGCAAAATCACTTCTGACACCACTGTGTTTGCAAATTAGAATACTTCAGATAGGGGAAATTCAGCTGGGAGAATGGGGCTGGGAGAAGTATGAGAGTGGTCTAAATATTAAATGCACTGCCCCGGAAAAGTGACAAAATCATTTGAATTAACAGAAAAGATGCAAAAGCTAATTGAAAACTCTTGGTTTATTTATATACGTTTAGAAAGCTCATCATGTTTTCGAGAGCAGGATGTGCCCTCCACAAACACGACACCGTATCCTTGGCAGAAAAAGGCAGGAAACGCTGAAGTGCATATTTGATTTATTTATTTTCACCCAGACGGATACTCAGAGCTTTATACAGATTTTGCCATTTGGAGGCTGAAATAATGGATGGGGCGCTCATCCATTTTTAATTCCTCCATGTTGTGTGAAGGGTAAACATGCTGTTTGAGATGTCTTTTCTCTGCTGAACTGTGTTTTCTCATTATGAGATTGTGTATAGGGAGTAAAAACTAGTCACGAAAGTGCTTAAAGTGTATTGCAACAAGTCATTGAGGGCGCCTTTTCCAATAATGCGTATTCCCAAATGTATTAAGAAAAAGAAAAGAAAATCCTGCTTCCATAGGTGCTTCTTTGTGTGCGTAAGAGAAGAAATTTGATGATGGTTTTGATTTTCCCTTAATTAATTTGTAGCCTTCAATGATCTAAGGACAGGAATCTTTGTTGACAGACCTTCCACCCATGGGAAGATATTCTTCAAGTCATACAGAGCAACAGCTCTCAGTTTGGACCCAGACACCAGCCCACAGATCCACTGATAATTTGGAATCATTTTTAATAAGTCGTAATTACACAGAGGGTCTGATTGTGCTCTGCAGCCCTTGAAAATGAAATATGTTACATTGGGGCCTGATGGTAAAGGATATTGCTTGCCGTTCATACATAATTGAGCGATCTTGAATGTCAAACCAGTGGGAGAAAATGCAACAGAAGCAACAGAACACCTCACCACAAAACTACACGGCATCCTCTCCACTGTGAGCCAGCCAACACACAGGAACATGTGTTATGTGGTGTACCAAAGTGCCCGAAGGAGGTGTACATTGACAGGTTTTGTAGTCAAGAGTGCTGTCCTAAACTGCTCCTCTTTAAGTACTACTGTTTGATATCTCTCTGTGGATTTTTTAATAGAGCAAAAAAACACTTTTTAGGACCAAACCATGTCTTAATTTGTGTTTTCCCTATTAGATAATAGCAGAAAAAAGGATGTTTCTCAGAGTTAAATGAAAAAGGAAAGCGTAAATGATGAGAGATGTAAACGTCTGTCTGTTTCTTCCAGCCTCTTCCTCTCTGATGGAGAGAGGTCTGGCAGCAGAGAGAGAGTTGCCTGTATAAGCAGATAACCTGACTTTGTTAGTAAATGAAATACACAGGAGCTCGGGGATGGAAGCTCTTTATTTCCTCATCCTCTTTATAGATAAATGACCTGCTGTCTCCTGAGCAAAGAGCCATCTTTATATTTTTGACGTTTTCTTCTTTAATGTGTTGTATATCTTACAGGGACCATCTTTACACTGCCTTTTGCATTTTCTTTTAAAGCTCAGATGCTGTTATTGATGCCCTGCCTCTGGTACATTATGCATTATTTGTTAGTAAGTACCATTTTTGCATATTGACGGTAACAAGAAAATGCACGTATGGAAATTCTAATATAAATTGACTTATATGTATAGGCTCAGAGTCTGCTCACTAAGCTCTTCTGCAAATAATATATAGTTCTCCATGCTGCTAATCCCAAGGAGCAGCCTTAAAGACTGCAGAAAGGATGGAGGGGAAGAAAGAACAAGCTGCACCTTTAGCTTTTAAAGACTTTTATCTTACATTACAGGAATGACAGATTGTGCCTCTTTCTCAGGCTTTTATGCTTTGTTTCAAGAGATGCATGAGGAGACAGAGGGTGATATTGATAAGGATGGAAGGTGCAGAGGAGTGTACTCCAGTGTAATGCAGCTTTATGATGCCCTTTTTCATTTAGCATGAATGCTTTTTATGATTCCATTTCTTGGGTGAACAGGGATGAAAGAGGATTGAGCGGTTGAAACAGGCAGAGGACACATAGGGAAAAACTTTACAGTCTTCAACGTCAACACAATAAAACTCTTCCACATCAAATTTACCAACCAACCTAAATGAATAAATGTCTCAAACCTGATTTTCAGGCCAAATTGTAAGTGATTTTTTTTCTTCTGTGAGCTACATGTGCACCCCCCTCAACATCCTGGCTGACAATAATCAGCTACACTTCTTCACCCCTTATTAACAATTTGCACTTTTTGTCTAACTCCACAGTTATGACCTTATTAACAGATTTTATTTGTCTGTGAGCTTTGTAATGTAGAAAAAATAATTCTGCCAGTGTATCACATTTTTCACACTAAGCGCTTAACACTCATTTCAGTGGTTTTTCCCCACAAGACTATTTCCTCACAGATGTATTATTTCAAGTGAAAATGAAAAGCCTAAACTGTAAGCCGATTCAACTCATTTCAGTGATTCTTAATAGCATTTGAGGGGACAGTTTAGTGTGGACTAGAATAATATATGTTTCCAATCCCCTCTAATATAAATGATCCCCTCCTGTAACCTTGATAGCAGCAAAAAAAGAAAGAAAAAAGAAAGAAGATGCAATCTCTGACTGGTTTTATTACACTATTATGAGCTACAAACACCCATGAACCTGTATACTTGCTTTTATATCTAAAGGTTATTATTATATTATACGGATGTTGTTTTTTGCCAATTCTCAGAAACCATCCACAAGGGAATTATTTGCATTTAGATCAGTGCATGTAGATATTTATTCTCCATGCAACATAGGATGTCGCAGGGAAGCAGTTTTTTCTATATTTTTATTTTTTGCAAGTAAAACCAAAACGTTCAAGTGAAATACAATAAATTCTGAAGTGACAATTCTCAGCTTAACAAGGGGAAAAATTCAGATCCCTGACTTAACCTTCCCAACACTGTTTTCAGTGGGGGAGTAGCACAGTATAAAAAGCAAAAAAAATTACCCAAGTACCCCAGAGTTATACCCCATTACTACAGTAAAGGGTAAAAGTGCAATAAATAATTTGTACTTGTCCCGAAGAGCAGGTTAATCCATTTTAGGAAAGCAGGTTTCTCCCTTCATTCAAACTATTATCCCCCTTAACAATCTCCTTTGTCTCTCTTTATTTTGTTCAGTTTCTGTATAGATGACTGTCAGTCTATTTCTCACTCAAATGACTTACAGTCTTTTTTCCTCAAGACTTAAGAACACGGAGAGATCTGAGGGAGTTTCCGTTTCCTCTACACATGTTAGCCAGCACTGTGTGTAAGCTCTGTTGTGCTGATAAGGTTAAAAAAAAAAAGGACATGAACCTTTTACGTGCTGAGTTGTTTTTGCAGGTCATCTTTTTATATTATGTCCTTCAATTGGCTCAGTCCTGCCATGGATATCACATAAAGCATAAAAAAGGGATTTTCTCTTAAATTCAAAAACACATCAAGTGAAAATGAAAAGACAAAAGACATTTTCTCTGTTACGGTTGGTTTAATTTGAAACTGATGTCTTTTATACACATGGTTACATGATGTGTCCATGACTGGCAGGACTGTTGATTGATACAAAGTACTGTTTCATCCTTTTTGTTCAACTTTTAACAGAAGAGCTGATATGTTTCTAAATAGGGAAATAAGGACATTACAATAATCTAGATGTACTCAGTGTCTGATAAAGTACATAAGTAAGTAGCATGTGAGCATTGAAAAGGAGACCTGAAAAGGTTTGTAAAACATATTAGAGGAATGCTTTGGACAGACTACTTCCTTGATCCTTACTTACTCATCTCCGCTCTGTGATCCTGATGCCGATACTAGTGTTTAAAGCATCCACATCCTCGGAACAGGGCGTCATTTTTCTGTCTCTCAATAAGGTTTCACGGTTTTATCTCCTGTGTCTAAGGCACATAAAGGCTTTATAAGGGTGCTTACAGACAGACTGGAGCAGAATCAGGCTTTTTGAATCTGTTTAAATGATTTTAAAGGCGGGGCAGAAGGCTATGATTCTCTGATTTATTGCTTCCCCCCTCTTAGTTCAGATTGATGTTTTGCTTTTCCATGCCTTCCTGCTTTTATGGCATCATCTTGTGTCCAGAGATGTGGCTTCTCCAATAAAGAGCCTTTTAACTTTGCTCACATTCTTATAAAAAAATAGAATGAGAAACTGTTTTGAAAATGTGCAGAAATTAATTATATTTTAACAATGTTCCTTCACATAAGCACAAAGCATGTGTGATCTAAATGAGAAAGTTTGCAATTCCTGTGTTAACACAATATAAAATAAAAAGCAAAGACAGTGATATTTTATTACTGACAGTATATTTACAATTCTCCTTGAGGCAAGGGACAGCCAATCACATGATACTTTACGCTGCTGTATTAAGACTCATGCAACGAGAAAATCCTCTGAACCCCGACGTCCTCATGTCACAAGTGTCACATTGGACTGTTGTCTAAAACAAAGACATGGCCTGGAAACAAAAAGGAGTTAGGGGGACAGGTTAGGCACAACGAGAGACATCCATTTTAATTAAATGTTACACAGTCCCACTCCCAGGCCTTAATACAAGTAGGCTTACTGCAAAGATCTCATTTAGGACAAACAAGATGACTGCATCTTTCTCTAACTATCACCCGCAGCCCAGGATACAAGCCTGTAAAATGACTGATGTTTGTAAAAAGCGACATTTCTGCCTAGTAAGCACTTCTACGGGGACACTCCTGAGTTTTTATGTGCGGGTTCATAAACTCCCAGACTAATGCACCCTGACACACTGTTTTGATATCATTACAGCATTATACTCATCCTTTTTTGAGTGAAAAACGCAAGTACTTAGAAAGTCGAAATTCATAAATAAATTTATGTCAAACTGCACTTAATATTGATTTTGTTAGTGTACAGATTCAATAATAAGGTAGCGAGTGCATGAATATTTAAATATAATCTTCATTTCTGCATCTCCTAATGGCCTTTTCTCTTCTACACTCAATTTAAACACAATTTGGAAACTATAATGTATTGAAAATGACTGGAATTCAGCAATAAATCATAGCTGGGATACTCTGGGCCTTTTATAAGATAGTCTAATATTAGTCTCCAGGGGGATCGGCACAATTAGATTTCTGTTTTTTAAACTCAGCAATTATCATTCTGACTATCATTTCAGGACAAAGTGTTGTCTCATTTTTTTCTAATTCCCATGCAGAAATGGAGGAAAGCCCTAAATGGACAGCAGGCTAACCATAAATGTCAAAGGTCAAATTACAGGCAATGGAGTACAACCTCAACACAGCAAAGAGCAAATCATCCTTACTATGTGACTTTGTTTTCTCTGTTTGCTGGAAACTCAGCCTCCTGCATCAAGTCAGTTATTGTTACCAGCTAATGGATAAAAGTAAAAGAAGAAGAGTGATGCGTCGTTCAAGGCAGCAGTCCAAGCTAGCGTAAATGAATGAACAAAACCCTCTAATAGGCATGTGGAGCCACAGCGTGCGATCCATATGATGGCTATCAATAATTCATTCTTGGCTTTGGCCTTTTGGGAGACATTAAGGTAATATGAAGAGCAACCAGGCCAAATGGTTTGCAAATCCTTTTTAAGCAGCGTACACAGTATCATTTACCCAATTTCTGCACAAGTAGCAACTTTATAGTGAGTCTAACTGGTTTCGATAAGCACAATCAAAGACACTTGTGTTTCACTTTATTTGAAGGATTAGAGGCTGGGAAGTTATATCAAAACAATTTGCTCATATTACTTATTTCTATAACAGCTTAATGTGATAAAACGTAAAAGGTGTCATTTATAATAACAGAGAAGAAATGAAAAAGAGCACAGCAGCACACAGGGGAATAAAAAAAGAGGAAGAAAAATCATACTAGAGGTTTCCAGTAATTATTGGATAAAGCCGGGACAAAACGTGGCTCATATGGGCTTCACATTCTGCCATGTTGACAGCTGCTAATCGTTTGTTGTTGGATCTTCCTCTGCAAGCATCCTCGCCCCGGCCCATGTGGTTCTGGTTCCTCAGTCACACTTTGTTGTCTTTACTCGCCCTCTTAAAAAGTCCCACTTCAGCATTATTAATTGGCTTTTCAGAGACATTTTGATTTGTCCTCACATTTGGAAGGCCATATGGATGTGATTTGTTTTGGAGAAGCAGGCTTCCATTCACACACACACACACACACACACACACACGCACACACACACACACACACACACACACACACACACACACACACACACACACACACACACACACACACACACACACATAATGGTCAATTGATCTCATATGATAAAAGTTAGCTGAGGATTAGCAGACTTTAACCATTAGCTGAGAGATTTTTTACTGAACTGTTTGTTTCAAGTTGTATCAATGCAGAATAAACATAGAAATGGTAACAAATCTTGCTGTTTCCCTGCATTTGAGCAGTGATGTACATGGAGTTTTGAGCTCAGTGATTAGCACACACACCATATTATGTAAAGGTGGCCTGGCAGTGGTGGCTAATGGCCTCCCTGTCTCTGTAAGTTATGGATGTAGCCTTTTGTGCTGTAGGGTCGCACATAAAGGCCCCTCTTTTTAATTCACAGTCACCCATGGTCAGGCTAAATGGCTGACAGTGGAATTGGAGGACCACGTTTATTCCAGTACACACACACTTTGTTTAAAAAATGACCATCGATGCTGACTAAAGAGCTAGAGCTGCTTTTTCGTCCATGTTTCTACAAGGTTAAATATCTGTCTGGATGTAGTATTTCTTGCATTTGTATGAAAATGTCTCCCACTGAGAGATTAATAGAGAACATTTCCAGGAAATATATTTCAAAATATGCAACTGAGCACAAATTTACAGGTACAACTGATGATGTATTACGTGCCTGTAAGTAACTGACAGTTAAAGTACTTTTCACAACAGTGTTAGCACTAGCAGTATTAAGCCTGTATTTCTCCGTTATTTATGTGTTTAAGCGTTGAAATTAAAGACTGTGCATTAAACTTTATGATTGCTTGTGCAAATTATTGGAAGATTTAAAAGATATCTACAATAAATACATGAAGAGTTTGTGCTGATTGTGGAAAAAAGAAAGGTTTTTTAAATAGTTTTTCACAGAAAAGACAGGCCAATAAAGCAGCAGAATCTGTGCAGTTCAACATAAATGTGCCATGTAGTGTGCTACTACATAAACACCTTGCAGCTGTGGTTAGTAATATCTCTAATTCAACTTCAGAACATAAAAGCCATAAAAGCTTGGCCTGGCAGCCTTTCATGTTAATTGTGTGTGTGACTTTAAACAAAGCTTGTTTCTGCAGCAGAACACTGATTACAAAGTGTTGCAGAATCCTGATCAGTGCCTTTCTGAGCAGCACTTCATTTTTTCTCCTTGAGCAGATTATTAAAAATTGATAATTTCTTTGTAATAGCTTCATTTCTGTCGGTTTTCACATTTTAATCCTGTTTTAGAGAAAACACAATACATTAATCAAATATGACAGAACATACTCTTAATGTAATCATGCAGGGGAATATGAATTGCAAATGCCTCGCAAGCCCCCTCCCCACCTCCTCCACCCCAAATGTACTTCCATTAATGTTACAAAATAAAATAATCATGACCGTTTTAAATAGAAATCAACTACATGGAATGCGACAGAATATTTTAGAATTCAGTTTGTGCGAAATGGCCAAATGCTTGGGCTTTACATCAAAAGGCGGCAGCGTGATGCTGTGAACAAGCGCTGGAGTCTTGGGACGGCGGCTCAAGATAAATGCAAGACGACGCACGCTTCGCCAGGCCCCATTTCCTCACTGATCGAGATGGAACACAAGTTTTCTGTGTCAAGAACAAAGATTCTTCTTAGCAGAGATGATTCTTGACTAATGGTACATCAGCAAATCCTACACAGTTTCCAGCCTTTTCAAAAGATTGACAGGTTGAGCCTGGGAGCCCTGGATGTGCAAGAGTGCACTGCAGAGATAACACACATCTAGTCTTTAGGAATATTTAAGATAAATAGGATTAAAAGCCTTCAACAATTGCAAAAACAATTCCAGCCTTTCAGTGTCTAAGAGCTGGAATTTAGTGCACTGATGACATCCTGCAATTAATGTGATACATTATGAATGACTAGGCGCCACGATAGATCCTTACAGGATTGCATTTATGGACTAAAATATCTCATCAGCATTTAGAAGTTTTCCTTAAAGAGATTGGGACTGAGCATTCCAGAGACATTCGCTTGAAATGGAGAGGCACCTTTCAAAACAAGTCAATATTCAGCACAGAAGAAAGAGGCCCTAATTAGATTCATTTGCCTCTTGGATCAATGTTTTCCTAGGGATGTGAGTTATAAAGTCAGAGTGGAGCATAAATAATCAAAAACAAATAAAGATGTGTGTTTGGAGAAATACGGCTGATAGTGCTCATAAAATCTCAGCGCGGCATGCTAAAGCAGAATGAATATTTAAAGATGGGAAGGAAAGAAAAAAGCTCAGGAAGAAGGAAAAAAAGTCAGTTTCTAAAAAGGTCTGACCTTGGCTGGCAGAGTGGAGGAATCCTTTAGAGGGTACCTTGGCCATACTTAGTGAAAAGTAGATAATTTGTTAATGTCACGCACTTGTTGGAAATGGCAGATAAATGGATTTCAGCCATTATTTTCCGGCCTAAGTGAAGTGAAGGAGGAAACGTTGCGGAGAGGACAAACCCAGTTATGACTGATAAGTGTCTAAAAGCTAATGAAGGCTGGCTAGGCCAAGGTCAATGGCTGCTAGTGAGATGCTATGTGCTGCTCCGTTGTCCTGCAGCTTAAATATAGAGGAAATATACATTGAGCTTTTAACACCTTGAAACATAGGAGAGACTGCTGTATGAAATATGGGCATGTAATGGCTTTTTAATGACGGCCTCCCAGCCCACTATTCTGGCCTGAGATTGGAAATCGGAGGTGAACCTTGATATCACTGCGCTAAGTGCTTGTAATGCACCGTAACTTCTGGCCATCCTGTTGAGTGAGACAGTTCAGGCCAGGAGATAAATGCCCCTGTGCTGGACAGGGCCTCTGCTGGCAGGAGGACACTGCACTCCCTGTGATCCCAGACACACTCACTCTGGAGTTCAACACAGTGACAGCCCAGTGAGCACCGATTTGTCTGTTTGCAGGTGAAAAGATGGCCAGACCCCTCAATAAAATTGGGCTACATTTGAGCAAAAAGTGAATTTCTTTATGCACAAGCAAGTTCAAATATGGGAAATAATACATAAATACCCCAAATATTATAACAGCTTCTGGCAAACAAATCATCAAAGGTTTTTTTTCATGGCAAAACCTAAAAAGGTGCTTCATAACAAGGAGGAAAAAGTGATTGTTGAGCACTGATTTACAGATCCACTCCCGGTATATTTTAAGTTCTGGGAAATTCCTGAAATATTTGTTTCGATTTGTCCAAAAAGAGCAATAAACACTTTAATAAGTTCAACAGGTTCAGTCATTCCTCAACACTAAAACTGCAGTTTGTCTCAAATACATTAATTGAAGTGTCTCCATAGTTGGTACAATCAATTAATTAGAAACTTTATTGTAATGTGAATTGTCTTTGGTTTCATTATAAGGAATAAAGAATGACACTAAACATTCAAAAATAACTAAAAAATAAAGATATAATTCTAAAAAAGCATGGAACCATTAATTGATATTCTTCACCTATCATTTGTATCATTCCTTTCACACTCTTGTGCTGTTGTAAAATCATCCATGCATTCATAAATTCAACAGGGGATTTTTAAAGGTGTTATGGAATACATTAATTTGCACATTGAAAGCCAAAAGTCATGAGGAAAGTGACGGAAAAAAAGAAAGAAATTTGAAATGGTTGTTAATGTTCATTAGCGCTCAAGTCAATCACTACTGAGCAGCAAATCCCAAAACAAATAGCAGCAGACAGAGAGACAGTGCTTTATGCTTTATAGAAAGCTACCACAGTTTGGGTAGAAGCTGACCCTTGGCTGGACTCTCAGTTTTGACTCCCATAATCCAATCAGCTGGGTGAATAATTACAAAATAATAACACCGGTGCAACCTCATCTGGGCTCCATCCAGTAGAGCGGCTTCCCTTCCGCCACTTGTGTGCTTAATGTCCTCTAAAGACCCATATTACACCCCAATTAGATGGCACTCTTGTTTCCTTACATCAAGGGCTTGACTCTACTGGCTTGTCACCCTCCCCTGGCCTAATCAATTTCATTACTCCAGTTACAGCCCCAGCCCCGGGAAAGCTGTGCCCTTAAACTTCAGCTCCTGCTTCAATCGATCAATAGTCCGCGTCCCTGCCAAGGTTCCATTTAAAGTTCATTTATTTCAAGCCATCATATAAAACAAGACAGAGCATCGATGCAGCCTCACTTTGTTTTATTTGACTGAGGATTTCCACCATGACACTCAAATCCACTCCTGTTCACTCCAAAAGCTGCTCTGGGGGCAGGCAGCAGGTAGGATCACAATACAACCAGGCTTATTTACTTCCTGTTTATTAACCCTGTGATCTGGGTCACATGTGCATCAGTGTTATATTGGATAATTTATGTTTTATTTACTTTTAAATGGTGTCCACCCAGTTACATTATTCCAATATCCTGAACTTAAATGAGCAGCTTTCTAATTGAAGTACACACCATGTATGTTCAAAACTCATGCTTTGAACAAAAGCACTGTTTTAAAACACCTTTTCCCTTTAGTATACAAACACTGAGCAACAAGAATAAACTCCTCAAGTGTAAGTGAGTTTCTGTGAAAAATCGCACACGTACATTTTCACAGAAATCCTGCGCACATTCTTCACAGTTCCCCATGGATCCCGTAAGTGCAACATCCTATATTATCACCAGTTAATTAATGTCAATGATTAATGAAATATAGCCTGTCTCCTCCATTACATACTTTATTTGTGAAGTCTATAGAGATGGCAAGCTTTGGTGCGCAATTATATACAGAATTAAGATCCTTAAATATTCATAAGGGCTATATAGAAGATGATGATGATTGTGAAAGCCTGCATCTTCAGCCCTTCATTAACCACACAACTTCATTATCATTCACAGCTTGACAAATCAGTGGCATGGTTTTGGAAATCTAATGAAGATAATTTGCTTTGGATATTGTGAATGAGGTCCCAATTTACATGAAAGAGGCCCCCAACATTGATTGAAGTGCCGTGTTTTACTTATTTTTCTGCTCTGAGTCTGTTGCAATGTGCTACTGAATTTCAGCTTATACAGTAGAATAGATAAGGATTGAAAAATATTTTTTTGCGCAAGAAATTAACTTCAGATGTACAGTTTCTTCAGAATCAGAATCCAAAGTTGCACGACAGGATAAAACTCGACATCTCTTTGGACTTAAATGAGGCTGCTGGTGAGTCAAAGCTGACAGAGGTCACACTGGCACTGCAGACAGACTCCTCAGACATCCAGTCACTGCCGCATGAGAGTGACTTCACGACCTGTCAAAAGACATTTCTCCTTAACCTTCTGTACTCACAGCTGTCATATACAGCTTATTCTCATGGCATATATGAATAAATAATTACGCATGAAATTTTAAAATATGTGCACAAAAATGGTCCAAAATCACACATACATCACTTTTTTGTACATAACTTTACTGTGATATCACCATTTCCTTAATTGAGATATATTTTTTATATTTGTTTGACAAAAAATGGCAAAAATTGATTACTTTATAGACTTAAAACAAGTGTATAACCCACAAGTGGACCAAAATACCTCAAATGCCAATAAACTGTTTGTCTGTACACACAGACTTAATAATAACATCTGTGTGTACACAAATAAAGGACTCCTGAATTTTGATTCCACATTTAAGGTCCATCTCTGAGAGCACTGACCTCCACCTGTGGAGGGACGGAAGTGCTAGAGTTTACCTTCTACTAAACTTAAAAATAACTCTATGCCCCTTTAATTCACAGATTTTTTTTTTTTTCACTTCATTTGTAAGACTAAGGAAGGCTGCTTAGAAAAAAACTTAAATCTTATCATAGGAACTCATCCAAACAAGCAAGTTTAGCAGAATCAGCAGCATTAAGAGCTTTCCTTTGGCTTCTTGAAATCCGATTTAGTTTTTCCTTTGCATAAAAGTACTTATTTCATGCTCATTTTACCTTCATCTTTATATAAAAAGTTGTTAAATAGGTTTTAAATTAGAGGGTGCTTTGTAAAGAAAAAAAAAAGTCAGAGATGACCTCAGCCTGCATGGAGTTTTAATAACAACTGGCTCAGTTTGAAGAGAGATGTTTTATGTTGACCCGTGAGGCACTGACTGACTTACACTGTGGTCTTTCACAGCACCACTTTGATGGAGCAGGCTGGATTCAGTAGCACATTTTGGGTTTCAACCAAATAAAAAAAAACCTCTTCTGGTACAATGAGCATGTCAGCTTTGCCACACATGGCAAACGGTGCTGCAGCAGGGCTTGGCAGGGAGAGGCCTCGTCTCTGGGAGTGATTTCTTCCAAAGCTGGCCCAAATGAAAGCATCTTGTTTTAATCAGGGATTCTGGCTGTGATAGCTGCAGTGGGAGCTGTGAGGACTTGGCAGTCGGTTGCAATGCAGACTGTGGCACTCGTACAAAATACACAAATATTTCCACAGTAATTATGTGTCAAGTTAAACAAGCAATTGAGGGCTGAATGTGTTGGGAGGGAGTAACTGAGCGAGAGAGCACGGTGTGTTACTCGGATTCAGGGGATTGAGTGAGACCCCCAACAAGACAAATTAGGCCATCATACTTTGATAGGCTTTAGCTTTTTTTTTTCTTCATGGGCCCAGGCAAATGCAACAGACCGCATTGTAATTTTGAATACTCAGTGAATTGAGTGATATCATGTGGTGTTGCCACGTCTCGTTCCAGTGGAAGTCAGTTCACAAGATAGAGTTCAAAGAGTGGGTGGACGGCCAACGGGACTAAGTAACTGTGAGATCACTGCGAGTGCTTTTTTGTGGTTCCTAGTTTATACAGGCACATTTGTAAATCTACATTGGCATCAGTACTTGGAAATGAAATATGAGCGCCGTCTGACTCCACAGTTCAACTTACAGTAAGCAGCTGGAAAGGGCAGATATCATATTGAGAAATTAGTAGAGAATTTATGATGGTTTTTGTTTGCAGAGATTTGTTTTGTCAACTCAAATATAAGTAGAAAGTAGCTTCAAATCTGTCATGGATGCACAATCCACTAAATTTATTGTTCAATAACAGAAAATATTTAGACTTTTTCATGAGCAGCTGGATCCAATTTGAACGTCATAAAGGGTCTACTATTTAAGAAAAAAAAGATATCATAACAATCTAAAATCTACTTCAACGATTATGCTTAATGCTTCGCATACTGACTGCAAGCAGGAAATGTCACATTTTGACTCTTTAACCAGAAGTCGACAGGCCGTTATACACCTCCCATGAGCAGATAGAAAATAGACAGAGAATATACAATATAGAGAAAAGTTCAAATAATTGATTTAAAAGTTTTAACAAATTCCTGCTTTCACAAAAACCTCCTCAGTAGTTCCATTGCCTAGGGCCTATATTTGACATATGTAGAAACATTGCATCAAAAGATCTAGTTCATAAACATGATTTAGGAGACACACCAGATAGAAATGTTTCAGCAACTAAATGTTGTTTATCATTGAATACATCAACTCCAATGATCATAAACTACCTCTTAAAATAAATGTACATCGTGCCCACCATCAAACAAGCAGGAACATTCAGTCATTTTCATAGTCTCTCAGTGCTGTTTCCTACTCTGTAGCTGCAGCTGAACACGATTTTAGCCCATTGATGGAAACTAGAGCACTACAGGAGTCACCTCACCTGGCTGAGAAAGTCCTTCTGAGGCACTTTATCGCTCTAACTTCCCTGTGACCTCCAACATGAAGAAACTCTCAACAAGCTGAGTATCACAGCTCCTGATTTAAAGCTGGCTGATCTGAACACGAAACCAAACACTCTCTATTCAGCAAAAACAGAATCCTCCCTTCACAGACAGTCACAGTACATCCCAATGTCATCAAAAGAAGGTTTATGAGGTATCAGGAGGCTGATAACGTGGCAGACATTTTTCTAATTGTATTTTGAACTGTAGTGTGAGAAACAGTAGGTCATCAGTTAATGATTATAGTCTTTACAATTTCCATGAGGCTTAAAACCTCAGGGCTATATGCACGCTGTAGTTGAGACAACAGCAAATTGAGAATTTTCTGGAAACATCTTGGAAATTACACTTATTAAATGATTGATCAGTTATAAAAAAAGAGCTTTAAGGCTGATTGTTGATAGGTCAATTAATAGATAATGAATCATTTCACTTAATCATTCATTTTGTATTTGTTTTATAGTGCTCCAAATCATAACACATTTTTTTAGATAAAGCAAGTCTGGACCTTATTCTTTGTCAAATTGTTTTGAGAGACCCTACATTAATTCACGATGAACAAACACTAGGCAACAATGGCAAGGAGAAGCTTCCTTTTACCCAGTAGAAAGTTCAAGCAGGTCCAGACTCATTGATCAACAGTCATCTGCCACAACTGGATGGACTGAGAACGTTGAATAGAGAGAGATGGACAGATATAATGAGGGACACAGACAGGGAGACCGGGAGAACCACTGTACATACAGCAACCAATATAACAACACATAGTACAGACTTATAGCCACAATGCCAGCGATAAAATAAATATTACGAATATTTGTAATAATAACTACAATGCCATTCATAAACTTAGCAGGCTGTAGATTCATGTTTTCATTCACAGTCTTAATTCACGTTTTTAATGTTAGTCAAGTAGAAGAATCTTAAAGGACAAAAGCATTAAAATAAAGCTTGACAAGTTCCAAAATATTTAAGAAATAGGTCTTCCACATGCATTACCACACGTGATACATGCTGCGGTAGTGAATCAAAAAGGGAATGTTGAAGTTGATTTTTTTTTTTTAAATGGACGATTTGTATATTTTTTGGGTGTTTTCTTATGCTTTCCGTTTAATTCAAGGATTACATGATCTGTCATGGGCTGACACAAGACAGTTTTCTCTGAAATAGCTTCTGAAAAAAAATGCAGCACATTGAAAATTGTCATATCTCTTCATTGATTAAAAAATCAGAATTTGTAAAGCAATCAAATATAAGAACATGAAGATAAATGTCCAGTAAAACATTTGAAATGTAATTTAGAAAACTTGAACGCATAACATATAAATGAAGTATCAGCAACTCAAAATCCACCCCACACTCCTCCGTTAAGGTATCAAGCATGCAGCTGTATTTGTTAAACACTGTTCTAGCTTCACATCACCTATGATAATTATATTCAAATCTTCAGAGACCTTAACACCACAGTCTGTACTTTTTCGTCTGAGCTCCACCACTGAGCTTCTCACAGCAGTCACTATGGCTATGACACTCTCGTTACACCCAATTCAATAAGCGCCCTCTCTCATTTCTCTCCTCACTGTATGGAACCAGAATGAAGGAGTGACACCACCTCTCTGAAAGAATACGCTCATTAAAGCAGCTAACAGTAGATCTCCCAATGTCTATTAGTGTTACATTTACCTCTGGCGTGACAGTGATTCATCACAAATATTAGCTTTGACTGGAATCCTGTCTCTGTGCACTTCCATTGCTGCTGTGACAACCATTAAATCACCTGCCACAGAGCAACCACTTTACTGATGCTGCTGCTGATGCCTGACTGACCCGTCGAGCCCCAACAGAATGTACTTCTGTTGTATGTCACATATAGTCCAGGAACAGACACACCCTATTTATGGCTGCTCTTGTTTCATTGAAGTTACTTTAAAAAAAAAGAAGTTTTTAATGCCATTCATGCAAAAAGAAGGAGATAAAAGCAGCATGTAAGTGCAAAGATAAAAAGGGGAGACACAGAGAGCAAACAACAGGTATATCAAAGTTTTTTAGAAGTTGCCATGACGTTTACAGGCTGTTTTGAAGTGTGTCCTTTTTTTTTTTTGCACACTGAGAAGAAAAAGACTGTTTAAGTTTTCTTCTCTTTTCTGTGCTGCTTTCAGTAACCAGTGTGGGAATTGAGAAATAAAGCAAACAGTCAGGGCTCTGATTCCATTTCTTATTTAAATGCTCACATTGTCTGCGCCAAAAACTCTGATTTCCCTCCTCACTCTGCCGCACACAAAGCCCACCTTCCCAGGTGACGGCTACAGATGGTGATAAAATGTGTTTGCTTTTTGAAGGTGTTGTCTTGGGTTTTTGTGTAAATCCATTATTAAGGATATACTTGGTTGGATGTGTTATTGTTATGAATTTGGAGAAAACTTCCTGGTTCCTGGTGGCATGATGCACTCAAGCAGGGTCCCCCTGCTGGATTGTACACCTGTGCAACTGTGCAAATTCAAAAGTTTTAATGAAAAGTGAGAATGAGAACCATGTGTTTGCCACAGACTTGTTCTCATTCTTGGACCTCTGAGGCCCTTCAGAGTTTCATCCTAATCCAAACACTGCAGTTGCATATTTAGCAGAATGACACACTTGCAACCAAAGAGAGGGAATATCTGCTAAAATCATGTTGTTGGGTTTAAAAGTAGTGCTGACACACAGACGTAACTTGGATCAAATTTGTCTGGTGGCTAATTTTGCAAGTCAGTTTGAATTCAGAACAGGACCTTTGTCACATCATTTGTGTCCCATATTTTCCTTTTTCTCTTTCTTTCTTTCTCTCTCTCTCTCTCTCTGCATTAAAGTTGTTGGTAAAACAGGAATGTACCTTATTGTTTTTCTTTTTAAAGCAATTAGTGTAAAAAGGATGGCATTGATGCTGCAAGACAGATTTCATAAGAACCTCTGTTAACATGGGTCAAACAGTCACATTTGGACATGAGGTGGAAGTAGGAGCTTGTTTTTTTGGTAGGAACCCTAATCAAAGTTTGCATTTAACACTCACAAATTAGTATGGCTAGTATCTTTTTCTCATGAAATGAATTAAAATGGCAATTCAGTAATATTTAGCAGTGTGTGTCCTACAATATTTGTTCACAGCTGCAAAATCTACTCTATTGTCTCCTTCCTCTCTCTGCACCTTTTTATCCTACTATCTCTATGTGCACTACAATGTTTACAAACCCAATGTATACATTTGCCGTTAATAAAGCATGTTTCCCCTTTAAAAATGAGACTAAAAACAGAGGAAGAAGATGTTTAAGTGTTTGCTGAAGCATGCGGGGAGCTCTGGTTACCCTGATCCGCCAGTGGGAGGCGCTTTAACCGTGTTGTATTCAAAGTGCCGGTGTGCAGGATGGAGAGGATTCTCTTCAAAGTGGGAAAACTTTTTGACATGTACTTCTTTTGTTCAACCACACACATTCACGGCTATCCGGCTATTAACGTGTAGGACCATTGTTTTAAATATGGGTTAATTTGAAAGAAGACTTTGCGATTCATTTATTTTTGTTTTTGCGAAGCAGAAGGACTTACTCTTCCATAGATGTATCACAATAATAAAGTGCACATAGGAGGTGTTCACATGCTTCATATATGAACACAGGGTACACAAACGAATAACGTTTTTGTTTGTTTGTTTGTTTGTTTGTTTGTCAGTCGAGGTGCTGTCTCCTTCTGCATGTAAGTTTGCATCGGTCTTCAACATGAC
This sequence comes from Tautogolabrus adspersus, assembly GCA_020745685.1. Taxonomy (NCBI): domain Eukaryota; kingdom Metazoa; phylum Chordata; class Actinopteri; order Labriformes; family Labridae; genus Tautogolabrus; species Tautogolabrus adspersus. The sequence goes on along the minus strand of CM036547.1, from coordinate 12,568,873 downwards.
AGAGAGAAACTGCTGCGCGCTGCACAGAAGGTAAATATGTTTTTGTAACAGAAACACATAACCGTAAAAATACTTTTAAACCAGTAAATAAAGTGTGTGCAGCAGCTGACGGATGTGCTGAGGGTCAAGGTGCTGTTTCTCAGATTTCAGTTCATTTGCTCATCGACAATCAGGCGCCTCGACCCGCTGCCAGTCAATACCGTCCATAACAAAGGACAAGAAGCCTCATAGTGCGAATACGCGTAAAAGTTAGATATTCTCCGGATAATCTCGCGATTCTGGAGACCCAAAAACAAAACAAAACAGAAACGCAAAGTGTGCCCTATTACAGCAAAAAGAAAAAGGAGCATTATCACTAAAAGGAGCCTCTCCCAGGACTCTTGTCATTTAGCTGTTTAGCTTTATCACAGGGGAGCTTCTGCAAATAACAGGCAGGGCAGAAAATAGCTGAATGCAAACGATGTGCTCTCTTCTTGTTGGGTATTAAACACTTTATAGAAAATTAAACCTTTCAGAGGTAGCAGTAAAAGACCCGGCTGCATCTGTCTTTTCTGGGCTATAATAAGGCACTGGTATCCAAACAATGCTGGGATAATGCATTTAAATACAAGTCCTATTATTTTTTTTATTGTTATTTTGCATTTTCTCATTCCCTGCTCGGCATCTTTGGCTACCAGATGTGTCTCCACATTGAAGAATTATTTCTCCTCCCCAGAGTCAAATAAATGCAATCAATATGAGTATTGCTCTCAGGCCTTGAAATATTACATTAATGTTCCATGTGGTGACATTTTAGCCGGAATTTTCAAATACATCATGAAGGCTCAAATTAATATTTATCAGCGAGAGGCTTTTATGCTTTGCAAAACAGTATTAGCGTGAACTCCAATAATCTTGTCCTCTAAGCAGGGATATGGTATCTTGTGCAGACCGATTTTAGATTTGATCAGCCTGCAGATGTCTTATTTTAGTATCCTTTGTGGTCATATCACACATTTTTAATTATAAGAAAGGAAAATATCTAGACTTTTCATGTTTAAATATGGCAGCTCATTAATAAATATTACCATTTCACAAACAGTGATTGCTTTTATTTATCCCCTGGAGGTGCTGAAAGTCAGACCCATTTGACTTAAGTAAGGCGGGGTAGGGGTTCAGGATTGATATTATTATTTATTCAGGCATGTTAAACAATTTGTCCTTCCTATCTTTGCTGATCAGAGCAGAAAAGCCTAAGAAATTCAGCACAGATCGATTTCTCAATATGTACTTGAACTCACCAGATAAAGGCACAGAGACACCAAACAGGGCAAGGTATGTTTATGCACACACATGCTTAATATAATAGTGTGTGTTTTATTTTTTCATTTAACACCCACATGTGCATGAATACTTGGCCAAGCTGGGGGAAGATTCATCCTGTCAGAGGAGAAAATTGTTATGCATCTGTGACCACAGGGAATAGCATTCTATCGTTTATAGATCTGTTTTAAATTATTCTTGTCATTGAGCCCCAAATTTATGCCACCATTGATCCAGCAAGGAAAATATGAAACGAATTGGGGTTGTTATTTGGTGACCTGCGGGTCAAGGAGATTTTAACATTGGTATTATTGAGCGTGGCATCTGTCGTTTTTCACCTACATGGGACGCTGCCCTCTTCACTTTCACTGTTCACCACACCCGGAATGGAAACAAACAGCTTTTTCCTCAGGATTAAAACCCCAAATCTGACGCCTGCCGTCGTGATCCTTAGGTTTAGTACAACACTTGTCCACCTTAATGGACTACAGTCATAATTAAAGTGTATCCACATGATTTGGAGCTACAGTATAAAGATTTTATTCATTCATAAAATCATTCACAGTGTGATGCAGTTTACTTTTTCTAGAATAGAGTCATAAATCAGTGACAAAAATACATTTATTTTGTGATTTGTTTTATTAAAAACTTTGTGAACACAGTATTTAGAAAGGCAGATAAAAGGGCTATGTACGACTTCAAACCTGTGTGTGTGTGTGTGTGTGTGTTTGTATGTGCATCTGTTTGTGTGTGTGAAGTCCTGTACAGTGTTTGCATTGTACATCTATTCATTATTAATATGACAGATTGTTGCTAAAGTTTCCATAGAGGAGTTGGCATGCCACTGTCCATGTGAGCAGAGGATCCGGTACTTTCCTCCAGCAGTGTGATTTTTTTCTGTGGGACAGCCATACTGTGAGCAGAGCATCAGCGCTGCGAGCAGAATGAGCCAGGTGTTGTGGTAACAGACTTCCCCTGTGGCCCACTGATGAAGAACATCTGGAGTGCTTCTGTTCCGCCACTTCTTTCCTGTCCCCGATATGACCAGGCGATGTAGCTAACAGTGCGATGCATGTCGACACATGGCTCCAAGGTCCCCAGATAGGGTAGGAGATGCTGCGATATTCATCCCTGACAGGGCAGCCCCATTGACACGCTGTGCACTTATTCCATATGTGTGGCTGCTGGTGGGTACAAGGGTGCTGAGCCAGGCCGGAGCGTTTACAACTTCACAGGTAAATGCTGCTGTAAGCTTGTCAGGCCGGAAGTCCGTGAGGAAGCATTGCTCTGAGATGTCTGAGAAAGTAAACTGGGAAGTCGTCAAGTTTCAGTTTCAATGATTTTTCAAAAACGTATGTTTATGACTTCAAGTATGGCCTTTTATTGTGTTTTTTGAACATACCGAAGGCCTGGTACAGGTGTGTCTAAAGGTAGTTTGTAAAACAAAGAAATGGCCAAATGTCTTAAATTCAGTGTTTTTTTTCACAAGTTTGAAAATAAAGTCAGAGAGGTTGTCCACAGAAGTCACATATTTTAGCCATGACCAAATTGCAACAAACACTATGGAAGTTTCACCTGCTATACTTTTAAAAGATTGCAATAACATCAATCGTGACAACCAAAATTTACAGCATGATTAATAGATACTAGATTGGAATAAAGTCTTTCATTATGCTGCACTGCAGTCTTAGATGACAAATCTTCATCATCAGTAGACTTCACTGCCGGGGGACATTCAAAACACAGAGAAAATATACAACCAAACATCTGCACTACGGGGGAAATCTGAGATTTGAATGATGTCACTATTGAATGTATATTCCAAAATCTGTTTCACAGAGAAATCAGTAAATTGACATGCAGAAAAAAAAGGCATATTAATGTTAGGGATATGTAATTATTTTTCACTAATGTGTCCAGAATTGATTAATATTTGTGTGCAGTGATAAGTCTCTGACTTTCATATAAGCATCTGAAGAAGTCCTGCCCTTTATTTATATGAATGATGCGTTCAGGTTTGTTTTTGTCCTTGTCCTCTGCTGACAGCTGCAGCTATAAAAGAGTTAAATCTGCTGGAACCTTGCCTTGCTGGCCAATTGAAAGGCACGCACAGTGATCCAAAACACCCTCTGCAGAAATAAAACAATATATAGAAATGTGCAATACAGGGATTTAATTTTCCCACCACCATCCATTTATATAATACATGAAATGAACCTCAAATTAATTTGCACCAAGGCTCTAAAGTAACAATGTAATCTCGGTGTTATAGCACAGTTGCAAATGGATTTCTGTCTCTTGTAATTTTATAAGAAGCACTCTAGGGGTCACCTTAAAAGATGTCGCTATTTTTTAAAAGCCAAAACTATCCTGCGGCCTGTCAGCAAAGCAAATCTCTGCAATGCAATCTGTTTTGTGCCATCGATTTGTCTGGTATTGCACCTTGTCACATGGTTTGCCTGTGAGGTTTGCTGGTATTGGCAGAGATGACTAATATTATACCCAGATGTCTATAATAAAGTGTGGAGTATCTGCTTACTTGTGCGCAATCTAGTCCTTACAAGTTTCTGAGAAGTGCAGAATGACTTGAACCCTGCTAAATGTTAAAGGAACAACGTTACATTACATGGCACAGCAAGACAGGCGGGAGAAGGGCTCAGCAGAATATGATGATCCTTCTATTAGTGCCCCCCCTGCTGAATAACCTGAAACAGTCTGCAGCAAATTATGCTGGCTTTTAACTACTGCGGGGCTGTATTCATTTCATATTCATCTGTTGTGTTGCATGTGAAGATTTTTCTGAGGACTTAAAGAAAGACTCTTTACTCAAGGTTAAAGCTCTAAAGACAAAAATGTTTTTTTCTCTCTAATATTATGAGGGTATCCAATTAATTCTAATATAACACATAAATGGTTCCAAAGCATCTTAAAGTCATAAAAATTCCTGAAAGGGCAGTTCCAAACCTTTTCACCTGTCATGCAAAAAGTCACTTCAGTGCTCTCCCCCACAGCCCATTTATATTCCCTCTTATACTTCAAATCCACTCAGCATTTCCACAACTTTTCATACGTCATATGAGCCCACCCAGATATCTCCTAGGCCATAACTCAGGACCTAAATTTAGGCAATATATCAAGACGCCCCCCCCCCCCCACCGTGGAAAGCGTTCATGACTCTTTGCCTTTTTTTGGGAGCAAAGCGTGCCGTTTAAACGAGGCCGTCCTTGTGTCCTGTTTAGTTTTACCACAAAGACTTGGTGAAGGACGCTCAGAATACACAATGTGACGTGATTTAGAGAGTGTTTTCATGACAGAGAGAAACGCTGCCAGAAAACAAATGACACCTAGAGTATGAGAACTTTAAAAAGACAAAATACAGACCTTTAACACTACCTCCACAAAGTTTAATGACTAAAGTTTATTGTTTGCATTGTAGAGGGCTATAATTTCCTGATAATGACACCATAAAAGACACATTACATATGCTTCCATTTTGGGTTCTTTGTGATCATCTGAAGCTCACCTTTGAAGACCAAAAGTACTGCATTTTCCCCGATCAGATGTCTGGTTCATTTCCTCATTTTTAGATTTATATGGATTTTCCAGTTGCTGCTGTGTTCATAAACAGTTTTTAAGCCGACCCCCTCCCTCACTCTTTGTATGTCAGCGTTTTCTCTGAAGGAGGAATTTAAGGCTCAGAAAGTTTATAAATAAGCCTTCTATCAAGTTCCACAACAGGTGTGACCCCTGTGTCCTAAAACTGAACACTTTCAGAGGGAGCTGTTTGCTATGTGAGGAGGGGAGGACAAACCGCCTCATGAAACAGAAACTTTGCCCTGGTACATTATGTGATGACTTTAATATATATATATTTATATATATATATATATATATATATATATATATATATATAGATTACGTTTTTTTTCTCTCATTCTAAACTGTGACAAAGTGTCAGAGTTGGAGAGGTTTGACTAACAGCTGCACTGAGGAGAGACATGTCAAGTTCTGTCCCTTGAGTTTGAGCTATTCAATAAAGCTTTCAAGGATAAACGCCATATCAGGTGATATAGTGGATCCGACAGCATCCAGCATGACACACTGAAAATACATAGTTCGTCCCTATGCTGTTTCAACTAAATGCAGCAGGAGGCGGATTGCGGGGCTTGCCAGGGAAGTTGTGAAGGACCAACTTTTTTTCAACACCATGCCTAAGAGTTAAGCAAGCACCAATTTACTGTTGCAACTGCTCCCACTATTTCCCAAGGTGAAATCAAGGAAGAAGAAAAAAATGAAAGAAAGTCTTGGTTAAAGCATAATTAAAATTGAAAAAAAGATAGAGTTTGGCGGAGAAATACGGCTATGCAGCAGAAATGTAACAATCTTAGTGACAAAATGTGAATAAATGTGCACACCGCAGCTATAAGATGTACAGTATGTTTCCTCCCCCAATATGACTCCCACAAAATCACAACACAATTATTGCAGTAGAGCAATTTAATGTCCTACATAGGGAATTAATAGAATTTTTCCGTCGCAAGGTGTGAGTAGGGCACAGGTGTGTCTGTATGCATCTGTTTAGCACACCTGGCAGAACAGTCAAAGAGCTCTTCTCGTTTTCTTTCTGAGATGTAATAAAAAGCTCTTTTTGGAGAACAGCTCTTATGAGTTGTCTTCAATACATAAGCAGGAAAGATGAAAAATTGAATTTGATAGGAGCCTTCAGGTCCTGAGGGAATAATTATGATCCATCAAACAACTTTATCACAGTGTGAGACAGAGTGAGTGACACAGTCTGAGCTGATTGTTCGTATACTAAACAGAGACGCTCGGTCATGTGTGACTGATGTGCTTCAAACCTCAACACACTATCAGTTAAACACTGTGCTGCCATGACTTTAGATTTATAATGTAGTCTTTGTGTACATCATGTGCCACAGAAGATGTAGAAAGTGGTGCATATACAGTACATTCTTTTTGAAGAGTCATTCCTAAAACTAGTTTCACGACATTTTTACCTCTGAAACCGTTCACCTCCTGAAATAACTTTGACATGGATTCACTGTACATTTGGTATGACAGCAGCAACGTGCCAGACAAGAGAACTAGAAATTGAAAGCCTTAATTGTCATTACACAGCGTTCAACAAAATTAAGAAATGCTACGTCTTAAGTGCACTGCATTCAGGCTTTCACATTCACTTAACTAAAACATTCTTTCAAGTAAAACAGTGTAGATAATATATATTGAACGGCAGATATAGAATTAGATACATACATTATTGCATATAACCTGCATTTGACTCAATATATTAAGACAGAAAGTATTTTTTTTTTCTCCACTTTTTGGTGTGTTTTAATGGAGTTGGGAGGGGGCGGGGGGTGAGTTCATGATGAGGTTCAGTGTGGTTAGATGTTGTTTTGTGTAGAGCGCGAACATGGGGTTTAACACACCATTTTATATACCACAACATGGCTGGTAAGAAGAGTGGAGAAATACGAGAAGATGGCTAATGGTGGGTAAAATGTGCTCCTCCATGTCACTCCCATGTCCTTAAATGTCCCTCCCTGCCCCCTGTCAACTGAGAGCAGTCTTAGAATGATGAGCAGGTGAGCCAAGAATGAAAGCTGGCTGGATTACTTTACATTATTTCAATCAATTATTCAAATGTCCCCATTGCCTTCATGATGGCTTGACGAGACATGCCAAATAATGACCCCGCTCCTCTGCCCTTGCACATGCTCAAAAGTTACTACGCATGTTCACCTAAACGCTTATGTTTGCTAACGAATACTAAGCTGAGCATGAAAAATTCACATGCACAAGCTCCAAACAACAGCCAAACATTAATTTCACTCCTGTTGATTGGACCCAACTGTGGAAAGATGTGTGTGTCTGTGTGTATGTGTCAGGCCGAACTGTGTGAGGTCAGCAGCAGTGCGTACTAGAGCTAGTTGCATTTAATGTCTCTGTCAGCGTCATCACAGATAAGCAGCTGAAGCAGCACAGCAATGAGGGAAGAGGAATAAGTATAGGCAAACAAGTGCATGAGGAACAGGGTAGCCTTTGTCCCAGACTGCGACTTTAAAGAGTGTCAAAAGCTAATAAATATTTTAGAATTAGGTGTGTGTCAGGGCCGGGTCCACTCTATCAGGCGTCTGCTCTGTTTACTCTCGCAGGGAAACAGGTGCATCCACATGAAGGAGAATTTCATTTCAAAAATAGCATTTAGCATTTTACTCCTGCTGGAGGCCTTCTCTGAGAGAAATTCTCATGTAATCATACACCATGGTTACTGAAAACTTCTCAAGTTGATCCACAGAGACATATGGTGTTTAAGGGAGGGGAGGAGCCACAGGGGCTTGAGGGACATAAAGAGGATTAAAATGTTAGGTTTGTGACAATTTGCAATTGGCAAATATTTTGGCCAAACAATTTGAAATGGCTCATTTTGCTGTTTCACAAGTTGAGAGTACTAGTTTATAGTAAAAGTAATAAACAAACATCTGCAGATGCAGAAGAAAAACTTTAGTAAATCTGTTCTTTTTTAAAAATAATTTCAACTTTTATTGACGGTCAACATCTTGATAAGAACAGCTTGCTTTCAGCCGATGGCTAAGTCTGTCCCATTGCTCCTTTGACAAGTCATTTTTACAGTTTTCCAAACATCAATACATGATGCTTGATGTTGATTGCTTTTCATTGGCTATAGAAGAAACATAAGAGATTGGTACAAAACATTTGCAGAACAAATTCTAAAAATTACTGTGCATATCAGAATATCAAAGGCTAATGGTGTCCTTTTCACAGTAGACTCTCCAATTACCTTATTGCAACATATTCAACATTTTCCTGCGATGTTTGTATGGACAGAGACAGTTTATTTTCATCATTAGAGGAGTGTGCCATCTCCTGAACATCCAGGTCGAGCTCTGACTCCCTCTGAGCCTTTGCATCTTATTTTTGAGTTTTTCCATTCGCGTCATCAAATGCTGCCTGCGACATAATGAGAGATGTGGCAATTAATTTTCTTTTAATCAAGGTCGAAATGAAGTAAATTGGTGCAGCTTGGCGAGCCCTCATTTTCTATTTTTGCAGTGATGCAAAACAAATACGATAAAATTATGGCCCTCCTCACCTTCTGTAATTAGAAAGCATGAATGATCAGAGGGAGATGATATGTGCTATACAGCACCTCCGACAACGCCTTTCCCCCCAGAGATCAGATTTCAGCTCTTTTGAAACAGATGACCATGTTTTCCTCCCCTTGCCTCCCTTATTTGTCCGTTCTTTTTTCCCTTTGCCAGAGTTACAGACAGAGGGAGCAGCTCAACATGACATTGACTGCAGTGTTGTTGTATGCCTCTCAAATCTTATTAAAGACCACAGCTGTGAAAGACCTTGCTGACTCTACACATTTCTATTAACTACGTTGTTTCAGTGTCCCACCAAGCTGATTAGGAATTTATTAAAATTAGATTTTACCTGATCATTTTATCATCACCATCTGGTGCAGTGGCCACTTTGTTTTTGGTTTAGAAATGTGAATACAAAACTGCTTTTAACAACAGGAAATTAATTTCGTTTTTTTTAATGATAAATTACATCCTGTTATCTATGTTAATATTTAGAGAACTAGGGAATTATGGTAAAGGGACATGGAGGTTGCCTAGGCATGGTTAGATACGTTTGTTTCAGAATGGGAAATATTTACATGTAAAAGACTTGAAGAGAGCCAATATAGAATATTAGAGGGCGCAGCGAACACCTCAATTTTAAAACAAAATGAATTTCCAGATCTCTCCCCCCTGTGTGAAGTGTAAAGACGAAGTAGGAAGCTACTATCACTGTATACAATGACCATTAATATGCAGATATTGGAAACATTTTGCTAAGGAGTTTAGCTTAATTTTTCACAAAATAATAAAGCTAGTGGCTACAGCGATTTCTTTTGAATGTACATACAGAACAGCTCTCTTAACAACAGGAAAGCTTGTTTTAACAGGTAACCTTCTGCTCCTATATTGAGGCGACGTATTCTGTTCCAATGGATTTAGGAAAAGCCTCCCTTAGCAACACAATGGTACCGAAAAACATTGAAGGTTTTCCTATGGAACACCTCTGCTAAATTGAAGCGTAACAACAACCTCTTTTATAACATTCAGCAGCTCTTCTTAGAGAATCTTCCCAGTGGTCTTGTTGGCTTATTGCAGAAGGGGCGCCCACACTTTGTCTCCACAAATATGTCATGGTCATATTTTTTTTCCTTTGAGATGTAATTAATGTTAATAAGATTGTATGTGATATGATCCATAGAAATGTTATTGCGACCCATGTATGCTTATATTTGTTTTCCTTCTCTAATTTGGCTATATCTGTGCTGTCTTGTTCTGTGTTTGTTTTAAGTAAAACTAATTAAATATGATTAGAAAAAAAAGAAATGTGAACACAGCTCTGTTTATGGTCCTTTAAGAAAAGCTCATTCACTCAGCATTTCCCATTATGAACTTAGAGCACAGCTCTTATAACTTAAAAAAATAAATCTTTCCCTAATGTATATTTTTCTTATGAAAGATGATATTGGCGAGACTCACACCTTTGCTTCATGTTGGAGGAAGTAGCCACCTACCTCTTATTGTCTGCTGTCTTAACATGTAAATGTAGAAACATGTTGAGCCAAGGCGAATGCTCAATTGTGTTTAAAAGACAGCAAACAACCTTTATATATATATATATATATATATATATACATACATACATGCAACAAAGTATATTTAAGTTTGAGGTTGTAAGAAATTCATGCTTATCACTGAACTTGGACAGAAAAAGTCATTCACTGGCCGAGGAATTTCAGCTCATGCCCTCTGCTGCTCATGTGCCGTGTACATCTGTCACACCACATGTGTTGCTGTGCGGTCTCAAACACTAGGTGTACACAGTGTTGAAACATGCTGGAAAAATATATACAAAGGCTTGATCGAGCATTAGCTCTAAGTCAGCACAGTGAGGTGGGTATGGCGACAGCTGTCCAATCTTCCCCCTCACCCCCTCCTCCCTCCCTCACCAGCCACCATCACTTTTCAAAAATGCTCCCTGTTTACCATACATAGGCAGCTGCCACCACCGTTAACTTCCATAAGACAGCCACCTGCTAAAGGACATTTGTACATGTCTTTATTTAATTAAGGTGAATGCCAGTTCATCGGCCGCCTCATGCAATGTGACTGAAAATACGTCGACCTTGATAAGACTCTTGTGAGTCGCTGTGTGGTACATTTTTGCACTGTTTTTACAGCACAACTTCCAAATGATACTACTGCCAGATGAATAAAGTGTGCATTAATTCAACTCTTTTTAAGAATGTATTTCAAACTGTCCATGCCTTTGCACACTTGTGTATGACAAATAATAAGAAAATCTACATATTTCATTAAAACATTGCAAGTTTTCACATCATACAGTTGTGTGCCTACTAGGACACAATATCCCTTACTTTCAGTGTCAAACCTAAGCTTGTTTAAGTGAACCTAGAACAGGTATTATGGTCAATTGAGGAGCCTGAAGGCCCACTGTGAAGTACTGCAGTAGGTGTTACAAGCACACAGTGCTGCTTGCCAATTGTTCTCTGTCTTACTTTAAATGTAATTTGGTCTCTGTTAGGTTGTGGTTAAATTTCCAAAGATTATTTCTTGTAAAGAGCCTAAAACAGGCGAGCATGAGAGCGTGATGGGATATGCAAAATGCTTAATATATTCGCTTATTAGCTTTATTTCTGTGTGTTTAAAAAGAATACCTTGGAAACCTGCAGACACAAGAAGAAAATTGCTATATTGTATGTTTAGCATGGCTTACAAAGAGAAGTTTAAGAATAAGAAAAATGTTCAGATGACAAGTTTTTTAAATTTTATCTTGCCATTATCTATTATTTCAGCAATGATGTGTCAAGTCAGTAAACGTTTAGAGCAGCAGCAGGGGGTAACATCTAGCCAAGTAATAGAACATATTTTTTCTAAATGCCCAACGTGTTTTGTTGAACCTGTTTTTTCAGAAGTGTTGACAGAAAATTGAGACATTGTGATTTCAGGAGCAGTTGCATGTTGTAGCTATTTCTTGACCAACAGCTGCTGTCCTCCTTTTAACTAGCATCTCAAAAGTCCTGTCCTTAAAGTCGGGGTTGTCTCGATTGTGTTGCTGAATATCTTGCACGCTCACAAGACAAAATGTATGTATAACGCACGTTAGAGGTATTTGGAAGGTACATTTTCTTATTTGAAAGGAGCTGGGCTACTAGTTTTTCCCCTCCCAGTGCTGTTGGTGCTAAAATTGATATCAAATGCTGATTTGATTACCAAAATATATTTCATGTTTGAATATATGTTTCCCAAAAATGAGTGTTCTTTCATGCAACAGAATTCTTCACGTGTTGCTTTTAAACATCAGTGTCTTGCTTTTTATGAACAGTATCTCTAAAATCCTTTTGATATAAATATGCTTTTTTGAATTCCTGTGTAAATCTGACTTTATGTCACAAACTATACATGAGCTTTGATTCTCTCAGGATGATATGGACCCTTTAGTTTAACCAAACTGTAAGTCTTTTCTAACCTTGGGCTGCCATGTGATTAGCTTTTAATGTTTTATAATTAGTAGTATCAATGGCAAAGCAGTCAGCAGGGCAGAGGTGGGGTAGGTATGCCCTTGAGAGCAAGCCTTATGAATCAACGCCTGGCGATAAATGGACTGGATCATTACTGAATCAAGTGATCTGCAGAATAATCTATTGATTTTCTGGTCTTTCTTACTTCTTTATTATTCTGTATCACAGTATTGCAACATCAGGAGGAACCCACTGATGGATGGGATGCTTGGTCCTCTGCAGTGACCGTGGGGGTTTGCTCAAGAATGTATATATATTACGCATTCCAGGGTACTTTGCATAAAATATATATAACTACACATAGATGTATGCCTTATAATGTGTGCTACAGATCATACACGTTTTTGAGTTAGTCATCACTCGGTCTAAAGACGTTTTTATGTATTTTGATTGGAGGAAGAAAAGTCATGAATCATTCGAGCCTAACTTTGATTCTATATGAAACAAACATTTTTAGGTGCAAAAGCGGCTAAACAGTGTAGGATTCTTAAATTAAAGAAGAGATAGTGATGAGCATCCAATATGTGCAATTATTTAACGATATTGTAAATGTATTGGAGCTACATGAAGCAGTACAGGTCACATTCCTTGAATCCTAAACCACACATGGAAGAGATTAAAGCACTATCTACCTTGTTAGTTGACTGTGCTATCGATTCCTCCCCATTCTTTATTATGTACAACAGGACACATCACAAAACTGCTAATTGGCAATAATCTGTTTGTCGATAGTTCACAAGACTGCAGAATTTAGATAAGGAAAGTTCAAGTTTAAAATACATTATCAAAGCCCCACTATTCCTATGGGCTTTGCTCCTGGGATACCTTCAAGGAGTCTCATGCTCAGAATATTTTACAGTAAATTATTGATGTGTGCTAGGTGTAGGAGAGGTGAGGGGAAGGAAAACAAAGCAGGAAGGGACATTAGTGTTCTGCCAATAGAAAGGAAAACTTTAAATGGACTCAGGAAAAAAATAAAAATAAATAGTATGACCCATAGTCATAACATACACCACTTGCAGATATGCTTGAAGTGCCTTTTTTGTGAATGTATAGTGGAATAATAATAATAATAATAATAATAATAATAATGGAATGGAATCACTCACACACTAATGGCAGATGTTTCTATGTAAAGTGACCATCAGAAGTAACTTATTCCATTCATACACATATATATGCCAGCGAAAATATTGAAGGGAACTTTCACTGTGTGTCAATGAAGTTTCCCTCAGCATTTTCGCATCCTTCAACTCAGTGTTTAAGTAAATGAGCATTCAGTGTTAAACTTTATCTCCCAAATAGTGACCATAAAAAGAAAGCGTTAAAAATTTCCAAATTTAGAATTAAACCTCAGGTGAAATGGGTGGTACTTTTTCGATCACAATTAAAAACGGACTGATTGTATTTTTCACCTATTCACTTAAAATGTTATTAATTTCATTTCCATTTTACGAGACAGCTAAAAGTGGGCTGAAATAGGCAATAAAAACCATTTAAAAAAACGGCAGAGACCAGCAGTAGCACTCGAGTCCGGGTCACAAGCAGGGCAGCGCCACTGGACGTCCATTTACATATATTATATATATAACATATGTCTGTAAGCCTATTCAATTAATTTGAATTAAAAAGTATCACTAACACTTTTCTGGAAGAGGCCTATCTGTGATTCATTCTGTTGCTTAATTATCCCACATTTGCTACATCTTAGTTAACATCTTTCCCAATAGCTTGTAGGCAGGAAGACTCATCATGTTATCTCATTAAGTTTCTTTCACAAAAATTCTAAAAGGCCAAAATGTTTCCTGGGCTGTCTGTACATAATCTGGAATTAATCTGAAAATACTTAAGCAGTGATCATTTTGTAGGCTGCTGCCTGTAAAATATGAGTTAATTTATCATTTTGATTATAACTATTTCGATAGCCTAACTAGGACAACATCTCCCATGAGACTACAACAGCAAGTAAGATGCTTTTACTTGGTTAATTACTAATCCACCTTGGAAACACGTTTCAGATTTTCAGAGCAACAGATAGCCCTAATGAAGATATCGCAGATGATAGGAACGCCTTCATACCACAGGTGGCCTTCATACCACAGGTGGCCTTCATACCACAGGTGGCCTTCTACTGTATGCTTCTGTGGTACAAGCGATCTAGGTAAGGGGCGGGGCTTGACTCGGCAGTTTGAAACGCGCTAAATCAACGCTGCTGGGAAGTCAAATATTAAAGAGGCAAAAATATATTTTTTTCAGTTGAACTGGGACACGAAAATACAGTAAAACTGTCGGGAAATGATGGCCATAGGTTACAAACAGCAGGTGGCTCAAAAGACCGGTAGGACTTCATTTGAATGCAAAGTGCTAGCTTAGTGTAAATTCTGTAATTTAAGCTAGTTTAGCTCATTTGTATGTTGTATGCTCACATGTTAGCTAACCTACAACAACATGATAAGTGAAAGCATTATTGTAGGCTTGTTTGTCCCATTGAGCAGAAAAACACACTTATTGCAGTTAAAAAGGCATTTTCTGCTGGTAAAAATGTATTTAACCTAACACCCAAATTACCTGGGCAAACATGGACAATGTGGCTCCTTCAGTCCAGATATTTTGAATGTTAGGCGTTACAGTTATACCTTGCTTTATCTATTCAAATATTTAAAAGAAAAAGACTCAACTTTGTTTTTTTCTGAAATGAAAATACCAGTTTTGACAAGCTGTTAGCCGAGATGGGGCCCAGCACTGAACTCCGGTCCAGGTTTTCCATACAACACCTGCAAAACCGAGAAATTCAATTAAGGACTCCTCTTCCCACTTGGAGCCGGTCTCCAGGGCAGATCTTCCGGGCGACTTGCCCTGTAAGAAATTGGAAAATGCTACAATAAAACCCGAAAAACTGAAAAAAAATGTGGCAACTTTAATTATAAAAGCCCGGAAGCCATCGATGGTTAACACACTTCTTTTAATTGGAAGTTACCAAACGACAGCGAAGTGCCAGAGGTAAGAGTTTGTCTTTTCATCTCAACTACAGAACACGCTCCTTTCATTTCCAAATACATTTACCTCATAAAGCGACTACAAAGTGATCCTAGCTGAAGCTATGGCACAGAAAACGAGCATGATCAAGCATTTTAAACAATTGAGAGATGACACAGGGATATAGACTTGGTGTGAGGACTTGTCGGTAAACACGGTGTGACTTCTATCCGCGATGCAGCAGTGGCGGCACCAGTGCGGACAGCAGCGACAGGTCTGGAGAGACTCATGCTGTCTGTTAGTGTTACCTTTGGAAAAGCCGGCGAGAGGAACAACCTTTCCCAAAACTTTTCAAATTCAAACAACACTCAAAATGATGTAACCGGATAAAACTGCAGGCGACTAAACTCAAACAGCGCTGGTAAAGTTAATACATAAAGGTGCAACTTTTCCCCTCAGTTCGTACTTTTTGCTCTGTTAAAGCGAACTCAAATCGTCAAAAAATGCAACCGCATATAAGCGACAACCCGAGAACATGACTGATAAGACGGAATAAATGTTTTTATGTCGCAGCCCAAACCTGTGTTGTAGGTTAATAATGTCCTCTAATACTTATTCAAAAGTTCGAAAATGACACAAACGTGCAACCCTTTTTTATCATGAGAGTGAAACTCATCGGCTGTCACTAAACAGGTAGTAGCCTCCCTCAGTATCATTTACCGTAAATAGAGGAACTTCTATAAATTCAGTCAGTTTTCTGAGCACGAAATACGGAAGTTCTGCTATTGAAGATTGTGTTTATATGCTTTGAACTATTTTTTAACTTAAAGTTGCATCTGTACCAGGATGGGTTGCACCATCATATACTAGCCGTAATTAAATCTGAATACATTATTTCATCAAAAATGTCTACAATTTTTTCAAGGCTCAACATGGTGTTATGCATAGATAACATAATAAAAACAATCATACATCAGGCATGATTATTAACCTTTACCATTTGGACATAATGTTTGAACTATTTGGTAGGTTATACACTTCTGACACCACAAGTTCAGACACACAGAGGTACACACTCACACTCTCGCACACACAAACAAACATTATTTACTATGGTAAATATGATGTTTATTGCAATTACAGCTTAAGTGGCTGTAAGGCAGGTTTTTCTGACTTCCAGCTGCTTTAGAATAGTCATTCTGTTTAAAAACACTGTACCTATTCTGTATGTTTGGATAGTTGTGATCTATACAAATCACCAGAATAATGAGAGAATTCATTCATCATGCTTCAATAAATGGTCACCACGTCTTCTCTGATGAATTTATAAATATCTGTGCTGATGCTTGTCGCTGTGTTATTATTCTCAGGGATGAAGATGAGGATAGGAATAGATCACTGGCACTTTAAACCCAGAGTTCTCATATTCTCACCGGATCTTTCTCCTTTGCTAATTATTGTGTTGTTTTCAGAGCAAATATGTCATATCCATGGCGACCAGGCAGGTTTATTGTCTCTGCCGTGCAATAGCTCACAAAAGTAATTAATTATCCTTTTTTTCTCTCTCTCTCTGCTGTCTTTGGTTAAACAGATCATTCATGGAAAGCCGCCTTCCATGTAGAAAATGCCACTGCTAGTACAACTAACGGTAAACATGACATTTTTTTTTATTTGACTGTTTTGATGACCTCTTTTGATGCCTTTTTGTCTTACAAATCAGATGTAGATAAAATAATTTTATAACCCGAAAAGATGCATTATGCACAAAATGTGCTGTAAGGTAGTTCCCATAATAACCTCATAATGTAGCAGCTGTTCAGCCTAACTGTTGCAGATGTATTCATGCATGCAAAACAAGCACACACCTGACACTTAAACAGGTGAGCCTAAAAACACATGTTAAGACACAAAATCTGCTTCCATTTGATGTGATTTGAATAGCAAGCATTATCCACACTATAGGTAAGTTTACTGTAGTGGTGTCTCTTGTTTTATGAGGTCACCAAAAGTAGTAACAAACAGCAGGTAACACTACAGGGTACAATAGCTCCCCTCAGTGCACTGTTGTCTTTGCATGCACCTTTTTTTGTGCAAAGTGTCCAAAGAAAGGTGTAATGTGATCAGATCAAGAGGTTTAAGACTCATCATCTGCTATGCTGCTTATGTGTACAGTATGTCTGGAACAAATGTGTCTACTGTCCGGAGGTCTATCTCTATAGCTGGACAGTAGCCAGCCTTCACCGGCAGACTGGTGGTATATGTTCTCATCTCTCGGCATTGATGAGACACTGCAATATCCATCTGTCAAACATACTGCCCATCTCTCTCTACCTCTCTTTCACTCACCCTTTGCTTCCCATCTCGCAAAATGTTTCATCGTCACTAAAGGTGAATGTAGAGCTGGGTAATGCTCCTTAGCTGAGCAAAGCAGAGATGCTAATCGTCCATTTGTGCTGTTTTAATAGCAATTTGGTTTGTGTATTTAGTTCAGTGTTTATGGATGTGTTCCTCTAGGCCTTTTGATTGGATCTCATGTCTCTCTTTAAAACGGCACTTGAAATGTTGCCTGTAGTGTTGTGCCCCTGGTTCGCACTACAAGTCTTGAATCTCATTGCTTGATCAGTTTGTGAGGCCTCAAACATTCATATTTTCTGCAGTCCTATCAGTCAGTGAAATGCCTCATGTCACATAAGTACCCATCTGCATCTGTCAAGGGGTGTATAAAATTAAACCAATGTGTATGCCTTTTCTTTTTGACCTTGGCTGCATTCGTCGGGCTACAGGAGCCATTACTTTTGTTTCCCAACACATAAGCGTTATCAATTGCCCTCACTGTAATGATTTTGTATACATTCTCACTACCAATGCTATATTGTTTTGCCTTGTAAAAATATACTGCCTTTAACACGTACTGTTATGCCGCCACAAATACCACACATGTTTTTTTAATCATCATTATTGTTTTTATTTTAGTGCTAAGGAAATGTCCTTTTTGCATGCTTGATCAGCCAGTAGAGAAATCCAATATAATGGAGGTTCAAGGTGAATTGCATCCCGTGTATTTCCCCCCTTCGACTGAAGGGATATTCTAGAGCAAAATAAACAAATCACACAGACAACAGTAATATAGGGTTGATTTTGAAGGCATGAAATAAGTATCGATTAAATCCTGCAGTTCAAAGATGAAAATGGCCTTTTTAGTAATTTGTCCTGGGTCCTTTCAATACGATGGAGAGAGAGAGAGAGCGAAAGAGAGAAAAGAGGGAGAGAGACGCATGGACCAGGAGGGAGTGATAGAAAGAGAGACAGCAGAAAAGGTAGAGAAAAGATTGGAGAGAGTTATAGGATGAGTGAACAGCAAGAAAGAGAGAGAAGAGCTTTCACAGAGTTGAAAAAGGGACATGCTGCCCCTTTCCGAGCTCATTATCATTCTTAATAAGTCTTAAGGAAAGAAGGAGCATTGAGTGTAAATGCACGGTAATCCTTACACTGGCCAAGGTTAGTAGGGACGTCAGCACATGTGCAACGTTCCCAGCTGGCCACTTTGGGACAGGGAGGGGACCAGAAGAGCACAGTTAAGGATAGATGTTCAAGGAGAAAGTGAGGACGTTTAGACACTGTATAAAGGTCAGGCCCTTTCCCCCAGCCGGTAGCTTTTCAGTGCTTGCGCCACCTGGCATTTATAAAGTAAACACTTCAAACTGGAAACAGTCTTATTTGGCTATAAGACCTGGTGTAGGCTGTAACAATTTAGAAGAAGATCTCTAAAATGACAGGTAAAGGGAACAAAGCTTAATTCTAAATGGGACTTGTTTGACTTTGGCACTGTTAACCACAAGGGATTCAGTCTTATACTCAAAGTAACTGTTGGCTGCTGTGCATGCCTAATTCACTGTTCTTTGGGTGTGGTCCAAAAACAAGCATTAAGATGAATTGGATGAACTGGTGACCAATTAACTCATTTGACAAATTGCCAGCCACTTGTAGTGGTTGATCAACCATGTTGCTTTAATGGAAATTCAATGCAGTATTATTTTATATTCTGTATTAAGCTCACAGTTCAGTGTTGTCACCCAGTGTCAACTTATGCACTCTAAAGCGTTAGTAATATTACAGTACTCTTGTTCATTAATCAAATCAGATGTGAGACAAGTCTGGCACATTAATCTTAGTCCACAGTGAAACCACAGCAGAAGGAGATTTTGTACTTCTGATAATTAGTACAGTCGTTTTTGCGTTTGTTACATTGCTTGTGTTCTCTAATGTAATCAGTGGCATCTAGGTAATAACGAAACTTGAGTGCAAAACTGTATAAAATATAAAAATATGCTGTATATCAGCACCATAAAAAGTCTGTACATTACTGAAATATCAATTTATTGTCTCAGCACAAATCATTTCTCAACGCCACACTTAAGAATGTGTTGCTCTTTTATTAGGAAATATTAACTAGGTGCCTCAATCTATTGGAATCTCAAGGTTTGATTCAGATTCTTCCCGAACTGATAATTGATTTTAAAGTTATTACTTGTTTCAAAACATTAAAAAAGAAGGCACTTACTTTATGCCAAACTGTGCACTCCTGTTTTTAAACAATTGAATTACAACATAAAACATAGCAATACACTTTTGCACAATGACCTTGATTTAGGTCTTTGTCTAAATGACAGAATAAAACAGAAACATTGTGTGAGCAGAAGCTTTTTTTTAATCTAAAAAGTTTATTGATAGAAAGCATTTTACTGTTATGTTTGTGCATCAAAATGATGAAAATAATGAAATCACTCAACATCACTGTTCATCTTGTTTGAAGTAGTTGCACTGTATCAAGGCTCGAGACTCAGGATGTCCTATCGTCCTGGGGGCAAGCAAAACATGCTTTACACAAACATAAATGTTTCCCAGGACGACACCAGAACTAAAGGGACTCTATGCATGCAAGTCAAGCAAAATGGCATATTTTTGTGCAGTGCCAGGTGAATTTGCTCAGCCTACTGGCTACTATGGCAAGTAAATAAAAATACCTTCACAGAGTCACATGTGACAAAACAATTCAAAATGGGAACAGGCCTTCTGCTTGTTCCGCTCTGACTTTATGAGCAGAGCAGAGGCGTCCCTATACGCTCAGTGACCAAAGGGCACCGCCCTCTCCTCATGTTGGGTGGGCACAGGCAGTAAACACTATTATTGGTATCAACACAGGCAAATATTACGCTCTCCTACGACATGGATTTTGCCATACTGTCATTACCAGTTTATATACACATTTGGTCATAGTGCAAACATGAGGCAATACTAATTGCTCAACCTACTGACCACATTGGCAGGTTAATAAAAGTGGTGTTTCATAGTGATTTGTGACAGACAACTGATCAGATTGAGTCTTCTGATTCTTACTGACACTCAGAGCCAGCAGTCTCAGACTAGGAGTCAATCTTGTGTCAGAGCAGGAGTCAATGTTTACATGGAAGTGAATTAATGCACGGAATCAGGTAAACTTGTATTCTCCCCTCTCCAAGGTTCAACAAATAACATCAACATTTAGTGGGTATGCTCGCTTGTAGTGTGTATCTTTTGGTCCGTCTGGGGCTATGTGCTGGAATACCTTGACTCAGTGTTACTTGGGCAAAGCACAGCACAGATTTGAGTCTCCATTACAATGTTTCTGCCTGCTAAAGGTGTGTTTCAACTAATGCGTTGCTTGTCTTCAATCTAAGAAGATTAAAAGAAGCAGGCTGTGGCTTTGACTTGTGGTCACAGGAGCGGCTGTAAATACTGTAACCCTCTCTGCTTATTGTTGCTCCGCTAAAGCTCAGCAAGTCTGTTGATAAACACAATCTATATCCGACAAATACTTGACAATAAAAGTCCCCTTTTATTATGTTGTTGGAATGCTTTTATTATGAAAGACCAATATCTGTAAATATGATGTCTTCAGCAGTAAATTAACAAACTTTACAAAAGAGAGAGGAACTTATAATCACTCACAAATATTCATCATTGCATATAAAAAAAAAATCAACATATAAAAAAAACAAGGTTCACAAACGTATTTCTGGTTCAGACACAAATATTTATTGTTTTATATTTATATGTAACAGAAATCCACAAATATATGATATATACACACATACAATTATTTGCAATTTTCATCCAAAACACATTTGGATCTTAATACAATACAAACTGTTCAATCTGCATTTACAAACTGTTTGTCATGTGTTAACCTCACTGCATTTGTGTGTGGGATTTTGAAGACTCCCCTGCCGCGATTTGATTAACAAATTATTTTTTTTCAGCAGAGAATTGTCAGTAGCCTATCAGATGTGTCCTT
Organism: Tautogolabrus adspersus; assembly: GCA_020745685.1. Taxonomy (NCBI): domain Eukaryota; kingdom Metazoa; phylum Chordata; class Actinopteri; order Labriformes; family Labridae; genus Tautogolabrus; species Tautogolabrus adspersus. The sequence goes on along the minus strand of CM036547.1, from coordinate 12,547,604 downwards.
CCTATTCAGCCAGTCACAGTAGAGTAGATTAAATGGTATGATTTAATGTGATCACTTAGCGTTACGTAGATGTAGGTCTGGGCGATATGAAAAAAAATGTTATCACGATAAAACATTTCATATCAGTCGATATCGATAATTATCACGATAATTGTCAATCATTATTTCTTTCAAATTTAAAAGCTGATTTTTGCTCCTGAGTGAAAGTTAAAGAAACCAGATGGTTAATTATGGTTTCATTATTTTGACAAACTATAATTTCACAGAGGAACATTTAACCATCATAAGCTCAGTGCACGGTGGTGGAAAACGCTGATATGACAGTTTGCTGCTGGGGAGTCACACTTAATGGCCCGCTGCTTACTGTGAGGGTCCACACCTTAGACTTTATATTATTTACAATACGGTCCACACTAACACTCGTTTGGTCATTTCTTTCCTTCGGTGTGTTCTAACGGGTCATACTGTTTCAATGTGGTGTTGCCCATTTTAGCTGCACTTGTCTTTGGCACAGTTAACAGAGCACTTTACTTTATTATTTTTAATATTTATATTGAGAAAAATCATACCGCGATAATTATTGTTATCGTTTTATCGCCCAGGCCTACATAGATGCATTCATGAATATTGAGATCCATCAAACTACGTACACATACGAACAATACGTACAGCCCTGCACAACGTGCAACAGCACAATTTTCTTCAAAATCTAGGCTAAGGGCCATATCCACAAAATCACTACTTTTGCTGGTGCTAAACCTGTTTAAAATGAGAATCCACCAAGCACACCCAACTGTTCAATGCGCAAAAACTGCAAGGCAACTGCATTGACAAGTAGATAGTGTCATTGGTTTGCCTGTCTCGTTTGCATCAATGTTAATAAGGGAATATAAAAAAAATCAATGTAAAATTGCCCCCTTCCTATGAAAATAAGGGTTGTACCAAAATATCATCTCATCCACAAAGACCAGCGCTAATTGCCACATGGGGTGGTGCTATTTAAGGCCATTGAGACCCTTGTATTAAATTGGCGCCATTTCTACTTCTCCCTTTTTCTCTCTTCGCTTACACAAATAATTGCAAAAGCACATTGCACTCAGCTAGTGGTCACTGTGGCACAGTATTTATAAGAGATGTCACACACAAACTTTCCAGTAATCAGGAAAACAATTCCACCTCTGTATGACTTTAGAATAAATAATCTGTTTATAAATTCTGCAAATATTACTTTGACAGCACTATCATTAATATAACCAGGGCTTAAATCAATTTAAATTTTTTCAATTCTGGCATCAAAATGAACCCTGAAAAAGTTTCCCCTCCCCTCCTTGCTCATCATCTTTATGTGGACCAAACAGTAGGGCTGTCGCGGTGAAGGAATTTCCCCTTTGGTGATCAAGGGTGGCTCAATAGCGCGGTATGTGGTTTTATCGCAACACCCTCGGGAGTTACCTCCTCTTTAGCCTTTTGCAAAAAAAAGGGCAAGAAAGTGCATTTTTAAAAATCTGTTCTGATTTGGCTACAGAATACATGTCGACGATAGAGAGAGTGTGTGTGTGTGTGTGTGTGTGTGTGTGTGTGTGTGAGAGGAGAGAGAAAGAGTTAATGCGCTGCACGCACATTGACAACGTTCGGACCTCAAGCGCACAGATTTGTAAAGTGTTTGCATGGACTTTCAATGCAAACACTTGGCTTGTAATCAAGCCGCAAAGCCAAGAGAGTAAAATCCAAGTCTGAGTGATGTCACCCATCTGTAACTGCAGGGGGCTTTGGAGGCTCATCAAAATCCTGTCTCAGCCAAAGTTTCAGACAACCTAACGACAGGTTTAGAGCTGGAGCTGAGGCAGGTTTCATACCTCCTGACAAACCGCTACACCGCGCCCGCCTGTCAATCAGGTCAGCCTAACAACTAACTATGCATAACTTGTATTGTTCTTAAAATCAAAACAGACGCGTTATAGAAAAATCATCCGATGTATGTGCCCATGAGGAGAATCACTCATTTCTGCTGTAAAAACGGGCATTTTTGAATGGAGTGTGTATGTGACTTCTGGGGCTCTTGGAGCCAGCCTCAAGCGGACACTTGAAGAACTGCAGTTTTTTGCATTTCAGCATTTGCATCATTTTTGAGAGATGGGAGATGTCAGTTTATCCATTAAAGGTCACATATTATGCATAATACACTTGAGAAAAGTCCATCCTCTCCATATTTTGCCTGCTCCACTTTTTGGAAAATGTGTGCTCAAACAGGCCATTTGGAGATTTTTACTTTTGTGACCTTTGTCAGTCTGCCTTCTCACCATAAACCACAGGTCATGAGCCACCCAAGCCCTTCCAGAGAGGGCCTTGGTCAGACACAGCTCCCTAGCTTTTAAAGCTATAGAAACAGTGGTGATTCTGGTGATAGCAGTTTCTGCGGTGACGCCGCTTTGTGGGCGTGTAAGCGCTGGCATTGCATTCAGAATTGGCTGGTGGATCAAGTGAAAGTCTGGATTTATCTCAATAAATAAAAACACACTTTATGTTGTAGAGCAATATATACTGGTGCGATTTATATTCTGGATTATTTACAGTATAATATTATACAGTACTCGCTTTTAGTGCAGTAACTGACACCCACCCCCTTAGCCAGAGCCTGATTGACGGACAGGCGTGTTACATTTTTTCCCCCCAAATATTAATTTCTTCATCCGAATGTTCTTCTAATTTTTGAATTCAATTATATACTCAAATTTCAAATATTCTTTGACAGCCCTGGTTTTTATCACTGACGCCCGCTCGTGTTGCATTGAATTTTTAAATGTTACCATTGCATAGACATCATTTAGGTGGATATTCCAGTGGCACCATTGACGGACATTCATAGTTTTGAAGTTTCATGCACTTGTCCTACCAGGTTGGTATTTAAAAACAAGAAAGTTTAAAATTTTGTGTGCCCAGAGCTTATACTTTTGTTGCCATGCTATCGGAACAGGTATTTCTATTTTTAGATTTTTATTAGTATCATATTAAAGTTTTAAAGTCTATGTTCTAATACATGGGAATGGACATTTTGAAATTAATTGTTTTGTTTAGAGTGTTGTAAAAAATAAAGTCTGGTGACCCATGTATCGTGATGTATTGTATCGTGAGGCCATTGCCAATATTAAGACCTAGTGCCGGGTCTAAACCTGGTTTAACAGCAACTTTATAACCATGCTTTAAATGGTTTTCCAGTTACTGTCAGAGTATAACTATACCCTGATTACAAATGTTGTTTCTGGGAGATTGCATTCCAAAAAACAATATTAATATTTAGGCATTTGAATATGAATGTGTCTCAATTGTTGATGGTCAAATAAGCAATGATACTGAGCCACTGGTGTTCAATGAGGTAACCTTTTGTCTTGTTCACTGTAATGGTGTCTTTGAGCCTTTCTGTCATGTAAGGATGATTTACCCGGAGACAGATGTTCTCAGACCTTTACTGTTGAACCTGCATCATTTTGTTCTATTTTTTGCTCCTTTAAAGGTTAAGGAGTGAAAGGTGTTTGCTTCAACATGTCAACATGTTGATTGCTGAGGTGTCAGTTGCTCTGTTATGCTCTTTGTTGAGTTTAAAGACAGCACAGGAACATCTATTCTCCACTTTTTTCTTAATTTCACTGCCTTTGGGTGTGGGCTTGGTTGGAAACCTACTCCATTGATGCCCCCTACCCCTCCCCCTCACCACCACCAGCCCTCCAACCCCCTCCAGAGAGCCTTGGGAGGTAGAGCGCAATCACCATGGTGATTTGAACACAGATCCCCCACACACCGGTCCATTGTGACTGGCGTGCGTTGAGGTGAGAGGGAACAAAATGTCACAGCAACAGGATTTTTGTGTTTGTGTTTTTGCCTCAATCCTCAGTTGAATTGTACTAAGATCCATGTGCTCAGTTACACTAGAGGGACTTCCAGAGAGAGTTAGGGAAAGAAGATGATCTGTGAAGTGAACACAGTGACATGGAAATAGATCGAAAACACTCACTATGATCTCTCTTTTATTGTCTTAAGCATTAGGCTAGAAAAACTTTGATAACTTACATGTGTCATAAAACAACAAGTGATCACCCTATTTGTGTACAGAGGGCAGCTGGCACATAATCAAGAATCTTTTCATACCCCCCCACCACCACCACACACACCACACAAAATAGTCTTGAAATGTAACATAAGGCACTGATTAGATTGAGTTGTTTTACTAAAGGTGAACAAATAATTTCCCTGAGCAGCCATCAATCAATATAGCACTACATTAATAAACCTGGCCTGTTAACCTTACATAATATTTGAAATCATAACCTTAGAGTACAGTCTTCAACTACTGGACCTTTGGTTACACTGGTTGCAGTAGGGCTGCTCTGTGTAACCGCAAAAATGAATAACCGCGGTAAAAACAAGATCACCGCGGTGAACGGCGGCAACGGCCATAACTGTACATTAGGTCACCTCACCCCACATAATGTTCAGAGGGACACACAGGCAACTGCACTGGTATCTAAACCAAATGTAACTTCGCCCCTTTGTTAACATCTTGGCTTTCAGTCAAATCAAAAAGGAGAACCAGCTGATTTAGATGACACGTGTCACATCTGGCCAAAAAGATCCGTGTGAAACGAGGAAACATCTAATTTGACCTCTCACCTCGCAAATAGGCCTAGTATATGGCCTGCAAGATTATTTCGACTGTGACTTTTACTTATTTTATTGGTTTCTTAACTACAACGCAGTGACAATCAGCGACAGAGACAAACGTTTCACGCCACAGAGCAGTTTGCATGCCTGCCAGCAACGGAGCGCAGCCAACACTACACACACAGACACAGGACAGCTGAAATACAGCACTGCCATGGCAGCAACAGTTATAATCATGACAGTTGGATTTTTAAAACCTGAACAGAATGATTTGGCTACAGGATACATAAAGACAGGCTGAGTACTTACTAAATGAGAAAACAGGCTCAACTGGCCCAGAACTCAGTTAAGTCTGTGCAGCGTATCAGCACACGCGCACGCTCTCTCGCTCGCTCTTTCTCGTATATTCTGTAGTCAAATCATACTGTACAGATTTTTAAAGAGCAAACTGTATTGCGCTTTTTCGTAGGCAAAAGGCTTAAGAGGAGGTGATTCTGGTCAGACCTGTGGCTGCTGTGACAATGCTTCACTTCAGCACCAGGCCCTGTCTACTGTTGCAGCGCAGCTCTGTTCCGTGGCGGGAGTGTTTGTCTCTGTCACTTATTATCACAGCGTTATTGTTAAGAAAATTATCACCTAAGTAAAAGTCACAATCTAAATAACCTTGTGGGCCATATATTATTACTGGCAGGCCAGTTTCTGACCCCTGATTCACAAACAAATGTGAGATAATACCACACGCTATTGAGCCACATTGGATCACCGCGGTGAAAATTCCTTCACCGCGACAGCCCTAGGTCACAGACAATATCCCTGGAATCACTGGAAGACCCACCTTACCCAAGTTTGTAAAGTGTTCTGTGCTTTACTGTAAATCAGCCATAGTGTCTTGTGATTAGTTTATGGTAATGCCCCCTAAACTCTGTTTATACTGACCTTTGACCAGTCATGACAAAGGCATCATGCTATTGGCTACAGGCCCCTGAGAGGGAAGGAGACCTAGAGATAATGTGGCTGTGAGGAGATGCAGCAGATTTAGCCCCAACCCTCAAGAAGATGTGGGATGTGTCTTATGACAGGTTCAGGGTTGCCCTGAGTCACAGAGGTTGGGAGGGAGGGTCAGCCTGTGCCAGGGGGCGCAAGGGCGTCTTCAAACACACAACCCAAGCGTCTGGCAAAATGTCTTGGACTGCTGCCCTTTGCTACCATTAGGTCAAAACTCTTTATTTCGTATGTTTAAAGTAATGAAGTGATTGTCTGGTCTTATTTCAGTATTTCTTTGGATGCACTGTCTGCATGCATTTTTTGTTTTTTGAGTCAGTTGTGTGGTTTCTATAGCGCATAAATGTTCACTAATTGTCACTAACCTGTTTTATTATGCAGGAACCAGAAGACTCATTAATATTTGTTGATATGTTGCTAGAGCAGTCAGGTGTTTATGTGCCAAGTCTGGGAGTCTGCCATCTCCATTCCCTGAGCAGATGCAAAGGTGCAAGTCCTGAGAGATCCTTTTATGTTTGGAGAACTCTCCTTGCTCCTTTGACTGCGACCTCAACCACAACACAGCTCTGTCTCAATCAGCTCTCTGCTGTAATCCCACTTCAGAACTCTTCTTGGCTAAGGGAGTAAATAAATTTTTCAGCGTTTATTAGAATACAGCTTGCCAGAAGGGACTCTTCGCTCCACTCCTATAGCCGCTCCAGTAATTAGCAAATTGATTAGAAGAACTTCAACACACCTCCTTGGCTCTTATCTACCCATTCTAGGACAATATTGCTGTGCCATGGGACAGCGTAAATATTTTAAGGGAAACCCTCAGTGAATCTCATTAAATGGCTATGGGGCAGAGCAGATGTCTCCTGCTGAGGGTCTCAGCCAATTTTCTAAACTATGATTAAAGAAAAGTTTTGGATTATTTAAACATGCCATGTCCTGTGGGTTTCTGTCAGTGCTACTGAAAACCTCTGTGATATTCCCCACCCCTCTGTGCCAGGACTGCTCCTCTCCCTTTGGATCTATTAGTTTCAAATCGTTTGGGTGATGACTCTTTGAAAGTGGTGGTCATTCTGGGATGCTGTGTTCAAAATGCAACAAAGACCTCTCTTTTATGCACAAATGCTAATTAAATTTTTTACCCCCATCCCCAAGCTGCAGAGGGAAAGACTTGGTAGCAATTTGGCAGATAATCAAATTGCATTTTAAATGGAGCCGTTTAAAGATGACTGGGTCTGCTTACAGGAAGACACAGTGGCACAAATTAAGTTGAATAAGCTTCTATGTGCACAGAGGAACAATACAACAAAATTCACATCACAAAGGGAGACTGTTGATGTAAATGGAGAACATGTAATCTTTGATTTATGTTTTCTTAAATGAGTTAAAAGTAACTCAGGTGCACAGTCAGACCTGTTTTTTTCTCCACATGCATGCAAGGAATTCTGTTTTCCTTTGTGTTATGATTCCTTTCTCACTAAGTGACATTTTTCTTCATAATGTGTCCTAACAATTTGACCAATTGAGGCAGAGTGCTAATAGGACTTGATTTGTTAACAGTTGTGATACCTTGGAAACATTTTGTTCTTAATTTCACATTTTCAGCCTGACAGACACAGTAAACTGGGTGGAAAATGTTGTCAACAGCTATGTTTGTCTACAAAAATCTGCGCTTAGAAGCTGTCCCCCCACATTTGGTATACATCATTAAGTTCTTCGTGGCCCATCAAATTGCCTATTCACACAGCATTCCAGTACATATTAGTGACATCTCGTTAGCGGAAAACAGAAAACTGACACAAAAAATTTGGGAAACAGGGCTGAATTGTTTATTACTCAGAAAAAGAAGAAAGTGTGATTCTCGTGAAATGATAGAACTGGATCAAATGTTAGGCCCCCAAAGCCTTTTTTATCCTTTTTTCTCTTTGTGTCCCTGAAAAACTAAATGCATCAAATGATCTACTAAGCTTTCAGCACAATTCTTAACCAGGACACATTTCCTCTAAAGTTTAACATTCATCACAAGAGTGATACAGCTATCAGAACTGCTTCACAGCCATACAACCCCATTATAGACAGCACAACAAGTGATGCTTGACTTGTAAGTTTAAAGGGCTCTTAATTGACGTTGATTTGCTGCCTGTATAGCAGTGGCTGTGGAAGGACTCTGCTCAGAGGATAAATTACATTTCTGGCAAATTAAAGCACCTTAAAGCTATGTGTATCTGTACTCTGTGGAAATGTTGTCCTCTTTTCACATCAGAAGAGACAAGCATCACACTGGTTTTCTATGTACACAAAAGGTTGCACATGTGTTGATGTAATGTTAACCTCCTCCACCTTCTTTACACATATCCACACACGCAAAGCCCCGTGAGATCTTTTACAATGATCCCCCAAGGCAGTTTCCCTATTTCACTTTAGATTCGGTTGAAGCAGCTTAATACATTAAGAGAACTATAATGCACTAAAGCAGCCCAGCGCTGCTGTGATTGATGCTAATCAGTGAAACATTTATCAGCACAGTGGTTCAAGAAAAATCAACTTAATCCCTTTGATGGGCTTTAACATTGCTCGTAGTATTTGGACGATTTTTTCTTGCTCCACTTTCTACTTTATTGTTTGATTCCCTGTGTAAGGAAGAGGTGTTATCTGTGTTGCATTTGTGTTAAAGTTGTGTAAATGTTTTACATGTTTAAATTATTTTTTGTTGCATTTTTATAAACATTCAGGTTTCATAATAATTAAATAAAAAAATAAAAATAACAAAACATTCCGAGGTTTTTTTGTAAGGTGGCAGAAAAGGAGAAACAAAACAAAATGAATTTGATCATCAAATAATGTTGCATAGTTTATGGCACGAAAGGGATTTAATTGATCAAGTGGGTGACTGATCATAATTCTCCAGTCAATATTTGACAGTAGCTTCATTCCCTCTCTGTACAGTTTGCCAGTTGTATGGCAGATGTATGGCTAGACACACAGCATGGATAACACATATTTACACTACAGTCTCTCGTGAGCATGATGGTGCTGCCTCTGTTTGCCATACAGTAAATAATATCCCATGATGCTTAAATGAACACTCTCAGAGTATTTACTCAGTTGGAACAGAAGGTATTGGTTAAAGCTGACCAATTTTAGTGTGGTTGGGGATGAAAATCTCTCTAATTACTGTACTGTGTGGATCCTTTGGTCCCAGTCCCTCTGCTGCAAATGATGGTATTAAAAAGCCTCTTTTATTTATAGAAATAAAATTTTAGCTTCAGAGACAATAGGCTAGTTCTGTTTTACGGTACAGCAGACTTTATCATTTTAATAAAAAATCCTGACTTGGTGAAAGTTTAATTAATAAGGGACTTAAAGCTAAGGGAATGAGCAAGGGAGTTGGGTCTTTAAGGGTGTACTTATTTTTCCATCTGGGCTATCCTCCCAAAAAAAAACTGTCAATTAGTTTGTTAAGCTGGAGAGACAAAAAAAAACGTCATTAGTTCTTACAAAAAAATAATGGGTATTAAGGTTTTGCTTAAGAGGCAGGGTAAAAGCACAAGAGCAAGTGTTGTGACTAAGAATGTTCTCTCTTTTCCTCCAATGATCAAAGTTTGAAGGATGGCTTTATTGTACAAAGTTGCATGATGTAGGAAGCATACAGCTTGATTGTTTTTCTTACCAACTGTGTACGTGATAGTTTACGATAAGACAAATAAAGTAAGTTGAAGTTGGTGAAGTGAAGTGTTGTTCTTCTTATTTATATGTTCATGTTTTTTTGCTAGGAATGAAGTTAATAAGCGAATGAATTGGCTACAGTCCTCAATCATGGTGAACTCTTGTGCTGTACATCTTTTGGTCTGTGTGGGTCAGTGAACTAGTTTTCCCTTTGCAAGTTTTTTTATTGGACCAAAAAAAAAGATATCTTGGGTAAAAATCAACTTGATGAATGTTTGATTATTCTCTATTTGGTTTAAAAATGCTGTCCTATACTGACCAGTAAAAACATCGTATCTTCAAGCAGGACCAGCAGTTAGAGGGGAATAGGATGGGAACCTCCATCAGACATAAATGTATAATGCTTCTGCTGAGGAATAGACCAGTCAGGTCAGAGAACCACAAACAAGATATTTAACTGGAACATTTCCTATATTCATCGCTGGGCTAATGGTTTAAATCTACATATCACTTGAATGATTTGTCCCTGATATGCCTGAAATGTTGACTCTGTTATAATCAGGAGACAGGGAGCAACATGTTTCTCAGGTAGGCATTAACAAAAAAGAGAAGCTTCAGTGTGAAGCCTGGGAAAGAATGGAAATAACGTGAACTTTTTAATTTATTAATTGAAATGTAAAATGTCAGATTAATTTTAAAGTAACTAACAATATTACCTTCCTGTATGAGCATCCACAACCCCCCAGCCTCCCTGTTTTATCTTCTACTTAGCTTGATGATGACTACATGATCTACAAAGTCAACTGATTCCAATGTTTAAAGACTTCCATACACCAGAAGACTTTGCAAAAACTTAAGAGTGACTTTTAAAACACTAACATCTGACACATCTGAAGACAATGTGTCAGCAACTCACAGAGTTTTTAGTTGCAGACTAAGATTTTTCAAATACTGGGGATCTTGCAGGGTCACTTACTGCAACACTACACCATTGTTGAGAGAAAAATGTATATCACCTTGAAGAAATATTCAGCAAATGTGTTAAGGTTAGCTGTAATTTCGCAGGGTCCTTTGTGTAATGAGCTTCCTACCTTACAGAAGTCCATTTAAAGGACTGGCAGAGAGTGTGTTGGTGCTTAGATGACGCTTACATAACTGGTCAGAGTGCAAGAGGTTTCAGGCTCTGAGCCCAAAATATGTCATTGACTTGTGCCACAACACAGGGGATGGCTTTTGCATCACAGTGTGAGTGCAAGTAAATGATTGGTTACAGGAGATCCTCCAATAAATTAATTGTTTCCACTTCATGGTTAAGTATGTGCTACTCTTCCAAATCGAGTGCTGGTACTTGGTTATTACACTTTAATAGCTTGCTTGCCAAACTAACGATATATTACTCCATGTGCTGGCTCAGATCAGAGAAGATGAATTGGCTATTAATTAGAGTTGCACTGAGAGGGCACAGGGGAGAGACTACTCATAGCCTTGCAATCAGTGTCAACGGGGGCCCTTTTCTGACTAGGACAGCCAGGGCAGGCTTAGGTCACTGAGACTTTACATGAAAATCACTGAATCTGGTGGAAGATGCAGCTTCAAAAATGGCCACCAGCTTGTTGAGTCAAACAAAGGACATGAGAGTTTAATACTGCAGATCGGCCGTTTCATCTTAAGATTTTCGTAAGGAGCTCTGACAGAAAGCAGAGATACGTGGGAGGTTGTTTGGCTCTGTGAGCATCTTTAACAAAAGCCTCACGTCCGAAGGACTTTGAATTAGAAAGTTATGGAGGAAATATTTGACGGGTAGAGATGATTTGTGAGGAATATTATTGTTTGGCTCACTTTTCTTGTGCAGCTTCTGAATTAGCCCTTTTATCACAATTAATTAAGCTTGCCTATAGGAGATGTTCCATCTTGAGCTCATCCACACAGGATAAATAAGTCAAAGCAGCAGGATATATGTCCTTTTATTGGCTGACTTGAACTCGGAAGCATCTGTAGTGGGGGGGAGGCTGTCTCTGTGCTGCGACTTTGTCGAACAGTCTTTGCCATCACTCACTCTGAATGCGTCTTTTATGACTCGTTTTGTTAAAAACCTCTTTTTTTAATGCAAGGTATCACGAGTTATGGCCTGTCTATGCAAATTAGAAAATTTTGACAGTTTGTTATTCATGTCATCGCCTTTTTAAACACTTAAAGGCAATAAATTTCACGGTGACAGGCTGCTCCTAAATTGCCACTAAATATTATTAAATATTTTAACAAGTTCCTTGTAAATATGCCCTAAATGTTTGAACGATGGGCAGGAAGAAAAATGGCTTTGCATCAACTTATTAGAGGCTATAAAAGTGGCAGTGATTTATCATAGATGTGGAGCAACTCAGGCCATCTTTTTTTTTGTTTTGCTTTGTCCTGATGTGCACATTAAAGAGAGAGGCATCATGTTAAAAGCCTGCCATTTTGCAAGTCATGAAAGTGTGAGGAGCAGATATTGTTGTACCTGTGTACTTGGGAGACAGAGTGATAAATGGCTACAGCATTTAAAAGTTTTAAGGCGTCTCATATCCATTTACAGTTTAACACTTTGTGATATCACTGGCTGTATCAGAGTGTGTTTATCGAGTAACTCAGTTCATTTCATCTTGCACAGGTTTGATTGGATGTATGCTTTTGTTGTACTTTTAGTCCAATTTGACTCATAAATGATTTTTTCTGCTTATCCCTAACACCATCTGGCAGAAGCTAATTTTGTGTGCAATATATTATCTGACAGATATATTATCTGTCACAGCTTGTCAAAATATCAGTCACATTGTATCGCCTTTGACCAGTGACCCTGATCTAGAGATAGTTTATCATTCTTTAGTACATTTCCAGCTGTGCCGCTTTATAACTCTCCATGACTACAAGTGTATGCATTTTATATTAATCAGTACAAAGTTATGTCGGCGATCTGTCTCTCCTGTTACCTCTACTATAATCATTTCCTTTGGTATTGCTACAAATTCGATATAAAGTCTCAAGTAATTAACATTGTAAAGAGCAGTGGTGAAACGGATCCCAGTTGATGCGTAACTGTGGATCCATAGACGATGTATCATCTTGGAGTTCAATATATGTACTGCCGCTAAATCCCTGTGTGGAGTCTCAGTGAAAGGAAGGCAGCGTTTAGAAGTGTGTGTAGTGCATTGGAGATTCGCTGAACAAATATGAAGACTATTTTGTCTTTAAAAATGTTGTCTTTCTACGTGGCGCCGGGAGCCTAGCGGAGTTTGCCTGCCTGAGATCTCCATGGAGAAAGTTTCACAGCTGTGGGGACCTTTTGTTTTAGGTACCACTATAGGCCCCTGCTGGAGGATCTCAGGTAGCGGTCAGGAATCAACGTTTTAAATTATTTCCAGTCTTTGGATGTTACTCTTGCTTATGCCAGAATGAAGTTCATTACCATAGCCTGAGAATATAGTCTCAAGTTAAGGTCATTCAGAGTATCACGACTGTGCTCCAGAGGATTTTTTTTTTTAAACTTTGGCAAAAAACTGATTCCCTCATTGGCCACATTCAAGCGTGTGAGTTCAGAGGTAAACTTTTTGTCTCTACAAGTTTTTCATTTTGTGACTTAAAGTGGTTTATTAGGTTCAAATTCATGCTCTTAAGTAAGTCTAAGGGGAGAAAATGATGTTGACCAGCACACAGTGAAAATCCCAATGCAGCAAAGACAAGTGACAAAAACATTAAATGAAAGTACTGTGATATTAAATGCTGGCAAATACAGTATGTGTCTTATGCAGTTAAAAGGTCCGTGAGATGAAAGAGCTGTAGCAAAAATGCCTAATGCATATTTTACTGAATACTTCTGCTCTAGTAATACATTGAGGCCTTGAAACTTCTTATTATAAGAGATCTAATACCGATATATCGGCCGATATTTTTGGTCTATCTTCAATCTGTAGAGACACATAGATTTAGATATACACATTTATTGTGTTGATCCCTCAAATGCTGGTATCAAACACTTGTGGAAAAGATAAAGACAAGATGGTCACTCAACATGAAAGTAACTGCGCATGTACGTGCATCACCGCTGAACGCTCTTGAGGGTGATAATGCTTGTTGTTATCCATATAGCGCCCTCTGCTGGTGAAACAGAACTGCTAGTGTAATACATTGAAACTCAAATGAAATGCTCTTTGACTGGTGAATAAATCTAGTGATATCAGTGCATATCTGCGATAAAATGAGCCGATACCGATAGTCACTGGATATGCTAGTATCGGCCGATATTATCGGCTGGGTGATTAATCGGTCGGGCTCTAAATTCAAACATCATATCAAAACCCGATATGTACCTGCTCACTAACATGGGACATGGGATAGAAGCTGCTTTTTTTTTGTTTATTTTGAAGGTGAATAATATCTTACTAACTTCATATTACATTTTATGCTTATTTCTATTGCAACATTTTTGTTGTGGGATCTGATAAACGGGGCTGTTAAGATCACCCTATATTTAATAAGCCATCCCTTTAGCGCTCTAAAAAACAGGGTCTTTCAGGGTTATTTTTATATTTTATTTGATGGCTTTAATCATTCTGTTTCTTGCAGCCTTTGTTTCCAAACGCTCTTTTTTTTTAGCACTCATGGGGCCTGATATCTAAAAAACCCTTTCTGTTTTGGTAAGAAGCCACTTCAGTATTCTACAAATCTCAGTGCTGTCTTTGTACATCACTCTTAGTGGTTAGTGTGACGTGACGGCTGCCATGTCAGCAACATGGCACATCTCTGTTCCCCCTCTCTGGAGCCCTCTGTGAGTTTTCCCTGGGGTTGGCAGAATACGAGTGCCCCTTGTCTGACTTGCTATAACCTTGCCACCAGCTTGTGTGTGCGTGTGTGCTCTTTTTCCGACTCTAAAGACTTGAACAATGATGAGTCAAGCCGCACAGAGCACACCTCAGGGAAAATACAGTGAAAATAAAAATAACAAGTGGATTTTTGACTGCAGTCAGATGTGAGAGGAGGCACGCTGGCACTGGGCTAAAAGCCTGGGTAGATTCTGCCCCTCCAGTTCATTAGATTAGGCTGTCTCGTGTTCGGGAAGTGCTGAAAGGCACTGCAGATTGTATCTGCACAAAATGCTGTCCTTACGTCCACAGACAGTTGCCAGTCCCAGTCTTTGAAATTCCAAAGTCGTTCTCAATCCAGTTAGGGCCTGGTTTTTGTGGTTGTCTCTTTGTGCCCCCCCCCTGCTGAGATTTCGTATTAGAAGGGTTAAGTATGAGGATGCCTGTGTTGGTATTTCTGCGGTTGCTCATCTGCACACCGCACATGAATTTCTTTAAATTATTTATTTTCCTGACACCACCATATGGTGCTGAAACTTGTTTGTCTTGGAGCATTCTGGAGGATGCAAGATCTAGACTTGATTTCTTCTTGTGTGTATACATGGGAGACCCTCTTCAAACAATGCCTGTTTTTTGTTATTTCTTTTGCTGGGTGGGCTCTGTTGATGCAATTCTTCGCAACTCTCTACAAGAGTTCTCTTCTCATCTAGTTCAGAGCAAAGAGATGATAAACATAAGTGAGCCAAAATGTGCACAGATCGCTACCATTGGTCCACAGTTGATGGGGCAACTGTACAAGAAACTTAAAGGGCCCTAGAAAAATCGGGTCCTGATCTTCTTTGAAATGCCACAATTAATTGCTATGCGTTGTCCCCAATGCATGGATGATTAAACGTGCTCCTAAACTGCCCTGATTTGTGGGGGCACCTTGCCGATTTTATTTGCCACAGTTAACATTTTCATTCCTGCATTATGCATGGTGCTGTGGGGCAAGGAAGTGCTGCAAACAAATGGCCTGAGGGATCGGCATAAACACAGTGTGCCAAAAGGGGGAGAAGACAACAGTTCAGCACCTCCTCCTTCAGCCACTCTTCACTGACACATTAGACAGCCCCACTGCAGCTTTGGTTTAGCCTCTCAGAGCAATACACTGTGATTGTCAATGTCAGTTACCTAAGGTATTCAAAAATGTTCAGTGTAAATTAGCAGATATAGATGGAGAATGTAAGGTCAGGGAGGGGTATTATAACATGGAATACGCTCATCTCTATCTTTATTAATCAACAATGAATGCATGTCTGATAGAATACTTCTATCTTGCTAATTGAATATGATTTCCCCTTCTTTAGCATGTATAGGCTGAGGTCACTTGCACTAGTTAATTCTGACAGCCAAAGCAATGTGGAGCTGGTTCCTTTGTGTTTAGGGATTTTAATTCCTCATTGCAATAATCAGTGACTGATGGAAGCCCTAGTGTGTTGTGAAGGCATGCCAAATGACATGTGCTCCCTTTTGAACATGAAACACTCAAAGTAGAAATATGAATTTTCACATTAGAGGCATACTAACTCTCTGATTAGGATTTACTTGATCTGGGATCTTGGCTGTTAGAAATGCAACACTGCACACATGGCCTGCCCGAGTTGTCAGCTGTCATGGCATTGGCCCAAAGCCCTACACTTGGCAGGTCTCCACCCTCTCACCTCCGGCTGACAATGCAAATACAGGCAATTGATGTGTAGCCACTGGACGGCTCTCGATACACTCATGTTATTCCATATGGCGAAGAAAACGTAAGTCTGCTGTATGTTAATCATCAGAATGATAATGATAGTTTGCTGTTTTGACAGTGGAATCAGTTCTTCATTTGAAGCATATACTAGTCCATACTGTGAGGTTCCTTCCAGCATATTCAGTTCATTTTAAACTCAGCTCCTTGCTTTCAGAGCACTCTGCATGGCATTAACAGTAACTAATGCACCAGGCAATGGAAAGAGGGCAGATATTGTTTTTTATGGCCTGACCTTTGAGGCATTATTATTTTTTTGATGAATAACTGTTTACTCTGAATGCGGGCATTAAACAAGTTTCCTTAAGGTTTGCAGTCATTTCGCTTGACACAAATGGCGAAACAAAAACATCTCATCACGCTCGTAGGGAAAGTGAAGCGAGCTGTCAGTGGATATGGAAAGTCTGTTTTAGTGGACTGGAGAGTAGTGTTAAATAGATGGCAACCAGTTCATTAGGATGCCTTTCAGAGCATGAAAAATGACCTTTTCCCTTGTAATTGTAGTCTGAGTTCAAAGATAGTTGACTGGAACCAGAGCATACTGTACGTTGACAAGGATCACTGGAAACAATTAGCAACACATCGCACCAGTCTGTCTGCAAGCAGTTCTCAGTTACCAATTTTTTACACCTTTCTGCTTAAATGCAGGCTGATTTCATTATCTCTGATAGATAAGTTAGAAAAATACATGATATTATCAAGTGCACTGAGCCTCAGCTATTAGTTATTAATACGTATGACATACAACACAATATAATACTTAAAAGTGGTTGGGGTGGGGGTCTCACCTATTTTTGATTTTTGTGCTCAGCTACAGTACTGTATGTGTGCGCGCCAGGGTTGGAAATTAACTTTTCCGCCCACTTGTCACTTTGACTGGTGGATTCAAAGATCTACCCGTCACTCTTTTTTTTAGCAAAATGTAATGACGTATGATAAAAAATCAAGGCTTACAGTATTTAAATAATTGACTATTTTATGAAGGGGATTTCCTTCAACTATTAAAGAAAATATGACATCATGTTCATCTCTGTTTTTTTATTTGAGTTATTTTAGTATTTTGAGGCTGGTAAGAGTTTCCCTTCAGTTATATTCTTAAAGGCTGATTTAGCTGCACCTTAGCTCGACTAAGAGGCAAGAACATTAATTTGTTGTTTTAAAAGTATATGAGCTTATATGACGCGAGTCATCACAATCCTCAAAGGTTTCTACTGGAAAGAGTTTCATTTAGAAAGACGTTTAGTCACTGTGTTCACTGCTCAGGACGTTGTAGCTTCTAACTGAATCTGTGAGCTTTAAAGATTTAATTTTCTCCTGCGTTTGTATTTCAGATGTTGTGTTAAGTTGCCATCGCTGAAAATAAAAGTTTCACAATAAAAGCCTGTCATCGACCTGGAACTTTTATTTTGAAGACCTTGTTGGATATAGAACGTCTTTATTGTCGAGTGAAGGAAGTTTTAGCGGAGCTACGGTTAGCGGTAAGGCTGTCAGGAGTGAAAGTATTGACAGCCGCTCTTTTGACCACTTGTCACCGCCACGCCCCGCTTCTTTCAATCATCTTAGACTTAAGACAGCGAGGCATCGGTTTAAACACCTTCAGCAGGTAGACCAGCTGAAATTGAGACGCTAATCTGGGCTGCGCTCAGCTAAAGAGACACAGAGTCAAGCCATTTCAGCAGATAGCCTATCACTGTAAACACTGACACGAGGAGGAGGCGGAGCCGTGTGGGCCTTATGAACGTCTGACTCTTTTCATAAAGTCAGAGCGCAACAAGCAGGAGACCGGGGATTCATTTAACGCTGTTTGTTGTCACAAAGCACTCTGTTATGTTACTTTAATTTACCCGCCACTGTAGGTTGAACAAAGTCACCCGTCACTGCAAAAAATCACCCGTATTTGGGATGGTTCTCCGCCGTGCGCGATACGGAGAACAAAGGGGAATTGTAAACACGTGACCATGTAGAGACAGAAATTACATGCCATCGTGTAAATAAGATAAAATACTATAGGGCTATTTAGTTTGTTTAATAAAAGGACAAGGTATAGCCTATAGGTATATACCGGCCCGCCAATATAATGGTAGGGGAAACACTGAAAAGTATAAAAGTAATGTATACTGGTCTTTTCAACATACTCCCTGTAATCTGTAATATGAACCCAGTGTGTTTTGGGAGTTGCAGTATATTTATGACACTTGTGGAAAGCATAAAATAATGTGTGAGTCGATATTTATGTACATCTTTAGTTGGCAATGTATGTTTCAATTTTCAGCCGAGGTTATTGAAAGGATAAGACATTAAGATAAGTACGTTATGCAACACTTTTTTTGTTTTTGTTTGAAGAACTTCTGCCATAATCATCAGAATTTTCCCTCCTCCTTTGTGGTGTTTTGATAAGGCAAATGTGGTTGAAGAGAGCAAATATTTAAGGTATCTGCAAATGTGATGCACATCTGTCAAACAGCCCAAGGGTGAACACCAGCACATAACAAGGCAACAAATGCTGATCCGGGACTTCGCTGCGGCAAAATAAAATATGGCTCAAGTTTTCATTAAGGTGCTATTGATTAGCTTTTCCTAGCAATGAATTATGGACAACATTAAATAAAAGGGAAAATATTTTTTATGACTTTGCTTGGGGCATGCCAGATTCCTCCATTGCCTCTTGTATGCTCGCCCTGACAGGCATTTTGTTTTTTTCTTGAATTCTTGTGGCTTTTCTGAGACTTAGAATAAGTAAAAAAAAAAATGTTTCCCCTTTGATTCCTTGATTACCTCTACCATTCTCTCATGTGTTAAACTATTAGAAGCACAGACGACAAAAGAGTTTAAAAATCCTTGGAATAAAAAATAAAAACAACCTTGTTTGTATGAGGACTAATTGAGATTTTTAGACAGATCCCCACTGTAGTGATCGGTTTAACAATGTCCTTTGTTGTCCATAGACTTTCCAATCTTACAGGACAATCCCAAGCCCAAAGCTTCTGCTTGTACCTTGGGAAAGTTATTGCCAGTATAAAGCATGTGTCTACTTGATTACATTAAAAAGATATTCTAGGCAAAGATTCAATATTTACTCAGAGTGACCGGCCATACATTCAGTAATTTTGTTGAAGCCACTCTTAAGAGTGAAAAAAAACGTCACGTGTGAAAAAAAAAGTCTCATTTGAATTGATTTTGTTCTCTTCGAGAATCTTTACATTTTTTTTCATCTCACAGGTTTTTACCTTAGATGACTTGCATTGTACGCCTTCATAAATGCTGCCGCACCCCTACGCTGGAGAATAAGCTAAGCTATTAACGGCTTCCACCCCTTACTATTGTGAAAGCATTCCTCAAAAATTGTTTATCATAAGTGTTCTACTGCTGACTCCGTCTTTGTTGGCCAGTAAGAATAAAGAAAAACACATTCCTCCTTTCAAAAAAAAACAACCTTTTTTCTGTATACATGCTATGTCCCTGCTGTTCTGTATGTGTTGCTGAGGAGTGGGAGGGGGTCCTTTCTTTTTTGAGGGCTGTCATTAAATGCTAACTCAAAGGAAATTAAGAAGATCGAAGTGGTTAGATTTGAAATGTGGAAACTTCTCTAAAACATGAAAACAACTTCAACAAACATTGTTTAGTTGGGTAAAAAAAGCAACATTTTTTCTTTCTTTCTGTCATTCACACCCTCATGTAACTGCAGCATTTACATTCCCTTTGTGCACACACACAATCTTGGCATTAGTGACTTCACTGGAATGTTCTGACTGTTGGCGTTGAAGACTTTTGTGAAAATAATTACATCTCTTTCCAGTATATCGTAGTTCAACCCGTCCGTCCTGTTTTGTCTTCCTGCATGAAATATTGTCTCTTTCTTTACAAGAATACGTTGCAGTGACAGTTTAATCAACTGGAACATGTTTTGTTCCATATGTAGTCCAAGTTGTGACTAATTAAGCACCATGTGGCTAATAAAGATTTGCATTGTTTAAATGATTTTATAATGCAAGTCTTTCAGAGTGTTGTATTTATACCAGAAAAAAGGATGGACACTTCCGTAGTGATAAGAACTCTGACAAAGATGTGCAACAATTCTATTCAACTATTTGGCCTCATTAAATGTTGCCAACAGGTTTGCCCATGCATGTGTTGTAAACAAAGGTATTTGAGTTTTATATGGCAGTATGGAAAAAATATATCATCATTTTTTTAAGGCAGGTTCACGATAGGGCTGGGCGATATGACCTCAAATTAACATCAGGATTAATTGAACATTTGACCTCGAATACGATTAATGAACGATTATTTTGTTTGAGTTTTTTGCCCTCATAGTTCACCAACATGGTCTGTACTGTAAATATGCTCAACTATTAAAGCTGGGATATTGTTTCGAATGAAAGAGTGCATATCTGATGAACTATTTTGTGGTTATTTATTGAATATTTTAAACTGAAATCAAAGCATCTCCTAACATGAAAACGACACATTTTAGTTTTAAAGTAGACATTAACTTCTCTAAAACAGCAGAAAATAAATAACTTGCATTTCTTGCAAACTGTTTTTCCGCAGTGTTTACATTTGACTTCTTTTTTTTTGGTGTCGTCTTCCCTAAAGACAAAATGAGTTTGACTAAAATCTTGAGTTTTATTCAGAGGGGTTGGAACATTGTTGATTGACAGACATAGCGATGACCAAAGTTACTCACTCTCACCTGCCTGCTACCCACTGAACCAGAGGAGAAAGTGCTGCTGATCTGACATCACTTTAAGCAGCACACATGGAAATCAATGATTGTACTGTTCAAAATATTGTTATAGCAACTGAACCGATTTCCGGACCTCGCGGAGCCTTTGTTTCATTCTCGGACAAATGGACAAAATATAAATACCGACAATCGGAGCAACAAATCAGTTACTAGTAGTTAAAAAGAACTACACATTCCACCTTTGAGTTGTATTTACATGTACGACACATGGATCATATTCCACAGGTACAGAGGACACTTTTTTACATGCACTAAACATTTCTTTGTCAGAGTGGTGAGTTAGTCCTCAGTGATTTGAATGACATGTTTTTAAACACAGGGCTGTTTTAAGGAAGTTTACAAGTGAAAAGTGTGACTTTGGTTGTTCATTAAGTTGCCACCTTATGACAATCAAGAAATGACAAGTGTGGTAAAAAGCCGCAGTTCATAGTTAATAGAATTTTCCTTTGGATGTGACAACACTTTACAAATAGAACGTCATGACTGCTAGCTGCACTTCAGTGTTCAGACTGCAGACACTTAGTGCACCAGGTGTTGTGCCCAAGATTTTTCCACAAGACGAATGGGAAAGTGCCATATCCCTTAGACATCCCATTAATACGTCTTATAAGCATCACCTGAACTGAGCACCAAAAGCTCCATTTTACAGCAGTTTCTTGTTTTGTCAGACATAGCTGCCAGTTTACGTTATCAGGTAATTATAGCACTGTGCACACTAGAGTGGCACAAATTAGAAGTTTGGGGGAAGAATCAGTTGGCTGTATGCCCATCACTGACTGTATGGCCTGGACATGATAAACACACAAGCACAAATGCCTGCAAAAAGGCACCTGAAGGCAGCGTCAACATTTTAATGGAAAATTTGATGTCTTGGCTCTGAATGACTAATTTTCGAATCAGGTTTTCTTGAAACCAAAGACGGTTTCATGAAGTTAGTACATAACATTTTATGTTATAAAATTGTGCTTTTTTTTAACGACAAGTGAATCCTGAAGGTATTTTATACAGCAACAAACTAAATGATGCTAGATGATAAAATCTGAATCCTGAAAGTTATCTCAAAACACTTAACAAAAAGAACAGGTCTAGACGTTGCTTTTTTTTCTTCTAGAGAAACCATGCTCCCACCGTCAGATTATGTTCTTACATGTGCCCCTCGGGTCATGTATCTTTTCAAGTTGTGTACTTTTTTCTGTGGCTATTTCATCTTCTTTTAATTAGATTTTGTAAAGAAACGTCATGGAAAATAAAGTATTGAGTCGTTTTTGGTGTGAAAGGCAGAGTCAGCGTTTGGACCTTTCCTGTGATTGTGTTTGATGTGTGAGGAATCATTGGAGACGATTGATGTGGTCCAAAATGTTTGTCTATCACAGATGCCATGAAAGAGACCTAATGGCTGTACTGTATGTTCTGACAGCTGAAGCTCATGATAAGAACTGCATGATAGAGAGCAGTGATTTGTCCTTATTACATGTGGAATTTCCTCCCAGCTGATTGAAGTATCAGCATATTGCTGCCATATTCCTCTCCACAAGAGCCCAAAGTTTTATCACAGTGCAGAATGAAAGGGGCAGAAGAGAGGTTATCAAAGTCACTCGCACTGCCGTTCACTTCTTACTTCTCAGAACAACAGAAAAAAACAGTTTTCATAAAACAGCAATGTTGCAAGCAAATACCGAAATACATACAAGACAGTCTGTGTACACAATACATGTGTGTGCATGCACTGTATGTTTACATGAATCAATACATGCAAAGAAATACTGTATGTTCTGCATTTACAGTGTGATCATGTGGAAGAAAAATAACTATAAGTAATCTAATGTCATTTAGCTGTTCTATGCAAAGTTAATGTAATCCTCTAATGTTTAGTGTAACGCATCAATCATGCAAAAATCTATTGTTGCATTAGCCTTGAAAGAACAATAATAATAAAAATGCTATAATGGTTTTAGCTTCCTTTCCATAAATCACACTTGGAGGCTGGGGAGGGGGGATCTTAACTTGCCACTTCAGCTCATCTGAGCAGTCTAAGGGATGCTGAATACTGATATGATATCGAACAATAACAGGAGCCGCAGTTGGTCACTTTCAACCTGAAGTGGTTTGAAATACTGCGTTACACAGTCAGTGGCTGCTTCTTACAGTAGTTGACCCAACACCTTCTGCAATGACATAAAGCAGTTTTCTGTTCAATAGCCACTCAACGCAGGACTGTAAATCAGCAGTAAATGCATAAAAACAGTGCAAAGTAGAAGATTTACTGCAACAGTGCCAATCCTTTTAAACAAATATTAAAATAAGACCCAAATCAGGTGAAACCTCATTTAACAGGTCATGCTCACTTCAGTTTTGAGTTAGCGGGGGTAGCTGACAGGCTGTCGAAATTTACATCCATATTAACAATTGATTAATAACACAGTCTTCACTCTTGAGACGGGTTGTGGTCTTAGTGTATATGTCTTTGATGTATGAGCACAATGCAAATAGTATCAACACACGATTGGAGCCCAGATTTTCTCTCCGATGGTTAAACAGCACTTTAGGTTGAATGTAAAAAAACAACAGCAAATCCCCTGTTAAATAATGTATCAGCATGCACAAAGTCACATAGCCAAACACATACATATAGAAAGAAATGTTGAAGAGCACAGCTTTTAGCTTTGATAAGTGGAAGTGCATTTCTACCATGTGGTGGTTTCAACCTGGGACCTTTACAAGTGGTTGTCAGAGGAGTGCTTAGAGTACTGCCTGAAGAGGCTTTACGATTTCACAGAGAATACTCTCTTCCGAGGAAGTGGGTGGAGAAGATAATTCTACAAAAGAGGAGGAAGAAAAAAGAAAACTGGAGAATTAATAAACCTTTTTAGTCGGCATAATCATTCATTTTGAACCTAAACTGAACAGAGCAACAAAACAAATCATTTTTGGGGAGAGAATACATGTATTTTAATGCCCTCAAGCAAAACTAATTAAAGACGACACCTCATTTACATAAATAAGCATTATAATTTGCATGCATGCACAAGGGAATAGAGTCAGAAAAGAAAGCAATATTTTGCAGTCTGCTAATTTCATTTTATTCAGGATTTAAGCTTAATAAAGATTCATTTTGGAGGGGAAAGGAAAATAATCAAAGGGGAAATTTGAACTATCTCCAAAGATGCAGCAGCCTTCTATTGAAAGGGCTCTTTCCGAGTCACCAGATGACTCCTAATCTGGAGTGGCACTTCCTGGCTCAGCTCCAACACCAACTCCTTGAAAGGTAAAAAAAATTTTAGAGCCCAATTTATTAGTATGCAGCTCTGGCATCGGGTAGAGAATTAATGGCGGTGACTGATAATGACTGTAATCGTGGCACAAATGGGGTGTTGAAATAGCAAACAACGGGCACAAGGCATGTAATGGGGATTTTATTAATTACCCGAGGTCCCTAGCATGAGCGGTCTCCAGGATTTACTGTGGCCATGCCAGCCGGTCGAGGAGGGGTCGGCTAGTCTAATCTGACAATGAAAGGGTCACTACTGAGACTGCAGCGGGAGCAAAAGGGAGTAACATGCTACGTTGAAGCAAGTGCTTTAAAACTGCTACAAATACTATGACAACTACTGGTATTCAAGGGAAGTGGGGTTGTGTTTATTGGCTTACATTTTAGTGTTTGGGTCATTAAATATCAGAATACATAAGGAAAGTATCTGTAGGTGGTAGAGAACAAAAAGAAGCAGAAAGGGAATGTTTTTCCACCCCAGATACATTTAGAAAGTTTTTCCTTTTTCTACAAACTATTTGAAAAATTAAATGCAGTCAGCTTCACTGGAATAATCTCTCTCTCTGTCTTTGATGGCAATTTGAAAGAGAAATCAACATATGGTAGCATTGTCAGGTAGGATAGCCCATCACACATCAACTCATCAACAAGAGAGGATTGATTAAAAGTCCTCTTTATTACTCACTGAATCCTTAATGGACACTAGACTTTCAAAATGGAAGAAACAATTAGAGTTTTACTGCTTTGTGGGCACTACTGATTTATATAAATCACTGCACGGGTGTAAATTTTCCAATAAAAGACCGAACCACTCCTAGCATACATAATCAACATGTCCTCATACAATCTCTTTAAAATAGTAGGACTCAACAGTCATGAAATGTTTTACTGTTTCTATATGCTTTATGATCGCTTATCCCCAAAAATAAATATCTCCATTCAATCAAGCATAGTTACAACTACTTCTAATTCAGTCTCAATACAAAAAAAAATCATTTGTGGTTCACTCTTGGTCAATTCCCACCAACGCATGAACCCTGGCCTGACTTTGCTCACAAGTCTGTCCCATCGTGTGAGTACACTGTGAACACACTCTGATTTTGAAAGCCTCTGATTGGTATACATTTGAAAGGGAGGTTTATCAACATCAGTGTTTCCCACACTCCAATTGATTAAAGTCCTCCTGGGTTCTATGTGAGATCCAACAGCAGTTTCCCAATGTGTGGATGCTCAGTTCAGAACAGACCCGCACACTTCAGGCTGCACATGATCTGCAGAAATACAACTTTTCTCAGTTTCACCTCCCTGTATTTGTATTTATCATGCAGGTGTCAGCTGGTGGTGACAGGTGACAACAATCAGAAATCAAACAAACTCTGTTACAGAGCGCTGCGTTCGGTCCAAAGCGTAAAAGTTACTAGATGTAACTCCAGTTCTATGAGTGTGTGCGTAGCAATCTAACAGGCTTAACTACCGGTTTACCCTTTGAGGCTCAACCAGAACTGAAGATAAAGCCCCTAAACACACACGACTCCTTTGGTGTTTCCTCTGACTACACGGCATGCACTGCAGCAACCAGTGCACAGACACACACATCTGTTAAATGAAAGGTGTGTGTGATTTACATTGTCAAAGCTCATAGTAGACAAAGAATGTGTTCCTGTAAATCAATGCAAACAGACAGATTTATTTTTCTGTTGTTGTAAAGTTGAAGTCCCTGCAGGGGGGTAACACATACTGTAATTGAAATGATGCAGCTTTTCATATTACAGCCAGTTGTACTCAGATTTTTAAAAGCACTTTCCAAATAAAAAGGGAGTCCAAGTTTCTCTATCTGCTTGTATTTTCATTATTTTATTATTTTTCATATTTATTTTGTGTACATGTTACTTTTGTAAATACATCTTAACTGTATGTTTTTATTTACTTACCCTATACTCCCATAAACTGTCCTATACCCTATTCATCTGTAACTTCTACTGTACCTCTAGCACACACTCCATCTTACACACATTTAATCTTTAATGTATATTACTGTAATGTCAATAATAAACCATAAATGGACACAACTAAGACGGGTGACTTCTTAACAATAACATATGCTCATATTTGTACTTGTAAATATGAATTAATAATATCAGAGTGAGTGCTCATGGGTGGAGGAGTGAAAAGCTCTGCAGTAAGTCACACAGAAGAAACGCGTTCTTTCTTTTGGTTTAAAAGAATAATTCTGAAAAAAGTGTCTTCAGATAGAGCCATGCAAATTTGATTATCTGCCTCGAGTGACATCACTTGTCCCAGCTGATAGTGAGGTCAATGTAGGCAACATTTAAAAAATTGCACTTAGCCAGATCTCTGTTGCCTGCTTCTCATCTTCGCTTGAGGCTAACAGCTTGAGGCTACTTTTAGCTGCATTGTGGGTAAACCCTGTAGCAGATTTTGACAAGGAAAAAGAAACTGTGGTACAAGAAAAGATATTTCTGGTTTTGTTCCTCTGTTTTTATTCTTAAAAAAAAAGATTTTAAGTTTGACATTTTTATGGGAGTGCAGCGCTTAAATGCTAGGACACGACCCCTTTTGTCTTGAGAAAAATACGACAAAATGTGGCTCATTATCAGCAGTCAGTGCAGTCTGAATAGGACATTTAAACAAAGTATGGAGATGTAAAAGATTGTTTGTCTTGATTTGAACTAAATGAGTTAAGCGTACAGAAAAAAGGGTTAAAAGAAGACACACACACAAACACACACACACACACACACACACACACACACACACACACACACACACACACACACACACACACACACACACACACACACACACTGCAACAGACAGCTGGAGTAAATCCAACAGTGGTTCAAAGTCTTTGAAAGCATTAATAAAAAATGAATAAAACAGATCTGGATTGATTAAAATGCGCAGTGTCTATAATCCACAATGTAGTAACCCTGAAAACACAAGCACTCTGCCTTTCTAATAAGACAGTAATTCACATCACTATACAATGGGAGAGAATCTTTAAAAGCTGGCTATGTTTCTGTCAGCAAGACTCAAGGAAAAAAAAAATCTAACATAACAAAGTAAGGTGGGCCAGCTGCACATTGCATTTATGGGCCGGGTAATGATGAACCTGAATGCCTTTTTGCTCGAGTCACATTGCGTGACAAAGGTGTGTGTATGTTTTACAGTATATTTATCTCATTCTCATGCCTGAGGGCAACTGTTGGTAACATAACCTGAGAAAATCTCACTATTCAGGTTCACTTTTTCTCTTTTTGTCTCGCACTCGCTTTATTAAATGAGCAGCTTTGCACAACTTTCAAAACCTCCGCTGTTTTTATATATACTTTTGGAATACATAACCTCAAATCCACAGATCATTTTGTACCATTAAGGATTCCTTTGTGTACTGCTTAACTTTTTAATACAAGAAATGTGTTGACTGTTGAGGCTGTGTGTCAAAAGAAACACACTTTATCCTCGGTCTGAGTTAATAAGACATCATTGTCAACAATGAGAGAAAACTTTACACCGTGTAAATGTCTTAGAAGATGAAATACCTTCTGATCTATTGGGCAAGACATTCACAGTCAGTGAACAGTTAACACCCTCAGCACCTGTGTTTGCTGTTTTATCACCTAAATCAAAATATGCACTTTTACAGAACCTTCCCTCATTCACATGTTCTGACAAGGATTTCACAAGTGGCTTGGCTCAAGGTTATGTTCATACTATAACTATGTGCTTTGGTATACCTTGATTGATTTACACATTTTTTAAAGAGGCAGTTGAACAGTTGAAATAGACTACAATAGAAACATGTTGCAGAATGTCTTTTAATTGTATTCAACATGTTTCTTCCACATGATTTATTTGACTACACAATATTATGAAAGATCTATTGTGTTTACTCATTTATGAACATTCAGACATGTGTGTATGTTTCAAACCCCTAAAGATCTTTTATGAAATGTTTGTTTAGCCTTTTCAATTCAATACAAAATCTGTGATTGGCATATCCTGTCAAACTCTTTGTAGCATGGCCAACCACTTTGTGATTTCCATTCCCAGAAGAAGTTTTCACCTTAAAGGAAACAACATGTCTGAGCCAAATATAGGAAAGTGTATACCTAAGTTACTGGAAATAAAAGTCATCTTGTTGAAGAGTTTTTTCGCCCTAATAACCTGTTTCATGGGTGTGTAAATTTTTTCCAAGTTGTGCGCTCATGTGTAAAAAATGTATTGAAAACGTCTTGCCGTAACAAATCAAAACCTGTTTTTACATAGTGTTCTAAATATTTCAGAAATATCTGCCTCCATCTGAAAACACCCATTGAATGTCTCTCTCCTGTTTTTATTTGTGTTCCTTTTTTGCCCTGCCTCTGAGCTGAGAGCGAGAGACTTTGAAACCAAAGTTGGCAACATTCCTCGACTGTGACACACAAAAGTATCACCTTATTGCTCGCTTTTTGAAAACATGGAAAACACAAAGAGGTGAACCAGATGTTCAGGTTCTGATCTGAGGACAGATTGCGTGCGTTACCAGAAAAGTGTACGCATGAATTACCTGAACAAATGGTAATAATGTACTTTCAAAGAAATGTTCAATTTTTCTGCTTAAATTTAAAGCAGTTATTACCTCTTTAGAGGAGGTTCTGTTTTGTTAGAAGGTTGTTTGTCAGTTTGTGAGAAGAATTACAGAAACACTTGTGAGTGTAGCACGAGTCAAGGATCTCTTTGTTATAGTTTCAGACTCACAACAAATAAATAATATAACAATTATGTCTTCAGTTATGTTAAAGTTAAGGTGTCCATCTTTTTGCATCTATTTGCACAAACCGTTGACTATCCTTTTGTCTAGACGTGTTCTGAGTCATTGCTGTGAACATTCTGTTTCCAAACTTTGTTGATCTTGAACTTTTGCCACTTCTAAATCTGTGCCAGAAAAATACTTTTTTCTAGCGTAATCTACCAAAATATCTGCGTACAGAACAACAAATTTGAAGGTTTTGTAAGAATTTCCTGAATCATTCCTGTATTTAAAAAAAACAGCAATAGGCGTTTAAATGAAATTTAAAGTGCTCCATACATTTTTGTGTGTTTCGGAGGAGATCCCTCTGTGTTCCAGAGGTGTCTGAGACAGGCGTGTTGCCTCACCTGGTCTTGTATTTACCTCAGATGGTAGGATTAGGAAGCAGCCATGTGGAAGATATGACTCTAATCCATAGTGCCTTTACTTGGCACTCAGACATGGTCCTCGGCTGCACTTCCGCTCTCATAAAGGTAGAGCTACGCCCTTAAGGAATACAGAAATATCAACAGCATTTTGAGAGTCTCGGAGTGTGATACAACGATATTTTGACAGCCATGTGGGCTGCAGTTCTCCTCGTGGAGGAAAGTCGCCGTTAGGCTGTATGGGGATCAGTGAGAAGGGGAGTTAAGACGGTGTCTTAAAGTGTTTAGCAGTCATCAAGCAGTTCAATTATTTGGATGCATCAGTGCATGATTTATTGTCAAACCCAAGCACACTGCACTTTAGAGTTGGGTTTTGTCTCTAAAATGGCACATTTTGTCATTTTTCCCTAAACATTTTACGAAGTAGATAAATCACGAATGAAGCCTCCACGTTTAAAGAGTTTCTGTTGTTTGCTGTCTGTCCTCTGTCTCTTTCATATTCAAACACTTCAAAGCTCTTTTGACTAAACTTCTAACAAAATATGTAGCTTGATTAAGAGGGCATGGTCCACTTGAATTATTATCCATATTTTTGTACACATCCTCATTATTTCAACAAAATGTCATCGTCTCTGTAAAAGTTTCTATCGTTTGTGTTTTTGGTCCGAGAACTTGCTCTTGATGCTGTAACCACATCACCATCTCCATCACGAAGGCTACGACGCTAAACTCTTATTTATTCAATGTGCTGATAATTAAGCCATTCTCATTAGTGACATAATTGGAAATGTAATTAGCAATAGTAATAGTTATAGCATTTAATACCCTTTCTCTTTAGTTATCAGACTCATTCAAACCAGTAATTAGCAGTCAGAAGAATTTCATACTTTTGTCCTAATTCATTTTATTTACCAATTATTTCTGTTGTATTAAATATCAATAAGTTATTGCTACATTCATTTAGATTTTGAGATCAACAAACAAACACTTCTCTGTAGAATAAAACAGTTCATCACTACTCTGTCTGGATTGTTTCTGCTCATCCTGAACGTGATTAGTCAAACACAAAAAGAAAGATTGGAGTTATTTGGAGATGTTGTCTTGATTTTAAAGAAACACAAAATGTTAACATAACACTTGTTTAAGATGACATGTGTGATGAAGAAGAAGCCTCCCTTATTACTTCGACTTGAAACAGCTTCAGACAAAAATGTGAAATGTCACAGCTGCATGAAAAGAGTGTTTTTTTCCTCGTCTCTGAAGGACTTTTAGATTTTACACCAATCTGTTTGCACGTAGATAGAATGCTTTCCGACATACATTTTTTTTCTTCAACAAAAAAAAGTTTGTTCAAATGTATCATTAGAAATAAACATTTTTGGATGGTAAACGTGTTTTATGTCTTTTAACAGGAATCAGATGGAGCAGGAGTGAGCTTGGGCAAGAGGCCATAACTCCTCTGTGTATTCAGCCCCAGGACAGTCTCTTCAACAGTACGGTGAGTTTGAACATATATGTATACATATAGGTATTTGTTTATTTAATGGTATAAAGTAGAAACGGAGACAGAATTGGTTTTCCATTAATACAAGATAAATCGAAGTGATTGATTACTTAAATTTATGGCCAAACAATTCATACGCTTTTTTTTTTAACTTAGTGTTTCTGTCATTTGGAAATAAATAACTAGATCGTCAACTTTAGTTTACAAATCACATGGTGTGGCTTGTGATTGATGCAGTATTGGTGCGCCTCTGCTCCATGTTGAAGTTGCGCCTCTGTTTTCTGCACAGCTTAATTGTCTCAAGCATGCACACAAGCATGCACAACACACACAAGTCATGATACCCAAAGGCCTAGATTAATTAATCTGTGAAAACCCTCGAGCAGAGAGCACTCGACAGGTGCCTGTTTGCTTTGGTATGGGACTTGTTTTTGGCAGAGGTGCAGCGGCTCATTATAAATCCATAATTAAGTTACAGTTTCATTTTCCCTTTTAAAATACTGTCATTTGGCATCAACATGGCTTAAACTCTGATTCTGTTAAGTGCACTCTTGGCTATAATACTTTTTTTTTTTTGCTCTACTCTTCGTCAAGAGTGGTACTATAACAGATATGTGTATGAGAGGCTGAGAGTGATACTGTGTGTCACTCACTGGTTGTTATCCTGTGCCTCCTACAGGTGTTCTTGTTTTCAACTTGCTGTAATTCCTAAAATCTCCTGATTTGTTCTTAATCCAAAACAAGCTGATTGGCATCCCCCCTTCTGTTCCCCTTTGTAACTCAGCACAAAAACAAACATCACGCCCTCCTGCTGGCTGGAGGGATGGTCCTCCGAACCCCCACAGCTCAGTTCATCCCGTGTTAGGATGTGTTGGATGTGCTAAGTGAATGGGACCGAGTGGCTCTCTCAGGGCAACGTCTGTTATTTAGAGTCACCTGCCAGCTAAGAGGGAGGGTGAGATGCACAGCAGGGGCTCTGAAGGATGGATGAGCAGCGCTGTGGAAGAGAATATCCCTGCTCGCACGGTGGTCAGACTGAATGAAAGCCACCAGCATAGTGGCAACGTATGCCAAGAGCTTGCTCAAGCTAACAATGCGGCTTGTGGAGGGGCAGGCTGGAAAGGAAATTGGGGTTAACAATATTGTTACATAATAATCAGAGCTTGTATGTGCACATGGGACATGAAATGTTAAATCCTTCAATAGAGAAGCACGATCCACTTTTTTCAGTTCCGATTCTGATATTTTTTCCGATTTTTATTTTACTCATAATTGTTATTGTTGGTTTTATGTGTGAGGCTTTATAAGGCTGTAGGAAACCCAGCAGTACATTTTTTTTTATTAAGAAAGAGAAATCAAAATTAAAATTCTTCCAAGTAAATTATTTTGAACTTTGTGCTGGCTTCACATACAAACAGGTAGCATTAATAACTGCAAGGTTTTCAAATTCAATATTTTAAACTGAAGTACAAGAACTGTTGAGTTCAGTCTGAATGTTTTTGAGACTGTTTGAGCTCAGAATGTTAATTGTCTCATCTCAATCATTCCATAGGCGAGGATGTTTTTTGTTTTAATGACCTACCTTTCAAAATGGAGGCAGAAATACAGTTTTGGTGCCCCAAAGATTAAGCAAGAACATTACTAAAAGGCTATGAAACATTGTAAACTCCACCATCATTAGCCTTCTGTCACTACACAATGTGCTTGAGTCAGTACTAGCTGCAGAAGAAAATTCAAACTCAAGAAACATTCTGAAAATGCATGCGATTTGTTTTAGTTTCAAATAAGCATATATAATTAAATCCTGTGATCGGACTTAACATAGTTATTACTTCAGCTCCCAGCTTTGATGCTTCAGTGACAGCAGGAGCTCAGAAATGGTGAGGAAAGTAAGAATGCAGTAACCACTTGCTGTTCTGTTTCTTCTACACCTGCACACATTGAGATGTTTTTGGAACTGTTACTGTGTTTTTCTTCAGACTGTAAGAGTATGAAACTTAGTGTCCCTAATGGGCCATTGCATGGTGTATTTGGTGGCCCCATTGATCGACCAATGCTTAACTTCCATCCCTGATGGTATTACTCATCTGTGTTTCTTTTGGTACATTTTTATTTAACATGGAGGAAGAAAAAAAACCTTTAAAGTTATAGTGATGTAATCTGTGCTGCAGAAAGCAGCAGTGTTTTTAGTTTTGATAAATGACATTATTCATTCAGTTCAACACTGTAAAGTTTTAATACAAATAAAAAAAACATCATAGTTCAATCTCAATTCAACAATACCTCCATAAACACTCTACAAGTGAATTGTCTAGTCAGCAGCTGGTAACAAGTCTTTTCCCAGGTACTAATTGTACATTACAGTGAGGGTCTTAAGGCTGGTTTTCACAGCCCATGCATTACTAGTGAATCTCACCGCTTTCCTTTACTCTTTCCCCCACTGTGCTTTGCCCAGGGGAGGAGCGCCTTCTACGTGTTGTAATAAGGGTAGCTGATATAATGAAGGTCATTGTAATCAGAGCTAATGTGCCAAGGAGTCAAGACACTGTAGCTTTATTTGCCAGCAAGGCCCGGCATTTGGTACCCATGGGGATCAGGCTGATAGTGTTATCTTTGCTAACCTGACTTTAATACAGGCCTTGCTCCGCTGTTTGTGTCAGTGTCAGAGCTGAACTTTTCCCAGTGATCCCTTCAATGTGTGGATTGGTATGGATTGGGCTCCACTTCGCTCCATCCTGGTTAAATCCCATCCCAAGGTGTTTGACTTCTCTCAGTTCACACACTGTATTTAAAGAGCCGTGTTCCCTCTCTCTGACTGCCTGACTTGGAAAACAGACTGAGCTCACATAGACTGCAATTGAATGCACTTGACATAGAAACATTACATTGGCGTCTGCAGAGGGCTGGCTCGTAAGAGATGACCTCTAAATCTAATCCTGTCCCTTAGGATATGCAAATGTCCTCAGCTCAAATTTGATTTGTTTTTGTCAGTTCAGGACACAGCAGTTTGTTTACAACTGTTATTCAACGCAGAGGTAAAAAACATTGGTGCGCACACAAAGCTTTACTTTAGAACACGTTTCACAACCTTGCTCACAAGACTGTTTTGATCTAGGCGTCTGTTTTTACATTTGTCAGAGAATTTGGCATTGACATTGTATTTCCTTAATGAATCATTTTGTGTGTCTAGATGAAAGACACATAACGTAGCTATCACAAACAAGATGGATGAGATGATCCAACTAGAGAATTGAAGGGTGAACTGTACTGACTGTATTTATTTTTCCTTGGGGTTTTGCAAATATGGGCAATCAATGAATTAAACACGTGATTTGTTATCAACAAAGGAGTTGTAGTCAAAACTTGAATGGTCACCTCTGAAACTACAGTTATAAAAAATGGTCTTGGTCATCATTTCTAGTCAAAGAGAATTTGGCATAATCAGTGTGATGACCCGTATATGACTTCATATTCATCAGGATACTGAAGTCCAGAAAATCAGATACAAAATAATTCTCTATTGGGAATCCTGTGCAGAACTTGAAGGTTGATTACCATATCTCTTAGTTTTTATACTTGTCTTTTTAATGTGCCGCTTTCTGTGAGAAACATCAAAGGCCGTTTTTCCTATTCAACTGAGCACATCCAGGAAAAAAAAGGCTACCCATATCTAACCCCATGCAAGTCCCCTGGTCCCATCATTCAAACTTCCAAGCCTCTCTTTGTGGCTTCCTAGAGGACCACGGTGAAATGATCTCTTTTGTTTCGCATCATTAGTTCCATCTGTTGTGCGAGCAGGCCTGTCTGTTCCGGAGCATGGCAACGTGATGGTCGCCAGGGGCGATTGGAGACGCTACCGTCCTGGTGGCTTGTGGCTCGACCTCCGCCACCACCATCGCCTGGTCCGTGATCCCGATGACACTCTTGCACTTGCTTGTCTGTTTGAACTTATTTATTCATACATCTAAGGGGGAAAAAAAGCACACGAGTGCTTCCTGTGCATAAAAACAGAGTTAATTTAGTTGTCTTTTGATCGAATACATTTAAATCTGCTATCAGCTTATAAAGTCATGATAAAGCAGCAAGATTATTTTAAAATAACATTTTCATCTCACTTTAAGGAGATAATAAAGAGTAAAATATTCTTAATAACCCCCCATGTCCAGTCTTTGTCAAAAACAAGCAGTAACAGGTCCGATTTGTTTGCTTATTTTCTTGCACTCGGGTGTAAACGATGCAACAAACAGATGTAGCATTTTCTCTCAACAAGGAAATATTTTATTCATGATTTACATGAATGATAAATCTTCAGAAAGTCTTAGCGCTGATGGGCATACACAATTTTACATCTGTCTTCCTCAGAATAATTAATAGCATATCAAAACACTCGGGACATAGTGTTGGATTTTTTTCTCTCACTTTATTGGATCTAATTACTTCTTTAAAAGCGAAGCATTCTCTGAAGAAGACTGGAATTATAAACATGATAAACAATATGCTCTGCTGTGGTCATATAGGAGAAAGATGCAGGACAATGTAGTTCTTGCTAAGATCGCTTTTTGTCCTATCTGTGGGAAATCATGCAATCCCCCCCACCTAAGACAGGAAAATGTGGCCTTATGTTTTAATTATAATTCCTAATCCCCAAATGAATAATTCCATAATGTCTCCCGAGTGAATTGCTCTGGCCTTATCACCGTAGTGTGAATGTACAGCACAAGGGCATCTGTATGCATGTCAATGTGGAGATCACCAGATCATTTTCATTAAAGACGGAGTCATCAAAGGTCATAGCCATCCAAATGACCTAACCTTGCAATGTAACACCTGGGTGTAAAAGTGGACTCATCCTATCTGCGGGGATGGGTGTAATGTACCTCTAATGTATAAAGTGCGGAAATAAAATAAGAGTTATAGGCTGGTGGAGGAGGCTCAGTGTGGGCTAGAGAAAACTGTAACTCTATAGGGTGAAATAGCTGTGTTGGTATCACCCGAGGTGACAGCCTATTGCCAAAGTGCTGTATTTGTTGGAACCTTTATGAAATAAAGTCTGTGAAAAAGGCCAATATTCAGTTTGAATTGATTCCTGGAAAACTCCAGAAGTGAATATGCTTTCATTTTGATAGTATTACTATGGACAGAATGTGTTGTGTCAGTTTCACCTCGCCATTACTTTGCTCCATTAAGGCAAAACCGACTGATTTTATTTTTGCTCAGTCTATTTTCTGTGATAAAATGAATATGAGAGAGCTTTATTAAGTCTGAGTGACACCTAAAGCTGAGAGCCAGCAGGAAAATAAGTCATGTGGGATCTAGTTTCAGTTCATTTTTGCTCAATTCCCATCTCCTGATCAAATACTGCACTTTCCAGTAGAGGCCTAATGGGAGTGTCAAGTTCACTAAGGCCCTCTCTCTTCCTCTCACTCCATTACCTGATAACAGCACTGGTTTTGGCACTTATTTTCACAGTGCAGTTAAGCTACACTTGTGCTGTTCACATTTGTACAGCGCTGTAATAGAAGCTATGTTGAGGCCATTTTATTAATTTCTACAAATCTTCCCTGTGTGTGTGTCCAAGTTGTTGTGGGCACTGACCCATCTCATTTTCTTTCCTAGACTCTATTTTAACTGTTCTTTTTAGCAAAGCTTTGGAATACTGCTCCTCTTTAAGCCAAACAAACATGACCACTGATGTCTCGGGTTCAGAGCCTTTCAAACAACCTTTCAATAAAACAAGCTCAGCTGTGAGACATACAGGATCTCTCATGCTGGGCAGCCCCGCTGAAAGTACCTCCCTCCTGTTTCAAAGCCATCAGCTTTTGGTTCCCCTATGAGAGCCAGCGTTATCCTGCAGGGTTTATTTAAACTTGTTGGGATGGTCTTTTTTTAAACAGATGGTTATGTGACATTTAGTCAAATCTCACTAACTATGCAACCCATTTTTTCTATAGGTGCCAATGTCCAATGAAAGTGATATTGAGTGTTGTATTTGATAAAGCCTGTGTGGTACTGGGCAGACCACACCTGCACCTCATCTTCCTCTGGCATAAGTTTGTATTACTGATTCTGAGATTGCTTGAAGGCCTGCTGTATTTGCAAGACTCTAAACACTTTGGGTGCAGTAACCTGAAAGATGAGAGTAGGAGCAAAAAGGGGGAAGGAAGGAGCAAGACAAATGACAAGAGTTTACCAAGGCAGCTTGATATTGAGGTCTCCAGCTTGTTTTCATTGACCTTTTCTCTCATCTTCCCAATATTTTTCTGCAGTATAAGAAATGCCACTTAAATAAATGTCATTTGACCATCTTTGGTTTCAGTGTCACACATTGACTTGTGGTTTATTCATTCATATGGATAATGTATCCATTCTGGCAGTTTTATTGCATGACCTTACTGTGTATATACAGTAGCTGCATTTTACTGAATGTATGAACTTGCTGTGCATCCTTCTTTTAAACACTCCTCCTTAACTGCCTCCTAAATCGTCAAACTGGTCGGCCTCAGTGTGTTACTTTTTTGTACCATCTAGGGAGGACAACGATGCTTTGGCTAAGACATTATTGGACCATTAAACGGCTGCCCCTCCCTCTCTCAAGCACTTTTAGTTCTGTATAAATGCATCGAAATTACTTCCAGTGGGGGGTGGTGCAAAAAGACCACTGGAAAGGCTACTTATTCTCTTAATGATGTCTTGTCCTCTTAAAAGTCGTCATCTTCATTCACAAATGGATGAGTACGGCAGAGGAGCACCCCAGGGACTGAGGTCATCCAAACCTTCTAGTCCCGGCACAGGAAGTTACTTTCTATGAAATGAGGCAGGACAGTTTTGATTAAAAGTTGAATTTGTTGACGGGGTGGGGCAGAGTGCATTTCAAAATACCACATGGTAATTATTGTGGGTGTTGATTAGTTCTAAATTATTTTTGATTAGTTTGCTGCCCACTTAAAGCTGTGGCAGGAGAAACACTGTAACCACAATAAATGTCAAAGCTGGATCCTTTACTGACAGAGGAAAGAGATCTTTATTATTCCAGGCTTCTATGAACTTTTAGCTTCAACTTGTGGAAAAAAAGGTTCTTTGTATTGAAGCACGCATTGTGTAAGAAGTTAGAAATGTTTCTCATGAAGATAATCCTTCCATTGGCGAGCTCAGTCATTCATCTACCAACAGCTATCTATTATAGTTTGTATTATGGTTGCATTAATACATTTTTGATGAATTGAGATTTTTTGACAAACAGCAAAAATCAATGTTATTCTTTGTCTTCTTTATTGTTGAAGGTAAGAGAGCATCTCAAACAACCTTCAAAAGCAGCATTTCAGTAGTACAACACAAAAACTCAAAAATATTCACATTATTGGTCCCCACAATAATATAATTATTATACTTCAAATGTTAGCAGTCTTGTCAAAAGCAGTCTTGTCAACCTCTGTGTCCCCATAAGGCATTATGGGAAAGTGTAACACTGAGATAAAGCACGATTGCAGCAGTTTGTAAATGATAAAATTTCCATGTGACCTAAATCAGATAAACTGACTTCAGTCAAGATTACAACTCATGAAGTTTTTACATTATACTTTGTCCATTTCATAGAAGAGTCACACATCACCATTTTGGATTTTTTTCTGAAACTATAAGATGATAAAAACACACATTTTAATACACTTTAATGTAAAAGATTATGTCAGTTTTGGAGGTAAAGGCCCATGAGAAAAAAAAATACCACTGTGGCATTCATTTTCTTCTTGATCCCAGCACCTTTGGGCTGCCTACGAGCACACATCAGGCGGGCGAGGTGTACTCAGTGATATACATGACATGCGTCTCTAAGGACCCTCTGATTTGTATAATATCCTTCACACAAGGTCATAGCAGTGCCTACGTCTTTGAAGACAGAGGAAAGAGAACATGTTCCCCCTTCATTGTGCCTGTGGAAAAGAACAAACGTGAGATCACGGTGTCGAGGGGCTTCCACTCTTCAAAGTTGATATGAATCAGACATGAAACGTTTTAGATAAAGTGATACTTATCTTGATTCTTGGCGCCGTCCGTTGAATAGACAGAGTAACGCATGGGGAAGCTGAATAGCTGTGTTTTAGTGTGAAATCCTGGGGAAACGTATCCATCTGGTGTATGAATAATTTAGATGGCTCAAGTTGGTTCCTGTTGCTGTTGTGTTTGCGCTCAGCTTTCTCTCCAGGCTCATCACCCCCCCACCACCACCACCACCACAACCACCATCCCTCCCTCCTTGACATCACTCCAGAGGCTTGTTTGTGATGCTTAAAGGGAAGTTGAACCACATGAGGAATCATGGGGAGGAGAGACTCACTTTTCCCTCTCTGCTGTCTCTCTCTCTTCTGTCTTTTCTAGATCTATTTAAACCTCAGATAAACAGTTTAACACCCATGGACACTCACACACCTTCTAAAACACCAGAACACATGCTCACCAGTGAAAGACAATGTAGATACAGAGAAACGATACATGTGCTGTGTAGTAAACATACAGTGCACCTTGCACACCTTTGAATTTAGAACAGCTGTGATTTCAATAACTACCAGTAAATCTGTACATTAGCATCGGATTAATAAGACTGGATGCGACCGGTTATAGATTTTTACATGGTACTTTAAATGCATTATGCAGCACTTTACAGAGATGCATCAGCATTGGTGAAGGTTCCTCTCATAGTGGAGGAAGTTTTTAGTGGATTAAAGTGCTGAATTGGCTCACTGACCCCCCAAGCAAGCACACACTAACGCACATTCACGCACACAAAATGACCCTGTGTTGTTTTTTTAAACCAAATTTACATCTCATCATTCCAAGTGCAAACACAGAAATAAACAGTTACACATTTTACTCAAAAAAAGCACAATGAAAAGTAGCATTGTGTTTTTTGACACATATAAGGAACACACATTTAACAGGATGGCTATACCTTCCCTGCATCTATTAAAATTACTTAAAAGATGGAAACATGCTCAGGTTGAGTTGTTTCCTCTGGTGTAGTTCAGCCCC
Source organism: Tautogolabrus adspersus (assembly GCA_020745685.1). Classification (NCBI taxonomy): domain Eukaryota; kingdom Metazoa; phylum Chordata; class Actinopteri; order Labriformes; family Labridae; genus Tautogolabrus; species Tautogolabrus adspersus. The sequence continues at coordinate 12,507,944 of CM036547.1, read as the reverse complement.
TGCCTTTAAAGGAACCCGTCAGGATAAGGGAGGAGGGGGGCATTAAGGAATAGGAGGAGAGAAAGACAGAGAGAAAGAGAGGGAGGGAGGGAGGGAGGAGGAGGGGGATGTGACAGGCCCTTGGAATCTCAACCTCTCTCTCCTGGCGCCCGCACTAATCAACCCCTGTAATTTATGCAGAAAATATGATTTATATTTAATTTCACTACACTTGCATTGTTAATTTGAGATGTAATTAACGCGTCGCCACGGCAACTAATTTCTCAATGCCGTAAATTATCACCGCCTTTTCATCAAAATTCAGTTACTTTGGCTCCTGTGTGCAATGTTGTGATGCAATTAGGTTACCAAGGCAACCCCAAAGTGTTAATTTTCTTTTGTTTTATTGAAGCGAGGCAGAAGTTTTTATACCACAAGTCATATTCACTTTTTTGGTGAACAAAGAACTCGGTTTTTACTCTTCAAAAAGCATGTGTGTTAAATGATGCTGCCATGCTGCATTTGAACACAGGTATGCAATGCTACATGCTGCTTTTTGAAACTCTTGTTATATTGTTGTGAGGTGAGTGATCACTGAGAACGTCTGCTATTGCAAGTGGAGGAGTTGCAAACTTGTCCTCTGGGACAGGGCATATTTGTCAGAGGGAATATAAAGACATGAGAAATGTTCAGTTTTAAGAGAGCCTGCTCTTTCTCCCCCAAACATTCCCTCCTATCTCTATCTGTTCTTCTGTGTCATACATACAAACACACACACACACCACAGCACATTTCCAGTGCTTGCAGTCCTTTTATTCCCCCAACAGTGAATGTGAAATGACTCAATATTTTAATCAACTGTATCTAATTTGCACTCCAGCAGAAGATAGGGCCACATGTGTGCTGTTGTTGCCCTTGCTGGCACTGAGTATGCCCACTGGATGCCTCTGAGCCGCCCTGGATTGCCACGCTTGCCAGTCTCTGTGGTCCACTCGGCGTGTCCGTCTCCAATCCATCCCCCCTTAGCAAGTCTTCAGTGGAAATATCAGGTCATTGGCTGCTAAGCTCCGGTTAACTGCAAAGGTAATTAAATTTGTAAGCAGGCTTTTTGAATCTTTTTAGCCTCTTCGGTAATACCGTCAGGGATTACAGCCTTTTTGAAGCACAGCTCTATTTTGACGCCCTGGCAGAAAGGGGCCAAGTCCCAGTGACCCTTTGACTGATAGATTCAGAGGCTTGATGCCATCTTTACTGTGGCCATACACAGGAAGAAAGTTAATGTATCATATAGAGCAGACCCTGCTGCAGGATGCAACAATTTCTGCATTGATGTGAATGTGTTTCATTTTTGTTAAATAGTCAGAGCAAGCGTATTTATTATCTAATGCCCACTCACTTTGAATTTTGTACCCTCACATTAATTTTATCAACACATTTTTGGTTGTGAGTAGCTGTAAAGAGTGAGGAACATCTTTTTGATGTCAAGATATTGTCCCTGCTGACTTTTAACAGGGGTTTGACGTTATTTGCAAAGACAGCAGGATATAAAAGGATTCAATGAAGGCTCTTTGTAGAGGGAGACCATTGGGAAAGCCCCAGCAGAGGAACTCTTAAAAAAAAAAAAAGAGCCTGTTCCTAACAAGGGTATGATGCATTTAACAGAAAAGACATCTTTCTCATATATTATCTCCTGTTACAGAACATTACATAGAACTGCAAAACAAGTCCTAAACAAAGATATTGGTTTCTGTGTGGATTACAAGGCTGCTATCTGAATGTAACTGCAACCTTCACAGCTTTGATCCCTCCCTGTCTGATCTTTTAACTATAGATTAACTCCACCTCAGACATTCAGACAAGCTTGCACTTGCCTTATTCAACACACCTATGTAAATACCTGGCTTTATGTAGAAACTCCTAAAAACTCAAATGTATTTCTTCATCTCTGCATACATAGAGAAACAGCCATACTACACAGCCCATTAAAAAAAGTAGAAGAAAAGTGGCTTGAACATATTTCCTCTTTCCATTTGTCCACTGATGTCAAAGTTCATCTCAATAACAATTACAAGTTACCAATAATGATGAACTGTCCAAACAACAGCAATGTGTAAAAGAACATCTAACCCGTACCTTATGTCTGGCGAGTCTTTCTTGATTAGAACAACAAATATTCTTGCTATTGTCTTAGTGGATGCAAAGTAGAGGCGTCAGGAAAGGTCATCAAGGAAGTTTTTATGTAACTGGCTCTGTAAAAACACTGAGTTGATTAGACTTGTTTATTTATTCAGGTCTAAAAGAGTGTTTGCTTTGTCGCATTTATTCCCATTTTGCCAGCACAAGGGGCCCTGGAAGACGAGTTACCAAGGAACACAAAATTTTAATTAGTGTATTTTAATCATTCAGGCTTTTCAAGCTAATCCACAGACTCCTGAGAATTCCCAAGATGCAGCTCTGTGCTGCTTTACCATTTATTGTTGAGTCTATTATAATTACTGTTAGCAGGTGGGGGCAGGGAGACGTTTATTATGTTTTTCCATCTTTATTATAATTACTAGAAAAAATGAAAGGATGCTGTTTCATTAAGTTTAGAGATGATGCCATTTTCCCCCTGTTTTTCCCCTCAATCTCCTTCCTGCCTTTGTTCCATAATGCTATTGTACTGGCTTTCATTCAAAGGCTTTCATACATTGCATAGCTTTATGAGAAAAAAACAACAAAAAGAAACAGATCTCTTATTAAGAACAGAAGAGGGGAAAGATGGTCTTAAAGAACTTAATTTCTGAGAGAGTTTTTCTCTCTTCGATTTTCTTTCAAATCCACGCAGTGCTCTGAGAATGAAGTTGATGCATCCTCTGAAACACAAATGTTTAATAGAGTTGGACTGGGATCAGAACAGAAAAGCAAAAAGTAGAATATGTTTGCCTCTCTTTCACGCTCGTCAGTAATGACAGATAAGAAGACTGCAGTAAATCTTTAAGCCCCATGCTTTTGGTGCTCTGCAGGGATTTCAACATCTTCCAGAAATATTTTATGTTTGTCTGTTTGTTTAAATACTATATTGCCACTCCCTGTTCCCCTTGAGTCCCAAATGTCTGGAACTTGTGTATATAAAACAATCAGGCAACTGAAGCTTCAAGCAAATACAAAGTTGTTTTCTTTTTCTTTTAGAAAGTTTTTCTTTCTTTCTCTCTTTTTTATTGAAGAGCGGCTGCTTTTTAAAACGGACGAGTTGATCAGGGCTTGTTGTATGGTTATTTTAGAGTCAACTACCAAACACAAAACTTAACGCTTACTGTCATTTCAATAATTGTCAAGGTCATTATATTGGCAAAAGATTGCATGATTTTTTTTTAGGTGAGCAGATGTGAAACTGTCACTTTGCTAGAAAGCAATAAACTAATGAACTCTGTTTCAAAACGACATCATAGACATTCAGTTGTGTGAATGGAGGCTGTACTCTTAAGTCTTTGTTAAATCAATCAATCAATCAGTCAGTCAATTTGATTTGCATTGCGTCAATTCATAGCAAATGTTATCTTAAGACACTTTGCAAAAAGGGGCACCGATGGCCTAGCGGTTAGGTCGCGCCCCATGTTCGAAAGTCCTCCAAGGGGGCAGCCTCTCCTTGACTTCCTATTCTGTCTGATCTATCTGAAATAAATGTACCCCCCTCAAAAAAATAAAAAAAATTAGGTCTATCTACACCTTACTCTTTCTTCAATTCATAAACATCTGAGGGATAGAATCCCCCTGAAATACTTATTTGCATTTTGCTGTTCACCAGTAAAACCACATGTGTAGAATGTGCAAAATAAAGACGACTCCACACACACCTTTGTAAACCTTTAAAAAAAGAAGAAGAGCTGAAACAACAATATATCATACTTTTAATTTATCACCAGCAACAGTGAAATGACATTTACTGTATGTATTACTGCCAAAGGAGCTGAAATGGTCAAGTCTTGACAAGAGAGCCTTTACTCTGAAGAGGCAAACAGACAGATTTAGTCAAGAGATAAACACAGGGGCTTACTTTGTAAAACACATGGAAACTTTTTGCAAGCACAGTGTGATATTTTATGGTTGATTGGTTTTATTTGATCTGAAGGATTCACACCTGTTGCACCTGGCTCACGAATACAAAAAATAGTTTTTAAGGGGCGCTGGTTTTAGCTCAGTGTACTGCAGGCGCCTCATGTACAGAGGCTACAGTCCTTGTTGCACTGGTCGCAGGTTCGACTCCTGATCCTGGCACTGTTTGGTTGATGTCATCCCCTGATCTCTTTCCCAACATTACCCATCTGTCTAAAGCTGTACTATCTAATAATGTCCAAAAGCAAGGTTTTTATTAAACATCAACAATATGTCATGAGATAGTTCTCTGAGACAAGTTGGAGCCAGTTCTTTGTATCCACAACTAATAACTCCCGGTTAATAAAAGTCAATACTAGTATCAATAGTTTAATATATAGATGTAACTCGTATGATAAATGATGAATTGTAAAGTCTTGCCACCCGCTGTACACATCCAGTCCACTCTTGGTTGAAAGTGCATTACAACCATAACCACTCCCAAAGCTGTTTCAATTATAAAAATAATGTTATATTCACCTTTATGATATTCTGTTATTTAGAGATGGGGATATCAGATAGTGAATGAGTGAGATAAGCTCTCATATTACCTCTACAAATATAGGGTGCAGTGTGGCCCAACGACCTCTTGCCCCAAAAGGAAAGGCACGGGATACTTTATTAGTATGGATTTTGTTATCCATAGTTAGGCGCGTAGCTGACATGATTGACAGGGGGGCGTGATGTCACGGTTCGTCAAGAGGCTTAAAACCTGCTTCAGCTCCGGCTCTAAGCCTGTCGTTAGGTTGACTCTGAGTTAGGCTGAGACAGCATTTCCAACATGGCGGCTACTGCTGATGAGCCTCCAGAGCCCCCTGCCGTAAGACATGGCTGACGTCACTCAGGCTTTGTCCATTAATATTCACAGTCTATGGTTCCACTGTCACCGGCAATGTCTCTGCTGACACAACTATACTTACTACCACACATGGTTTAAGGTTTGTCTCAGATGCAGTTGAGTCCCTGTCCTTCACTTGTTGCCTCCTCTGTCCCATCAACAGAACTCTCTGTCCTGCTGCTGGCCAAAGTAACATGACGTACTTGCAACTTGCAAGAGCATAAGTTTAACAAGCAGGTGTGAATCCAGACTTTTGAGACTGGGGTTGCCAACTGGGGCTATGATTTATGTAGGATACCCTTACTGTCCCCACTAATCCTATACTTGTTACATTACAGTATCTACATTGTTTAATGGTATGATGATATAAAAAACTGTTTAAACATCTTTGTTTTGTTAAGTAAGTTAAGTAAGATAATGTCCTTGCCCTTTATGATTTGAACATGTGTACATTAGTCATATGTGCGTGATTCCTCAATGACTAGTTTCAGTTTGAGTTGTATTGGAAGAGTCAGAGGGCTGATTGTTTGGAAATCAGTGTGCTTTACCTGTTGCTTTCCTCAGCTGTTGCATCCTCTTGACTCACTTAAATATGTTCTAAAATGTAAGGTTATCCATTACTTCAACTGAACGTTTGTATTAGATTAACTTCTCTTGGTCACAAGGTTTCACACTACATACTGAAGTTATTGTTTTGCCCCTTACTCCTATTAAATCCGTCTCTTCAACTTGAAAGTGTTCCCTCTCAGTCCCTCTGAAATTCTTTAAGCTTCTCTGTGTATTTAGCACCACATCAATGCTCTATTCTGGGATGTTTTTGAGGGCTGAAAGGAGAGGAGAGAATGCGTCCATCTCAAGTGGATATTTTTCATGTTTTCATGAAAAATTCCACATCTTCTCATGAGGTGGCTTTCAGGGGGAAAAAAAGTGATATATTTCAGGACAGGTCATAGAAAAAAATAATTAATAGACCTTTGAAGTGTGAAAGGCCATTCCAATGCAATTATAGAGTCTTTGTGAAGTGTCAGGGTTTTGGAATTATAAAATCAGTCTGGATTGGCAGCAGTAATTATGTTGGGTGAAAGAGACATTCTCTCATATGTTTGCTGATGCAGCTGCCCAGTCTTTCCTCACTGTTTAAGGATTTCCTTTTTAATACGCATGGGTGTCAGTGAAGGGCTTTTTATTTCACATCAAAAACATTCTTTACTTCTGATTATTCAACCGAAAAAAATCTTATTGCTCAGGTGTGCTTACTCTTTAGCAGCCAACCCTGGCTCATATTATCTTTGACATAATATTTGACATTATATATCCATGTAGTCATGACTTAATGCACATTTTCAACTCAGCTTCTTTTGATGGTCACTGTTGTAGTCTTTTACTCCTCAAGTACAATCATCATTCCAGACGCTCATTTTTTTATATGAAAATATTTAGCTTAACTTATTCTGTAATTAGAGAACGCTAAATAAATTCAACTAAACAACAGAAGAACAGATTTTGACCAAGAGAAAGAGCCTCCTTCAGTTTATTATTCAGTACATTTAGATTTTTAAAAATGCAATTGTGGTTAATTTCTCAGAGAAGTGGTTTTTTCCCTCCTTGCTTTTGCTACATTAACAAAGAGATTGGTACCAAGCACTCTTAATGAAAACGGTCCCCATTGTAACACAACAAATACTAAAAGTATCTTTGAGTAAACGGACTTGAGCTTGTGGTGCACTTTTCTCGTCCTCTGACTACTCAAAGCTGATGTCAGAGGCTGCTATGTAAAGTGTCCATCAGTATGAACTAATCCCATTCGTACACATTCACACGCCACCAACAAAGCAGCGGGAGCAACTTGGGTTTAAGTGTCTTACCCAAGGACACGTTGGACATGTTGCTGCAGGACCTGGGGCTCAAACCCCCGACCTTCCAGAGACGACCGACTCTACCACTGAGCCACAGAAGAGTATTTGATGCTCTTATCTGTACTGTAGCGTCGATTACTGCGGGATTAATAAAGTTCCATGTTATCTGATCTAAATGCTGAGGACTGTCAAAAACCAAAAGGAATTATAAAATCATCTGAGACATTGAAATTGTTACATGAGATAGCTTTTCATTCAAAGTCCCAGGGAATCCTTTGTGCTGAGCTACACATGGATCCATAATCTTTCTTTAGACACTGAGTGACATTACCCAACAGAAGCACATCCACAAGGAATTTAGACAGGTATAAAACGAGTATTATTCAAAATGTGATGGAAATTGTACATCTTCTTTTTTCTGAGTAACACACATGCTGATTGTTATTTTGTTGAGATTTATCCAGAGGAAAGAAATGCTGCAACACCATCTGATGGAGTGTGCTTTTAAAAATATGATGTTTAAAAGTCTAACTGTATCTGAGGTCACATTAAAGTTTCACACTTCTTATCTTTAAGGCCTCGCATAGTCTAAACATCACAGCAGAGTTAAAATTCTGTGTCCGTGGTACAGTAACAGGAGAGTCTTTATTAGACCTCTCAGTAGCTTGGCCTTGATAAGCTTTGTGGAATAATAATGAGTGCATCTGTTCTTTACACAGAAAGCCAGGTGATGTTTAGGTTTTGGTATAATAGTGGGGCAAGTGATTCCATTAGCATCCATGATGGGTCTCCTGGGGTTACAGAGGACAGAAAACATGTATACTGGTTCTGCCTTTTTTTCCCTCGTTTTTTTTTTTTAATCAGCCCAATGTCTGTTTCCCCATGATGCAATACAGAGGCTCTATTCCCAGTCTGCATGATGCTAAGGTCCATGTGTTTAGTTTGAGCGAAGCAGGCTAACCAGACCTGATAAAAGTGGCATTAAACCATCAGACTTCTCCCCTCACACAGCTCCCACGTCCACGTTGTACAAATTACTGCTCAATTTGGCTGCAATCATGCTCTTAACATGGAGCTGGTTTGGAGAGGAGCTTTTCTAATTATGGGCAATCTGTAAAAGATTGTTGTTGTGATTACAGCACAGACATATGCCCTGGTGCAGAGTACATACAAACTAGAGACCGGCACGCTTAAAGCCCAAAAGAAACCACAGTTAGGGTCAATACTATGAAAGTTTGAAAGTAAAGTTGGAATACTTTTTCATAATTATTAAGAAATGTGTGCTTTAAAAACATTTAGTTTCAAAAAAGAATAATACTTTGTTTACAGACAAAGGTTGGTAGAATGGGATTGGACAGATCTTCTTTCAGCAGTCTGATCAAGAATAACATGGAGACAAGATCACAAAGTCCTTATCATAAATGAAGTTAAACAGCATCCATTCTGGAGGTGATATTAAGAGACATACTGTTTGATGTTTGGGTTTGCTGCTGCTTTAATGCCTTGATACAGAAGGTGGAATGAGCCACCGCCACTACTTCTTTAAAAAAAAAAGTCAGTGGCTCCAGCTCGCCTTAGAAAAACTCCTCATCCGCCCAAACCGCCACACGTGCCCTTTTCCTGTCTCCACTTATTACACAGCCATGATCCTTTTACTAAGGCTTCCTCTCCAGCGGAATAGCATATGTTTCTTGTTAAGCCCAATTTCTTTTTCTCATCATTCAAGACAAGTATTTGCCAAGCCAAAAGCATTGAGAAAGCCTAACTTCTGCCATTCTTTCACCCCGCACCCCCCAACATGTCTCAGAATATTTGAAATCGCTGAGGTTTTAAATTAATTTGCTGCCACAACAAAAGAGCTCAGCATTTTAATGGCATTGTAAGTAATTTTAAGTTAATTCAGTAACCTTTGAAATAAAGTTCAGGCAGCCACTAAATTGTGGTTGCTGTTGACGAGCACAGAGGTCATGGAGAGGACTCGTGCTTATTCATCAAAGGATTAGTGGGATTTCAGTTTGGAATTTTTCATCAAGTGACACACAGACTATGTCACTGATACACTTTGGAGGACTTAATGAACAATTACTAAATTTGAGAAGTACATTTTCGTCAACTTTATTCCCATGGACTCATTCTTCATCATTCTGAGCACAAACTGTTGTGTTCAGTATGAAGCAAAAGTCTTCAAAAGAAAATCAACACTGGAAGCTTTCAGAGGTGCATTATGCAGCTAATTCCAGTGCACGGTAGGAGTTGTGAAATGAGTTGTGTGTGAACAGGAAAGCTGCATAAAAAAAACATTAAAAGAAATCTTCCTGCATGCAACATCTTCATCTCTGTAGACACACAGGAGTGCAGCTCATCATTAAGAACCTACAGTGTCATGTAAACTTTCCTTATTATAGGTACAGTATGTAGAATTGCATGCTAATGTTTACATTAAAATATCTAAGTTAAATTAAAAATGGAGTAAACCCATTTTATATTTATTTTTTAGTTGAGTACTTACATCACCTCAAATATTTAGTCTTGTTGGCGGCCGCCATGATGAGCCGCCATGATAGAAATGTTGATCGTTGTCAAGGAAACGGATGTTACGTCAAAGACCGCTGCATAAGCTAGCGCTAGATAGGAGTTTGTTCATTTTCACGGGGGGGGGGGGGGGGGGGGGGGGGGGGGTGGGTAGTAGCAGAGAGAATCAGTCCCATGATACACCGTGAGCCTCAACGTCATCTTTTGTTATTGTTTTGATTGAGAGCCCCCTAGCGGCGGATTTTACATACTGTACATTTACCTCCACACAGATTTCCCCTTTTCACCCATTACTGCTTCATAACCAACAACATGAAGAAGTGGCTCCCCTCATAATATATTCAACAATATGAGAGTATGGCGGTGGTGTCACCTCCTTTTTAGTGTGAATTCCCCCCCCCCCCCCACCCACAGTCAATGTAAGCTGTTATAGGGCCCAAAGGAGCTCAGTAGTCTATTTTCCAATGATGTTGTCAGCCATGTGGCTTGCACCCCTGAGAGGTGAAGGTAATCAGCCTTTTCATCTCTAGAGGAGGGGCAATGTTGAGGTCCGCGGCTGACTCCATATTTTCCTCAGCCGTCCTCTCTGTGTCAGAGTCTCAGTCGGTTCTACTTGTGTGGACCATCTCTCTCATATATCAGATGTTTCTCTCTCTTTTTGAGACGAGTGTGTTTCTGTGTTAAGACTCCTAAAAGTCTGAGAACATATGGGAAGAGAAATGTTTGTCTTCAGTTTTCAAGAGATTTATTACACAATAATGCTGAGCTAAAACGCCTGGAGATTTGTCTTTGATGTTTGTTATATGATAAATGATTCTTTTTGGATGATGACTTCATTTGCATCATATTCTAGTATCTGTAAAAAATCCTGAAGAAAAAATCATAGAACATCAACATCCCTTTGCCACTCTCAGTTACACACATCATAAACTACTGAAGAGTGGAGACTCATTTCCATTGAAATGCTCTTTTTAAATGTGTTTATGTTGTTCTGATGACATTAATGAGCAGGAATCAGAACTAAGGAGTAAGATCAAAACCCAGTTTTAAGAAAAAGATCAAAACCCTAAATTCCCTCATTAGAGAACAAATTTCCTTCAAGGCTTTTGAAATCACTTTTCTTCTGAGGGCACAGCCGCGTTCACATTCCTTTTGTGTAGGTGTTGAAACAATTGCTCTCTTCTCTGCACCTCCCTAAAATAGCAGACGTACGGGGCTTGTAAGAAAATTAGTCAATTTAATTTCCTTGAGTAATGGAAATGTCATGCACCATTTAATAAAACTGTAAGAATAAAGTCTGCGTTTCACACGTAGGAGATAGCCAGGGCCCCGTGGATTTGAAAGTTTGACAGTTGCCCCTTTTGATGTTTTCTCTGAGTTTTGTTTCTTTTTTTTCTTGATGTGATTTTAAATTAATCTCAACAGCTTGGATGTAAATATGAAAATGAGACTTGTTTGGTCTCCCCCTGACAACTCGGAGCACTGCTGGCTGAGGTAACCGATATCTCTTTCCCCTTTAAACTGCAAATTATTTTACGTTTATGAGTTTGTCTCATCTTCAAGGTCAAAAATGTAATTTTTGCTCTTTCAAAGGGTTATAACCTTAAAAGAGAACCTCCATCCTTGCTGATTAATGAGAGCCTCCTGCATTTGATGTTTCAACTGTGACATTTTAAACTTTAAATATTTTATATGCATACCTATGAAAAAAAATGAAGATATGCATTCATGTGGAATAAACGGTATTGCAGAGAAGAAAGGCTGGGCTGGGTATCATTTTAATAGAACAGTTAGAGTGCAATGGTTTTTCTTGGTGATTTTTATTTGAGGTTTTTATGTGTGCGCAAGCTGATTTAAAGGCACACTAAATCATTGGGGATGGGGAGTAGTGGATTATGCATTTAATCAAGGAGTAGGCCTTGGGAGAGTGGCTGGCCGAGTCACTAGGGCATCAATGAGGGGTTGGCTCTAACATGGGGCCTATCCTCTTTGTTCCTTGCCATAATGGGCCATTTTCACATCATTTGTGAGGAAAAAAAAGATGGAGCATGTGCGTCTGTACCAGCTGTGTTCCCACTGATCACTGAAACTGTGCCACTGTATGTGTTTAATAAAGAAAACTGCTATCATTAGGTGGTAATCCTTAAAGTCACTTGGACGTGATCTGCATTAGCAAGCCTTTCCACTTCCATTTCTGCTTTTAGGTCATCATATCTTCTTTTGTTGTTGCATATTTTCCACAGTGTGCAGTCATTGAAATCTTATTTTATTCCCAAAGATACTTAAACAATGAGTTGCATTCCATAACAGTCTGGTAGATATGAGAGAGTGCAGAAAACTATAATGCATTTAGCTTTAACAATGCTGCCTGTGACCAAGGACTTTCCCAGTAACCTTGTAGTTAATAGTTCAACTTAATGACACGTCTTTGATATTAATTAGATTATTTAAATTGATACTTTCTGGGGCATAACACGAGAAAGAAAGATGAAAACAAAGCTATTAAAACGTCTCTATATAACACAGGACTACAAAACATTTATGAAAATATAGATTATACAAAGCCACAAAATGATCTGCCTTTGGTTGACAATACAGTAGCACAAACAATAAGCCCTCTCAACATGTTGAAGACTTTATAAATGTATTGTTACACAGTATTTACATTGTCTCCACATGGTTTGGTTTGCAACACAAATAGACTAGCATGATGATTTAAAGCTTCGTACTGATTTACTTTGCCTACTGTTACCATTCCACCTTTAGTCCTCCAAAGCATGCTGTGCCAGTCTCTGGTCACTCTGTGCTGTGCTTTCAGCACAGATTTGCCTGATAAACAGAAATTTGGGCAAAGTCTGTTTTGAAGATTTTCACCTTGCATAAAACAAGAGCTTCACCCAATCTATTACATCACTTGCAGATGTTACCTAGAAGACAGTTAAGTGCAAGTTTATTAATAATCAAATAAAAACAAACATTTTAGTGAATGAATAAGAATATCCTCGTGTCTTCTTATTGATAATTTGTGTTAATGCTTTGCAGTTACTTTTTATTTTATCTTTATTTTTAAACAAAAAATAAATCTATTTTATCACAGTTTTATAAAATGAAGACTATCCCATGTTTTTCTGTTTTATATCATTAATAATAATAATAATAATAATATCTTAAATTTATATAGCGCCTTTCAAGGAACCCAAGGCCGCTTAACAAGAAAGGATGGACACATGAATACACGTAGACACACGCCCATTACTATTGCAACACTTCTTGTATTTTTTAGGAGATGTTATTATTGAATGCTGTGTAGGATTTAAGCTTTTGGTAAAGTAAGACTTTTTAGTTCACGTTTTTTCCGACAGAAACACTACCTGCTGGAACACACTTCAACATGCCGTTCCATTGCATACTGTAGTCCTCGCTGTTGGCTTCTTGAAGGTAAATTGTCTGATACACAGAAACTATGTCGTATACACTTGAGAACCCAGCTTTAGTGAAGCTAGTGCAGTAATTTAGGAGGGCAGGACTTAGGAATGGTTCATTTTACAGCTTTGGTGGTTGGTTTTTTGGTCATGAGTAAAACATTGGCACGATGAAATGACTTAAAGAATTGAATAGTTTTCCTAATGTATTGTCAGTCATTCTATTTGTTTTCACCATTGTTACTCTCATTATGCTCACTGGATGTCCAGTCCTCATGACTGACACAACCAATGTCGAGGTAACTTGAAATGTGATGAGGTAACACTTAAGCTTTTTCGGAGATACTCTTTTTAAGTCCTGGAATACAATTATGAAATTGGAAGCAATCCAAGAAACATCAAAAACGTTATCAAAGGGGTAATAAAACAGTGTGTAATTCTTATTTTCTCTATTGAATTTTTTTTGTACATTTCTCTTATCGAACTGACGATGGAAACTGAGAGCTTTGTGAATTGCACCGTAGAGTTTCCACAAATCTGCAGTTTGTCTTGGTTGTGTCATCGGCCTTATCACAGTTCACACAGTGTTCCCCATGAAATTGAAAGACTCTGTCAGTGGTTTTGTATTTAGACATGGATTGGTGCGTGACGTAATGACAAATGTTTTTATTTGGTGATATCGACATTTTGTACGAGGTTGCATGCATGTTTATAATGCGTCTACAAGGGTGACTTTTGGCAAACTGAAGTTGAATGTTGTATTAAATATGGATGTCCTGTCAGCTTCAGGTAAGTAAGAGTCACTGTCTGCAAGATGTTCCCTTTACTTTGGGTTCTTTGAAAATTAATATGTGTGCTTAATGCTTGATGACTTGCTTTCACACAGGCCAGGAAAGCTTAATGTTTAATTTAAAGTCACAGTTTGCTTTGTATGTCAGAGCTGTGGAACTGTCCCAGGTCTTTATTGTGTTGACAGCATGCATATCAGGGACGAATAAACAAGATGGAAAGGCAACACCATAGTTTTAGGTCATGCTTGCGTTGTTGGTGGGGGTTGCATGGAAAGTCATTTTGTTTTCAAAAAGCTTTGTTTCCTACTTTCAGCTGTCATTTATTGCAAGATGATAAAAGCGTTTTTATTTAACATTAATTTGGTCAATTATGCAGCTTAATTTCTTAATAACCTCCAGTGGTGTCTGCTGTGCATTAAGATAGGTGAAATATTTACCCAAAGTAGGATTTAAACAGGGACATGTTTTCTATAAGGGCATGGTTTGTTTTCTCCTCCTATTTGCTCCTGTGGGGGATTAACACTGTCAATCACATTGACTGGCACCTCTCAAATCACACCCTTGCAGCAAAGTGGCTGATTTTGTCAGGGAGAGAATGGCGTTATCGGTAGAACCTTGTTTGGAGACTCACAAAACCGCTAAACCCGCAATTCATGGGAGATCTGTTTACAATCTGCACCGGCCATTGACTGCTAAACAGCCCGCGCAGATCCATCCTGGGCCACTCGGAGGAGGAGAGGAGCAGAGCAATTACATCCTCAAACAGCAATCTGAGGCTAGGTCGGCAGGCAAACAGACATCAAGTACACACACAAACACTGACATATTCAGACACAAGCAATACGTTTGCTCAAGACTTTGTGAAGTGTTGTCAAGCTTTGGGTATGAATATTTTCAGCCCAAAGTGTTGCACATGTACAGTGCAGTACAGTCATTTGGGTGATATGTAGATCAGACTATCTAATTTTACTTCTCCTGATTCAAAAGCAGCAAAAGAAACACAATCCTGATATATAAGACACTATTATGCAGCTTAAATTAAAAACTAGCTTTTCATGTTTAAATACTCAGGTTTCAGTTCATTGTTGATTTAAGAAAGATATTTTGATTAATACAATCTCCATAAGCTTTTGTCTTGTGGTACTTGAACTTTAACAGGACAAGCTTCTTTTCCCTTTAAACCGATGCTCGTCAAATGTGTCATGCTATCATACCTAAACCAAACCATCAACCTCCGACATCATGGAGCTTTAACACTAGCATGCATTATTGTGAATCTTAAATTTGCAAAATTATTACACACAATGACATCATGTCACACTTAATTTTCTGTCTTTGATTATAAATTGGATTCATTTCATAGTGACAGTAGAACATCTTCATTAAATATGCTTCTACAGGGCTGTAGTGGTATGTTAGGGCTATGGGTAAGCGGACTAAACATTTAAACATCGTCACCCTCGCTAGTCAGTACCGGAATTACTAGTAGCTTCAACACATCTTTTATATTTTTAGGAGGGCTGTGAAACATTGAATTTTAAAATTGTTATCAATACAGTTTATAGAATGTTTGAAATTCCTTTATTTTTGCATTTTTTAAACAGTTTTTGTTATGCTTTTATTTTGTATTTTGTACTGTCTTTAGCTTAGGTTACTTTACTTCCTGTTTGGATACAAACCTTTAAAACAATTACAGAATGAAAATAATGAAAAGAACTAGGGAACGGTATAAAAGTGAAATGTTTGCTGTGCATATTACTTTTGCTTTGTCAACTAAACTGTCTTTTTAAAAGTGAATGAGCCATTCAAAGGTGCAGCGGTGTCAGTTTTGTTCCCACTGCAAGACACTGCAGTAGCAGAGTATGCGCGGGATATAAAGTGTTAATGTTAAAAGCCATCATTCTATCGCAGCTACCCGCCGCTGGCTGGGGCTGTAGACATAGACTGGCTGTTGACCGGCTAAAGGACCTTCTCTTCTGTCTCTAGTGCCTGGATGTAAACAGGGAATTGGTATCATCTTGTAGGAGCAGCGTGGTCTGGCAGTATTTTGATGTAGAATATTTACATACAAATTGTATGAAGGCTGTGTTGTGAATAGTTTGCAAATGTTCATTTTGTATAAATTAATAACGTAAGCCACCCCAGAAAAAAACAAACAGAAACAGAACCTACTGCTATTCTGGTGATTTTGAGCAGGTAGGGTGACTTAAGAATGTTTTTTCACGAGGCCATTAGATCTTGAAGAACTGCAAATTCACAGAAAACCTAAGCTGCATTTTCCATTTTTTCTAAAATTACTATCTATGATCATTAATGTTACGATAGTAAAATAAGCTGCATATAAGTCAGAGCCATTATAGTTACATACACAGTAGTGAAACAGCTTCTCAGGTACCAAATCCTGATCATAATGCACTTCTTTGAGCCAAGCAGATTTGCCTGCATCACAAAGCAAAGTTAAAAGCTATAAAGATATCATATAAGATTAAAAGCATTAGAGGCGATGGCAGTGGATCATTTTATTTTGCCCAGCGCACTGCTAGTCAGCATCTTTTTTTTTTTTTGGTTGTTGTTAAAGGACATATGGCCTTTTAATCCAAAGAGGCTGATTGTTGTTTTTACAGCCCAGGAAGTGTTTCTCGATTGTGGTGCACTAAATCATCACTCCGCTCAATGCTATATAAAACGGCTAAAAGATCTCCAATGGGAAACATGCGGTACATGTGCGGACAAAAGCTGGTACATATGTCTGGCTGTGACCATTCTGTTCACTGAAGGTAACCTTATTCTCAAACAAAGCATCGTACAGGTAGAGTGCGTTTTTGGCATACCGACACAGAATGTATTTTCTGGTATTAGGCATTAGGAAGTGCTGGACCAGTGATAACTATTTGTAATCATGCCTTAGACTAAACATACATTCGAGAGTGGAATGTTTACAGTATGTTGAAGCGATACATTACAATAGGTGTCAGTCACGCTTTACGGTTCTCCAAATGTAAGCTCTCTTCTGTATATTGCCTTGGGCATTAAAGCTTGAGGATGATGCAAACCTCTAAGTATATTGCTTCATCCATTACAGGATTTTAATAGTTGAGTTACATTATTGATTTTATTTTACAGTGATAAATACATCACTGATTGAAGGATTGTCACGTCAAAGATGAAATGAAGATGGGACATGTGAAAGCCATAAAATCTGTATATGTGACACTTAATGTGGACATTACAACTGTCCTACTACAGCCATCACACAGTGTTGTTTAAAAAAAGTGCTAATGAGTAATCAGGGGGAGGAACTACATGCAGTGAGAGAGACTTTTCACATGTTGTGTGTTATACCATGCATAAAGAAGTGCTACCAAAATATCAGAAGCAGAACTGTTAGCAGTGTACACATTTGAGTTAATATGTACTTTAAATCATTTCGCTTCTTTACGTTGAATCCAAACCCTGATTTTTTTCACATCATACAGTAGTATTAATTTACCTTTGAACACAAACTGTAGAGGGTATCTGTGGTCTCATCATGCGAAAAACAAGACAGGATGCATTGTACAGCAACCAGACAGGCTAATAAGCAACAAAATAAATACATCGAAACCGTGTGCATGGGAGAGTTTTTATCTGGAATTTGGTATTTAGAAGATTCAGTGTGAATGATGATATGTGACAATCAGTCACAGCAATTAGTGTTACTGTTAAGAAGCCTTTTTGTTTTCTCTCACCCATACAGAATGTCACAAATAAATCCTCACTTGCATTTGCATATTAATTGGATCTGAGACGTCAAGCATCTTTCATTAAGCAAAATGATCTGCATATTTGGAGACATAAAATAGTTTATTTCAATGTGGGGAAAGAAGTCATTGAAAATTGACCGCATATGGGATGTAAACTTTGGCTGATCCATTAACCCTTTACCCCCCCGCAGCAGATTGAACACAAAGCGACAACAGGCTGATTAACAAAGGGAGGATGTTTTTTTTCACACACACACAATGTGAAGTCAGAGGCAGAAAATGAAGTAGCAGTGAGATCAAATCCTTTTTATAAGGTTATTATTTGTTTTTTTTCCACAGTATTAGAAACATTGTGACTCATTAAGAAATGTGTTGCATTTTCTCATTAATTGAATTAAACTTCATTTGAGGAGTACAATTGAACATTTTTGCAAATATCTATGTTTTCCAGCTTGGCTATAGTGTTAGTGCATTTATCAGACCTGTATTTGAATCAGCAGTTTTGTTTATCTTCTTTTCGGATTAGGCCCTGAGGGAACCCAACCCCATGATTATCAAAATCCCTTGTGTCATCTGCAGTTGTCTTTCAAAGTTATTCTCAATAGCTCCATCTCTGCTCTGCTAATTACTGCAACAGCCAACTTCCCTTGAAAGCATCATTCAAACATAATGTCCCATTGTCTGCAGATTGTGTACTTCTAGTGATAAAATGCTCTTTCTCTTAGTATGCTCTGTTCTTCAAAAGTAAATAAAATCCCAGGACAGTGAGAAACGCCAAGCAAAGACGACAAGGGGGGAAAGATGTTGATTGTCTGAAATCTTGTGTGTCAGATACACAACCTCGCTTTGTTTGCTGTGTCTGTCGGCCATTCTAAAGGGAGAAGTGACATTGGTTGGTTCGATACCATTACGGCTCGCAGGCTGATAATGGAAAGGCTGTGTATCGCGGGGTCTACATAGTTAGGGGCTAGACTTGTGAATAATTTGATTAGGTTGCGGGGGAATATATCTGGAGGATTATGTAAATGGCGGTGCCCCCGTGCAGAATTCTTTTGAACTCTTCAGAACTCACATCTGCCGGGGTCGACAGCTAGACAGGACGGCTGCCTTCTTGTAGCCTGATTCCTCTGTGTTGCAGGAAGGTGTTTAAAGGTCATTTTTAGTACAAACAGACTCGTCCTCTCTATTCAAAAGAACTTCAATTTATGTGTTGTTGATGCCCATGCAATTATCATTTTCTTTGAGTCAACAATAGCTGAGCTTAGGACAATTATTGTTGTATACTAATTAGCCAGACTGAGTGCGTGTGTGTCACCAGTAACCTCTCACAATCATTGTATATGTACACACTGGAATGGCTTTGACCTGTTTGCAATATATTTAAGGTTATATCTGCCTCTCTCTCTGTGCTGTCTGATTATGAGATTTTTCCCCCAAGCCTTATTTGGTGTATTTCTGGGTGGGGATATGTTTGTGTTTAGCGCTATGGCAACCAAAGTCAAGGTGACCAAGAGCATATTGCACACATTAGATTACCAGAATAGAGGCAGGAGACAATGCAGTCAGCACAAAATAGCATTTATCTGCAGCCTGATTGTAGGGATTTCAGAGAGCGTCCCTAGGCTGGCTGTGGATCTGTTGTCTCGGTGAGTCTGACCACTGTGTGAGGAACCACTGCTTGTACAGTGACTTCTGTATGTGCTGTGTGCTCAGTCACAAACACCTTAACAAAAGTGGATGAGTGCAGATTTTGGTTTTATTTGAAGTTGTTAGTTGAAGCAAAAACTGTTTTTATGTTCCATGGATGAAAAATGTATTTGTGAAGTCTTTATCTTTTCTTTTAGAAGCTGCTAGTTGCATTAAGGAAGGCTTCCACAGGAACATGTCATCCTTATTTGTTTATTTAAAAGTTTGAAAGAGAATAAAAATGCTTTCACTTCAGTTGTACCACACTCTTTGTTTTATTTAAAGGGCATTTCAATTCCACTCACAGTAACTCCATTACACTGTGTCGGGGGTTGTCCTGAGCTTATTTGATCAATCTCCAAAAATAGCTGAAAGGCTCCGATATTAGCAGCTGGTTGGAAATCTGGTTGGCTCATAGCAGCACATGTTTAGTAACTCTAGCAACTTATGCTTGCTCGTGCGCTGTGGCTGCAGTTGTATGTTGGGGCCTTCAGAGATGAAGTGTTTGGGACTGCTCTGCTGAAACTGAGGCACTAGAGCCAACACAGTAAAAAAACGTAATCACTTTGGCAGGCCGTGGAGTTGTGGGATTCAGTCTCGCTCAACAAAACATGAAAAAGAAAACAAGCTGTTTTTTACAGTGCTTAACCTCTTGGTTTATTGAAACTTCCTTCCACATGTGAACCCCCATACTGTGATGGATTTGTGAAATATGGTGAATGCCAGACTAGGTGCTTATGTGTGCACACTCAGTCCGTTTCCTCTCTTAGGAAAGCTGAAGTCCTGAAATATTGACTTAAAATAAGCTTGACAAAACCTCCCACTTCCCTTCTTTGAAAATGTGTGTTTTTTTTTTTAATTCCCAGGAATGTATGCAGGGCAGTAAGCGGTTACTTCACCAACAGGAAGGATGATACAAGGACATACTGTAATTATGTTCAAAGATACAGTTTCAACCCAGTTTTTACTTGTAAAACTTAAGCAATCAGTTTTGGAATCTAAAAGAATCCTCTTTTGTGGTTGTCATGTGCTATTGAAAGAGTCTGCTTTGCCTCGGCTTGTGACCACTTGTTGAAGGGGTTGGGAGTGATTTAGGGAGGGCAGCTGGATAACAGAGATTTTATTTATCTATTCTGAGAGCCCTTTATTTTTGCAAGCAGTTCTCAGCTTGCAGTTGCTGCTTTCATGACTTTGTGGCAGATTTTATGAATTGTGTGAAACGAGTGTGACTAAAGGGAGGAACAGCTGAGAGCGTGAATGTGTGGAAAAAAGTGAAGAAAATGGAAATGGCAGAGATGTTAACCAGAGGGCAATCTGGATCTCTGGTAGTGCTGCTTAAAGTGCTAAATGCTGATTTCCTTTGGCTCTGTCAGGAGAGAAGGGAAGGGAGGGCAAAACATTCTACAGGGGTCAGGGACTGGGACATGGGAAATGTGTTTTCTAACTTCATGCAGGTTGGAGTCATCTTATTCGAATTTCAATGTTTGAAATGAAATATTAAGAGAAATTAGACACACTGGATCACTTTCTGAGGAGTTCAGGACGCAAGAGTTGCTAGAAGGAGAAACTTTTTTTTTTAACACGGCTTAGTTATTCGTTGGTGTTTCTCACGGCTTTGCGAAACCTCTCAAGGCATCTGAATATGTGATTGTTCTGTGCTGCTACGTGTGTGAGGATAGATATGGAGGCATTATTACCCAGGAGAGGTCAGGGGTCAAGCATTAAGCAAACTGGCTGCTTGGATCTCTGCATCAGAAATGTCACACTGTTGGCCCAGGAAATACTCCTGTGTCTTGTCCAAATAATCAAGTAGTCCTTCAGCGTACAAATTTGAAAACTGATAAATAAACACCCGAGACTGAGATTAAGAGGGAGTATCACTGCAAGGAGCCCACAGTGCCAAAGTGAAGATTTTCTCCTCTTAATTATAGATCAACAGAGTGGTGTTTACAGGGCTCAGGAACAGGAATACCCAGTTGGTCTCATTCCGTTACCTTTAGTCTCATTTTTCTCGTTTCATAACATTGTTGTTTGACCTTCTACATAGGAACAGTTTGTATTAACCTCATTCCTCTAAAAATGTAGGAAAACAATGGAACAGGCTGGGGTAGGAAGTCACATCTCACCATATCAAAAACAGATTAGAAACTGAAGAAATGCATAAATGCACGAAAACAAAAAGCAGTGGCATTGAAAAAAATGCATCACTGTACATTTTACAGCATGTGCCGGACAGAACTACTTGATGTGCTTGACTGTGCATATAAAGCAGTAGCCTATATGAATGTGGTAGTAGTAGTAGAAGTGCAGGAAGTATTAGTAGAAGTTGTAGAGGTATTTCACAGTCCTCAAGCTCTCCCTTTTATCTGATTAAACTGCCATTCTCTGAGAGTTCCTGCTCGCCTCCTGTTCGGATCTCTAAAGAGGGACAAAGTTAGAGTGAGCATTATCACACAAACTCAAAATAACTCAAGAATTCACACAGTGCCTTATTAGGTCATGAATCCACAATGGGAAGGAAGGGAACAACATATTTATTGACAGGCCAGTGTTCCTTTGAGTCCAGGCACAGGACAGCATAACCTGAGATAGAGCTGGCTGTGCTTTACTGAGGATGTTTTTAATACATTAACCCACTCTAGACTGTTCAGTTGTAAGAGTTTAGTTAAAACGATGTACAATGTAGACACACGGAGACATCATATCATTGCCTCAAGCATATCAGAGCACATTACGCTGCTAAATAATTAAATAATGAAATAACTAGTGAAGAACATTATTGATTTTTTTCTTCCACAAGTCTCTCGTATATAAGGACATTATGATCTGAAATCACCCTCTTACTACGTAATTGTTAAAATAGCTGAACTAAGAAGACACATTTGTTTTATGAGTGAACTGTTCAATTGTGAATCAAACACCCCTGAAACATTGTCTATTTAAAAAATCCAAGTGCTTGTATGTTCCACTGCATGCCTCACTTGTGTTTTGTTCTATTTCTGACCCGATTCTGTCCTTGAAAAGGACAAGAAAAACTGACAGTCTGTGTGTGTGTGTGTGTGTGTGTGTGTGTGTGTGTGTGTGTGTGGCAGTTGGATAGTATGGCGTCACAAGTGCTTCAGTTTAGGAAAAGTGACACTTTGCCTAAAAGACTCTCCAGAGCAGTTAGATAAGGAATTTAGTGACTTTATCACAAATGCCTCTATTTAATTTAAAGGGGTGAGGCACTTAGGATCTGGCACCGGTCTTTCAGTCTAGTGATAAATTTACAAGAAAGTGGAAAAGATCGGAGCCTGAGAGCAGATTAGCAGGATACAAATATAGAAGTGACATTATGGTGGGTATTAGTCAGGTGCTCCTCTGCACAAGTGGCTGTGTCCTGATAGCTCTGAGAATGGGGCCTGGCTGCAGGCTGTGGGGACAGCTTCTGAACACTCTGTGGACAGACTGACATTAGTAGTAAATCAAGTTTTCATTCTACATGAAGATGAGATTTAATAGCATTGAAAATGGGTTAACTCTGTTTTGCTTCCTGTGCCGTTATTGCGTTTGTTATTTGGTACAAATTGGCAGAAAAATGTAGCAGTCCAAACCAAAACTGAAAAAAGATACCCACTGAATGATTACATTGTTGTTCACAGATACAAGCGTTCAGTCAGCAGTGGTTGATGTCACCTCAGAACTGGAATACCCTGGATAATCCCTTTACTTACTAAGCATTGAACAAAAACGATTATATTTACAGTCAATGTTCAAATTAAGTTTTTCTATTCCTTGTTCACACATTTCTAAAAACTAAGTAAAAATTAACGTGTATTAATATTCCTTGATTTTTCTATCCCTCTGTGTGAATCCTAATTAAACTTCATTTGTTCTCTAATAGAATAAGTCAAACATTTTTGAGGCTTAACTACAGCTCCCTGTCTCTCTAAATTATGCATTACAATTTTATTTTTAACACACATTAATGAGCACAACATTTTTATCAGGTTGCATCAAATGCAAAGGAGAAACAAGTTTCACAAGTATTAAATAAGACATCCAGATCGGTGCAGCTCGACGAACCATCAGGAGTCCCTGGTTCAGGGACGAGGACTTGATCCCCTTGTTGTCCTCTGCTCCTCCATTTACAAAGACATTACAAGATTGAAAGGTCTTGAATATCTACCCGTGAATTTGACCCTAACCCACTATGGATTCATGTAAACAAAGGTTTCATTATAGATAAGGGTCTAATGAATCCTTGAAGATACTGAACATTGTGCCAGAAGTCCCAAAATGTCTGGTTTGACATGATTTCAAGTTTACAATGAAATACAACGACCACACACAGCAGAGGTGGGGAAAAAAATAGATTTATGTAAAAATCGAGATTCTTCTCTTCTAAGATTTAAAATCGATTCATAACTTTCCAAAAATTGATTTTTTTAAATTGATTTTTTTGGGCTAATCAATCGCTCCCTGCTAAATGCTAAAGCTAGCTCTTTAACTCAGTAGACTGCCAAATAGAGCAACAAGAAATTTAGCCAGTCTCACAGATGACTGGAGTAGATCCTGAAATATGTACTCATTCATAAATAGACTTTGAATCCATGAATCAATGAATCCAGAATCGTTTTGAATCAAAAATCAATTCTGAATCGAAATCGTGACCCCAATAATTGAATCGAATCAAATCGTGAGACACCCAAAGATTCCCAGCCCTAATAAATATATGAAATATGGACTTTATGAGCTCAAACACTTAAAGCTAATACTTTCTGTTGTTTTGATCTTGTCTGTGTCTTAACAGTAGAGTCTGCAGCCTCACAACAGAAGTTTGATTCAGGCTTAAACACACATTGTTGTGGTAAACCTAGATATATAAAATGAGCTGATATCTTTAATCTTCACTCTGCTGGGATGCACACAAAGTCTTCTTGAGGAGCTTTGCATTGTGAGAATGAATTACATTCCTATAGTCTGTCTGTTTTTATGTATGCTCATAGAGGGCTATTGACTTAAGGCAGCAAGTTCACACCTGTTCTTTGGTGTTTTTCTTTTAAAGCCAGCTGAAGAATGATGTCGGAGAGGAAACAACATCCTACAAAGACATTGGTTACATTGTAAAGTGAATACTTGTGACACTTTTCATTTTAATACAGTTGATTTTATCCTGTTAGCAACTGTAATTTCCCAGTTTGTACTTTTCTTTTCTCTCTTTATTAATCTAGATGTAACAAAACTCCCCTACATTTCAGATAATTTTGCTTTAATGTTTTTGTTATTGCACCTTCCTTTTTTCCATTTTCTCCCTCCTCCTTCCTCTCCTCCTCTCTTCCTCTCTCCCCTGCTTTTTTGTTTTTTTGCAACAGTTGGTGTGTGTTCGTCTTGGCAGTGCTCCATAGTCTGTTTGATGTGGTTTCCAGAAGTCCTGAACTGGAGTCCCTGGCCACTTTTTCTGTCATCGGTAGACCTGCTGTCTCTTTAGCCTCCATTGACTCCTTTTAACCTCCTCCTACCTTCCTCACATTGAAGCAGCTGCTTTCCTTCCCGATGCACATTTCTGCATGGAAATGATCTGATTCACAGTATTTGGTCGTAAACTGGATTTTGCTGTGGGCTGCATTATACAAATACACTTTTCTCTGTACTCAAGCCTACTCTTTATTACTCAACATCTTCTAGGCACTGGGAAAAAACAAAGAAGGCTACTATTTCCCTGCTGTACATATAAATGACAGAGGCCTTAATTTATGATTCTCTCTTTAAGTCATGAGTCACCAAAGACTTCTACATTTTCCATCCCGATAATATGTAAAACTACATCAAACGTAATCAGCTCTGTTGAAACCATTTCTACCAGCTACCTCTACAAATTGTAATTTGAGTGATAGAAAAGGGGGGGGGGGGCGGTTGAGCAAGCAAGATAGGAGCTTTGAACAGGGCCTCATAGAGGACAGTCAGTGACCCTACATGGGCGCCTTTCCTGCATATACCAGCATGTCTAAAGGGAAACTGATAGGCAGGTGAAATATCTGCTACTTACAGAAAAGAGGCAGGGACTAGCGAGGGCAGACAGGACAGAATGGATATGGATTGGGTCACAAGGCTGACAAGGCCTTCCTAAGGAAATGAATATTCCTTGCAAAGTACACTTGGTGACACTTAGGTCTAAGGACAAAACACAAGAGCATAGGAAATCCATTCCTCACATTTATTTGGCATACAAAGCACTGGATGGTGGATGTTTTTCATCACATTAAACCTCACACACTGTGTTAGGCTTTTTATAGTGACATTACAACAAAGCAGCATGTCTTGTAGTTCCAGGTAGCAAATAAAGAAAAATCATTCTCAAAACTCTTCAATCTTCAGTGTAGGTTTGAAGCTGAAAAAAAGAAGAAGTGAATAATCAATCAACTTTACGTGCTCTGAAGTGAAGATGTATCCACTTTCACCCCACCAGCGGAGATACATATTATTATCGGTGGGACTTCCACTTTGTATCAGATGAAGGGGTTGTGATGGAGGGAGAGCTAAACATGCCCAGGGGGCTGGAGTGAAACCGGTGTCTCATTTTCAGGGGCGAACAAAAACATACAGGGAGCAGACATGGCTGTCACATCTCCCTTAGCTCCCCTGTCACCCCGAGGGCAGTGGACAGGGGCAACCTCTGCGCTGTGGAGAAACCACTCAAATCTACATGTAGTCATGCAGGGACACAGTTTCATGACCAGACATACAAATATACACATTTACTCTACCCAGACACAAATGTACAAACATATGCTGCATCAGTGAAGCCGTTAAACAAACTTGACTCTGTGTCGTTACACTTTAGCATCCCTCCTTAGATCACCAGTTTGACCTTCCAAGCAGAAAAGCAGCAGATTTAGTCCACAAACCAGACTCCATTTTTTACTTTCCCAGATTGATCAGTGATTCTGCTGGCGCCGAGCAGCTGTATAGCTTTACATCAGCGAGGAGGAGGTTTAGCGGTTTTCAATAGTATTTCAGGATATCCTTGCTGCTGCTGCTGCAGTTTTTGGCAGACTAACAGCTGCCACCAGCATTAGTGTACAAGCAGACACTTCTTAATGTTCCCCAGCCCTGGCCTCATGTGTCACATGGACTCCATCCAGCCTAACCCGGTTGCTTTCCGCATCGGCTGGATTGGTTGAAAGCAGTGTGAGACCAGCAAATTACAATATGCTTAAGATGATCCTTTCATTTTGGTTTAAAGTTGTTAACAATAATGTGACCAGTTCTAAGTGTTTGTGGCCTCTGTTTGCCCACAGAAGGCAAACAGAGCAGAGACACCTTTCTAATTATATGCGATTTATTATCACAGAGGAAAGTGATTTATTACTTTTTTTTTTAACACACTCTAGACCAAGGGGAGTTAGTTACGTAGCCCTGTTGCTTATAATTTGACAACGCTGCCTTGAATTCACTGAGATGTAAAATTAATTCTTGCAGTTGTTTTCAATGGGACTTTCATGTTTGCCTTGCTCTCTGTTAAAATCTGAGAAAAATACAAATGATTGGGCTTGGCTCAGTAACTTCATTGTGCAGGGAAAAGAAAGCCAAACTGGACTGGGTTCAGTGGTTTTAGGCCTTTTGAGGGTTTGTGTGTCAGGATTTATGTATTTAATTACACACTCATTCTACTAATGTAAGTGGAGAAAAAAGGAAAACAGATAAAAAGCCCCATCAAGCCTATAAGCTTGTAGTTTCCCTCTTACTGAAAGTTGGCCACCGCTGCAGTTTAGCTCCCCTTGAACTGGGCTAATACTTGTCTATTCCGATTAGGATTAGTATGTGTTGCATGGGCTCAGGGACCCGGGACTCGTAATCTAATAAATCAAGATAAAAAACTCTGAGATTGGTTTACAGAGGGCTCGGATTTACTATTGGCCATCTCAGAGAAACAGGGATTAACACAGCATTTGGTGCTGTAGCTACACCCCCACCCCTCAATTCTGTGCATAGGGAGAAAGAGAGACCAAGGCGGTGAGGGAGAGAGGAAGACTTAGAGAGAGGGGGTGGAGGAGAAGGGCTGACTAGGGCTTTATATTGCCTAACAGACAGCAAGTTAAACTCGCAGTGACAAGGTCAGGTTAGTCCTTGTACAAAAGGCTTTGTTCCATAGGCAGATTAAAGGTCTCTTTGACAGTTTTTACACTTTTGGATCATGTTGAACATGTTAGGAGTTAATCCTGTCTGTGAGAAGAAGAGGACCTGCTGCCACATAAGAGAGAGATAGGTGCAGAGAAATGAGAGCACAATTTGCTGAATTTCAAAGATCCAAACAGATAATCATCACAACATAGATAGTCAGATGTTTTTTGTGTGTTTCTATGACAGAAAGGCTAGATGATGAATGCATTTTGTTCCCTCTGCTCTTTTGATGTATTTATGAAAGTAATGCACCAGCCCCACACATTAGCATCAGGCATCAACAGTTTTAAAAGCTAAAAATAAAAATCATCTATTGTCTGCTATCGGCCTGTTTTACTGCGTTGTCTGCCACGGCCAGACACAACACGTGATTACACGACTGTGACAGTGCCAATCTCTTCTCTATGAATTGATACTGAACTGATACTTTAAGGACACTCAGAAGGAGTTTTCATGACTCTTTTGACTGTTAATGGAGCAACTCTGAGACTAGCTGATCTAAGTGTTGGATTTCTGCTTTAAGTAAAGCCGTTCATGTTCAAAAACAATGACTTCTAGTCATTTTAAATGACCAAACTAACAGCAGTTAATTGTTGATCTTTAAAAAAAGTCTTAGCTGGAGGGATGTCTGGAAGGACTGATTATCTGTTCTGTTGAAGAATAAAAGTTACCTTGTCTCCGGAGAGTTTCTGTGGACCTTGGCCAGCTCCTTTCTAATGTAAATGTCGTTCAACATGAAGATTCTTCAGATTTTTTAGATGTAGAAAGAAATTCAAATTATCTTGGTAAGTGGACTGCGCTTTTCCTAGTTTTCAGACTACTCTGCTTTTACACTACATGTCAAATTCATCCATTCTCACCTCTAGGGATGTAAAGATTAATCGTGAGGCAGTTAAAAATCGATTCAAAGGTGTCAAGATTCACATCGGTAAAATGAATCGCATTAATATCGTGAGCGTCAGCAGCTGTAGAGCAGAGCAGAGGCGGTTGGTTGTAACAAGTAGGCGTTGTAATGGCAGCTGCGAAGGCCAAACCTGTGGCTGCAGGAGCTAAGGATCGAACCCCCAATCTTATGTTCCACTCTACCACTGAGCTGCAGCCATCCCTGTGGCAGAGTCAACAGTTAGTTGGTTTATGCTTATACCATGACATTAAAACTATAAAAAATATGTAAGAGCTTTTGTCTTCCATCAAGATCCAAAGATGACTGATAAGTATGAACATGCAGAGAAGCAGTGTGCATACGGATGACTGTTTGTTTTCTCTCTGCTCTGTCATTTTATACACAATCCTGAATACTTACAATGTCAGTAACTCTGACTCAATAACTTCATTATGTCACCTTTAACTTTGTTCAGTTAAAATGTATCATGTGAAACAATGACTAGAGAATTATGTCCGATGTTTTAATACGTTACAGATATTTATTTGTTGAAATGTGTTATTATTCATCTTTGTTCCTCACAGAGCAAAAGTCAATGTACAGAGTTACAGGGCGCTCTCCTCTCTGACTATATCCAGACTATATTTATATTGAAAAATGGTTTTCTTCTCACAGTTATCTATCTGCTGCAGCTCCTTCTCTGCTAAGCGTTTTCTGAGAAACTGGACTAAAATATCTCTTCACCTGAAATTTGAGCTCTTTCTATTTCCTCACTCAAGCCGGGGTTTCACATAAAGTTTAACATATCAAAAGTGGAATGGTCTTTCATCTGCTTGCCTGTCTTGTTAAGCAATATCAAACGCAGGAAATTCTTTCTACTTCCACATATAAAGGTGGAAAAAATCCTAGCAACATATCCCGGCTCGTGCAAAAGCGGCCTTTCCTTTCTTTCTTGGGGAACTGTTAGCAATATCACCAGGCAATTAGCAAGGAAAGGAGAGAGAAATGGAGAAGCCAATTACTTCTGCGAGTTAGCTAAAGGCCATTTTAAACTGTGTGCCCATGACATAATAATGTTTATGGTAAATATTATAGTTGGAGACAGTGAGTGCATGGCGTGAGAGGCAAGGAAAAAACGGCATCAATCTCGGATCGAGAATAATTTATTAAGATCTGAGATGTGGCAATTACGTGGAAAGGACCAAAAAGAAAAAAAAAAAGAAGACGCCAACTCTCCAGGAACCGCATACATGATTGCAATCTTGATTAAATCCCCCTGGATCTAATGAGTTGATTTTCTGCTGTTAATATTGCATTGGCTGATGATGGATTCGTTAAGATAATGGAACGAAGCTAAAATATAAATGACTCCCTGTCAAGGAGCAGATTTTCGTCATTTTCCGTCTGACACCTCCGCCGTGGGGATTTGGTGAGGCCTTTTTGTGTTTAGAACCATCAGGATCTGGAATACTAATTGCTCATGTGTGGATGCTTCTAATGCCTCCCCTCTCCTCTACACCCCCCAACCCCTCCCTACCGCCTCCGTTAATATCTCCTCCACATCTCTACGCAGAAACAAAGAGACAAACACAGCTTTCTTTCTTCAATGTGTTTTTACTACAATAAAACTCTTACATGATAGAATAACTTTATTTGTATACATGAAACAACTCATTTCCACCCGGTTTGACACCCCTGGTTTAGCTATCAAAACACAGAAAAGGGTCAGATATTTAACAGAACTCTATGTGACACTGAAACTGCCAACAAAAAGGAAAACATGTCAGCAACAGCCCCTCTAATATTGACCTGTGCTTTTGAGATAAATAAATAATGCGCTCTCTCTTTGTTGCTGTACCGAGCAGCTGGGCTGGTCGCTCTCAGTTTTAAATGGTCTGTCACTTAGGTCAACTGGAGGAGTAAAATGTCCGATGCATAGAATATTGATCTCATATCACACGTGAACCGCAGCACTACATGTGTCATTTTTCTCTCAAGTGTGGCAGGGAACATAATGCAAAAAGCATTTGTAATAATCCTGAGATTCACTATATGCTGCATATGAGATAATATGTGTTAATTGAATCCGCTGTGCAGTACAAAGAAAGTCAGTCTTTTCAAGTTTAAACAACTTTTAATGACAAAAAATAGAGGCTTAACGAACTTGTAACTAAAGATTGCATTAAGACATTCTATGCATAGTTTGATGTTATCCTCCCCAACGTTTCTGTCATCATCTTGTTACGTTTCATGCCTCCCCTTGATCCTTCCTTTGTGATGATTCTAATATTGTTCCTTTTTCTGTGTGATATTACTGGGGGAGCCCTCTGATTGGGCCGTCCCATAGGGCCCTTTCTTCTTGGTGTCACTTTTTGTGTCCTTTAACATGGTTTTACTAAAAAGTCTTTTTTAATCAATCAAGAAGCAGGCAGAAAATAGGCTTTGTCATGGCTTGGCCTGGGGTCGTGTGATGCCTGCTCTGCCTGGTGACAGGTCTTCAAAAGGGATAAAAAGGAATATTTTGGGGGGAAAACGGGGGTTTCCATGGCACTGGCACTTGTTGCACATGGATCACCATTCTTTGGTTCTGCATGGGACTGAGGTTTCAAAGGGCTGGACAACAAAAATTAGGCGAGGAGGGGACAGCGGGACTGTGGAGGTAGCTGCCCTCAAGCCCCCAAGTCTGTCCTCTCCTAGGGGGAAAGAAAGAATAGGAGCCAGAAGTGACAGCATAAAAAGGGGCCTACTAGGTGCTGTCAAATATGCATGAGTAAATGGTCAGTTTCTAACCCATGCAGTGTGTTCACAAGGCTAGACTGAAACACAGACTAGAAGAAACAGAGAACAGACTTACTGAATGAGAAGTATATTGTTGTTGCGGCTTCCACTTCATGTAATTAAAGGTTGTTTCATGTAGAATGAGGTCATGCTAACTTGTTAGTTTCTGAGTTTATGTGTGGGAAATAAAACCCGGAAACTCAGACAATAGATTGGCAGACGCACCCGCAAACGGGGTTATTATATAAAACTTCTGTACAGCTAAGAGCCTGCTTGTTTGTTCCTGTTGTTTAAATGAGTAATTATTGAGACACTATTTCATAATGTATCAGCCAAACATGTTTACTCACTTCAAGTTTGAAAGAACTCTTCTGTTCGTGGACCTGGTTTGCTGTAACTATGTTTATCACCTTAATATATGTGTGCTTGCTTGCAGCCATACATTTCACACATGAATGGCTTTGAGCTATTTTCACTTCTGTAAAAATGTTGCTCATAGTGATTACCTTGGAGCGCCACCTTAAATTCCTCTGACAATTACACATTCTTCTGTCTTTGGGAAATGGCATTGTGGGGTCAAGGTTTTCGCGCGTCAGGAGTCCTTGAAGCAATTTGCAATAATTTCCATAGCATCATCACTGCCAGCTTCAATAACAAACAAGGTTACACACATGAGCTCGTTACACACACACACACACACACGCACACACACACACACACACGTGCGCGCACACACACACACACACACACACACACACACACACACACACACACACACACACACACACACACACACACACACAATCAGAGCCTAACATGTTTCAGTGTTGAAGGGCTTCAGCCTGTTCATACTTAGATAAAGGAGGTCAAAAACTCCTGAAGCACATAAAGCCACATAAAGATATACTGATAAAAAATGAATAATTGAGACCTGAGAAAATTCATGTATTTCCCTGTCATGCTAATGATAGCTGATAATGTTCAAATCTCAAAATACAGGCGTGGATGTAGCTGCATATTACTATAACTTCTAAGTATCTCTGTGTCTCTTTCTTTCTTTGGTTCCTTCATTTCCCAACAATGTGCTGCCAGCCTGTTTAAAAGGTTAAGGCAGTCGGGATATGTTCCTTGATGGGATTTTATCATGCTAGGCATGCTCTGTTTCCTGATGAATATATTAAAATTATTACTGTGCAAACAGAGTTTCTAATTACTGACCTGCTTGCCATTGTACTGTGCATTCTGTATGCCCCCCTTCTTCTCCATGCCTTGTTTATTTATCTGCACCAGTGAATACAGAATAGTCTATGCAATGTCATTTCCATCCACATGAAAATGATTTTGAAAATGCCAATCTTGCCTATTATACAGTGTAATTACTTGTCTGCTTTTTGATTTTATCATATCTTCAGCCAGTGGGAAGATACTTTGAGAGGCTAAACATCTTAGCGGAGCTTGTCAGCTGATGATTTGCAATGAATAAAGTCCCCCACTTTGCAAAGGAAAGTGCTTTCTGCCACATGTACAAAGAAAATGAATACATTTTATTGAGGGGTTTACTAAATGTGCTCAAGGCTTCTCTTGAGTTTTAGGCGTGTGTCAGGTGTTGGTATAGGCTGAAGGTCATACCTGAGTAGGTAAGATCCGGGTTGCTTAGACCTCAATGACCTTTTTTGGGGTTGATACTTACGAGCCTTCAGTCAGAAACTGGCATCAGATCTGCAGACAACACTAAGTCTCACAGAACCAATTCTTAACAAAAAGGAATCAAAGAAGGTATGTGAAATATGGGCAGATGAAACAACGTCGATTCATTCTTAGATCCGGAATGAGCATTTACCTGTTACCTGTGTTTTCACTCGCCAGGTTTTTCAACTTTCAAGGCCAGAAACATCATTTGTTGAGTACATTTTGATCGTCACCGCCGCACCTCTGACGTGTGTAGTTACCATGAGTGGGTGCATATGTATATGTTTTGCAGTGATAAAAGTGTCACAGATTTTTACTGGAGTATCTGCACTACATCATGGGAAAGGGCAACCCTGTTGTTTACTTGTCTGCCTGCAATGTTGCACAGGGGGTTGATCAGGGGAGTTGATAGGAGCTGCAATTTAAAAAGAGGACACTGCAGGCTTGAACAAAAACAATTAAAGGAAAATGAAAGATGGCCCCCAAGGGTTAAAAATAGAAAATTATCAACATGCATACTGGAATCCACTACACCCCACCCCCTATCCCACCTCCCGCACCAGAAACCCCCCCACAGCCCCCCCTCAAACTTACTGGGCCTGCATTGTTATGTATGATCAGATCTGCCAGTTCTTCCTCTAAGCTCCTTGTCACATTTTGACTTAATGAAGTGCAACTTAGAAGGGAATTGGGTTCATCATGCTAGTCGCACGATGCTCCCTTGTTGTAGCAAACAGGAGTGGCATGGGACCGAAGCGCTACAGCGCGAGTCGTTATCATTCCGGTCAGTCTGTTTAACACAAAATTAAACAAAGAACTAATTAGTGCCTCATGAATTAATAACTGCACTGTTGCCGAGAAGAAGTTAGGTTGCTGAGGGGAGATATAAAATAAGTAGGAAGATCAGGTTGGAATTATTATTACTTTTTCTGGTATGCATGGGCTCTCAAGGTTAGGAAACTTTTGAGAGGATTTAAGAGTGACTCAACTGGTTCTGCCAAAGTCAGTTTGTGTCCTGATGTAACTCTGCGTCTGGGTTAATGGATGTCATATAAGACAATGCACTTTTCTGCACATAGAAGAAAGAGTTGTAATTGCCAACTTTATATATTTAAGCAATGTGTATGATTTTATTACAGCAGAACTAAGGAACCAGTTCTATGCATTCTCTTCAGCTACCTGCCTCTTTTTCACCTTAAAATAGTTGTTTCAAAGGTCGATTAGTAGTACAATAACTTTCAACAGGGAGAATGGCATCTCTCCCATGTCAACAGCACCGCCCGGTCGCCTGTTTACTGCACTGTGTAACTTTGGCAGCGGGCCGAGGTCATCTCGCGAAAAGTGCATACTGCTCTACGGCTCTAGTTCACACACACAGTTAGCCTGTCTCGGTACTGTTTGATACAATGGCTGAGGCTATTTCCTAGAGATATTATTTATGACAGATTGTGATGTAAGGTTAGACTGTATTGTTATTGGCGTCATCGTTGTCATCGTTGGATGCAGGTTGTCATGTTTCCCAAGTTATGTCTCAAGTTTGCAAAAAATAATAAAAAATAAATCCAACTTATACCAAAAAGTTTGTCTCTTTCCTTGTTGATCTCTAAAGTTAGCTTTGTATGTTTGGAAAATTACAAACCTATCTCAACCAGCATAATAAATGACCCTCTCCAATGTAGCCATTTAGCCATTTAGCCACAAGCAAACAGTTTGCAAACAATTGGCCGTCGACATGGTTTGTTTGGCTTCTCACAACAATCTCAGTCTTTGCATCCTCAGCTTGTAAAGAAATGCACGTTGTCTAAGAGGGGTAGGTGTAACAGCACTATGGGTCTTACGACGGTGCAGTTGCACTGAGAGATCTTAGGTGGGTGCCAAAGTGCACCAGACTGAATTCCTACATCATGCTTTAAGTCATTGGTTCCCAACCTGGGGCCCAAGCCTCCATAGGGAGGGGGCGCAAAGCTCCGTCTGCTCTGAGCTTGTCAAAATTAGATTTGCACATATAAGTTAAAATCATGCATAATAAAATACTTACTGGATAGTTTATACAAAGGTCTTATGGTAAGAACACATGTGTTGGCATCTTCTGTTGGGACTTTAGCAATGAAAACTGTTCGAATTGATGTTGACTTTTGAGAGCAATGACCCACATTTTTTTTCATGTGGGTCCTTGTGGGTTGGGAACCACTGCTTTAAGTTCTGGTCTGAATAGAAGCAGTGTTCAGTTCAGAAATGTTTTATCTCTGTCATTTAATTGAAGCCACCAAGGATTCTTGGAAAACAAATTATTTTATTTGTTTTATTGTGGAAGACTTTGAGACTCAGCCAAGAAGTAGGAAGCTGCTTACTTATATCTCACTAAATCTGATTTTTTGATTACTGCCTATGAGGAAATGATTCAATGCAAACTGTTGAAATATGCACATACGTACTCTTTAACTGCTCCCCATGCTTTAATTGGCTTAACAAAAAATGGTTTCCTATTTCCCCTCCTTCCGACCAAAACCCCTCTCCCCCAGCTGTGATATCAAGCCAGGGTATCTGTGCACTTCTACACTGTATAACAAAGGGTGCAGGAGTGAGAAAAGTATATGTTTTACATTTGCATCACCTGGAAGCTTGTTACACAATGTCAACCACTGTTGATGAGCAGGGTAAATGTATGGCTTTCTGTAGAACATGTACCTGCATGCATATACATTGGAATAATCAGTATCTTGGTTTTAATGTTTCTGCTCTGCTCTCCTTCTCAGATGAGCCCCTGCACAGAGTGACTCCCCAGGAAGAGAAAACGAGGTAGGACAAATCTCCAACATGACTGATTACTGTCCCCACCATCTCCCCTGTTCATATCTACAACAATATCAGGCATCTTCATTAATCCCCATGGATCAATGTGTCTGGGGGTTGTAAAAATTGACAAATGACTTATTA
Organism: Tautogolabrus adspersus; assembly: GCA_020745685.1. Classification (NCBI taxonomy): domain Eukaryota; kingdom Metazoa; phylum Chordata; class Actinopteri; order Labriformes; family Labridae; genus Tautogolabrus; species Tautogolabrus adspersus. Next base: position 12,472,513 of record CM036547.1, on the reverse strand, counting down.
GAATCCCACCGTTTTATTTTCCAACTGATTAACTCACAGCAATGTCGTACACTATACAGGCACACTGATGTATCTGTTTTCCAAAGAGCGCTTCTCTCTCTCCCTCCCTCCCTCTCTCTCTCGTTCTTTTTCTGTCTCACTTACTATGAGAGATCCATACAGTATAAAATGAACCCCGATCACTGTGAATAAAAATCCTCACAGGCTGCAACGACTCAAAACTGTGACATAAAAGCAGTTCATTTGATTTGTTTCCTGACACACACAGCTGTTGAGCAGTAGTTGGTCTGACTTGCAGTGTGCGAAAACAGACAAAAAAATATCAATTTCTGAAATAACAAGCTTTTTTCAGTCATAAATCAGTAGTTTTCAATACCCGTTTCTCCTAACAGCACCAGCGTGTATGCCATACTCTCTTATGTGTCTCATTGCACTGTTCAGTTAATTATAACTCGATTTTTTATGCCTGCTTTATTTCTACATCTTGTTGTGGCATCATCCCACATTGTCATCTTGACAAAATAATATAATTTTTCCACTATATGCCATTTATTACTGTAACAGACATTAGACACAGACATCTAAGTACAGATGACATCCACCAAATTAACAGGAGTATAAAACCTTTTGTTGCTGATAAAAAATCTGCCTCTGTACAATTTGACTCTCGAGAGGACGCTAATGACTTGTGACTTGAAGAAACTGGGCTGCTTTTTTTCTCTCTCCCTGAGATGAAACCTTCGGTGCTAATGATGTTAGCTGGTATGAGCACAATGCTGATGTGGGAGTCTGTCATGAGGATGCACACAACAGCCCTTGCCCCTGGCCTCCTAGTCAAGAGGGATCTAAACATTCAGAAGTGACACCGTGGGCTGTCTCATGTCAAACCAGAGATCCTCACTATCACCGGGGGGTGGCATGGTCGTGAATTGAGGCGGAGGGCTACACCACAGTCCTTTGTTTCTGGTGGTGTCACTCATACACCAGAGAGAAGACACACTCCTTGCATCAATCAGAACCCCGGATATATGCCCAGTGTACATCCCTACAATGTGACGTTGACAACATCCCAAAATGTCCACAAAACACAACAACTAACAGGAGAATGAGAGATTCAGATCAGAGTCAGGGCAACCACATCCTACTTATAAGCTCTCCTCATAGGAGGTGCATGATGGACACTCTCACACAAAGACGTCTTTGAACAGGTCGCTGTGGATGTCCTCTGAAGCAAAGCTATGTATGAGGTGCAGGCTGCACAGAATTATTTAATCACCCCCTGTATAAGCACATAACACCAACATAACAGAGTAAAGTTGGTTTAATTGGGTTTTGATATATGTTTATGTATTTAATCATAAATACAACTGGCTTTTACACGGGGCTGGCATGATGGGCCCCCTCTCTCTTTTGGCTCCCACAGACTTATTCTAGAGAACACTCCCAGAGCAAAGTCCCTCTCTTAGACAGTGGGAAGAAAATTAAACTGCCAAATTTGTTTTCATTGGTTCCAGGGACAATCTCAGGGGGTTTCAAGGCTTTTAATTGAGCTCACTGAGCAGAAATTTGTGGGGCTGCTTCCCAACAACAGTTGTGCCTCCCTTTTACTTCTCTCTTATCTCAGTTAAAGATTCAGGTTATTTATAGGTATGTCATATGTTGTTAAAAAGTGTACAAGAACCTTTCTGTAGTCTAGGGCTCTGTTGAGCTGATTTCCCTACTTACAGTTTCTAATATAATGTTTTGTAATTATCAATACAGACACGTTGTTCAGTGTTTTGTGAGCTTTTCAGGGTTTGTGTGTAGGAGTGCAATGAATCTTTATGAAACGAGTTCATTCAGTCTCAGATGAAGGTAAATAAAGCTCACAGTTGTCTGTTAAAACAATAATGTATCTCATAGAGAAAAAAGAGCAACAACTCATAACACTGAAGTTAGTACTATTGTTTAACTCAGTGTGGTATTATAGCAAAAAATTAGACGCCACCGTCACGTTTTCTGCACTTTTCTCTCTGCTACACTTTTTGTCTTTTGAATTTTTTCAGTGTGTCAAAACAAGCAAAGGCTACATGGAAACGGCAGCCCTGTGTAAATATTTATGATGTAACATCTCCATGTGAATAGACTTTCCTCCCAATCCATCCATCATTACAGGCATATCGTGAAAGCCCTCCTCCCGGTGGTGGCTCAGCGCCTTAGGAAGCTCAGACAGGAGCGGCGTGTCCCCCTCTCATTCAAAGTATTTGTTTTTCCTTTGACTGGGGGCAGCCCAGCTGTGAGGGCATTTCATGTGTCAGCCCCTCCGTTTTTATTCAGGCCTGACTTCAAAGCCAGTTTTGGTTCATTGTTTCTGTGACGTGGCTGCTGGACCTCAAAATGCCCAAACAGAAAAATGTGATGTAGGTCAAATTACAGCAGTTGTGCCTCTGAAAAAAAGTGGATTCTTATGGACAAAACCTAAAAGCCTTGGTTACCACCTAACCCTTGGTTTTGTGCTTGTTGTCCGTCACTTCTTTATCTGTTCTTAGTGGAGCAGAGTGACATTTGGGAAGTTTAAAAAAAGGCAGAAGTTCTGAGTGCTTGGCAACCAATAAGTATGTTTTTGTTGCTTTTTTTTCTAATTCATTACACTCCTCTTAGGAACATGTGACATAGCTTTCTTGCTGAAGATGTGTTCAGTGTCTGTCAGGGTGTGTGCATGCACAATTCTTTGACTTGTGCAATGGATTTAGATATGAAACATGTCTCCATTTGGTCCACACAGAGTGGAATAAAGGACCTGCAGTATTTTTTTTCCCCAAGCTAAGCAGTCTTTAAGAATGTAAAGGTGCAGTGGATTTATGAGGTTGTGTGTTTGCAGAAGTAGGTAAGTCTACTGCCTTACCTAAGTGGATTACAAGGTTTTAGGCTTTTCTCCTTGCACAACTTATCGGCAGAAAATAGGCGTTGCAGACGTTAGCGAAATATTGCCACCCAGACTCTCATAACATTATCATTAGCCACGGAGGATTGGTGAAATGTGATTAATACATCACCATTTTGACAGACTGAGCCTGAAAAGGTAATATGGATTATTACAATGGTTGTAGAGCTCAATACCACCATCCAAGTTTATCCATTTATCTGCAATGATGAGACTCCTTTGTGTTGTATAGCATTGTAACATCTATCTAAATAACAAAAGATATCGCTCCCATACACAATTGTCGAGCTGTTAATATTCAGCCCATGCAACAATGCACATGGGAATGGAGTACTGAGACAAAACTTGAGTCTGAACGGGGGGAAAGTCCATAGAACATTATGAGAATTATGAATCGATGTTCATGCCTGTAGTACTGGGCCTTTTTTCCTTGGCTGAGGTATCTGATTACCTTCAAAATAAAATATTGCTCCTGTATTGTTCAATTACCACTGGTTGAGTGCTGAATGATGCAATTCACTATCTAAGAGCTGTTTTTTTCTTTCTTTGTGTCTACACTTTGTGGTGTGTTTCATTTAGTTGGCCTTGCGCGATTCATGTTGAATAAACGCCATTTTTCTGTCGTTTCAAGTGCCTCTTTTCTCTCTGTGGATCCATTCAGGCTTTCAATACCTTTTCTCCCCCTCTCTTCTCCTGTCTCTTTTTTCCACGAGCAGGAGGGTTTTACTTTACTCCTTTGTCATCCTAATTGATTGCATTAACCTTTTGAGTATTGAATTTCCTGTGCATCACGCCGAGCACAATGTGGAATATTATCATAATCCTTCCAAGTAATGGACACAGGGCAATCAACAATGCTTTAGGAAAAGTACATCTTTGAAAGATGGAGCATCATATTATTTGCAGTCCAAAGACCTGGATAGACCTGGATGTTGTGCTTTAAGAAACTTTGAGGAAGTGTGCTTCAAGTGAAGCATGTCTAAAAGATGTGAGGAGAGCCTCTGTGCCACGTGTGTGTGCTCTGTTGAGAACAATGTAAAAGTTTTAGTAATTGTCTTATTAATATAAAACTGTGTGACTTAAACAGACTTAACTGACTTAGACTGAAGAATTTCTATAAAACACACATTAGATATTTCATTTTTCTTTTATATTTTGATATTTTAAAATGTTTCTAAACAATTGAACAAAAAGAGAACTTGAATATCTAAGTGCCAACATTATTTTGTGAAATATTTTCTTTTTTTATAATATTTTCTTTGTAATTTTCCACCAAAAATAATACACACAACAAATAACCTAAGTCTATAACAACGAGGACTTACACAATCTCAATAAAGAGAGAAAACACACAAAAATAAGACAACCCCCCCCCCCCCCCCCCCCCCCCCCCACAAAACATAACAAAAGCTCAGCTTCATCAACTTCATTGTGAAATAGTTTCTGTTTGTTAAATGAGACCTCTTTGTTCTTTTCAGAATCTTGATAACAACTCGTTCATAGCTAATTACATAACTACTCAATGAATTCTTTCAACGGTTGCATTTCTTCACTACTTTAAAGATTTATATGTTATAACATTTACTTAAAAGTTACAAAAATGTGCCTATCAATTTGGCATCACAATATCTGAGAAGTTGCAGAAATTCAGTCAATGATAGTTTGCTTTAGAAAAATGATTTAGTATGTACAATGATCAAACAATAAATGTATTCCATAACATATCACTTCTTCAGACTGTGTCACACAATAACAATCCCAATGATTTTAAACAGAGCATGGATTGATTGGGATCAGAATCAACACTTCCAAACCTGAGATCATGGCACACTGCTTGTAGGTTGTGGTTTCCCCCATTTGCTTTAAGGGCACATTCCTGCTGGCGGTAAAACAGTTCAAGTACTACTGAGTCTTTTTGACTGAAAAAGTCTTTTTGTGGAAAAGAGTGCCAATTTCATGGTTTAACCGTGCTCCAGTTTTTACCTTGGGACCTGGTCTTTGCATGATCCACCTTGGATATTTCAGAGGGTAAGAAAAAACTAAGAATAATTTGACACAAGACACAATTTGAGGGAAATGCTAAAGTAATTCAAATGCATCCTCTGGGGACCAGGACTGCGCGCACTAAATTTCTTGGTAATCTGTTTGAAAGTATTTCACTAAAACTAGACAATACACGCATACGATGATTCTTTTGGTTGTCCACTGAGATGCACCAACCAACATCTCCATTACTCATGACTGTCCCTTGGTTTGGTTTATTGAAATGGATTGGACCTAGTTTGCAACGCAAGAATACCTGACTGATCGCTATTCAACATCCCCCCTTGAACTTACAACCAGTCACTACCCTTAGGAGTGAAACACAACATGCATCTGTATTTTCTCTTTAATGCTTCGGAAACTGTGGAAATGTTTCTTTCCAGAATTATTTTGAACCTGCAATCAAGTTTGATAGAAGAAACAATAACCTCTTAGCCCATTTGAGTGGCCTCTCATAACTTCTATATGTGGTTTGTGTAAGCAAAGTGACAGCACATTAATGTGAAGATATTATACTTTGTATAAAGCCTAGTCCATATTGTTTTGAAGGTGCAGATAGTTTTAAATTGAGGGGTCAGGAAAGACCAGCTTTAGTGGCCAGGTAAGCCCTCGATTTACCATGGCATGTACTTTAATCTCTTTACCTGCTTTACAATCTTGTTTGGTTTGGGGGGAAGTGTGAGTTTATTTTCTGTGTTTCTTAAGAGTCTTTGTCTAAGAGCCATTTAGCACACGTCAGCTCATATAGTTGTATTATCATCTGTCCTACTGGCCCAGAATGATATGAATAGAAATGAAAGCAGGGGAAGTCAAATAGATTTAAACAAGAATTACTTGTAAATTCTTTATAACACTATACCTTCACTATATCAATAATATTAAGGCCCCAAGCCTAAACCCTAAATAAGACACTCCAAGGATAGCAGTACAATAATAGCCTGTTAACAAGGCAAGGCGTAGCCTGTTGACATGTTGAGTTGAATCTGTGCTACAGCTATTTTTATATAAACATGATGATTAAAGAATGAAAAGTCGTTTATGTTGCCAGACCAATGTAACACCCATAACTGTCTTATAAAGGCTCTCAGGAAGGTGTCAGTAGAAGAACAGTGATCAGCCTTGAGCTTGGGAATTAGTGACAGCCGATCTTTGGACATAACCTGACAGCATGATTAACATATACCATGCAGCATGTCGTCTCATGTGCTACCTTTGTTAGCCCTGCAGTTCTATAAAACTCCTAGTCTAGTTACAGTATCTATGACTTCCAAAGACTGTTATGTGTCTTTTTCTGTAAACACTTGTATAAATGTGTAAAAGTAATTGATTGTTGAAAAACAGACAAAACTGTTATCATGTTTCCTTGGCAACAGCAAGCATTATCTGGGCTCTGATGATGAATTGAAGCAAAGCACCCTGTAATTCATATCAACTCTATTATATTTTTCAGCTAGAAGAGGAAAAATCAATTGAAACAAGCTCTTATGCATGGATAGATGCTAGTTCTGATCAATACTATTTTCACAGGGATAGTGCCTTTGAGTTTGATTGAGGCCAGCTAATACAAAGCTAGCCAGTGGTGCTCAGAACTAATATAAAAATGGATATTAAACAGGAGGTACTGTGACCATTCGAGCACGTTTTTTTTGGCACTTTCACCTGAGCTTCCCTTTTCTTAATAGAATCATGTGATTGAGTGAGGATGTGGGTCAGAATATAGGTCAAGGTCAGTCAACAACACAAAGCCAAATCCTGTCCATCTTTTGTATTCCATCAAGCGTCACTGGTATTCCTCCGGGAACTGGTGCCCTCAGCATATGGAAACTAAGGGCCCTCAGTTCAATTATACAAGCCCATTGAGCTTCAGAATATTGACATATCTCTGTACTCTGAAAATGTCATGGATAATGATCAACCTGTTCACCAGAAAATGCTTCATAGAAACCAAGTTCTGGTGGTCAGATTTGTCAGGATTTACCTTCTAATAGGTAGAACATTTGTGTTTCTCTAAGGCAGTGGTGAACACACGTCAACGGCAAACATTTTATATGAAGGGTTTTTGCAGAGGTCTTGAAAGGTGGGTATGCACAGGGTCCATGTCTTTTGCACCAACCATGGCATTTAGATCTCAAAAACAGCTTAACAAAACATAACACACCTTTGAGACGGTCAGCTACTCAAGCACAAAGTGAATGCCCTTTGCAGAATTTAACAGCAAGGGTTACTTCTGCTCTCCGATGTTGTCAAACACTATGTAAGCTGTATGGTCAGGTGATGCAGAGGACATGTAGCCTTATCAAAATATATAGCAGAGATCTTCTACTTAGGGCCATAGTTAATTATTGTTATATAGATTAAGAGAGCATGCAGCCAAGTTCTTTTGAGTATTTATTTGCTTAACTGGATTTTCCATTTCTTGATGTTAGCTGACAGTCAGTATATAAGTATTGTACTTGTTGCCCTTATCCCAAAGCATAAAATGATTACAATCAATATCCAAATATTGTCACTCTGGTCAGTAATAAAAAGCATTTAGTCAGAGGGGGCATTTTGGACACGCTTTCTTCTTCTGTTTTGTATTTCTGAAGTCATGTCTGTCTTTATGTTTGAATCCTCAGTCTTGCTCTAGTCAGCAACAGATACAGACAGAATCTTAATTGATCTAATCTGGTTACTGCTGGCTATTTTCAACAGTTCCATTAGAAATCTCCCATCCTCCCCCACTCTGCCTCCCTTCCCTCACCTCCCACACTTTCTACCCCCCATCTGGCCTGACCTACATGGTAGTCACATGGCCCCGGCTCCCTGGCTTGGCATTTTATGGAAAATCTGCAGGAGATAAAGCCACAGGGTTTAAAATGTTATCCCTGCCTGTCCTTTGAGAAGGGCTAAACACTGAATGAGGTGTTATTGCATCAATGCTGTTGGACACACACAGGCAGCAAAGAGGATATCTTCCTCCCTCCTTTCCTCTCTCTCTCTCTCTCTCTCTCTCTCTCTCTCTCTCTCTCTCTCTCTCCCTCTCTCTCTCTCTCTCTCTCTCTCTCTCTCTCTCTCTCTCTCTCTCTCTCTCTCTCTCCCCCTCTCTCTCTCCCTCCTCAGTTTGATTGGATTTAGCAGAGTGTCACCACTGTGACTTTGGGGGATTTCTCTTTCCCTGTCACTGTCTTATGCATGCTTTCTTGGGTTATTTACTTAACTTGTCCAGAAAATGGACTGTGATCTGCAGCTTACTGCGAAAGCTGGGGAGGGACAAGTGCCTCATGCTGGTAGAGATATGCCAGACAGACACCTACAGTAGATGCTTTCTAGCTGCTCTGGCTTGCTTACTCCCTTGCTGGTGCTGAGGGCTTATTTTTGCACTGTGACCGAGTCCCCTTCACACTGTTGTCTGCCTGTAAATTTTCTGCTGCTCTTGCTATTCAGCCAATTACAGCAAAAGAGCTTTAGTGATTTTTTTCCCCCTTCTCTCCCTCCTGGTATATTTATATATATATTTAACAAGCGAATGACAAGCATTGCTGAAGGTTAAAAAAATGCTGAATTTCATAGAGCACATAATGTCAACTTTTTTTCTGTTGCAGGACTGATCAATAGCAGTCAGCTCTATCTTGTGAAGAACAAATACGCACACTGCAGACTTATATAGCTGCCTTGCCTGTTGCGTTTCAATTTGTAATCTTTTGTTACTGCCATTACCTCTTAATAAAGAAAAGGACACATCGCAGGTTTAAACATATCGTGAATTCTTTTAAACCCAGTAGTCATGGATAGAGCACAGTCAATTTGAATTTGTGAGTAAAATTTCGATTATATTTAAAGTGACTTTAGGAGATGAAATGTGCACGCAAGAAAAGGGAAATAAGTTACGGTAAGTTAATCTGAAGTATGCAGGACTTATTAGTGTCCCTTCTGCACCTATAGGTTTTATTTAGTCAGCACCTTCCCTGTCCTCTCGGCATTAATCTGCTCTGTCCCATACTGTCAACCTTAGTAGCCATATATTCAATAATTGGTTTAGCAGTTCACACCCTTAAGCCCATCTACACAATAAAACCGTCTAATGTATTTCAGTGCATGCTCACTCTCTTCCTCTCAGGTACGTTTTTAGCAACATGTATTCTTTTTGAAGCTGGGATGTGGCTTCTAATATATTTGACCTGATATCTGTGAAAGGCCACACAATAACTGTTAACACGATGTCAAATGTAATGCAGAGCTATAAAGCAGTTTGAGAATGCTTCCAGAGTGCCAAATGCCATATTGCATTCTTGTGCTTAGATGACCAGAGGAGATATCTCCCTAAAATACTGAATAAGATAAAGCAGCCAGGACAGCTTTACATCAGTATGGCAATGGTTGTAGTCATACTGTACTAAAGCGATACTAGACAGGGTGAAGTGCAGGCTTAAAGCAGTTCCACTGCTACCAAAAAAAGAACATCACATACGTTTTATTGTTCTGTCTCTCATAAAAACAAAACCAGAAGTTACACAAGTGATAATTGTGTATAAAAGAAGTGACACCACAAAATGCAGTGTTCCAAAACAAGAGAGCAGAAGAATAAAGGGCTCTTTCCACCAGTGTAAGATCTGCCACGCCTGGCAGTGGGAACGGAAAGAAAAACTGCTTAATGTGACAAAATAAAGAAAGAAACACTCCAAGGGAAAGTTAGAATTAGGATCCTGAAAGATTTATGCCTCCATTTTATTTATAATTTGTTTTCTTTTCCTTATTGGAATTGAGTTGCATCTGAATATTTGATGAACACAGCCTAGAAGTAAGGATGTTATGTCAGCAAGGAAAGAAAAAGTAAAGAGAAACAACAAAGAAATGTATTTGGCAAAGTTTGTGCTTCAGAATAAACTAATATGCCTCTGCTTTCACAAGTGACTTGTTCATTGAATGTGGGGGGAGTTCGCTATCTGCAGGTTGTGTTGAGCCCTAGCGAGGCTAGCTGCGCCGCTCCGTATGCACTGCGCTGAGTACTGGGTACTCTCCGTGCACAGAACACCATCTGCATTTTGCTGTTAACGCGCCTTCACATCCAAGGGAGGATTAAGAGAAAATCCCCTGGTTTTTTTCAACCAGTTGACAAATATCAGATTTGTCTCTAAAAAATTAGCTCCATCTATATCTCCCACCATATGACACACAAAAAAGATTATCTTTAATACCCAGCCAGCTTGGGTGTGGAAAAAGCAGATTAAAGTTTCAGTTTGGTCATATTTACCCAGCCACTTCAGCTACGAGACTGCCTGCATTACCCAGTAGACAGACCTCTTCACAAAGATTTCTCCCCCCACATGTACTGCCACCCCCACCCCCAAGCCTTTACCTTCCAGAAACAAGATGTCTGCCTTGAAACAATTAGACATCATACTTAAATAATTCATCATTTCCCAGTCAGTCTTTTCTCTTCTACGTGTCCTTTAAACAGACAGAGTGAGCTGCCAAAGGGGCTAAAGTGAATAACAGCAGCAGGTGCCTTTTCAGATGGAGCTTTGTAGTCTGCGGAGGGTGCTGGGCTGTTATTTTAGTGGCCCAATGGTTAGGAGTAGGGGGGGGGGCTGGGAAATGGACCTGGTGGCTGACCTGGGACCTCGGAGCTGTCCTATTAGCAATGTCCTCCCCACCAAATATTACCAGCAATGAGTCCTTCCTTCAGTTGCACTCTCATCTCAGGGATAAAACAATACAATATCACCCATAGTCACCTGTAAAGTTAAAAATGTCAAAAAAAATCATTGAATCCCCATGAGATACAGCAACCTTATTTTCACAGTTTGAACTCCTTTGACCCTGAAGGGGTCTTTTGTGTCTGCAGTACCAGATTGTGAGACTGGACAGTCATTATTATCACCCATCAGCATGCATCAGAGGGATTTATACATATGAGTAAGATGCTCCTTAAGCCTCTGCTAAGTCAGTATGTTCTTCCCGACCAATTCATTATCAAATGCATAATCGCCATCTGCCCAGGACAGGATCGAAGGCCTAAGGCTCTACCTGTTGTCCTGGATGTTGACTCCCTTGCTTCCGCTCAAGACCACTGCCCCACCCAGAGGTTGCTTTATGAACACAGGAGCCCCATAAATGAAATTAAGGTGTCAATTAGTCAATTACAGCATAATAACTCTGAGGGCAGACATTTAGAGACAGAGAGAACCTCAGCTAAGTTCATTTCCTCCGGCCCAGGAGCCTAGCGCTTGGCACACGTCACTCCCCACCCAGACTCGCTGAATAAAGGCCCCAGTGCTCTCCCTAATGTTATTTTCCCCTGGATATCTTTTTTGATCAACAATTTCCTTTCATGGGTTTGTTTTTCAGACGCAGGGTATGCACTTTTTCTCTCCCCAATTTGGCTAGGGAGATTTTTATAATTTAGTAATTAAAATCTTTGTTAGGCTTTAGAAATTACAGCTAATTGAATTTAATGGAAAGATGAATTTCAATTCTATTTGATTAGCAGGACCCCTGGCATAGGTATTTATGGAAAAAACTCTACAAAAATATGCTGTGTGGGCTAAGATGGCATAATAGAATTACGTATAATCGGATTTCACTGTCATGAATTTCACTCTAATTTCACTCTAATTTTCCATTAGATAGCTGGTTTACAAATATTTGCTCATCTGCGATGGGAAAGGCTATCTGTCTAAAATGATTACAGAGCCAGCCTTCAGAAATATGTCCTTTTTTCCCCCTCCCTTTTTAAAAACCAGATTGCGAGGGATCAAAATTAGGAAGATTGCATTATGGATGTCTGCATCCGGGAGAGCAATGGGGGAGATATGATGATTACGGCCGGGGGATGAAAGCAGTGTCAAGAAAAATGTATGACTCAAAAACATAGGCCTGTTCTATCTAAAAAATCTCTGCTCTCAGCACACTGCCGCCAAGCAACATTTAATACCATAACTCATGTAATATCACAAACGGCAGAAATACAAGAAAGGCATTGCAGCATGTTGACATACAAGTATACCTTATACCCAATACAAACTCTGTGTTAATTGTGTTCAAGTGTGCCTATAATGAGATTTTGCCTTATGATTTTCATAGTCTATGTATATAGCTGTGTATACATCTATACAGTAATTATGAAAATCAAATGAGATTCTGAAGAATCATTGTCATGAGTAATGCAAATGAAGATCATCAAGAAGTGGTGTATTGCCATTGTCGATGTTCTGGCTGTATTTGTGTGTAAGTTTAATATTCAGCTCCTTCTCTGCTTAAAAATAAATATATAATGCAATATAAACAGACGTGAGAGGGAATAATATCCCACATCACAGACAACCTCAAATAACAGGAGGGTGAACTCATGTTGAATCCCACTTTAAAAGCCCCTGCTTCAGAATTAAACTTTTACACGTTCAATTTCCTGCCAATTTGACAACAACATGCCAGTGAATATGAAGAATAAAGTTGATCCGTTGTCGACCAGAAAACACAAACTATTTTAATTTGTTGTCTTTAAAGTTAGATACAGTGGAAGCGCTGCAGTAGCGCACCTCCTGTGTAACCCCCCACCTGTCGACTCTACCAGTTAGGCCAGACCTTCTCCCCATGCCACCTCGCACCCACTCTTTTGCCTCTCATTCGCTCAGTCACTCTTTGCCCCGAACTGCCAGAGACAGCAAGAGGGGTTCAAAAACACAATCTGACTCTCGGCAAAGGTCAGATTTCTCACTCGGCATGTCTCTGGGCTTTGGGCACAAAAGCCACTGAATTCACATCTATCAAGCGGGCCATGGCTTTTGTCCTGGGGAATGGAGGACTCGGAGTGGGCCCTTCACCAGACCAGCCCCTCCTGGAGTGCACTGTCAGGGGCAGCCAAACGTCTGGCCCGGCGGCCCTTTGACTGATGTACCCCTGCCATGTCACACGCACAGCAGCGCGCACACACACGCTCACACGCATACACACTCCACCTTGCCCTCAACATTCTCCCGCATGCACCATACAATACCCTCAGACCACATCAAACGAAAAGCCCCACAGCTCTTTTTGAAAAGTAATGGTTTCGCCCCCAAAGATGGCAGCACAAGGGCCAGAGGGCTGTAATGCATGGACGGCAAACCTTCCCTCCTGTGGACATCAATAGAATTCACCCTGCTAACCGAAACATCCCCGATATCAAATGTAGAGCTTCTGTAGAAGTTATTCTTTCCTTTTAGTTTTAATGCTGTACCTATGTATAACAAAGCATCACAGAGCAGACTTTTGTTTAAAAGTGCTTGAAATGTCAATTTTGTTTTTAGCTAAACATAAAAAAAGAACGAGTTCTTATACACTGTTATAACAGTACCACACCAAAGATCTTAATACATTGTAATCTATATTTATTGAATTATATTCAATACGACATCAAATAATTGATATCCATATACATGTCACCGCTGTGGTCAGACAGTTTCTTTTAGTAGTGATCCACATCGTCGACAAACACTGCATGAGAGGTGAACTATGAGGCAGGATAATTGTGTTAGCTGGGTATGTTGAGCATGAAGCCAGAGTGTACAATGTTTTAAGCTGGCTAGATTTTAACGTGACTAGATCTCCATGGTAACTTTGAATGCACACCCAGAGGTGGGCACAGTTTATCACAATTCTAACTTCCTTAACTGTTAATATGTTAACAAAGATGTTAACTTTGATAGTTCATTTTTTTAAATAATTAACTGAAGTTAAAGTAAACCGACATTATTAAAACAAAACAGAACATCAGCTTTTTGCAATGTCAATAGATTTGAATTTTTAAGAGGCCATGATGACTGAGAAAAAGCAACATTTCACACGTGTCTGTAGCACTCTGGAAAATACCTTGTAGGTACCTATGTATGTAGGCCAAGCAGCTTTTTCACAATAAAAGCACCCGGGGCAGAGACGGGCATTTTGGCTTGTTATTCAATAAGGGTTAGGGTTAGGGTGCAAAAAAGTTCAGGATGCGGTCCATCTCACCATGTAACAGAAACCAAATTTATCAGAAATTAAAGGTTTCAAAAATCTTTTTTCAAAATAATATCAACTTTTTGATAACATTAACTTTTTACAGATTAATGGATGTGTGCCGGGCTCTTTGCACACTTAACCTGCACTGCAGGAGTTAAGATTCAAGATTCAAGATTCAAAAAACTTTATTGTCTATCACATTGTGACAGAAAATTACCTTTGTTGAGGCTCAGTAACGTAAAACATAAAACATAAAACATAAAAAACATACAACATTCACATTAAGACTCCCATTAGGTCCATTAGGTTACACTCTAGCTTTGTGATTTAACTCTGCTATGTATAGCACTGACTCTACACTTAATGTTTTCCTAAAAATATTATCTGCATGGGATATAGATTTTATTAACGCTGGTTGAACTTTACCAAGTAGTTACACAAAAAGAAATCCTTGCAGTTACAGGAGCACAACGTGTTTGCATTGTGTGGCAACATGAGTCTAGTTGTATTTAGTTGGTTATACAGGAAATCTAATCCGACCTTCCATTTACCTCCCTTTTCACTTCATATACTAACAAAATAATGCTTATGGTTTTCTGCTTGGTCCTGATCTCCTCACAGTTCTGATTGTGCAGCTGGTATTGCAGTTTAAACACAAATTACAAAACTGACTATTTTTCAGAGAATTTAATCAATGAAATAATTCCACTTTGATTTTTCCAAAACATACAGTGTCAGACCTTCATGCAATTCTTAACTAGTCAAAGCATTATGCCTATGCTGCATATTAAGTTTAATCTCAAATCTACAGCTATGATGTTTGAAATAAAGGGAAGGCATTGAGTGTGTCAGAAGAGATGAAATAAAAGATGTCAGACCCTGACATGTCCAGGGTCAAAAATTAAAGTTTGTCATTGCCAGCGCAACAGCAGTTATCTCTGAATAGGGTCTAAGATGTGTTTGAGGCAGCTGACACAGGAGAAGCTGCATATGTAGTACACAGGAAACGTCTAACTAATCCATGAAACAAAATGTTTTTGTTCAGTGTCAAATCAAAACTGGAACCTTGAAGTAATATGTATTTAAGACATTTTTTTAAATGTAGTTTAGAAAGTAAGAGACAAGTTGTTCCCCCTAGTATTAAACGAGATGATTTACAATCATTTCTTCATCAGCCAAAACCGGTTATATGTCCATACTTTGCACTTTGCTGACAGCACTCAGGAACTGAAGCCAGTACTATGTATCATTGTATTATAGTTCACAGCCATAAAGTTATTCATTTCCTCTTTTCAGAAACCAGTAAATGCTAGTTATGAACCACCTTTATTCAAACTAAAAGTGTGGTAGAAAACAGAAAGATCCCATGACCTTTGAGAATGTACACTTGCACACTCTTTCTTGTTTTGTGTCTCTGCAAAATTCACACTTTTGACACAGAGCCATGTTTACAGTATATGTGCATTTTTACAAATGGTCCAGACTGGCACTTTGCATGCCATTGCAAAAGAAACTGCCAGGCAAATAAGGGGTTTGTCTTATAAAGTATTCATAGTCACCTGGTAACGGCTGACGTTTATCATTTTACCTAAAATTACAATGAAAGCTGATAGCTTATCACAGGGAGGAAAGGAGAAGAGTGAGCTCTGAGGCAGAAAGGGCAAAGAAAGTATACTTCACGGCTCTGAAAAAGAGAGGATCTCTGTTATGAGAGAGAAGTGAGAGTGTTATTTGCTTAAAGCTTAAGTGCATGAGTAATATTTTTGTCAAATATTATAAAAACACTTGATGCCTGTGGCAAAAAAAGAGCACAAACGTTTATGTCATATACAGTTTGAAATCTAGTTTGTATAATTGTCTTATTGAAAGGCACTCTAAATAGCTGAGCTGTAGTTGTACTTCATAGAAAACATTAAGGAAATGTTTAAAAAGCAGTCTTTAGGTAGTCACACTCAAGTGATTTTAAATCATTAATATAAAAGCATGAAATACTAGTGTGCAACAAATAAAAGACACATATTTCATAAAAACGTCCTTCCAAAAACCTCTTTTTAAAGTGTTGTGCTCCGCTCATTTGAATAGAGGCAGTGGAGGCTCCACCCCAAGAGAGTTGAAAGGCTAGAAGACCACAAAGATGGAAAAGGCCAGCCCACTGAGGGAGGGAGAAAAAAACTGCTCCGGTTCCTCTGCCATAATTTCCTATCAGCCTATTCAGACAACATCACCAACAGCTTGGTCTGTGCGTGTGTGTGTGTATGGGGGCAAAGCAGAGAGTGAGAGACAGAGAGGCAGCGCACGAGAGGCAGAGAGAGAGCAACACGGAGAGAGAGAGAGAGAGAGAGAGAGAGAGCAGGGAAGGGGGAGGCTCCATATTCTTTCACCTACACCCCGTCAAACCACAGGAAGGAGGGGCCAGACCCTAAGCTGCCAATCAAATCCGCTCGTGGCAGCCGGCATTATCTCAGCAACAAACTATTGACAGATTACATGTCAAGGAGTTTAGTGCATGATTGAAGGAAGCCTTTTTTATCTAGTTACTTTTCCGCTTTATTTACTCCTCAACCAACCAACATTCGAATGACTTTCTTACAAAGTTGAGTAATATTATGAAAGTTACATGTCTGAGAGGATTTAACTTCGACTTCCCTGAATATGGTGAGTACTCTTCTTCTTTTGTATCTTTGCCAGATATGTTTTATTAGCTGACAGTTAAAGGTGTGTCTTTATCTCTGACTAAATATACTGAGAGGGGAAGTTCATGATTAAACTATGTGCCAGCCCGTACGTATACCCAAGTGTTGCGACACCCTTATTTATAGCGCTTTGACAGTGCCCAAAGGTGACTGCAATATCAAATATTATTGCTTGTTTCTCCAGCTCGCGACTCACACTGTGTTACATACAGTATATATGTAAAGAAAGTTCACAAAGCCAGTTTCATTTTCTCTTGTCAGAGTGTATTTCTCATCTAGGACAGTAGACCAGAAGAACTCCCTGTCAGACTTTTTTTTTTCTTCATCCGTGTTTTTCTGCTTGTTTACTTCTTTATTCTAATTACATGTTTTTGAATAAGCCAATATTAAGAAGTGTAGAAATACAGGTATTGGGCTTACCCAGAGAGGCACTGGCAATGCCATTAGGGTACATTGAATGGCCTGAGGGGTTGTTGCCAAGGGGACAAAGCAAACAAACTGTTGTGTTGCTTTTGTTGTCACACATGTAAAGGGAGCAGGAGTAGTGCTAACACCTTTCCAGGTACTTCTAATTAATGTGTAAATAAACAGGACATTGCTGTATGTTACATTCAATTTTTTACCATTCTTTCTACTCACATGAATCTCATGTACAATGAAACGCAAAGCATTCATTTTTATAATAAATTCTATAATTGTTCTAAGTAAACAGCATTTTTGTGAACACACACGTGTGACTTTAAAAAAAAGGAGCAGATCTGTAACTGTCAGGTCTACACGAGTCATTCAGTGCGTACTTCTGGGAGAGTAAACTTGTCCTGTTGTAACTGGCTTACACCTCATACTTTAGAGCGTCACTCTCTTCACTTTAATTTTAAAATAAGGTTATATGTTTAAAAACAAGTCCGTTTCCACGTCCACTTTTAGTTCTTTCAGTTTTAGTGTGTACTCTATGTGCATGTGTTCTCTGAGAGTGCTGTCTTTCTTCATACGTCTGTGTGTGTATTAATAGTCACTCGTTATTTGCAGCATGCATAGAAATAAGTACTCAATAACTAAACTAACTTTTTAAAAAACATTCTGGGTTCCTTTAAAACTTTTATAAATCTTATGAATCCTATTTTTGTAAACCTATTTTTAAAGTCATCCACTAGAGAAATATTGAGTTCAGGTTGGGGAGATTCCTTTTAAATGGACTGTGACTTTTAAAATGTTATCAGAGAGTTTAAAATAACACAAAGAATGCTATTAAAATATTTAATTAAGAATAATTATTTTTGAGACTTTTTGTATTTTTTTTTTTAACAAACTGTGATTTAGCTCATTCAAACAGGTTTGGCTCCAGGCTGTTCTTTTTAGTACTTTCATTTGAAAGTTCTGTAGCTTTTCTGTTTCTTACTGAAATCTGTTTCAATATTCTTTTCTCATATGTCAGTTCAGTACTCAAGACATTATGTCGTTTTTTCTACTTGTATTTCAAACTATAATTTAAAGATAAAAATATATATATATCCGAAGATGATGTTGCTTTTTAAATAAAACTCAGAGAGACTGTATAGTAGACCACGATGACCACAACATTTCACAAACACATGAGAGAAATACATGAGGGCTCGGTTATTATGTCGGGTTATTTAAGGTGTCCTATATTACGGTTTAAAATAACAGCAAACATGTACAACTGTAATCGTGACACACCCTAATTTCAAACTTTTCGTCAGCTCGGAAAATGTTTTTCTACCCTCCAATGAGTCATAATGTTGATTACCTTCTCCCTCACTGAGTTGTCTCATTAACCCTTTGTGGCCCTCTCCATCTTTTACGGCCTTCCACAAAAACCAGGATGAAACGAGGGAGAAAAACAAGCCCAGTTCTGAAGGCCCTCAATAACCTTTTATCACAATTTAGCAATAACCTGAATCAATTTGATGTCTTAAGCAATAAAATATGCTGTTGCACTCCTATTTCTGCTGCTCCTTGGATGACAGTAAATTTACATTTTTTAATTAAACTAGCCGGAATTTTTATTAGGGGGCCGGGCTATGCTAATGGGAATGTTGTGTACAGCAGATTAACAGAGTTTTGAAATAAATTTAACAGGGAGACATTTGGAGGGAAAAAAATGCGAGTCATTGTCTTTAACCTCTTTCATGCCGATTTCTCCTGGGGGATCCTTGTATTCTAAGGAGCCTTGTCAGGGAAGAGTGCTTCTCAGCAACGAGGTGATTAGTATCGCCTTGTCAACCGAGGGAAAACACTCTCATTCTCAACATTTATTTTTTACCTTTGAAAATATGTCATTTTTGTTATCACATAATTTTAATCACTCTCTTTAAGTCTATTACAATTATTTGGTTAAAGGGAAAAAAAATGTATAGCAATTTTTATTTTTTTTAAATGCCAAAATGAGAATTTGATCACATTTCATTCAATATTTTTAAACAACTTTATTATCTTATTTCTTTTTCTTGTTAAAATTAATTTCTTTTAAAAATGTATTTCATGCCTGCATTGGAGAAGAACTATTAAATAAGAGTCAAATACAGTAGCTAATGGGAGCGTATATGTTTGTGTAGTTTTATGGTCCGCTCTCAGTATTTGATTGATGTTACGCGGGGCTGTGTGTGTTATGCCTGGTTTTAGCAGAGTGGCAGGGGGAGAGAAAGGGGGAACATAGAGAGCAGACAAGGGGAGGGTGGTGTGTGTGTCTGTGTATGTGTGTGTGTGTGTGTGTTTGTGTATGCCGGGCGGGGGGTAGACAGAAAGAGAGGGACAGCTGAGTCCTGATTGAGCATGTGCCCAGTCATCAGACACAAGCCACCCAACACCGTAATTACCTTAACCCCTGTCTTTTAATACCCAAATCACACCAACTGGCTTTTTTTCCCCCAGTAGAAAGAGGAAACATTAGAGATCAAACGATCAAATAAACTCCAGATGCACGTGGGCTGTCATGCATCTTGCCGCAGTAGCCAAAGTGTTCAGGGCTACTTGATATGGGCCAGGAGCAAGGCAAGTGGCATCACCACCCCCTTTCTTCAATCCTGTGCACTCATGCAGTGGCCAGCACCTAATTAAAACCTCAAAGCTCCCCGTCACCAATCTGGAGTAATGGCCTAATTAATACTCGGTGAAGAAATATTCCGAAATGATAAACAGGTTGCACCTTGGGTCTTCATTGCCTTTATTATCTAAAATATAACAGGCTAAGTTTTTATTATCACAGATAATGCGTGTTTGTTAAACTGCTCTCCACCAAAATTCAAGGAAATTGAAACCGTAAAGTTGTCTTTGTAATCATCACCATCTTAGAAAAGGACGACAATTAATTATGAATTATACCATTCATTGGAAAGAAAAGTTTTATCATGTATCATTTTTGGAAGAAGCAAAAAGTCTTTCCCTCATATTTCTTCCTCGTGTTTTTCTCAGCGTAACCAGCCGCAATGAACTCCTGCCTTTAAGCTCACAGCTGAATTTGCCGTGTCATGTATTCTTATGTGCAGAGTCAAGAGAGAAGCTTCCGGTGCTTTTTATTTTTTTTTCCTTGACTTGATTTCCTAATCTTTTATATGAAATTATAATTTCATGCAAAGTAAGGGGGAAGAATAATCTTAAGTCGTTGATATGCTATATAAGAGGGGGAAAGGGGGAAATGAAGAGGTAATTAGCAGAGTGGAAGACTTTGTTCGTTTGTCTGAAAGCGTGGTCTCCACTGGCCATGAATGAATTTGCATGCTTCGCTTATCGAAACACACTTATTAGGCCAGCTGAAAGAGAGATTAAGCCTGCACAAAATGTGGGGACTAATCCTTTTAAATGTGGCAGAGGGTCTTTAAGGTGTGAACCAGCCCGTACGTGGGTTAGTGGGCACGCTGTGTATCGGAAGACAACTTTCATACTTTCAGCTGAATGTGTATTAAAGCAGCGGATGCAGGGTTAACTATTTGAAGACAGGCTAGTGATTGACACGGTTAATAAATTGATAGTTTATCTCCTGACCCTCTTATCTCTTAAACAAATACAGCAGGTGGGGTCAGGCTGGGTTGGTATCCAGTAATGATGGAGACCCGATGTGTGGTTCAACATCAGTGGCTTTGACTGTTTTTTTTTAATTTTATTTAATAATTTAAAAAACCTGACTCTCATTTCACTACTTTGCTCAACACATAATAAGTTTCATTTCTCTGTCACTTTCTATTTGACTGGAATCCAGCTCCTGCTGTACTTCGGCTTTATTTTTTGATAAGATGAAAGGGAAAAAAAAGTCACAAACAAACAAGTCGCCTAATTTCTCAGTCACCTTCACCGTAAGCGAGAAAATGTTTGCTCTGCGGAGTTACAGAGCCAATACCCCTGTCCTCCTTCGTAATTGACTGCAAACAGCAACGTAGTGACGTTTAAACACTGCCCTCCTCTCTCTCCTCTGTCACACACACACACACACACACACACACACACACACACACACACACACACACACACACACACACACACACACACACACACACACACACACACACACAGAACCCCTCAACTTCAGGTCCCCCTTCTGCCATGTGTTTTTTCATGTGACATTCTATTCAGTTGGGTCAGTAGCAGGCAGCAGCGGCAATAATTACTGTCTGTACATGATAAATCTGAAGCCCAGCTGTTCATTTCTGTCACTGCCGATAGAGACAGGAAAAAGAGGGAGAAAGATAGAGAAGAGTAGGGGGAGAGGGGGAGAGGGGGAGACGGGGAAGCACTCAGGAGTTTGCAGTTTGCCGGATTTCTTTCCTTCTTTCTTACTCGGTAACTTGATAGGATTACATGGTTCTGGAGCCCACACCTGTTAAGAGGCTGTTAGCAGAACAGTTGGCAGTCCCAAAGCCACAGCTTAGCCTTTTTCTTTTCTTGCTGCTGTCCTTTCTCTATCCCCTTTTTGTGATTTCACCCCACATGTATGACAAGAGTTGAATTCAACGGGCTTGAATGTGTGCGTGTGTGTGTGTGTGTGTGTGTGTGTGTGTGTGTGTGTGTGTGTGTGTGTGTGTGTGTGTGTGTGTGTGTGTGTGTGTGTGTGTGTGTGTGTGTGTGTGTGTGTGTGTGTGTGTGTGTGTGTGTGTGTGAGTGTGTGTGTGTGGGAGGGTGTGCTGCCTGGGACACGTGAGCAGTTTGTGTTTGATGTTATAGCGCATACCCCACACTTCAGTGTGTGTGTGTGTGTGTGTGTGTGTGTGTGTGAGAAGCCAGGTCGGCTGACATCTCTTTCTCCCTCCCTCTCCTGAGACACGTTTGCCATCAGTTGTGCTTCCCTCGCCGACCTCAGTCACTCCAGAGCCGCCCCCGGAACAACGTATATACAAGTAACACGACAGCAAACAATGAAACAATTCAATTTAGTTTGTTTTTCACAAGGGTGGGGGACAGGTGTTGGCAGAGTTGTAAAATGCCCAAATACAGGTTAAACCAGACGATTTCAATGATTAAGGGTTCGGTTGAGAACGTTTGTGCATATTTTAGGAGTGCCAAAGCCCTGCTGTCAAATTACAAAATACTTTTGGAAGGAGTGGAGAAATGAGTAATGCATACAATTTGTTGCTTGTTTTCTCCTGTTTGGCCTCATTCAAGTCTAAAAAAGCCCTGACTATTTTTTTGAAGACAGGGAAATATTTTTGGGAAGACAGTTAGTGGAGGATTCAGTGGCAGTTATCAGACGTAGAAAACCGCACTATGGTAGCTTGTTTTATGCCTTGGTGCAACGTGTCTCACTACCTTATTTGGCATTCAGCAGCGACCCGGCTCTTTGGCTTCGTCACTTTCTGCAGGCCCTCAGCACCTGTTCCCCCTATTGTGTCGGAATTTTCTATATTTGGCATGTTGGACTCTCTGAATTGGTGTGCAGGTCTATTATTTTTATGTATGAGAAAGATGAGCTGTGTTTTCTACAGTTTTATTTTTTCCTTTGCTATGTTGTTCAAAAGACAATATTAGAAAACATGATTCAACTTGGGAGGACTGTGAAACATTTCTCACCAGGGCTTTTAAATGTCATGTTGTTCCTTGCATGTTACTGACACGTTGCATTGCCATGAGTTCAAATGATCTCCCGTCTAAAGCACAGGAGAAATAAAAAAGAGCAAAGTTAATAGATATCTCAGGCTAACTTTTAATTGTTCTGATATGTAATCGCTAAATGACAATAAAAAAGGAGCAGGGCCACTTTAAAAGCTTTATCTCTCCTGCTCTGTGCCCAAAGTGTCATGTCCATAACAGCACCAGCTGATCTACAGAGTAAAATAACCACTAAGGCTTATTGTTTGGACAATATTGGAGCCCCCCCCTTCAGCCCGCCCCCCCTTCCCCCCACTGCTTCTCTCCCCTCTCCCTTGATTCATTTCACCCACTGTCCTCGGCTGCTGGAAAATGGCGTTAATTTTTTTATTACCTGTTTGACTCTCCAGCCTTATTACTGTAGCCCCTTAATGTTCTCTGTAACCGTGGAAACCAGATGAATAAATGTCCGCCAAAGAAAATGAGATGATTAAACAGGTCACCCTTGCAAAACAAATTCGCTTGGTCGAGCGCAATTTGTGTACCAAGCGGCTGTCTTAACAGTTTGCTAACAAGGGGATTGTTTGCCAGACTAACTGACAGAGAAGGGAGGGGGAAATGAAGATATCGAGGGAAAAGGATATGATTGAAGAGATAATATTTTAGATCTCTGTGCGGTTTGTCTCATCTCTGTCTTCATCGTGATAATGCTGTGCTTGTATTTGATTTTAAATTCTACATTTCTGTATTTTCTACACCTTTACAAACATCATTTTCCTCTTGTGTGTTTTTTAAATCAGCATCTACATTTAACATTTAGACTTTAAAGACGCCATCCTTAGTATTGTCAGAGGCATTGGGTCTGTGATCAGCAGTAGCAAATAGAATTTTCCTCTTTTATGTGGCAACCAATCATTACTGCTAATTGTCCTTGAGGCCATCTGTATAGGAAGCCTCATCCTCTGTTGGTGTTGGAACGGTACTTGTCATGGATTTACTAGTCAAATAATAATACTTAACTCCTCAAACCTCCATAGTCAGCGCAAAACACTTCATATTCACACTTATAGTATAAAATATGAAGGAGGTTTGGTTTTCTCAAATTAAACAGTAGCCTGAACAGCATCCTGGTTTCAAAGTGTCACTTAGTTTCTTTCCCATGATTCCCCTGCCCTTCCCTTCTCCTCCGAGTGTAATATTCTCATATGACTTGTTTTAAGCAAAGCTCACTGACAACCATACGAACCATCTGGTGTTTTCATCTGGGAAAATAAGAGACTTGGTGGGGCAGATTTAGCCATGTAAGGATAGGGCAAACATGCAGACTTGGATTGGAATCAGGCCTGTGTTGCCATTCTGACCACAAATCATAAATGTCGGGGACACGGCGGTGGTGTTGTTTATGGAGGGATGGCACGCTGCGCCACTCAAGGGTGTTGCCTGTTTGACTTGATGCACCACCACCACTTACTGCCTCTTGCGTTAAAACAACTTCCGCATCCCACTGAGCCCAGCCATTTTGTCCCGTTACCAAAGCAGATCCCAAATATTCACCACAGCTTCTGCCTCAACTCTAAGAGAAGGGGGGTTGTTGCTCGAAGTGGGGCTGTGGCTTCTTTAAGTCGTTTGTGGGACAGAAGATGGCGAGCAGAGTTTTTCCACTGGTAGGCGGGGTATTTCATCCCAATACAGGGACACTACAGCTCAAAACTGAAAAGCACTTATGCATTATTGATGTTTTAATTTGTGCAAATGCCCAAGTCTTTGTTAAGTGATTATAGTGCTGGGGAGATAACAGGGGAGGTACTTCTCTATGAAACAAGAGCTTGCTTGCTGGCCGCACTGGGAAGCCATTGGACTAAATCTAACAAGTCGGCGCTTCTACTCAGCTCTTTGCAAGAGGGAGGGAGAGAAGCGAGGGGAACGGGGTGGGTGGGTGGGGGGGGGGGTTATATGGGAGGGAGTGAAGAGAGTTGACGCAAAAATATCAACGTGTCCAAGATAAGGAAAAATTCAGCCGTTGATCTTTTGTCCTTATTTCAGCTACACCTCTCCCGTTTATGATGTTAGGTTTATAGTTCTTTTACATCCCTTATCAAAAATTATTTGATGTAAATACAATGGAACTGACCTGAAAAGCCCCATGTGTAAATACTCCTCGTGGCACACTAGAAACTGACCTTGGGAGAAGAATGCAAAGTTATAATGCTTGCAAAACAAGCCAATAAAATAATACCCCGTTGAAAGGAGGGAGTTTGGGTAAATATAAAAGAGGATAGAAGAGAGGCAGTTTTCTCTCCCTGTAATGATTAACTCAGAACAAAGGTTATCAAGATTGACTTTCTTTTTAAATCTGTAATTTATGTAATTGCCTACTCTAGCCTCCTTGCCTGATAAACAACGACGGTAGGAAAGGTTGAAACATTTTCACTGGAAAACAAACATGTTTGTATATGCCAACTATGAGCTGAGCTAAGAAGATTTAGTTTCATATCCAAGTTGATCCAATCTCCAACTTCATGTCAGATCATTGTCACCAATGCGTAGAAACCCGTGTTTCCTCCATTGTGCCTCTTGCTGTCTGCAATGGTTGTTCAAACTCGGTCTCATCCGCGCTGCTTCCACACCTGCAGCTGTTCACACAGTCGCCTTCCTCCAGCACCTAATCCGTGTATAACCTGTAAATTATGATGTATTCATTTAGCTCACACTGTATTAATACAGGCTCTATCAATGTCAACCCATGAGATAAGTGTCTCAGTTTTGGCTTTGGTTTGGGTATTAATCATACTCTTTTGTTCATTGGCGTTATTCTTTCTTTATTCTTTGAGAAAATCTGCTTGAGTGTGGAACCAGGCTTTGCTTTTGCCTTATGCTTCGAGGTCTCTGGTGGAGGTAAAACACGAGAGCAAGTGTGCGCACACACACACACACACACACACACACACACACACACACACACACACACACACACACACACACACACACACACACACACACACACACACATACAGTAGGCTCTCAGGCTTCCCCAAGCATTTACTGCTTTATTAAGCTGTCTCATGAACCCACTAGCAGAACATGAGAATACAGGAAAAAAAAGAAAAGCCCATATTACTTAGATGATTTGATGTCATTTGTGGACGACAAAACACTAGGCTTTATTGTGTGCGCGGGGAGAAAGAGCACGAGCAGGGAAAAAAGGAGTTGGCTTAGAAATTCAGAATTTCAATTAGCGTACGTAATCTGAACCTGCCGGCTTTGATAGAGGTTTTTTTTTTTTTTGCTAAGAATACAGCAGCACTTGTAAAACATTAATTAAGCAGGCTTGTTTTTTTAAAAGGATAGAGTAAAGTGTTCTTTATGCAGTCCTTTTCACTGAACAAAAGGCAGTTACCTCCCATAGAGGAACGCTTCACCCAAACCATTTGGAAAAAAAAGGCCATTTCAATTGGAAAAAAAACACAAAAGACAAGGTATTGAGTGTAATGTTCTGAAGGAGATGATATCATATGAGAGCACAGCCTTTTGCTGAAGAATAGAAATGTATCCGTGCCTCAGTGAAACCTAAGCTTCGTGCAGGAAAACGAGCCCCTATTTTAATGACTTTCTACCTGACAGATGACTTTAGACAGCCTTTTGGATCAAATTGCTCTGACTTTGTCTCTTACATCATCAAACCATTGATAATTAATAGTTCATATGAATTGTTAATTGATGAGTAATATGAGTTATAATGGCAAAATCCTCCTAAATGATTATTCCAATGGTGTTTTGTGGCACCACTGTAGTATCTGTATTTGTGCCCTATGGGGGCCTCAGCCCTCTTGAAATTTCGACTATTTTCTGGTTAGCTTAGCTACGTGATACTTCAGACTGAAATGCATGCTTTAAATGACACTGCTTAGCATTAAAGGGGATTACAGTTCATTCACTTGCTTTGGTCTTATTTTTCATGAATACATCAAGAGAAAAAACAATTGACTTTCTTCCCAATAGATCATTTACAGAGGAAGATAATGTCAAAGATATAAAAAGCATGTTAAAGGTGATTTTTTTTTTACCCTCATAGAAGATAGGAGAGCTTTTATGTCTTCCATCTCTGAAATGTGTCTTAGAAAAAGAATAGAACAGAAAAGTCCTTGTCCTACATTAGCACACAGTGTTGTATATTAATTTTCCACACACTATTGTAAATCCTGTTGCAGTGGGTGATGAGTACACATACAGATGATACATTAAAACTGCCATAACTCGCACACCCAGCAAAGCTAAAAATCAATTGGAATGGATAGTTAAGCTGGCCCCTAAAAATCAATGAGCAATTCATGTCCTTGATCACAGTGTCATTCCTCTCAATGTTAGAGGCTGATGAGGGCTGAACATACAAACATATTCTCCCATTCAGCACAAGTATACAGGAAACTTGCAGACACATTCACTGTGCTGATACTATAAGCTAAGAGTAAATTAAACTTCAGGGCAAGGACAAATTTAATGCACTTGGATTTTTAACAACTTCCCTCAGAAACAGGTTCCACATGTATTCAGGATAACACAGTGGTGTCCATTGTCTTTATTATTTAGTTTTCAAAACTGAATAGAAAAACATAGAAGTTTAATCAAACTGCATTGAGACAGTTGTAAATTAGGCTAAGGTATTTTATCAGGGACATCTGGTGAATACAACATTGTGGTCAATGCATTGAAAATAGCAGGGTGTCATATTTCAGAGCTCATGTTGTTTTTAAACCGTGCAAAATGTTGCAATCCAATGACAGTGTACACCAAGCCTGGAAAATAGAGATGACCTTATAGGCATTACATGGTGGGGGCAAAGAACCCCCCCCCCCCCACACACACACACTTCACACACATTTATTTACACAGTGGACTAAATTGAAGGATGTGGAGAAAGGCAATAGCAAAATGCAGAGGATGAAAATTCTGTGTTTCAAAATAGCAATTTTGCCCTTATTAATGCCATTAGTGTAACAGTCATAATGGATCAAATCAACAGATGACCGAAGCAACTCCTCTGTCTCCGCGCTATGACGGGATCATGTCGGGAACAATTTGGGCATTTTGTGTTGATGAGTGAAGTTTCAAGTGCTGCAGTATCCTGCAAATCTGCCCTAAATGAAGCCATGATTTCTCTCTTTACCTCTCCTTCTCTCTTTTGTACACAAATCATCAGTACATTTTTAAATACCTTTGAACATCCATCTGTGCTAGACAGAAGTGACCCTTTCGTTTGGACTTCTGTATTTTTAACCCAGATTTTTGACAATGGCACTGTGACAGTCGTTTTTTTGCTCTTGGGCTTTTCTTCTTTGGGGCCGTTTGTGTCACTCACACTTTGTCTTCCTCATTATTACCAATTATAGCCACACCAATTCAGAGCATTGTCAACACAGAAATGATGTCTATGCTGCACCATATTTTCAACTTTAAATCTAAGATTGTCCTCTTTGAACCTTTTCTACAAACTCTGTTCTCCTTATTTGTCCATAGAGTCTTTGGTATATTAGTTTCAAGTTAGCAGTTGCTTGGCCTTAACAGGTGGTCATTTTTTTACGGTCTGCTACTCTGGTAACATTTGAAAGGGTCATTCAGCACACTAGCTAAATACCTCAGATTTTGGGAGAGGAGAGGGCCCTCACAACAGTTGTTGCCTGTCAGGAGGAGCAGAGAGTCAGAAGGACCAGTAGAACACTTGCTCGTCCCCTCTTCGAGGTGAGAATTTTCCAGCAGCTGTCAATTGGCCTCTTTACCTCGTGTGTTTTTGGAGGGTTGTCTTTCCCCTCTTTTCCAATAATGAATGTTTGTGGCAACTGAGGGGGGGAGGCGGACGGGACTCCGGTGCTGTGCCCTGTCACTCACAATCTCGCCCGTGTGTGTCCTCCTTTAGAGGGGTTACATGTCTCATCAGCCGCCAATCATTA
The DNA here is from genome assembly GCA_020745685.1 of Tautogolabrus adspersus. NCBI lineage: Eukaryota > Metazoa > Chordata > Actinopteri > Labriformes > Labridae > Tautogolabrus > Tautogolabrus adspersus. The sequence continues at coordinate 12,443,912 of CM036547.1, read as the reverse complement.
GACGCACGTGAGACGAGCCTAGTGGCTGAGACTTCTTTCTTGTCATTTAACAGTGTAAGAGGCTCTGGTGGTTTATTCTAGTGTTGGGCATCATAAAACTCTTTCTGATTGACCATGTCCTAGTAACTAAATGATGCGTTTCGTTTGCCTCTGTCCTACCTTGCCTCCTAGACTCCTCTCTCCAATTCTCTCTCCCTTTCTCCTTCTCTCCAATGCTCCCCCTTTCTCCCCCCTCAATCCATCTGCATCATGTCGATCTGTCAGACTGCCAGTGTCTGTTCCAATTAGATTCCACTTAATACACGTAACCTCGATTAACACGCAATCAAGCCCAGATAAATCACGTCCTTTAAGTCCCCCCCTCTGCCTCTCCTGTGTTGCTTTGCATCACTCAGTTTTTCCCAACAAGCTTTCCTCAACACAGCCGTCGGTCACAATGTATAAAATCACACACTGACTGCAAGAGCAGGTAAACGTTGAAAATGTCCTTAGTGGTGACATCTTGATGTGCAGACGGTTGCTTTTCACCTCTAACCAAATGCAGTGCCTTACTTTGCAGTGCACTCCTCTTGTTTTTGCAGCAGGCTCTTGTTGGTGCCCTAACCCCTGAAGATAAAGGTGTCTTAATTACATCTTTGGTTAAAAAGCTACAAAAGACACCCTGGGCTTTCTCTACATTGCGGGAGGCTGTGTAGTCTATTGTCTCTGTGACCTTTTTAGCTAGCGGACAATTGGTTTGACTAGATTACAAATTAAGGCACAGCACCAGGCACTTAGAAAGCAAGTCTGTTAGAGAGCAGTTCTATTACTACCAGCCTGTGAAAGCCACTGGGCCATACGTTTTAAGCATCAAATAAAAAGCCCCAAAGTCAGGCATCACGTGCACATTGTTCCGTATCTATAAAATATAAAGTTACATTTGCTTTAATGATATCTGCAATGCCATTGTGCCTCTTTGCCAGTGGCAGAAAGGGAAAAACACACAAAGCCTCCACAGAGCTTAGGTTTCAGGGTCTATTATAATTCTTTTAACAAAGTTAATAATTTACACTGTTTATGCTAATAGGGGATAAGAGGACTGTTGAATTACCAAACAGCAAAAAACACTAAAAATACAAACCAAATGAAAACAACCTGGGGCACTGAAAAAGCACACACAGCACTCTTGGGGTCGTCTTTTATTAATCGCAGCTAAAAGTGCTAACATTGACATGTTGAACAGATTAGCCCCTTTAATAACCAGGCGGGTCAACATGGCTACCACTGCTGATCCATAAGGATACTGTCGGGAGGTGTATTTCATTTTCTGACCCCTGCATCTAAGGGGCATGCCTCTCCGCTAAAGATACACTGAATTTGGCCTGGGCATGCTCTGGAAGAGGATTGACACTTTTTTTTCCTCTGTCACATTTTGATCTTTTTCACTTTCATCTGAAATTTACAAGGGTTTTGCAGTTTTTGTACAATTGTAAAGTTGAAATTGCATTGTTACGGCTTTTGTAGCCATGCTGTGTTAGAAAGTGGAACCTGTGACAGTCAGAGATCTGGCTTTGTTTCATACGGCGACAGCCTGTGTCATACATGCTCAGGCTGCCGCTGTACAGCATTAATGGTTTTAAATATCTCAATGCTAGTTGGAGCTGACAAGGCCTGCCGGTGTGCGGTGTGCAAATAGGGCTTGGATTTAAAATAAATTAAGCCATGAGAAAGGCTCAGGTTGATCCATTTCTTATCTCCTCAGCTGCCTTGTCAGCCCAAAGCTCTTTTAAATTGTGTGGACAAGTTAAGGGACATGCTGGGCGCATTCACAGATTTTAGTTTGTGAGACTAGCCTGTTATCAGAACTTACTATTGCAGAATATATGTAAAATTACTGTAGGTGCTATACTTTTCAAGTCCCTTGAAACAGTTGATCTCTGTAAAAACAATTAAAAAGTTGTTGCGTGTTTCATTTAATTAGTATTGGGTGCAAACAAAATGAGTATTGAATAAACACCCGATAGCCCTCTGCACTGTCTTTTTCCATTTATAAACTCCATCTACTGACACAACAATGTAGCACTGTCTCTTTAAAAGGGGTGACAGTTTTGACTATAAGTTGAGCTTATTTTTTTTTCTTTCACAGAGAAAAACGAAGGGAATAACGCTGATGAGTTTTAACAGCTTCAGCCAGGCGATGGGCAAATATAATAAGTGTTTTCGTAGACGTCACCAATGATTATCTCATCTGGGCATTTTGGGTGAATGTAGTGGATTTAGAGGCTCGTCTCCCATTGTGCTGACATCACCCTTTAACAAACCAAATTAAATCATGGCTAAAACCATTTGAAACTCTCCCAGAGTCTGTCTCAAATGGCTAAACAATGAAAGTCTGGGAAAAAATGTAAAGGGAACGCTGTGTGTGTTTGGGTGTGCATGCGAATGTGTGGATTTGAGTGTGTTTAGTCAGGGGGGAAGGGAGGGGGTGTAGTGTGGAAATGGGGGCAAATTAACCCTCACACTGAATAATGGGATAAAGAGAGCTAATATTTAACACATTTTCTCAGAGAATTTAAAGGACAGCACTTTCACATTGTACTATGCAGTCATGGCTTTATTTCAAGTAAGAGTCTATTTAGTTATAATATTTCTAATTTTTTCAGTAGGCGTTTTTTTTTTTGTAATTGTATTTGAATTTTTGCGAAAAACCTGACCTGTAAGGAAAATGACAAAGCCTCAGTTATTCTTGATAGTTGTGCTGAGATTGAAATTCAGATTAAAGGGCAGGCGTGTCCAGTTTCCGCAGCCAAGCAATGGAGAATGTGTTTTGATACAGATACCACTATGACACACTACAGCCAAGAAAAGACAAAATGACACCTATATATTTTATAAACATAGGCGTGATGCTAAGAATCTCTCACAGTAACAGTAGTCAAGAGAGAAAATGTGATTCCCAAACTTTGATATGTAGCCAAACTACAGCCTTGCTATCAACTTTACAGAACTAGTAACCAAGTTGGGGTTACGTGTTTTTCATGTCATTATTCATTCTTTATGACAGTATAAACTAGTTTTGCATGTTAAATAAAATAAATAGGATAAAGTCTACTATCAAGGCTGGAAAACAGGGATTCGTCAGCGGTCCTGTCTCAGCACTCGTGTGCTGCAGTCAGCCACCCATGACCTTGTGAAATGAACAAGGAGGTAAGGGAGCGAGAGAAAAAGGAGTCGTTGAAGGAGTGGTCGCAAAGTGTGGAGGTGAATGGAGGTGGTGGTTGGGGAAGGGGAGGTAGCTGCTAAAGGCCTCAATTCAGCCAATGTGGCCTGATGTGACAGGATTAGCTAAGCCCCGGTGAGCATGACTTGTACTGTGAGCTTGTGTGTGAGTAAGTGTGTGTGTTGCAGGCTGGCAGTGTGCACAGCAGACTGGGAGCCCCGTACTGCTGCTCGCCACCAGCCGAGCCAAGACAAGACATGGGAGATCAACAGTGTGGCGGCCCGTTGCTGCCATCAAGCCTTAGCCCTCATCACCCTCCCCTTTTACCAATGGGAGAGAGCCAGACCATGGGAGATACAACCAAAGGAGTCAAGATACAGTGGGGGGAGACACAGTGGGGGACAAGTGGGCGGGCAGCTGGGGCTAAAGTGAACGTGAGTTGGAAAATGATCCTATTAAATTGAATTAAAGAGGCAGTCTTCATTTACCCCAAGAATGATGGATTTGGATAATTAACAGTGTTAATGGGGACTGGTTAAAGAGGGCAAGGGAAACCAGTGATTGCAGCCACGGAGTAAAGGGGCCAGGTCAGACCTCCGTTGTATCCAGTGGGCAGTATAGAGGATGGCATTTTTTTCTTGCACCAATCCATGGCAACTTCTTTGAGATTCATTTGTAAGAGCTTCTTGACCAACATCAGAAGATGAAACAAAATGTCCTTTATAAAAGGACAGCTACTGTTAGAGGTTCCTAACACTGCAGATGAAAGGCTGTTGTGTTGTGTGAAAAGAGAAATAAAGGAGGGTGTCACTGATGTTCATGTAGGTTTAGTGTAGATATATTTTGTGGTAGTGTGTTCCAGCAGTGAGTGCATTATACCAGTTTAATGCCCTCATCTCGAGACCTAATTATGGCACTACCAGTGTGTGTGAAGTGTATATGTGTGTGTTCATGCGCATGCAGTACTGTGCTTGTGTGCCTGGGTTTTCACTTTGGTCAATGCACAAACCCTATCTGCATGTCCTTAATTCTTGATGATGTGGAGGCCTTAGGCAGTGTGTGTGATGGAGAAGGATGTCTGTGTGCCAAGTCGAAGTGATCAGGCGGCAGGGCATGGGCCCTAACCCCTCTGAAAAAGTCTTTGCTTTGCTCACAGCAGCCAACCAGCGGTAGTGTGTTGCTTTGAACAGTTTAGTCAGGACTACTGACACCCTGCCTCAAAGGAGCCAGATTTGCACCTGCACAATGTGTTGCAGAGTTATCTGCACCTCGCCTGTTGGTTTGGGGGGAAAAAATCCAGAGATGAACTAGTTAGCTTAATTTACATGATCCGGCCTACACATGCAGTTCATCCTTTTTATGCAGTCCTATTATGTGCTGCATTGTTTATGGACGAGCAGTTTTCTTTTAAAAGAGAGTTGTGGAAGTGATCAATTTGGACAGTTGTAGATGCACACTCAACTCTCTATTACCTTGGTTGATGTGCACCACAGCTCACCTGAACCCTGATTAGGGAGAGAATGTCTTAAGTAAAGGGATCAAATAATTTTATGCTACTTTTCTCCTTTCAAAAAAATTAACACCACAGTCGTGTGCACGAGTGTAAGTGAGAGAGTGATAGAGTGTGTGAAAAAAAACAATCTCATCAAGCAGGAGGCCGTTTGCTTAGCAAGAGCTGACAGTCTTTGTGTATGTAAATGAAGAATTTAGACTAATGGAGTTGAACCATTTCTAATTTTGTGATGGCAAGAGGATTTTGATTGAAAGTAATTAAGCAAGCTAGCTGTAAAATTAATTAAAGCAAAAGGAGGGGGGGACTTTTATTGGATTGGATAGCGATATAGCTGCTGTCAGGCAGGGGGACAAATGGGGGTGACCTGGATTCTCTGCCCTCCCTCCTCCCACTCGGGACTTTTATGTCACTTTAATCTCCTTAGAGCGGCTGGTGTGCATTTGTTCGAAATAATCAAGGAAATATGGTCAGAAATTGTCAGCTTTCAGATCTAATTTACCTGACAGCCTTGCAAGTGTGTGTGTGCACGCGCAAGTATGCATGTGACAGTGGCAGGTCCCTTTTTTTCCCCTTGCCCTCTCCTCAGCTTTGTGGAAAATGCTTTTGACAGTCTTGAAGCATCTTGGTTGTCAGAGGGCGGGGGAGATGAGGAACTTGGGTGGCTTTAAGATGGACATTTCAATGAGGCATGTTTGGCCCGGCTTAGCACCTCTGACACTGTTGTGTGCGTGCGCAAACACCAACATGTTTAATTGCCACTGTAACATATTCAGACTCCGTTTGGCCACTGTACCAGCACTTCTCAGCCTCTGTTGTCTGAAGGTAGCCTAAACAAGCAGAAGCAGATTACAGCCATGGCAAAGCCTGTTACAGCTACTTAACCGCTGACAAATGCGATTGGCCAATCCTGCACAAATAGCAATGGAACCTATTGTCCTTTAAATTTAGAAACATAATAAGATATACTTTTTTTTTTCAAGTAGATACGGATTTCAGATTTTTTTCTTATGTGTTTAAAAGATTTGTCTTCAGGTTATAGTCAAAGGTCAGTAATATAAAAAAATATATATCAACCACCTGTGCAATTTGTGCTAAGCTAATAACCAGCCATAAAATACCCTTGCTAATGTCCTGCGACAACTGTATGGCTTTGAGCTGTATGGGGTCCATATTAAATGTTCATGGGGTTCCCAACCCGTCCACAGTGGGTAAGATGCCACTTCCTCTTAAAGCTTCTCATTGCTTGCTGGCGTTTGTGACATAGGGTCTCAGTGTGGCCCTCAGTGCCCCCTGAAGAGACAGTTAATTAAGGTCTGGGCCCAGACAATGCTGCCGAGACTCTCACCCACCATACCATCGTCTGCCCCTGCCTCCACCATTCCCCATTCTGCAGCCGCCGGGGCCTCTGGGAAAGCAGAGCGCCACCATCGGGGCCTCTAACAGGATTAGGAGTCCTCTGAAAATAGGACCACGGTTTCGTAAACCCCTCTCCCACCTTCATCTGCCCAAAGGATCCCTCTTGGTTCACCCCCAGCCCTATCCCCTCCTACTCCCCCTCTCTTAAGATGGCTCCAACCCGAGCTCCGTTTTATCAATTAATGTAATAAAAGGTGGAACAAAGAGCTTTCTTTCCCCGCTCTGTAATTAGAGGGGGAGATCTCCTGAGGACTGGCATTCCTTGGGCCCGAAAAAACATGATTCTCACCCCCCCTCCTACTCTGCCTCCTCCACTCAAGCGGAACATGGCTTCTCGATGTATAAGGGTGATAATGTAAATGTAGTGTAGTCTGCTAGGCAAACCCGGCACAACCTATTTTGCAGTAGGTTTATCTAAGTGTGAACAAGTGAATGTAACATTTGGAAGAGTGATACATTATTAACTCTAATTGATTCCTTTATAACACACTCAAAAAAATAACTCATTGGATGAACTCAATTAAATTGTGGGCAGGATTTCCATCCAACAAATATATGTAGCCCCAACTCAAAATTAGTACATCCACGCAATACAATAAAAATAAGTTAGTCCAACTCATTTTTAGCAAATAAAGCCAAAATGAAATTATTGCAATAACTAAGCGAAATTGATTTACATTTGTCCAACTCATTTTTAACAAATACAGCTAAGATGAAATTATTTTGGTTACTAAACGAAATTGATTTATATGTGCCCAACTCAAACCAATCTAATTGATTGGAAATTAAGCAAGCTAAAAATCACCCTTAGATTGATCCCATAAAAACACACCAGACAAAACCTGGTTGGTATTTTTAATGTAGGATAGTAATCCTCAATTCAACAATCTTGAATACAATACACCAAGATGTAAAATGTACTTGAAAACACAAACCAAAATGTGGATTTTATGTGAAAACCAAACATCAAGATGTCAATTTTACATAATAACAAAGACCAAGATGTCAATTTTGTGTACTAACAAAGACCAAGAACTCAGTTTTACGTAAAACCAAACAAAGATGTCAAATTTACTTGATACAAAGCACCAAGAACTCAGTTTTACTTGAAAAAACACCAAGACATCAACCTTTTGTTAAACAATTCAAGGCAAACTTTACGAGAAATGGTTCTCCCATAACAGCTGTAACTGATGTAAAATGAACACCCAGCTATCCTATTTCCCCCTGCGCCACAAAGACACAGAAACAGAGGAAACTGCAAAAACACATTTGATTCCTGCATAAGTGTAGTTTAGCCATTAGCCTAAATGTACTAGAATTAAAGAAAGAATATGGCAAACACAAAATTCCCATGGATCACATTTGGCTACAAACAAAAAATAAATAAGAAAAACTTAACATTCACAGACCAGGAATCTGATTTTAATAGGATGCTAGTAGCAAATATCCTTTGAATGTAACTAAGTAAATATAAAACATGAAAACAGTACTAGCCATCCAAAAAAATAATAAAAAATTCCAGTATGTCAAAACGTGTTCAATCCATTTCATCCTGAGTTGAGTGATGAAATTAGACAGGGAGGAGAGAAATGGATGCGAGAAGTGTGGAGGGTAGAGTCACACTCAGAGTTAGGATGGGGAGGTAAAGTGGGCAAACTTTGTCCATCCAATCTTAAACCCCCCCTCAGTGTTCATTAGGGAGTAAGTACATAATCTCTCTCCACTCCCCATGGCTGCATATCATATGTTGATCGTGTTATTCAAACAGTTTAGTAAACAACAGCCTCTTGCCTGCTTTTGTGCAACTTAGTCAATTCTGAGTCCAATTCTCAATTTCAAAACGTCAAGGAAAACAGCCTCATAGGTCATAGATTGTCTTTGAATGGGCTGAAAATGAAGGCAAAAACAAAACAACCAAAAATAAAGATCCGATAATGAACTTTGTCAACAAGTGTTCACCTCTCATGCAAACAACTTGATTTTCAGCTGCTGTATCTTTGTATTCAGCTTGTGCCCATCCAGGTTCATTAGGATCTTCTGGAAAAACTCAAAGGTGTACTTGAGGTTGTCTGGAAAGCTTAGATCAAGGGCATAAATGAGCCCAAACATCATTATGACCCCCATGATGACGCTGTCCACGTTGCTCAGGACTTTGATGCCTTCGATAACAACTCCCACATCCTCTGGCTGCCTATCGCCATCTCGACGGATTATGTATATCCCCATGACTGTGAGGGCAATGTCCCTTTCTGCATCCTCAGTGGCGGAGGCCTGAAAAACAACACAACACAAACACAGAACACTTGTGTTAAGTAAAATGCTGAACACCAAAAGCAGAAAATGAATTGTTCTGTGGCTTGCGTCTGTAATGTGTTTCATATGAATTTGCAGCGTTTTCTAAATGCTGCATGCTTGTCAAATCAATCAGTTATGTATCTCATGAGTTAAACATGATTGGAAAGTGAACAAAAAATATATAATAATATTTGAAATTGGGCCAGTAAATAACTACAGCAAGCAGCCATGAACATACTGCAATTGCTGCAACATGATCCTTTAGGCAACCACATCCCTATAGAGATGGACCTGTAGGATGCTTCTTTGTTTGACCAGAAATAGCTGTTTAACTCCACAGAGCCTTAGCCTGTTCGCCACTGCCAGCTTAGGAGATCTACTGGACCAAATCCAAAACTTCTTGCACCTACCTGTGATTTCAAACTCAAAATAATAAATAAAAATTCAAATGGCCCTATTGTTTCAAAAATGCCAGTTATTCTATAAGTTGTAGTGTGTTGAGCTCAAAGGACCACCGTATAAATAAGACTGGGTAACACTATTCCATGCTACTGTGTAACATGAACTATTAACCTACCAGATATTCCTTGAAGAAAGTGTCCGGATCTTCATTGAGGTAGATAACGAGGCTTCTCAGGATGCACTCCCTCCTGATGTCGATGTCGTCACACTAAAGCAGGGGTGAAAAATCAAAACAGAATTTAGCTAAATATTGGTGCAACAGTGGCACAGGGAAGTTGACTAGAGGGTGTAAAAAAACTAGATACAACTCACACGCCTACTGAAGACTATACTATTGTATCTTTAACACATTTCTGTGCAGGGCACATAACCCTAAAGGCCCCAAACGAGCTTGTAGTTGCCTTGCATACCAACGAGGTGGGTGAATGAAAGGGAAACACTGTAAAGTATTTTGGACAAAGCTCAGGCCATTTACCATATATAAAACTGTTATATGCATTTCTACTTACCAAATCTATTTTTGCCAGAACTTCTTTGATTCTTTGCCCCTTCACTCCTCCTTTGCTCTTGAAGATCTGCATCAGCTTGTGTGAAAAGTGGTCCAGTTGTGACATAAACTTTGACTGCAGTGGCTTTGTAGTGATCCGCAAGAACTCCTCATTAATCTGAAAAATAATAAAAACAAATAATTTAGAAAAATGTAATTTGCCATTGTCCTACAATTATTCATCAAGAGGAACAAATATCAATACGTAAAAATACAAGTTAACTTACTTCACTCTGCTGGAACAGGGCAGGCCATCTGTTTTTGAATTCCTCTATCATGGGCCTCTGCTCAACGACCTCTCGTCGTCTGTGGGAGAAGGTTTTTTCCATTTTTGCTTTTACCATCACTTCATTGTCACGCTTTTTTATTTCTGACAACAAAGCCATTCTCTCGCTTTCCAAGCTTTCTGTGGTTTCGCCTTTTGGGTGCAACGGTATGTAGTAAACTTCAGCCTTTCTAGCTTCTTGATGTTGGCTGCAGCTTTGCCTTGGCCTTCACGTTTGTGCTTTAAGGAGTTCACACGGATCTCAGGATCTCCGAGTCGCCCCAGCTTTGTTCGATAGTTTTGCATTTTATACTTCAGTGACTGTTTCCATCCCCAAAATCCTGTCTTGGATCCCAGCTGCCCCAAACAAGGATGAGCTCTCGTCAATGCTGCTGCTACCTCTTCACACTGATAGTCTTTTGGATATTTTGTGTATTTCAACATTTCTTGGGCTAGGCCATCAAGAATGACTCCTTTTAACTTTGGGCCAGGGTTAAAGTATGTTCCATTTGTCTCAAACTCTCTATTCTTGTCTTGTAGCTCAAACTCTGCATCGTAGGTGAATTTGGGTACCACAAACACCTTTGGCCAGGAAGACAACTTTGAGGGCTGAGTTTCTGGAGATGAATGTGGGGTTGATGTGAACAGTGTATCATCACTGCAGGATGAGTCTATAGACGAAGCAGGAGTTTCAGGATCTAGGCAAGTGGTACTTGAGTGCTCACCAGATGAGTCTACTGTATACAGAGTGATGCAGGGCTCCACAGGTGAAAAAACAGGAATGTATACTACTTTCAGCGTGCTTTTGTTTTTAATTTCAGACACTGAAGTTAAGTTCATAAACTCGTTAAAGTCAGTATCCATATATTGCAACCTGAAGTCCTCTTTGAGTTGAAAGAATGTCTTAACTAACAAATGTAGTTCCTCCACTGCTGATGGAATTCCAGAATCGAGTGTTAGTTTCCTTGCGTCCGACTCGTCTCCAAAGATGATCCGCAGAACAGCTGGGCTCGCCATGTTGAAACACCTTTAATCTAATGTTGAGCAGACACAAAGAAAAAGAAGGAGAGGAAAGCAATACATTAGAGTTATGTTTAACATTAAAATAAAAAAATGTTTTGAGATTGTGTAAGAGCCTGGCATCTAGAGCTCAGACCATTTAGGTTTAACAATGATACTAACCTTTAACAATGATGAATTTTTTTAACATTACCATGCGCAAACCCCCAACCATGTACGCCACAAGGGGATATGGATCTACCACGTCACCAAGTTCAACTAGGGAAACCTCTGTAGTGGGTGGGGCTGACAGCTCAAATCCACCATAATGCTCCCGATACCAAGCACATAGACCTTTTACTACGAAACACAGCTTCTCCTTAAGAATGCACAGTTGCATGATTTCATTAAATTTAGGCAGTCCATCTACAGATCCGTGTACAATGAGCATCCCCTCACTGTAATGCAGACCATTGCAAGACACATTTTTTGCCATATGAACCTCAGTTACATCTGGGTGTCTCTGCTTTAGAGTAGACACTACTCCCTCATTAAGGACATCAACGGGCATAATTGAGACATCAGTGACCTCTAGGAACGACTTCTTAAGACTGGAGGAATGTGCATGATAGGCAAGCATGAACTGGTGTTTTACAGCTAGTGAACGAGAGATATTCTTGAAGCAGTTAGTGTGGCGAGCAACCTGCTTGAAAAAGCTATGTTTAGCCTCAAATCTCATCGTCCACAGGGTAATAAGAGGTCCAAAGCAACGTATCATTTGTGGATAGTGCTCTAAGTAGTGATGTTTCGGTAAGAGTTTGATATGTGGAAAAAGTTCAAGATAGCGCTGTCTGTGATCGTAGATCCTGGACTCCAGATAGGCAATAGTTTCATCTGTGTGAACTGGGGCCATAACCAACTCAACTATGTCCTTAAGATCTAAAATCACCTGCCATGCTGGCTCATCCTCTGGCAAAATTTGCCCGATCATCAAGGGAAGGAATCTTAGCAAGGTCCAATTTTCATGCGCATTGCCACCTATAGTGTTATTACATGTGAAAGAGCGTGGTATGGCATGGGGGCGATTGGTTTTGTCCCCCCACTTGTATGGAAATGTCTGAATCAATGCGTTAAGACCATCAAGGGTGAAGTACTTTTTTGTGATCAATGAACTAATACAGCGTGAAAGTTCGACAGGAACAATACCCTCGAAGAGGTCGTGTAGAATGTCAGGAGGATAGCCAGTGCTAACATGAAAATGTGAAAGGTGCTCTGTTAAAATACACTGTTTTTTGACACCACAGCAAATAATTGCATTCTCCTGAGCAGACTGGACATGAATATCATGAAGGTCTCTGTTTCTAAGTTGGAAAGCACCTGACTTTACATCCTTGGTCTGAAATTCTGATTTATCACCAGTACAAAACCTGCATACTGACCCCCTAGAAAAACTCTCAACAAATCCACCTAACCCATGTGCTGCGAGGTTGTCAGCTATTACACACTGGACAGTACCTTTAACAAACTGACCAAGCTCAGAAATAAAGACACCGTGCTGTTCTAATATGCTCAAGTCTTGCAAGAGAGGCTCCAACACTTTTACATAGCCATAGGCCTTGACATCATCAGATTTGCATAAAACCGCTAAATAGATTGATGTCAGTGTTGAATGGGAACCTGGTGGTAAATTGCCTAAAACCCAATAGACACCACAGAGTTTATGTTTTCTACGAGATGTCCCAAGCGGGTTACAAATCTCAAAATCATCAACATATAGATTTACTGCTATCCTTAAACCTTCACCAGACAGAAAAGGATTTTGTTTATAATACTCACCGTCTCTTACGGTTCTGTACTCTTGGAAGCCAGTCAATAGCTGGTCTTGTATTTTCTGAGTTTCAAGATGCTCAAGAACACCTTTATGAGTGAGCAATTGTTGCAGAGATTGTAATATAGGGACGTATTGAAATGTTCTATTCTTCTGAGCATCTAGTATGTACTCAACTGGCTCTAAAACACAAAAGTGAGAGGTATAGTACTGTTTACGTTTATATGCAGTAGCAAGGGGGCCGTCCTTCGCAATAGCTACACCTAATGGATTAGATTGGCATAGGACAGTGGACAGTTCATCAGCTAGTGACTCTTGAACTTGTAGTTTATGACGCTGGAATACATCAGAAACTATAGTTTTTGTGACAGGCAAAGATGCTGTACTTAATATGTAGTGAAGTTCAGAAAGGACCTCGTCAATAACTGACTTTGGAATATGAACAATATTTTCTAACTTCAATAAAATGCAAGCAATTTTCTGTTCAATAGATATTTGCAGGTTCAATTCTGTTGCATCATCACAACTCAGTGTTTCGAATTCTTGATCTGTGTCCACAGACTCTATTGGCCCATCTTCAGAATTGTCTGACTGATGCAACTGACCTCTTGTGCTGACAACATTAGCTTTAAAATCTTTCAATGAATGTTGGTTGTGTTTCCTGTTTTTGTGTGTGTTAAATGTACTGTAAACATTAGTTTTAAATGAGCATCCTAGAAACATACATGAAACCGTTTCATTACGCCTCAGATGCCGATTTATGTGTTGAAAATAATCTCTTTCTGTAGTTAGGTCTTTGCATGAGCACACATGACACTGGAATGTAGTTACTTCTACTGTTTTGGGAGTTTGCTGTTTACCATGACTTTTGTATGTGTGATTTAGTAGCTTACTCCATGTATTAAAAGTGCATGGGCAATCTGTATATGGGCATGGATAGCGATAACTGCCCCTTAAATGCCCATGAATCTGCCTAAAATGCTGCAACAACAAATACCTGCTAGCTAGTTCCAAACTGCATTCTTTACACTGCCACATTCATAATCCTGAAATAGAGAATAAAGAGAATTAGCATATATCACATCAAAAGGATGACAATGATAGAGATCAGCTTGTACCAGCATTAAACACGTAACCTATTACTTACAATCACTAGGAGGCTGCCACAAGGAGCTTGGTAACACTGAACATTAGGAGGCTGCAACAAGAAGCTTGGAAAAGTTGATCAAACTGCAAAAGATGATAACATATTAAGTTGTGAGTGCAAGTACCAGAATACCCAGAAATGCAGACAAGTCGAAATTGAATTAAAGCTCTGACCAATGAAAAGAGATAAAATTTGAACATTTAAAAAGGACTAGCAATTATTTTACAAACAAATAAGCTTCAATAACTAAGATCAAGTCATGAAATCATTTTAAATTCTGCCATTTTATTAAAATATCAAACACACAGGAACAACATTAACCTTCCTGCATATATTCACTGACAATCTGTAACCTAGAATGTACATTTACTGCTTAACCGACAGCTTTACTGAAGGAGAGAGGGTGTAAAAGAGGCAGAGACCGCGGGAGATGGAGTAACAGGGCAAGCACAACACCAACCGGATCTGGTGCCCGAACTTCCACCAGATCCGTGTGCATTGCGTGTCCGCTCCGGTGCGTGACGGCTCCGTGCACCCCCGTCCGGCTGTGTTCTCCGTCCGCAGAACGGAGAACACAGCCGGTCGGCTGAAGTGCCGAGACAAAGGAATTGCCGCGGTAATTAAACAGATTCGCGCGAGATAAGAGGATGTACGTTGCATAAAACTCTATATAATCCTTATCAACACATAAACAAATACGTATACGGTTATTTTTCTGAAACGTCAAAAAGGAGTGTTTTATTCTGAAAATAAACCGGATGTTTTAATGTTGTTTCGGTGTCTGACTTCCCGTCCCGCTTGTTCTTTTCTGTGCTAAATAACTAAATTGATGCGTCATGCTCAAAACAAAAATAGAAACCTTGCGTATCTGCTCCGCAGGGCTCCGGACTGCCGGAGCTGAGAAGCAGCGCAGAGGACCCAGTGCCACTGGAAGCACACACATTGAATAAAGTGAAACCTATCAGCTCCGCTGCCGGAACGGAGCGGAGACGAACGAACATGGGCATGCTTTTATCTCCGACTGTAGGGTCCACAATCTTCCCCGCTCACGCTGCTCCTCGTCTATGCTCCTCACGCTCACATCCGCCTATCTTATGTAAAATTATAAGTGAGGGCAAGTTTATTCGCCTCACAATTCTTTTGCGACTGCCATGTTTATGCTAGCTAGTGGCCATGTTGAAAGTTACCAAGCTAGCCTGCAAACTCGGACATTAAAAGTAAAGTTCGCCCCCATCAACATAGCACGAATTTTGTAAATAGCACTGAATACACCAGCGGTACAACGCGGTACAGTATAAAGTACTACAGCACAAAAAAATGAATACTTACCAACGACCGAACTTCAATCTGCAGACGGTTTCCTACTGATACTGATATTTCTCTCTAGGGCTCTGGTCCACTCCAGCCAGAAGACGTTATGCCCGCGAAGATTGTATCGCACATGCGCAAAGGGCTGCTCTAAATTCGAACTCATTTATTTTGTGTTGATCAACATCAAATCATTCCCATAGGGTCAATTATTATACATTTTATGTTTCACTGATTAAATATATATGTGTATATTTTTAAACTAGATATTTTTAAATAAATCCAACAATACTTAATTGTGTCACATCTAAGAACGGCTTGAATCGTTTTTTTGAGTGCACTATACATTCACTGTCACCTTCGCTTTGGCTCGCACGAGTACATTAGCTCTGAATCACTCTTGTTGCTGTCCCTATTCTAACACGTTACGTGTCACCACACACTGTTAACAAATGTGATAAAACCACCTGAATCGAGAATATCAGGGATGGCGTCTGCCTATGTGTGTTTTTGTCTGTTAAGGTGTGATACAGTAGACTTTTCTGTGTGTGTGCATGTGCACATGTGTCTTACTCTCTCTAACTCTCCCTCTCCCTCTTCCTCTCTCTCGTGCTTAACTGGCTACGCGGGTGTGAAAGTAAAAGAGGGAGACAGAGCCCCTGCTTTCACAGCCACTGGAGCTTTCGATAGGAATTAGTTTTACAACATATGCAAATGTACCCCCTTGAAAAAAGGGTTCTTTAACTGACAGGTTGATATGTGATTAAACGACAATTAGGGTGCTGAAAATAACTGTCGGCAGTAGGTCAAGCACTGGGCGGCACAGCTAAAAGGTAGCAGACTATTGAGGAGAAAACATTCCCTGGCGGAGGCCAGGCACAGGACCCTAAACAAATTAGAAAGGTGAAAAGGGAGCAAGGTTGGTGCTATGTTCCAATAAAGCAAAAACTAAAAGTTTTTCCTAGATTACACAAGACAAACTGGAAAAGAGGTGCATACTGTTCATTGTCAAAGATTGCAGAAAACAATATTTAACCTTTTAAGGGACTTCACCATGTGACGGTAAGGCCCTGTTTACCCTGATATTAACCTTTAGTGCCCCAAGCCCAGATTAAAACCGGTGGTTTGTCCTACTGTAGGACGACCCCTCTCCTCTGCTGCCCTTTAAGTCAAAAGTACAGAGACATGAGGGATCCTGTGTCTTTCTCCCTTGCTGTTTACTTTCTAATAAACACATACAAACTCACAAACACACATACACACTCAACACAAACATACAGGCAGCGACATAAAAGGGCTCACGTTTATTCTGGCAACAGATGGCCCTGTCCCTATAATCCCCTTTGATGCTGCGGTGGGCAGTGGCTCCTGAACATCTCTGAAGCCAAAGCCCCAACAAAACTTGAGCTACTTTTCCTTTAACTGACCCCAATTGCCAAGGAGCTGTCAGCTGTCAGACCTGGTTAAGAGCGTCTTTACTGGGGGAGACTGAAGGGCACAGGTTTCTCTCTCTCTTTCTGTCTCTCCGTCTCTCCTTTTGTCTCTCTCTTTCTCTCTCTCTCTCTCTCTCTCTCTCTCTCTCTCTCTCTCTCTCTCTCCTTTTGTCTCTCTCTCTCTCTCTCTTGCCTCTTTTAGCTTCCTGTTTGTTTTCTGTCACAGACAGTTCATTCCACCTTCACAACACAACTGTGAAAGCAGATTGACCGTGGTACTCTGACTCTTAGTAGAGACAGCACTTACTTCTTTCCTGTTCCTTCCAGAAGGTGAAAGAGTAAACCTTCGCGGGCTCTAATATTGGAGCCACAGATGGCAGGAGGTGGGCTAAGAGGCTTAGATTTCATCAAAGACTCACCTTAATTATTGTCAACTGAGAGAAAACAGTGTCTTTCTATTGCATGTGTACCCATATGACAAATATACATACGAAACAAAATAAAAAGGCAGCCAATTTATTACTTTTATTCTATGATCAACTTTTTGGAGCGATGGAGTTGTATCTTTAACTTTCATTTATTTCTTATAAGCCTTCAAAGGGGTCTTTGTAAGTGGATGCTTCAGTTGAGTTAACTGTCCGGTCGATGCTGAGGAAATAATCATGCTATCTCTAAATAAAGTGGTTCTCTTTCTGATAAGATAAAATCTCCAAGATAGTAATAAGCTCACTAATGGAGTTTTAGAAATCATTTTACAAGTACTCTCAACCCCTCTTTCACAGCATTCTTTAAAAAAAATGTTGTAGTGTCAATCCTAACACTTATGTCATAGAAGGTTTTTACCTTTTTCATTCTGTCAAGACCCTTTTATTCCTTTAGTTAATAAGCACAGAGTTGTCGTGAACACTCCTAAATAAAATGAATTTCAAATATACGAGTGAATCAACTGTTTCTAAGAACTGCTTTCTTAGAAATTTTGCACTGTGAATAAAATTGAATATAAAACCGTGTCTCACATGTTTGTCTTTAATACTTTGCTTATTCTTAAGCAGGGAGCTAAATTCTCCGCAGTAAATGTCTCCAGAGGTGCAGAGGCAACTGCAACAACGTCTTTTGTTCTATTTAGGAAGCACCAGATTCACAAATGGGGAAACCCAAACCAGTGCTCACTTTCTATATGATGTCAGAGAATTGTACTCAACTTCTCCATACTGTGCGATTACGTGTTATCATTCTAGAGCTTTGGGGGATAATCATCACTGAGATTGTTCATGATTCCAGCAGGTCTGCTGAGATGCACGTACGTAGCTAATGGGATTGAGCTTTTTTTTTTATATCCCTCTCCTGTGGCGTTATGGAGCTTGCAGCTGAACTTGAACGGATGTGCATGGTGCTGAGTCGAGCACAGGACTATTTCAAGACTGAAATGCGATTGTTTTAATACTTTAATCCACCTGTCCTTGGCATTCAGGATGTTGCAGAAGTCGCCTAATTATTTCAGTGCCCTCTATCCTTCCTGGTAGAAATACAGCAGAGACGGTTTTTTTTACATTGATAAAGAAGTCCATCCTCAAGGAAATGTAGTTCTGTGGAGGAAAAATAATAATACAAATAAAAACAAACTATTTTTTATAAAATACTATATATATAAATATATATATAATGTGTAGCATAATTAGAAAATGTAAAAATGCATGTTTGCAAAGACAATCTGATTAATCAAAAATCAATTTAAAGAGGGAGCCTTAAACAACCTGAATTCCAGGAATTGTTCCAGGTTCAAACTGCGATAGTATGCAAACACAAATATTTTCTTTTAATTAAAAAGGCCTCATTCTTTTGTATCCTCCCCCAAGCCTGCTGCCAGTTCTCAACAACCCCCCACACAAATGCACACGCAAAAATAAATACAATCCTCCTGTGATATTTTTCAATCTTCTTGCACTCAAAGTGACATACATACATACAGCCAAATTTGAGAAAAGTGATTATTTTAATTCCGTCCTGGTCCAAGGATTCCTCTTGACTAGCTGCTAATCTGTCAGAGCCTGGTTGTCAATTGAGAACCGGGGACACCAGCAGGGACGGCTGCCCAGTTCACTGATAGCCCCCTGAGGGACAGTTAACCCTCAAACACCCCCCACTGCTGAAAAAAACCCTCTTGTGCAGTCATCCACCCTTCCCCCAGACTGGTTCGGCACTAAAAGTTGCACGGGGGGGCTGGTGGTTTACGTGTAAGTGTGTATATTCTGGTTTGGGACAGTGGCAGCAGGGGTGTATGTTTGTGTATATACGTGTGGTTTGGCAGGGGGTGAGGGCCTGATTGTAATGCATGTTGATGGTTTTAGAGATACTTCATTTTAGAAACAGGGGCCTCATTAACCGTAGTCTTCATCAGGCCAGCAAGCAGTGGGCACATTAGGGGTCCACAGGAAGTTAGAGTACAGCAGGAGAGTGCATTAGGGAGGCCTGGGGAGACGCACTCCCTCAGTTGCACTTCCACCTCCAGCGCTTTGCTATATCTTAATGTACCTTTCAGAGGAATTTGGATAGAGGTCAATAATTATGCTCTTTAAATTATTCAGTCGAGGTCCTCTGTAATTGTGCTTTTTAGAGCTCGGACATGGACAGCATGGTTTACTGCACGGCCTGACCGGATGAATCAGTACAGAGTAAGAGAAAGAGTTTGTGATTGTGTCTTAATGCTCTCATCAACAACTGGAAACGGATGTTGACTGATCATTCCTACTCTTTTAGTACAGGTCAGCAGTAAATTACAAATGTAATCATCTGCAGAACAAATTTGTACATCAAAAAAAGTTTGGATCTTTTTTTCAAACAGCTATTGGGACTGAGATGTCAGAGACTGCGCACCACCAGCCACCCTGTGGGAATGTTTAGTTTGGGACACAACTCTGTTATTTTTGTTACATCGAGGAGAGGAAAGCGCAAACTGCAAGGGTAGCAGAAAAAATCACCAAACTTTCTCTACAAAGCCAGCCCCTGCAACGTTTGACTGCACATGATAACATCGTCCATCCACACAACAAGTCCTCTTTCAGCTGCACATTATTAACACATCGCTGAAAGCGGCAGAGAGCAATTCACTGTTGTCACAGGGTCTAATATTTATATTTATCTAGTTGGGTGAGGCATTGACAAACATGTCACACACCTGCAGTTTTATAGTACGTGCTACTGCAGCTTGGTGTCAAAGAAAAGACTGTACAGTAGAGTTTTGTCGGGGCGAGAGGAAGACTGTAATTACTGTCTGACGATTCATCTAGTCACTGCATAAAATAGTGTTTATCCAGTCACCCGTGTTTCTGTCGTGGCTGAGGGAGGGGAGGGTCATGTTTTGCACAGCCGAGACAGCTAGGGCAATCAGGAGAAGAATCGTGACTCCAAAACATTCAGTCTTTCTTTCTTTTCTTCTCTTTGTCTCTCTCTTTCTCTTGCTCTCTTTGGTCTTGAGAACTGCTGCCTTAGAAAATGAGAGCTCCCTTTCCTCCCCCCTCTGACACACCCACACACAAATAAACATAAAAAGCTAATTTGTTAGCGCCCTCATTTTAAAGGCTTGAGCAGGAGAATATTGTTGGGGGGAAAAGTAATGCTCTGTCAGATGTTGACATGTGTTGCAAACATGGGGCCTTTAGCAGCAGCAACAGCAGCAGCATTTTGTAGAGAGCGGCTCAGGCACATTGTCGGCACATGAAGAGAGGATGCTTTGAAACAAGATTAGCCTCCAAATGGCCCTGCCTGCCCCCCATCCATACCCCTGTGCATAATGTGTGTGTGTCTGTGTGTGTGTGCACTAAGATTCTAAATGATCATAACCACTGAAATATTTGTGAGCCTGTTTTCTCACAGAATGAGTTGGGGTGTCATCTGCTGTTTATCGCTGTACAGCTGAAGATGTGTTTACACATTTGTTTTGCTGCAAGGCCCCATTGTCTGGCACACAGGTTGGCTTGGTTTCTTGGGCCAGAAAGCACACGTCCCTGTCACTGAGGCTACCTCCCCTTGCCTTTGGGTCAGGGTGACACTGAGCAGGGCAAGGAAAAAAAAATCTATCACCCCCCACACCCTGCCCTCACAAAAATGAATCAAAATTGGAAAACAACATGCAAGGTCCGCCTAATACAGGAACACTTGCAATATGCTGATGTTTTCTTTTGCACACTGTGTTTGCTAAATTGCCTTTGACTGCGTGCATCAGTAATGAAACTTTATGTCCTTGTGGAGAGGGCAGCAAGTCCGTTCCAGTTAGGACCGGGACGATCTCTCCTGTCTGGCTTTTGTAAGACTTTTTTTCCCCTAATACACGTCCTTATGAATAAATGAAGCCCATGAAGTCATTTTTTCCATATTTGTGTAAATTGCTTTAAAAGCATTTTATCATGTCATAAAAAAGCGCAATTGATCTGCTGGGCTTAGCCCATTGGACAGCTGTGTGTTTTGTTAATGGCCACTTTGCTCCAAGCAGCTTATTAAAAAATTTATATATAAATGCAAAAATTGCATAAATTATTTAGATACAGTAAGCATTTTTTTGTTTTGGTCAGGCAGGGTGGGGCTGTTATCAGTATGGAAATGTGCTATAGTATATTATCTGCTGAAATATAGTAATATATCTGCCCAGACACATGTGTCCTCCTCACTGCACCCCCACACATGCAGAGGCGCAGAAAAAAAGTATATATTTTTTGATGACTTCGTTTCAGCAACCGCGGAATGTCACCCATATCCTGGTTGATTGTACTTTCGAGTTTTATGATGTTTTTCCATTGATTTGTTTCCCCGGCGCAGCTGCCGACCTCTATTGAGGGACGAACGTAATCAGCGCTGACGCAAATTAGATGGTTATTCGTTTCGAAAATTGACAGAAAAACAATAAAAAAGATGAAATGCTCCCAAATCAATAGATATAATGAAATTCAAATAATCCGAGAGATGAGGTCTCCATGGCAACTGATAATGTGGAAAAGAAAACAATTTAATAAAGGACAGACACGCTTTGAAAACAGATTGGGGAGGGGGGTGGCTGTAAAGCGGGGAGAGGAGAGCAAAGCAGAGCAGAGGAGAGAGGAGGTGGGGAGATGGAGGGATAGAGAGAGGGGGGAGGGAGGGGGAGGGTGGTGGAGGGGTGTTTGTGGCTGTAGTGGTTGCTCTATAGCTTGTTTCCCCCGGCGTGTGAAGGATCTGTGTCTGTCCCAAGGACACCGGAATAATTAGAAAAGCTTTCAGGCCAGAAAGTGCAGATTCAGGTTTTAATACACAAAATTATTTCAGGGGCAGTGAATCGGAAAACCATTTGTTGGTGACCTTCCTGAGAGGCCTCCCCCTCCCCGGTACAGGGCAAGATGGAAGCTATGTGGCAGCACAGCCTGAGTTATGGCATATTTGTGTTTTTATAGAGGCAGGGGGAATGGAGTTGGGGAAGTTGGGAGGGGGATGAGGGGATGAATGTGTGTGTACGGTTGTGTCTCGGTTCGTGTGTTCGTACGTGCATGAGATTGGGGAGTGGGGGATAGAATTGGGGTGGGGGGGTGGGGGGGTCATAGGGAGACATTCATGTTGTGCGTGTGTTTGTGTGTGTGCGTGTGTCTGGCAGGAGTTTGGGCAGAGGGCGGGAGAGCAAAGATGAGAAGGGAGAAAGTGCAGGCAGAGAAAGGGGGAAGTTGCAGATCCGGCTGTATTTACAGATCAGTTGTCAAAAGGAGCCATTTAAGGGGAATGCGCCCGTTCCTGCACTGTGACAACCGAGGTGCCTGTTTAAAAAGCAAAAGACAGCTATGAACCTGAGAAGGAGATAGTCAAACACAGGCTTTTTTTTGTTGAAGACAGACAGAGCAGGGGGTGGCGAGGGAAGGGAGTGGGTGTTAAGTGACTTCATTTGTAGTCTATTTAAGGTATGTTTTACTTGTCCTTGTGCTGCTCCTCCAACATCTAATGCAGGGGCTCGTTCTAGTTAGCACAGCAAGGGAATAATGATTGAGTGCATCCTTCTTATTTCCTGTAAATACAAATGACTTTCCTTCATCTGCCTAAAAACTTGTATTTGATTTCAGTCTTGCTGTCAAGGGAGATTTGCTACTGATGCAAACAGAGATAAGAATCAAAACCAAAAGCACAGCTCTGTTGCCCTCATTAGCTTATCACAGCTTTAAGTATGTACACTTTCTGCCGGCTTTATTCAACATCCGTATCCTGCTCTTTTAACATCCTATTTTCTTTATTACTCTTTGTCAACGTTTTGGAGGCAGTCTTGTTGGGCGTTGGAGCCTCATCTGTCAAGTAGTGACTACTATTTTTGTGTCATTAGAAGGCTTTGTTTGACTCAAATAAAGGCGTTCCACCCTCTGTTCAAATGATACCAAAAGCAGGTCCGGGATATCACGACTTTAGTGCAGATACCCTTATCCTGTTCCAGGCAGCAATAAATGGAAAAACAAGTCCTCATACAAACGCCTGATAAATGCTGTTGTGATATTTTAATAGCATGAAGTCCTGATCATGATCAGGATCACTGCTTTCCTGCAAGATAAACTGTCATAAAAGTTGGGCAATATTTGATAAAAATGTGGGCTCAAGTTCCACATGGTGTTAATCGGATTTGGTTTGTTGCTTAATACAAAACAAAGATGTCCTTATGCCCTTCGGTCTATTTTCAAACAACGGTTTATTTCTTTTTTTTTAAACTTGATTAGAAAAAAATGTATTTTGCACACAGAAGATAGTTTCAGGCTTTTTTAGACTCTGTTGGATCTTCCTTAATTTACTCCGAGGTAAAACATGATTTTACAATCTTCAGCAGGGCAGCTAATTCTCCCCCTGTACTGATATTGCAATGTGAAAAGTGCGTGCCCAACAAGTAGGAGAGAAACTAGAAATTCCCCACTGTACACTAGCTAAGAGCCTTCAAATCTCACATGCCAGTGTCAATGAGGACTCTTTTCTTTTTTTAAATGACAGGAAAAAAACGAATGGATAGAATAGAGACCTGAAATATGAGAGCTGATAGGCATCCGCTGTGTGTTTGTGTTTGTGTATGGGTGTGTGTTTTTTGTCACACACACATAGGGCACAAAGCACATGTTATCACTGTCAACAGCAGCAGTAGCACACAGCAGCAGTTGTTCTGTGTGAGTGTGTGTCTGTATTGTGTATGAGTGAAAGGATGTATGCTTTTGAATGCCCAAAATCTCTCTCAGTCTCTCTCTCCTTCTGGCTGCAGGCTCTGAGGGACCCACTGTAAGTCAATCTGTGTTCATATTCCCCTTGTGTGTGCGTGTGTGTGTGTGTGTGTGTGTGTGTGTGTGTGTGTGTGTGTGTACCTGGTTACTGTAATACACTTTAGGGGCCATGAGCCAGGACCAAGCCCAGCCGAACAGGGCTGGAAAGGGCCGAGGGCCAGCTCCCTGTGCACACCACCCACTTCACACCTGTCTCCCTCCCTCATACAAACACACACAGACACAAACACACACACACACTCGCATACACGCACAGAGCTCATACAGCCGTGCTGCTCAGCACAGGGCTCTCATTGTAGCAGTGACAGGAGGGCGCCCGTTAAGTGGCTCTCTCTTCTTGGGGCCTGTGTGTATGTGTGAGTGTGTGTGTGTTTGTGTGTGTGTGTGTGTGTGTGTGTGTGTTTTGTTCCCCCATGTGTCTGTGGGGTGGAGAAGGGCGATGAAGGACCCCTACTGGTAAAGTGGGTAAACTCGCACAGCTTCGACATCTGTGCTCGGAAAGGGGGGGGAGGAGAGAGAGGGAGGGTAAGGAGGGAGGAGAGATAGACAACGAGAGAGGAGGACAGGGTGGGAAACAGGAAAGGAGTGAGAAGGAGAGAGGGAGGGAAAGGGAGACAGAGGAGGGGAGAGAGAGCAGAGCCTTGGCAGAGAGCAGTTGAGGAGAAAATGCCTTGCTTTGTGGAGAGAATTCTTCCAGGGCAGGAGGGAGAGGTGAGACAGTGCGCACAGGGTGGTCTGCTGCCAGGTAAGACTCACACACCTCCCCCCCCACCTCTATCTCTCTCACTCTGTCTCTCCCCTCTCACACACGCACACTCACGCGCGCACACACACACACACGCACACACACATGTGCACGCCCACACTCACAGGAGTTGAGTGCTGGGTGAACGGGTCTGCTACTAGTTGCAGTTGGCATGAGTCAGGCAAGCCTGTGTAGTAATGTGGTGTGTGCGTGTGTGTGTGTGTGCGCGCGTGTGTGTGTGAGAGAGAGAGAGAGAGAGAGAGAGAGAGAGAGAGAGTGGGACAGAGAGCTTGAGTGAGAGAAACAAAGCAGGTGCAATTTTAGTCTTCTTAACAAATGTTGATGTTTCTCAGCTTTAGTGCACTGGTAGTCGGTGATTAATTTTGTGCTGCTTCCTCAAAAGTTCTTTTGTTGACTTTTATGCTTGATATCACTTCACAGTTCAATTTTTTCACATTTGTTAACAACATTGTGGTGGAAAGTAACTTTTATGGTACCGTAAAATGTTTAGGTTCTTTACTCTTTCATGTTCTTATTTGTTTCATGACTTCACTACATTTACATGAACATTACATTAACTTAATGTGTTAAATTAAGTGATTAGTTAACAGACAACCACTTTATCAAATATAATATATTAATACATTTTTTTTTAAAAAGGTGTTTTTAAAAAGCTATTCCAACAGTAAAGAAAGTTATTTAGATTGATCTCTATGTCAAGCTCTCACTGAAGTTTGACTTATCTCAAACAGAAATAATAATCTAATGCTAAATCTAATAAATCATCAATCTAAAAAGTGATATCAAATAGGATCAATTCTTTACTTTTACTTATTCCTCTATACTTTTTAGTACAGATTTTTTTTAAATTGATTTTTCCTCATGATAAAGAATTTATACATTTGGGTTAGAAACCAGATCACTTACTCAACCACTAATTATATTTCAGTTAACTTTAAAGGATTTTCTTATTGTTATATCTGTGGAGCAATTTTCAGAAAAGCAGCACAAACAAACTTTTTTTGACTGTTTAGTCAAATTTGATTAAAAAGAAAAAAGAAATGGAAATATGATGTAAAGACACCTCTTAACAGGCTCCAAGAAATGATTTCAAATCTCTTCACTCTAATGTCTAGTACAGATGTGTTCGG
Organism: Tautogolabrus adspersus; assembly: GCA_020745685.1. Classification (NCBI taxonomy): domain Eukaryota; kingdom Metazoa; phylum Chordata; class Actinopteri; order Labriformes; family Labridae; genus Tautogolabrus; species Tautogolabrus adspersus. Next base: position 12,418,342 of record CM036547.1, on the reverse strand, counting down.
ATATGACGTGGGGTAATTCACAGTATCAGTCAAGACTGATTTGGCTGTTTAGGTTCTGATATTGTGATGGAGTAATTTGTCATCTGAGGGATTTTCCACTCTGCTGATGTAAACAGTGTCTGTTGAAAAAAGGCTAAAGAGTCTTTTTCTCCCTTTTATAGGCTTTCTTTCTCAGAGGAATAATCCTCCTCTTGTAGAATTAGATTTCCTCCTTTTGATTAAATAAATACAGTGTCTGTGAATATAAACACAGATTTAAATACGCCCTGTGGGGGTCTGTGGCTCAAACAGCCTCCTGCTACAGTCTGGGCCTGATTTTTCTTGTCGAGGCCCACAGAAGAAAAAAAAAAAGAAAAAAGAAAAGGAAGACGAGGCAGAAGTTGGCCGGCTCAAACTTGGCGCTTCGTGTTTATTTGTTTTTATAACAAATGGAACCAGCTTCCTGAGTGAAAGGTGAAGTCAGAATTGAATTTGGCTTGCGTTACCGTGGCGATCTGGCAACCGCTCCTGTGTCCCATAGGACTGCTCTGGTTGCTGTGTGCCGGGCGCGTGTGTTTGTTATTCAACTAATGTGTGTATGCTGCTGGTGTGTGTGAGTGGAGTGTGAGTGTGTGTGTGTGTGCGTGCATGTGTGTGAGTTTTTTAGTAGTGGGTGGTGGTAGCAGCATTCACTAGAGAGACATTTTACTAAGCAGACATTTCCCCCTCTGTTTTCACTCTGACCTGGTAGGAGATTGATGACTGAATTGTGGAGTACATGTTAACAGTAACTGGTGATTTATGAAGATACTTAGGGTAAGTGAGGCCGCACAGGCTGGAGGGGAAGAAAAAGATATAGCCTTTTAAGTTAATGCAAAAATATAGCCTTTTTAAGCAATAATTGTTATTACCACTGCAGGGTTTGGAGAGAAGTCTGAGTTAGAGTTGAATGTGCACAACATGCAAAGTAAAGCTTTCTGTTTTCCATTTGCCTTGTTTCTTCTTTTCTTCCTGAACTGTTACAACAGTTCAACAATTAAGCATGGCACGTTTTTTGTTAAGGAGCAAAATACTTACAGATAATAAGACACATCAGTTCATTTTATTTATAGATATGATGAAACTGTTAGAACGCTTTATCTGAATATTTGAATTGAAAAAAAAAACACACAACTATTTGCAGGGTAAACCTTGGTGGAAAACTTTCTTGGATGAACCCTTGCTCTGCAACAAGTGCTCTGTGTGTATTGGCAGACCCTCTTAGCCAAAGATCCCACAGAAAATCCGCATGCAATTTTAGAAGAATCAGACTCTTTCCCTTTCCTTGGCTCACTGGCTCCCCTGATATTATGCACATGGAGATCCTCCTCTCTATTCAAATATGAAATTCAATCCACTTGGAAGTGATCTATAGCATTTTTAAAGAATAAAGCAATTTTGGGGAATATGGAATATCGCTTCCTCTGGAAGAAGGATGGCTTTCATTTTTTTTTTCAAGGCACCTCTTAGACTGAGTGAAATGTTTCCCCTGTTCGCTCAGGGACGACTTTATTTCTTACCAGGGATTTAACACTCACTCAGTCCCCTCATAAATACAGCGTCCCTCAGCCCTTCGCTAGCTATAACTCATGCACTAACTCTCTAGCTAACTAAACTCATATAGCAGAGCCAACACTTGTTTGTCTTTTACCTCAGCCTTTCTCTCCCGTTCTTCCTCTCTATCTCTTTTCCTTCTCTCAGCTGATTTATACGTGACAGAATCTCCTCTGACTACCGTCTCACCAGGCTCCTGCACTGATCTCCTTGGCCCACTCATGGAGTGGGTTTTGGAAGAAATGTGCATTTGAATATGAGCCAGCCTAATCTCCTTGAGGCTATTTAGAGTGAGCCTAATGCTCCAAGAATGAGCGAGAACAGCGATGGAGAAAATGCAGACGTCCCTCTTGGCGTGTCACAACACAACTCAGGTCTCCAAAGAACGAGGGAAGTCTTTGATTAGCTGATGAAAATCTCTCTGTAAGGCAAATGATGTAAATTTGTGCTTTCAAGAGACCTGTTGAAGCTCTCAGTCTCATTTAGCAAAGTCTTTGTGTTTGATTTCTTTTTGTCCACCTACCCGTAGAAAGTTTACCTTTTAGCATGTCATCCCAATGGTACAATAAATATCAGACATACAGCAGCTGGTGAACTTTGAAACCATTTTACTTTCAGCAGATGAAAGAGCTCAGGTGGGGTAATACAGTACAGTGGAAGCCTTTACTGATCTGGTGCCGATTGGCATTTTGGGAGGAGACAGTCTTTCTGGCGCGGTTCCCGTATTGGTTGTTAACAGCCTGCTGGTACCTTCTGTTCCCTCAACTCAAGCATCTGAAGACCCTCTGAAGTCAAAATCGCCCATTTTGATGTCTCATGGCAGCACCCGCCGATATGTTTGGGGGAAAAAAAGTCCTGCTCTGAGGAATTACCCTCGGCAATCATTGGTATCAGATTGGGGGTGGAGGTTAGCATTCCTCTTCTTCTTTTTTCAACCGTTCTCCCAGCTCTCCTTGCTGTCCTTCCTTTCTTTTTGATCTCTTCATCAAATCTTCCCCGGTTTTCATGAGTGACGTTTACCCGAGAGCGGCATGGGAAATGGTTGGCTGAAGAAGACGTTTGAGAAAATACGCCTGAGCAAGCTATCACCTTTGATAAAGCCATAGTTCCAGTGGGAGAAGAAGAAGAAAGCCAAAGAGTTTGAGCATTGTGGGTAATGAAAAAATGCCATGCAAAGAGGGAGCATCTCTCTGATCACAGCCTGTTAAACCAACAATGTATAGTACAACAGATACTTCAGTGATACATCAAGCATTTCTCTGTTGTTGTACCACAACGCGTGTTTGACCCAGAGGACTGATCTGAATCTGGGGTACCACACTGTGCCTTTATTGCACATCAGCTGGGCACCAAATAATCTCATAATAAAACCCTCTCGCATACACAGTGGGTCATACCAGTGCTGCCATCAACATTGGCACACCTTCAACGTTCTCACCAGTTGGCAGAAGGCTCGCAAGGCACTTGAAAACACTACAAAAAAAAGAGAAGAAAAATAATGGAGAAATGGGGGGTAGTTGGAATCACAGAGAGCAAGAAATGTTAGCTTTACTAATTACTACTTCTATAGAGAAGCAGTGGAGAGGACAGTGAGCGCACGAAGGAGGCCCTGTATGCAGATAATGAAGGGGTATCATTGTTGCTCTGACAGTGCTAATCTTAGAGTGCTTCACAGTGTGTGTATCTCTATCTGAATGTGTGTATGCTCTACATGTATATGCATTGGTGTATATGGAGGCCCTGATACAGTTCAAGTGACCCCCACCCTGCTTGTGAAACCATCCAGCCCACTGACACCTGAGTTTGTCGCCCATGTTAAAAGTTGTCTCCTCTTGCATCTTCTTGAAGATAGTCCTAAGACACACGGCCTCTCTCTTCTTCCTCATAAATGCTCTGGGATCACCTATCAGCACCTGTAACTTGTCATCTTTGTGGAGGAGGGAGAAAGGAAAGGAGGGAAGTAGAAAAGGGGAAGAGCAGTCCAACTTTCTTTGTGACGGCTTTTTCTTTTCTTTTTTCCTCTTTCCATTTGAAGTTGTGAGACACTCATTTAAGCCTCATTGCACACCAACACTCAACACAAGAGAAAGTGTTATGAATATGTATCATCACAGCATATGGCAGCAGTAGCACTGGGACTAGGTGTGTCCAGAAGGGTAGAGTGCTGCCGATGCATTATTCTTCATTCAAATTACCACAGTAAGAATGCAGCGGGGAGCTGTGAGGTTTTCACCGCCCCTATAGACGAGGCAGGAGAAGAACCTGGATCACGGGAAACAGCAGGAACGGAAGAGCAGTGATGAGCACAGTAGTGGGCCAGCTGAGTTTCCTTGATTTAGTAGATTTTTTCGGCAGGTTCAAACCTGGCACTCGCTGACACGAGCGTGATTAAAAGTGATATTTCTGACACATTAGGATGCGCACGGGAAGTAACCTCCTCTAAAGCGTTCATTATTAGATGCATGACAGACCTGAATATTTATAAAATAGGTTTTAATAATTAATAGCAGCAATCTGCTCCCGTAATTCATCAGATTTGCACTTCAACAGAGTATCCGTTTTCACTTTAAAATAATAATAAGAGGAATATTAATGTTGGAGAAATGTAAAACGGGCAGCTGGATACAGTGCAAATAGGCAAGCACTCCATGCTCACTTCTGAGGCTTTACTTTAACCTGTCACTTTGCAAATAAAATTACATTTAAAGCCGTCAACACTGCACCGTTCTAAAACCTTCAGTTGTTTGTGCGTGACAATTTAGTGAGTGGCTTCTGACAAATGTGGCAAGCCATGAAGATAAAGATGCAGGAAACAAAGCGAGTTTGGTGTTGAATGCAAAAGTAGTCGCTGTGGTTTTATCAAAAGCACATTTATTTGTTTGAGTCAACTAAGCAGCACTTCCTTTTGTATACTGAGACCCAAAATAGACCTTCTGTTTTTTTCCTGTAAAGCAGCTTTGCCTGTTTCATCGTTTCAGTCATTTTTCTACTTTTTGTTCTCCCTTATGGTGAGTGATGTTTTATCACACCTTCAAATTCAGTCACGGCACATTCCTCCCACTATTGAACTCCCAGAAACAAGAATGTTCCTGTTTTAGGTGAAAACTGCCACGTTTAATTCCGCCTCCACTTCACATTGAACTTTTCAGTCAAGCACACTGTTTTAGTGCTGTTATTGGCGCAGTGGTGTGTTTATCCTCACTGCGGATCACTTTTTCCTGAGTGTGTAGGAATGTCAGTGTATGTATTTGACAGTTTGTGTGACATGACCTTCAGCCGCTTGTCAGAGAGGAGCAGAATAAGAGGGCAGATCACAATGTCCCGCTTTCTACAAGCAAATAAACTACACTCATAATTTTGGTCTCTCAACACAACATATAGATGTATTATTTTATTTGCTTATTCTCACAATTATCAGAACAAACATGGTCATACAAATACTTTAAATTGCTGCTGTCACGTTCATCCTGCTTATCAGAAAAGTTCTTTCAGCAGAGACACAGCCACAGGGTGTTAAAATGCAAATCCCAAGTGCAGGAAGACTCAGTCTCTTCACTTCCTCACTTAGCCCTACATAGAAAGAATATGTTTTGATCAAAATTTAATTGTGCTTCACTAGAAGAATACATTGAACTTTGAAAGTGTTGAATTTGATAAGAGTGTGAAAAGCCTCAGAATTTTGTTGATCCAAGGGTCATTTCTGGACAGGTAAAAAACCTGCCCAGGATGACATTTTAAGCAGCATTCTACCGCATGTAAAGTCCAAAAGAGGTAAACTCTGTGAGGCAGAGCAAATGTTTTAATGGCAGGCAGGGATCGATGTTGTCAGCACAGGCATCTTGTCTGGAAATACATGCTTCTTTTTTTGGTAAATGTCGCCTCCTTTCTTTCTTGTAGAAGGAAAGTGAGAGGAGAAAAGGAGCAAAGGCTGGAGGGGGAAGGAGGTCAACAAGATCGGATGCAAACATTCCAAACCGGGCCAAATTTAGCTTTAAAAAAAAAGTTGACTTGCACTCACAGGGTCCTCGATCTGAAAAATAAATTCTAAACGTAACCTTGGAAATCAATTAAGAAGTCCCAGAGTGCTTGAGAAAAAAAGAAGGGAAAGGTCCACCCTTCTTTTTCCTTTTACCCCCCCCCCCCCTTCCCACATGTCTTTTCCTCTCCTCCACTTAACAGGGACTTGGATCTGCCCATCAGAACACCGCCTTGTGTGAGGAGGCTTTGTCAGCAGGGGCTTTATTTAATTTTTTTTAACGGCAGAGTGTCGTATATGCTGTCAAAATGTCTTAAGAGTCTTATTAAAGAAATGCCACAGCTCATTTCCTTGTAATGCAATTCATATGCTGCTGAATGGGGGCATGTCTAAAGATCTAAACAGCTTTGCTTTTTAGGCTTCACATTAGGGGTTATCTGTGAGGGCTTGTCATTGATTGACATTATCTGGCCTGACAGGGCCTCATATCAAGGTTAACCTCATGGACAACAGTGCCACCCGCACGGACACACATACATATACACACTATATCACCCACACTCGTAGTCAAATAAGGCCCGCCCTCCTCCACTTCCTGTTGAGAGGGGTGCTGCGTATGTGTGCCAGCTTCATCTGTGTGTGTTTAAGCCAGGTGGAGATTTCCTGACTTAATTGATAACTAATGGAGCGGCGTGTGTTGAGTTTACCCTGGAGGATTGACACTGTGTGTGTTTGTGTGTAAGTGTAAGTCTAAGTGTGTGTATGTGTCCCATGGAGAGATAGAGGGGGTAGGTGATGGTAACAGGATGGGGATGACTTACTCAGCAGTGTAGCTCCGGATTCTGGTGAATTAAATATGGCCCCAAAGATAATGACATGGATTGACACACACCAGTCTGGCTGCTCCTGACCTCTTGGACAAGCAGGCCATTCACTCTGCTATGGAAGAAAGTGTGTATGAGTGCAATATACACAAACACACACTCACACACACATCTCCCCTTCTCCCTTCCAACAAGCCACAAAGGCGAAGAGAGATCCCCGTGACCAAAATACAACTGAAGCAGTTAATCTGTACAGATATTAGCTCAAGGGCCCTTGAGAGGTGCACCACTGAGCCCCTTCTCCACTGTACTACCCACTGCCTTACTGCTGAACCGAACGCAGCAACCATGAGGGAGGGACACAGGGTCGTCTGCTCATTTACCATGGCTGTTGGCTTGTCGAATTGCACTCCTGGTGTCTTGAAAATGAACATGGGAGATGAGCTTCAAAACAAAGCTGCTGGAATAAATTTCCCTTGTTCAGTGTGTGGAGGCACGGGACTGAGTGTGATTGTCTCTTTTTCAGAGCAAAGTTTGAGCCTCCTGCAACACTTAGAAAGTAAGACATCATCTGGTGCCAGCTGCGAGTCCAGATTTGATGTACAATTTTAACAAGATAGCCTTGTGTCCCATGAATTACCCTAAGCAGCAAACTCAATGAAAGTTGGCTGTTTTGGTACGTGGCTGTCAGAATGGCTCTTGTCACTCATGTCAGATTGTTTTTCTCTCTCCCTTAGACCATTTTAGGCTGCTTGTCCTCTGTTCTGGAAAACACCATAATTACCCTGTTTGTGATGAAGCCCGAGGGCGTATTTGTCCTTAGATTTCAACTTTCCTGCCTGATTGCCCTCAGGTTCAGCGTCTTTCCTCTTCCGTCCGCACTTGAAATATATATTGTTTTCTTCAGCCATTGTCCTGTGCAGTCAGTGAGTGTGTGTGTGTGTGAGTTTGTGTTACTGGGGCCGTCTGTGTCTGCCTTTGTCCTGCAGCGTCTTCTTTGTGTTTAGCGGCGGGTTGACGGGAGCGTAGCCCTTGGCTGAGGGCTTGTGTTTGATAACAGCCTGTGGACTGAGCTGAAGTGTTGTAGTCCAAACAGGTCCTTCAAGGTCGGCACCCCATGAAAGACAGTGCACAATGTGCAAGGTCACATTCTGGACTAAAAGCAATAAGTGCTTTATTGATAGAAAAAAAAACAAGCAGGCAGATGTGCAACCAACTGATTATTAATAAAATACATTTGTGAGAGTGACAGAGAGAGACAGGGGAGAGAGGGGAGGGGGCTGAGGGAGAGGAGAAAGCTACCTCCTGACTTTTTGTCCATGTGTTTTTGAACTGTATGTTTGCATCTGCATGCATGTATGTAGAGTACGTTTCAGAGCTTGACATTGGTCTGGTAGTGGAAGCTTAAAGATAAATTAGAAATCCAGTGGTTAAAATAACAAAGTGGCCATATATGTGCTGCTGGCCGTTTCCAAGCAGTACAGTCTATGTCTTTAAGCCTGAATTATATCCTATCATTGCATTTCTGGATCTATTAAGTACAGTGTGAAAGTACTGTTTGAAAACTCACTTCTCCTGTTTTGATAGTAGTCTATGAGTCATTATCTCATCAGTAAAATTCATTAGACAACAGTCACTGTAGGTTCCTTTTTCCATTCAGTCACATTGTGAACAATGTGCCTTTTGTACTGCACCTACAGTGCTATTATCTTTTTATGAAAATAAGGGCATTGGACTTTCGTCATCTTTTATGTGCCTTTATCGTGCCTTCTCTCATGCTCTCTCTACCTCTTGTTCTCTCTCTTTTATCCGACCTGGCAAACCTGCCAAGTGAGTAAAGCCCAAAAGTGGATCACTTAGTGGCAGATTTAGATTTGAGGTGGGGAAAGCTTAGTCCCAGTCCCAGCAAAACTTGTTTCTTTGGTAGGACTTAGGAACAAGGGGGTTGGGAGATTTCCATATGCTCTGCCACCCCCTTCCCCTCAGTGATCATTTACAGTCGTCTCCCTCCACCTGTGCATACCTGCCTATAAAGCCCCCCTTTTTAAATCCCTTCTCTACATAAACTTCTCCACAGTTGTGCACACCCCTAAACCCCCATCTATCAACTAGTTGGCAATGGCATTGTTTTTAATCATCAGAACCTCAAAATTATTATTATCGCTTCTGATGCGGCAATTAAAACTTCAGGTCAGAGGCACAACGAGCGGTGATCAGCAGCCGAGCTGAGAAGTTTTAATTAGACGATCAGAACCATTAATGCACAAAAAAAAGGTGTGCGCTGGGAAATTAACGGGAACGTCTTAATCAGGGTTAGCGACTCCGAAGAGGAGTCAAGTGAACAGAGAGCAAAAAACAAATCATTTCCGCACCACTGGGACAAAACTCAATTAAATATGCATGCGGAAAAATGGAAATTTCTCGGCATCGGCAGCACCTACTGTTGGAAAACTATGGCAAAATCTCACTGCGGGGTCGACGACCTGCTTATTGTTATTCTTGTGTAATAAAAATGAGAGAGGGGCCAGATGCTGGGGTCTGGGTGTCGTGCCGTAGTTGTCCATCAGTGGCTTTCCGCTTGACTTCCTTGCGGCTGCTGCAGCCTCTCTTCCGTGCAGGGGGAGAGAAAGGAAAAAGAGAGAATAGAAAAACATTCTCTTCCTGCAAGCCGTAAATTTACAAAAATAAAAACATGTTAATTTCAAGTGTGTCTGTGTATGTTTGCCTGTGTGGCTCAGTGATTTCCCTGAAACACACATGCACACTCTCTCACATATACACCTCCCTTGAGAGCTAGAGACACAAAAGGTTCACTGAGCTACACACAGGGAGCTGCAGCCTTGTCGATTAATCTGCCAGAGGTTCATAAAGTTATAACCGGGCTTTTTTGAGAGCTAAAGGGACTCTGTGTTGCATATTGTAAAATAATCCTGAGCTGAACAGACATCTCCCAGACCCTGTTTGTATTAATTAACTCCTGATATTGCGGGGGGCTTGTCCCTGTGTCAGTCATGTAGGAACTCCGCAGGAATCTACAACAAGCCTGGTACCTGTGTTTGATTAGGTGAAGACATAAGCCTCAGTTTAAACAGGTAATATCTACCTCTTATTTATGGACCTCTCTTTCACGCTTGCTCCATACAAACTGAAAACACTGCAGGGAGTTGGTGTATTTATGGTGGAACTCTGCACTTGAATTTACAACAAAGACACGTTTTTCAATTTGACTTTTTATCTTTCCTAAGATAATGACAAAAAACCTTTTAGACATAAGCATTCTGGTCTTGTTTGTTAAGAAGAAGTAAATTCACAGCCATCGTTAACTTCTTCATTCTTTACCCGAAGCTGCCTTGATTGCAGTCTGTGCACGTTCACGCAAATAATGCACTTCCAACAGCGTTATTAGGATTTGAAACACCACTTGATTGGGCATGATATCATTCTGGCACACAAACAGAGACTCTGCATCAAAAACCAACAAGACCTGTGGGGCTTTGAGCTGTGAAAGAGAAGGTTTGTAAGAGGGAGCGGGGGGGGCTAGACCTGAGCACAAGCTTTGTTATCCAGGTCTGAGAAGAAACAGGGACAGAAAGAACTTTGATGCACTTATTTTTGACTGAAGATGAAAAAGGACCTGACCTTGTGAAAACGTATTCAAAATAGTTTCTTGACTTTTTCCTTTGGTTTTGGCCTTATACAGACACTAAATGGCACTCCTTTGTGGTCCTGCACTGTTTCCAGTAAAAATAGTGTCACAGCTAACATAAGCAGTTGGAAAAATTAGTTTCAGCTGTTGTGTTCAAATTCAAACCTGTCTAATTTTTTTTTCCAACTCCCAGTGCTTACTGAGGTGTCTCTTCTTTGACAATTAGCACACCAGGCTAAAACAGACTGTAAATAATGTCCACTGCGTGTGACAGTGTTGTTTTTCTCTCTGAAATTCATTAATAAGGCAGAATGCTAACTGGACTCTCAGGGAGGTGGGGGGAGTTAGTCCCAGAGGGAAAAGTTGTTCTTTCATGTAGGTCCCAACAGATTTTATCTCATTGTACGCTATCATGCACACAAACGACTTGAGGTAAACAGCTTACTGTTACCATAGCGATCCCTATTGTAAGCAATGGCAAAAAAAAAAAACTGCTGTGGACAGAAACCCTCAGCATAAATAATAGTTTAGACAGCTTCCATAAACTGCTGAACCGTAGAATGTTCCTCCTTACGGGACGCTCACACTATTTTATTAGTTTTAAAGCACATACTACCTTTGAAATGTAAAACACATTTTAGGTTAAGATGTTAGTTATGTTATAGGCAGACTTTGATCCTCTATCTATTTATGCCCCTTTTTGTCAACAGAAAATCATACACAAATACCCACTAATGGAAAGAAACAACTGTACAGAGGTCATTTCCTACAAGGAGCTTGAGATTTCAATGCAAAGGAAATTGGTAGTTAAAGCATGAAATACTGAACACAGTAAACAGAAAAATTACCTCCACTGCAACACCCAAATGACCTCAATCTTCCTTTGTGGAGTATTTCTGAAAGAAAGAAAAAAAACAACTAGAAAATTTATGTCTTCCACTTCCTAATAGTTTTTCCAGCTGATTCCTTTTTTTTCCTTTTTAAAATTGCTGTCCTCTTAAAGGTGACCCTTTCACCTCCGCCTGCAATTGTCTAACACTAAATTGTACAGTAGTGCCCCGCTGATATACGGCCCACTAAAAACGACATAATTCCTTAAGTCATTGTTTCAGAGAGGAAGTCTGCAATGTAAATACAGTAACTGAGAAAGCATGTGTGGGGAGCACGGGGTGCATTGTCTGCTGACGGGTTGATCTGTAAACTCCTTCAAATTGTATATCCTCTAATGATCCCACAGCTTTGCAAAAGAAAATGAAAACAGGATTTTATGTTGCACTGATGTGATTTACATAATGCTTGCAATGGCTCACACATGATTGTGCAGGGCTTTATGACTGGGGAATAATGAGGAGGCTTGTACTCATTGTTATAGAGAGTGAATCGAGTCTTTAAGATAGAACTCAGTTACCTCTGATAACTCTACCCCCCGATACACTATGTGTCCGTAGCACTGTATAGTGTAGTATCTTAACCACAGTGCGACTGAAATGTATTCAGTACAACTTCAAAGAAGAAGAATGATATCCGCTGTAGCATGCTGTTTAACTGTTTTCACAGAACCTAGCTGGCAAAAACACGCTGCTCAGTAAAAAAAGAATAAACTGTGAACATTTGTCTGGTTTTTACTGTTCTTAAAAAAAACCCTGTGTTAGTCACAGTTACGTCCTTGCTTTTTAAAAGTTATTTACAACTTGATAAGGATCTGGCCTTGATTTTGAGTCAGCAAAATGCAGTTGGAAGGTGAACTTTGGTGGCTCTGGAAATAAAGTGAAAGGTACTAGTGTGCAGTTTCTGCCCTAAAAAGGCAGCTCTGGATATGGAATGCCACAGGCAGCTGTTCCTGCCTCATCAGAGGACATGCTATAAAGATAGCCCCACTTGTGTTAAAATAATGCCACCCATTCCTGCCCCAAAGCACACTCTATCATGGTCTATTGTTCAGAGATGCCGCACTGGGGGGGGTTGAATGTTGAGACTGCGCAGTATGGCTTGTTAAGCAAAGATATGTAAATCAAGGTAACTACAAAAACCTTTGTTTGATATATTCATGCTGCTGTCTTGGCTGGATCAACAGTAAAAGACAGCCAATAAAGAAAGAGCTTGTATACATGGCGATTATTTTTCTTTTAATAAAGTCAAAGCAGCTGCCTGTACCGAACCTGTTATTGAGTCTAATCCCACTGAACAGCCAACATGAGAACACGGCTCCAAAAAGCCTAAAAGTGCAAAGCATTTTCAGTCCACATCTTGACAGCTTTAATGCTGTGCAGCCCCCCACTCAGTGGCAGGACCACAGCCTCCTTAGGTGAGAGTGAAGATAACATTTCACGGTGTCTCTATAGTGCTGTCATGTGAAGGATTATGTAGCCGTGTATTTGCTGCTTGTAGTACCGTAGGGGGTCTGATACCTATCAGCCTGCGATTTCAGCTGCCTGCACATTTTTTTCTCCTTTTTTTTTCCATGGCTGTGTTAAACTGAGCTGACCGAAGAGGTGTGACTTAGAAAGATATGTACAGTATCTCTGTGTGTCCTTCCAGTCTTGTGCTGTTATTGTTAAGTGCCTTTGGATGTTATAAATAGCATCAGTCACTTGTGTTCAATGCTGTTTTTCCATTGTGAGGAAAGTTACTGACATGTAAAAGCTGGTTCAAACTTAGTTTTGGGGGAAACCAAAAATAAAACGTACTTAGAAAATGTAATTGCTGATGTTTTATGTTTATTAAGCATAACAAAGACATCTGTGACACTAAACAACTTTCATCATTTTTTTGTTTCCATCAGCTGAAAGGAGTTTATGCACTGAAACGACCTCAGGAAAATCCAAGATGGCCGCCAAAAGGAAAGGTGGCCTAAAACTCAATGCTATCTGTGCCAAGCTGAGCCGCCAGGTGGTGTTCGACAGCAGCTCCCAGAATGCAGAGGGAGACCAGAGTGTAGCAGAAAACAGTGAGCGTGGCAGTTCCCTCTACGATGACAATGAGACCAACTTCCCCGAGAGCCTGAACCTAAATCAGAGCCTAGAGGAGGACCAGAAGAGACGCGAGGCCATCGAGAAGTGGGTCAACGGCGAGTATGGCGATGAGCCACCAGCTCCTGAGGATGAACAGGAGCATGAACTCAAAGTCAGCAATGATGAAGACAGCCCTCCTGAAGGTGTGTACATGGTACAGCCTAAAGGCTGTAGTGATGACGAAGAGGAGACCGAGCCCACGGCAGGGTCTCATGATGGCAGCTTCCATAATGACAAAGAACCTGAAGACAAGCCTCCAAAAGATGTTACCTACATGCAGCCAAGCGAGGCCCAGAGTCGCCAAGCACCTTTCTCCTCTCCAGGTATATTTAGACTTACTAACCCTTAAATCAGGTGTCAATGCCACACTCATACTTTTTGCCTGACCTTTTTACTTTGTCTTGAAAAAATGCTACCTTTGGACTTGAAAACCTTCCCCTCCATAGTATTAAGGGTGAAGACTCAGAGGGTGGGTGACATTGCCACATCCACATTAGCTTAAGTGTGCCCATTATTGGAAAGACATGCTCTAGAGTTACATTAAGAATAGCCGGTGACATTATTACTCTGAAGACAGATTCAACTGGCAGGCCAGGGGGGGGAAAACAGGAACTTGACAGTGTGTGTGGTTTACTCTTCAAGAAATTCATAAATGGAGAAGGCTTACAACATGAGGCCACTTATGCACCCTCCCAGCAGCTGTGGGCCAAAAGCGCATGGCAGGACCAGTCTAAGCTTCATATTACACCCAGGATTACATATTGAGTCTTTGATTTTCCCTAAGCTCACTAAACTTAGCCTCTGCTTCAAGCTCCTCTATTTCATGGTGTTGTAGTCTGCCATGAAGAAGTTTTGTTTTTTAAATCTGTTAAGTCCAAGAGATCAGATAAAATCAGACATAGGGAAGTTACATTGCAATACCGTATCACATTTTAATATGTTATCTTCTCACAAACAAAAAAAATCGTAAATGATTCATAATAACCTCTATTTCATTATGACATGGTGTTCCGTTTGTATAACTCACTGATTATCAAACAGATAAAGTGAGCAGACTTTCAACAGTCATTCTAAAGAAGTACGTTTGAGTTAACAGCACAAACAATCTTTTTAAATAATACCGTTTACAGTTATATGCTTTGTGACCCTTGAAACCAGACGCGTTCTCTCTGTGGGGAAGATTGGCCTTTGTATAGCAGAAGTTAAAACACAGAGCTATTAAAAAAAAAAAAACATAGCTCGGTTATATGAATAGATAAAAAACCTTTTCCCAGACACCTCGAGAAAAAACAACAGCAGCTGAGACCGGTTGTTGCGGTACAAAAACAAGTTTTGTTTTGAGCTTGCTCACATCAGTTTAACTGTTTTTTGGTCTTTCATCTAGGTTTAGGCATCTACCTCAGTGTCATGTACACATGCTCTTTTTGTCTTCATTTCTTTTTGCTTTCACCAACTGCACAGCAGTAGCTCTGGCCACACAGAATTGGGGGCAGGGGCTTCTCAGAAAATGCAGCAGGTTTCACTTCAGAAGCAAGTGAAAAAAGTCTTTGTGGTTTTAATTAGTCATTTTGTGTTTATTTCACGGCCATGAAAAAGCCTGTCTGTAAATATGTATTACTGTTGTGTAGCAGGCCTACACCTTTTCTTCCACTGGCTCCCCCACTACTTAACATCTCACAACAAAGCTTGTGTTTGAAGACTGCGGAGAGAGCACACTGCATCAGTTGCAAATCTCGTCTTAAGAGTGTGTCTTTTTTTTCAGACTTGCTCTTTGTTGATTGTAACTAGGGCATCTATATTGCCATGTTTCTGCTCAGCACACAATTAAAACATTTTTCCCCTTCTCTCTCTCTCTCTCTCTCTATCTCTCTCTCACCACTGTCTTTCAAAGGCTGATGCGGAGTGCACGTAATTATGCATATAAACATAGTGGCTTAATTATCTCTCACAACATCAGTGACAATGTAATTAACAAACATTGCAAGATCAATGAGAGAAACTGCGACCTTCAAAACATTTAACTCCTCACATCGAGGCATCGTGCGGATTTCCTATCAGTGCAAAACCCCAGAATACTTTTCCTAGATAATTTAGATGTCGCATTAGAGCCCTCATAAGCAAGTCAATGGAATAACCAATGAATAAAAACTATGAAAGCAATGACAGAGATGCTCATAGCGATGGATCAAACAGGCTTGACCATGACTTCCATTTGCAATTCTGGGTTCACTGTAAAAGGTTATTGTTCATTTCAAGTAGTTTCAAAGCCCTCTCTATTTACTGCCTGTTAATTAACTAAGCAAACAGAGAGAAGGTTTGAAGCTCCGTACAGTTTTGTGTACGTCAAACAAATTCACATAATGTCATTTATTCAAAGTAACTCTTTATCAGGATACCACTGTCCATTCGAACAAAACTCACTTAAACTAATTCACTGACATTCACACAAATTGCTTTTTAAAACTCTATTTAAATTATTGTTCCATATAAAATAATCCCTCTATTCAAAACTTCCTCTAAAGGAAAGCAAATGAAAACCCTGCATGTTATTAGAACATTCTTAACCAAATGGTTTAAATTGTGTATGTCTGGCTCACAACTGACACCCTATGGAGGGTATTCAGCTCCAGATTAGTCCATATATAGCCACTAGAATGCACCTTTATCATCAGCGACACCTCTGCCTCTCAGTGCTGTGCGCTGTGCCACTCTGATGGCCATGTTTGGTCAGCCTAAAGGAGATAGAATACCCTTCTGTTATCATATCTGGGAGGGTAAATGTTGCCTAATTGCCTCAAATATAGACAAGGCAGGTCTGCATCGTGTACTAAGATTTGCTTGCTGTGTCAGTATAGGGGACCTTTCTATGTGTCCCCAAAGAAGGGTGCAGAGGACAACGCCTGGTGTGTTAGAAAAAACAGGAGGAATAAATTATGCAAATACAAAGAAAAAAGAGGTTATTTTCATTTGATTTAGTTTTATACTTTAATGCCATGCATGGTGGAATCAGTAGTTCTCGCCGACCGATCTCGCCTAAACCCGTACATAGTCACTTCCTACCTGGTTTCACATGACTTTGTTAAGAAGCAGCCAGATACTTGGAAAAGTCATTTATATGGTGTTTAAGAAAGGTTATCTCATAATCCTTTCAAGTTTAATCATTTGCCTTTCATTGATAGCACCTCACGTGGCTCAAATTTTGTTGATAGTAATGATAAGTACCTCACAAAAGAAATATAAAAAAAACTTCTGATCCAAGCAGAGTTTAGCAAATCAGTCGTGCTAAACAAATAAAATCTAGATTTGTTTTTCAAATTTAGGACTCTTGAAATGTTTATCCCTTCCAATATTTAGTGTAACTTTTTTTCTACAAATCAATCCTCTCACAGTGAAGGGGAGTTCCTTATTTTTAAACTTTTTTTTTTTTTGGGTGTGTGATGGGGGTGGGAGTGGTGTTGGCGTTGGCATTGGGGTGGGGGGCTCTGCCCTAACTTTAGAGTTGTATAATATACCATGACCTGAGATGGCCTCATAAACACAGTAGCTGTAAAATCCCAGCAACTGCTCAAGTTATCATGAAAGGAATGTTTAGCTAAATTAGATTTTCAATGTTATGTTCAGTGGAATTCTGTGTTGGATTCTCTAATAAATTGAACAGGTTAGGGAAAAACATAAATCATATTTCCTCCCAAATACCTGATCTATTTCTCTTAAACTTTTCATGCCTTTTCAATCTACTAGATCCTCTTTGATACTGATCCACAGGGCAGCGGAGCAACCCCAACACAGTGAATGGAAATTTAGGTATTATTTTACATGCTGCGTAGGAGATGTGAACAGCAGGGCACAGCGACTGATTTAGCAATAACTGAGACATTTGAGACAGGTGCAAAAATGTTTCCCCAATGGTTGGTGGTATTACTTCTCACAAGCTCATCTGTTTACTGGCGTTGAAAAATGCAATAAAACAAATAAAAAATAGGTTTTGGACCCTGGTCCTATAACTGTGCCAAGAAGGAGTTAAGAAGGACAGAGCTTTTACATTACCCAGGTAAATTATCATCTGGTGAATAACATGTGTTCTGGTATACTGCCAAACATTCAAACTGACACAACTACGGCTCTTTTTGGGATTAAGTTGGAGCGACAATCCAAACAGTTGGCATAATGGTTGCCTCTGGGTCCTCCCTCTTTATTTTTTTCTGTTTTTCTCACACACCCTTTAACGTCTCCTTTCTGTTCATCCTCCTCTCTACGCTATGCAGAACTTTGCCCCTTCACTGCTTTCAGGCCAAATTATTTTTCCCTTTTTCCCCACTCTTTGACCTCTTGCACTAACCTGGATGAAAGTTAATGGGCCAGAATTAATCTCCACATAATGCAATTAAACTATACATTGACTATATTTCGTCCATGTCCTTGGGGAAGTTGTCCAATTTAATGGACTCTTAAAATGAAAGTGATGTTTCAGTTCACAAATGTGCAAAGAGAGGAAAGAAGGAAAGGACTTGTTCTCTTCACTCTTGAAGGTGACAATTATCATTTTATTTTACAGTACCTCACTCAAAGCTCTCTGGGGGGTTTAATAATTGCTCTTAACATACCAACATTTTCAGGATAGGTAAAGTAAGATAAGATATAATTGATTTACTTTTAGATTGTTTAACAGAAGTCTATATCTAAATATATCTGTATTTGTTATATAAACTTGGTTAATGCATGTTCCCTTTATTTAGTGTGGTACAGTCTCCTGCAAAGTCTGCAGGACTGACTGCTAGTGCAACCAAAACAGGAAGAGCACTTTCTCAGACCGCCTGCTTGTAGACACAAAAATGCACAGACATGTACAGATGTTGTCGTAGCTTGCAGTGCAGAATCACTTTTCCTGTTGATAAATTTACTCGAGTTCTGAAATAGCGAAGGTGACTGCCTCACATCAATCACAAACACTCATTGTCAAGAAAAATATAAATGGAATTTTAGCTTTCTTCAATTATCACGACTCTGCACAATGTTTAATTCGAGGGATTAGTTACTATAGTGACTATGAGGGACACGTCTAATACTTAACAGGTAGCAGCCTTAAAAAGGGAAACCTGCAACTAGTAATAAGAATCATATTTGAATACTGAAAGGAGCTCACTTTTCTCTTTCTCTGTACAGGAGAAGCATCTGCCCTGCGAGACTATGCAGCCAACACCATGAATGAATTTTTGGGAATGTTCGGTTATGATGACCAGCAGGTAAGGGATGAGCTGACCAAGAAGATCAGCTTTGAGAAACTCAAAGCCGCTACCTCAGACCCCTCATCCCTCAGTGAGGAGGCCTCACGACGCGCCCGCTTCTCCAAGTACGAAGAGTACATACGAAAGCTGAAAGCCGGTGAGACCCTACCCTGGCCCATGCATGCTTCCCCACCCAAACCAGACGACCTCAACACAAAACTGGCTCAAGATAAGAGTGCTACTATGCTCCAGACCCCTGGATGCCTCCCAGGGGCCGAGGCACAGATCTACCCTTCAAGCCTGGACCACAAACAGCCAGGAGGACCTCAGCTGGGCACCTCTCAGCCAGCAAATCCCTCTCACATTCAGAACCTGGCATGCCGAGCCTCAAAGTATGACGTCTATATTCAGAAGCTGAAGATGGGTGAGAGTCTACAGCAACAGAACGGTAATGCTTACAAACGACCCTCCAAGTACGACTTGGAGAATGTCAAATTCCTGCACCTCTTCAAGCCTGGTGAGGGCAACCCTGACATGGGTGGTGCCATCGCCTTTAAAACTGGCAAAGTGGGCCGTCCTTCGAAGTATGACATCAGAACAATTCAGAAGCTGATGCCGGGTACGCCAGAGGCCTCACTGATGCCCAATGTCCTAGCAACAGCACCCGGAAACCCAGGAGCTCCTGGAGTTCCAACTGTAGGTGCAGCTGGGGCCAGCATCGCCCCAGGGCTCACAATGGACCAGACAGGACACATAAGCTTCAACGCCTCTGACTACCTTAAGTCCAGCTTTTCCAAGACTGACTCCATCACCACAGGCACTGTGTCCTCTGTGAAGTAAGTCTGCTCAAACAGCATATGAAACGAGAAAATAGTCATCTAGCATAAAGCTCTATACTTATTTAATATTGTTTTTTTTTTAGTCTTCATCAAAACACAAATAGAAATGCATCATTATGATTTGTTGTGGTACAAAAAATCCTGTAACCTTAAGTTGTTCAAAAAAGGAAATCGTGCACATTTTTAGGCAGGTCTCTTAATGTGACATCATCATCCAGGGAGTCCATGCCATACAGTTTTAAGAGTAGGAAATCTGTTAGTTTTGTCACATTTGATACAGATTGTATTGCATTTTTTAGTGAAGAAGGGATTTCTGTTTTATTGAAAACAAATTAAAGTGGTGCAAAATGTTTGAAGCAAAAATGTGCATGGCCTTTACAAAAACTGTAGGTATGAGGAAAACATTTCATTTTCTTAATTTAAGCAATGCAGATTGAACAAAACAATAACACTATATCTTTTTCTTTTCTTTTTTTAACTTATTTTTGGACCATATTCCTTTTATTGTTAGAACAGCTAAAGATAAACACAAAATGTTGGGAATAGAGAGTGGGGGATGACATACAGCAAAAGGCCAAGGTCGGATTCTATGGCGAGCACACTCTAACTCTAACTGAGCTAAACCCGTGCTCCAGCACTGTAAATCTGAACATTGCGAGGCACCAACAACAGACAACTTACTCCTTTGCCATGACTAAACTTTCCTCTAAATCTGTTGTAGATGATTAGGTATTTAACCAACAAACAGAATCAAGTTTGGGGCAGAAGATAACAGAATCTTTCTTATTGATAAATGTGATTTATGCAGTATGCTTATTGACACTGTTGTTATGTGACACAGTGCAAAATTTGTTTGCTCCCAAAAATGCCTATCTCCTATGCATCAGTTAATAAATAACACAACTTGTCATTAAATTTCCAAATTAAAGTTTATGAGTGCATAGAAAAGATCCCTAGTTCCAGTGGTACACCTTGGAGCTAATGTGAGGCTCACATACACTTAACTGCTACTGTGAGTCAGTTAGCTTAACGCAAAGGTAATTGCTACCTCTACAGCAGCCAACAGGAATGTAGTGTGAAATAGCGCATAGCGCCCAATAGATCCAGGACATGATGAGTTGCGAAGGCACATGAAGTGTTTACTCGCTGTAGCACTCCGTGGAGACTGATTTAGCACAGTCATCGCAAAGTGACTGACTTCTTTCGTTTGGCTAGGGTGTAACAACTCTCCCTTTAATTACTTTGGAGCCATGACTAACCTCCCGGCAAGTCACAGGGGCCGACTCTACACTGCCTGACGAGTGCACTTTAAAGGAAGCAAACGAGGGGTTTGGGGAACTAGCCTACAGTCGTGTGCACTACCAGTAGGAAACAGCTCCCAGAGTATGTTTGATTGGTTTTGACCTTGTCTCTAGTTAGTCAAGACCTATCAAAGACTATTCAAGAGCCCTCAGGCACATCTCCCTCAGGTTTTGCCCTTTGTCAGGTTTGGGCTCAAGGAAGCTACAAGCTTGGCTAACTGACCCAGTCTGGTGCTTGTATACAGGAATGAGAGCTGGTCCGAGGGAGAATATCTGGCCACGTATCCTCCCCTCTGGGCCAGATTAACCTCAGGTCATCCCCCTGTGTGGAGCTGCTCATATGAAGCTAAAGGCCTTTTTTAAAATAAGATGAAGCAGAACCAATACTGTCATTGTACAGAAAGTACAGTTACCAGCCTCATGAAGGGAATCACATCACAGGTGACAAAAAGCACACAGGGGCCTTTAGTGTCCCCTGGTTAGGTGATAAATTCTCCTTGATTTCCTTTTTGTGTTGAATCTGATTGTGTAGATCGTGGTACTACATTGATTAGCTTGATCCAGATGCATTTGAAGCGGCAATGTTGTCTTACCTCTTTTATTGTAATAAGTCCAGACTAATTGGAGACAACTTGACATCAGTGTTAGGAGCCAAGGCCCTTAGAGGTTTTCAGAAAGGGCCTTTTCAGAGCTTTTCTTTCACAGCCCCATTATCCAGTTTTGCATATGAGCACTCACCAAAATACCCCATAAAAGATTAATGTCCCTTTGCTCCTGCATTTTGCCTTTCATTGGGAGACTATGCATCAAAGTGTGCGCCTTCCATCCCTGATTCATAGAGCACATGAAAACGCTGTTATGCTGCAAGAAAATGTATATTGATAGTCCAAAGTTTGGGAGCGGCTTGTAAGTAAATATTGTGTCAGTTTGTTTTTATTAACAACAGGCAGCCCAACCTCACCATTAATCCTGTCTCTTTTGTATTTGCTGTTGCATTAGGAATGGCCTGCCACCTGATAAACCCCCAAGCGACGACATCAACCTCTACCAGAAATATATTGCCAGGTATGCAAATCCCTCAATGAGCTGCATGGATGAAAAAATATACCTAAAACAGAGATGAGCCTTTTTCCAATCCACCCATGGTGTGTTGTATTCATGATTTAGATCTTAGACTGGTGTGAGAGTGTTCTATCTATGTGCAGTAAATTGATTAAGAAAAGACTTCAATTTATGTTAAGTAGACAGATGAAAGGTAATGAAAGTGAAATGGTAAGATGGTTCTTACTGTAACTGTTTGAACAGAAAGCTCATGGTGTGTATATCACTAAAACATTGAAGAGAAAATAATTCTAAGTCTGTAGCTGTGACTGACACAGAGACGATAGGAGCTTAGGACGGGGTCCTCTTGAGTTCTGCTTTTTATTGTTGAACACAACAGGAGCCGAGTGATCTAAAAAGTCAGTAGTTCACACCAACAGAGGAAAATACATCAGGCAACAGAGGTATCTTGTGTTTCAATGGACACAGAATAATGTCCCCCATTCTGGCTTCATTTTGAGCAGACACTAGAAAGGTGATTATCACTTGTTTGTTTATTCCATTTAAAAAGAGAGAAAAACAGCATTTGAAAAGCCAAAGTGGCTTTGGCGTTAATGATTACTTCTCCAAGCCATAACATGAAGGGCACAAATCAAAGCCTTGGCACTGACAGACACTCACACATACACACACGTCCTCTTCTGCACACACATACACACACACAAAACCCCTTCCTTGGACTGATTACATTTTGCAAGAAGATTTAATTAAGGAATTTTTAATGAGGCTTCTGCTGGCACTGCCAAGAACTGTTTTGATATTTGCGCTGCATAATGCATAAAATTTGTCTAAACATCTCGGCAGTTGATGCACGGGGAGGCTGCAGATAAGCCCAGATACAGTTTCAATTTCCGTGTTAGGGTTGGGAAAAAAGAGAGAACGGATAGAAGAGGAGGGAGGAAAAAATGGAAAAGGAGGGCTCATAAAAAGGGCAAATGTAGCACTAAGAGGGGAGCTAGAAGCAGAGGAGGGTCCTCTTTTGAGCTGGGGCTAATGAGTGCACACTAATGCTGAAATCCAGTGTTGTAAACGTGTACGTACCCATCTTTTGTGAAAAGAGGGAAAAAGTTCATCTCCTCACCATACGACAGTTTGATGTTTTAAAGAGCTTCCCTCATAGTGTTTAGCTGCAGTTTCACTCTTTAAATGCTTTCATGCACTCACTATTGCCTCTGCACTTTGATCTGTGTATCTCCATTGTAACTGGAGATGCGCTGCAATCTCTGTATCGTGGCGATATTAATATTTAATCTGCTGCTGAATAGCAGCGGCCCATTAGGCCCCCTGACGCGGCAAGTGGGAATTGTCCAGAGGCAAAGTGATACAGCTGGGCAATGAGCAGAGGGGTGGGCCATAGTCTCAGGGGAATAGGGGGGCTTTGTGTGTACCTAAGTGTAAATGTGTACGCTTGTGTATATTTGGGAAAGAAGGGTATAGAAATCATCAATGGCTAGGACATATGTTGGCTTTAATGTGTGCACACACAAGGTTCGACTGCTTTCCTAAAAGAGCCATCAAAACTTCCCAAAAAAACCCTCTCTACCACCACACCATTTTCCTGACACACACACATACACTCACACAGCCAACTTAAAAAGAGTAGTGGATAGGCCGTTCAATTAGCTTAATGAACTCAGCAAAGTGATCTGTAAATGCAGCTCTGGGATAATCCTAACAAGGAAAAAACGAAAGAGAGATGGAAAAAATATTACTCAGCCCCCTTTTCCCCCTCTCCTCTGCACAAGCAGATGGAGCTCTTGGCAGCAGCAGTGCAAATGTTTATTTGTGTGTTTTCACTGGTAATTGGAGGATTTTAACAGTCATCATTGTCAGACTTATAATCACCTCAATAAAAGTGGCTGAACTGTAGCAAGCTGTAAGATTGTTTGTTTTTTTGAGAGCCAGACTAAAATCTTCTTTTTTTTTTGGATTCCAGTTTGGAGTGAAGAGGTTTGTGGTGAAAAGCAGACAGAGCTGTCCTCACATCTCATGATACCTGACCCTTTTCCTAACAGAGAATATAAAACTGTGGTTAACCTGAAAGAACTGTGCATTGATTTGACAAGGGTTTTCACAGCATTTAGAAACAAAGTAGTCATTGGGTTCCTGATGCTTGAGTGGGTGTGTGTATGCGTGTCAAGGGAAAGGGTTTCAGTGTAATAAGTGTCTCTTACGGCTGCTTTGGAAATAAATGGAGCTAATTTGGCTGAAATTGGTGTGACAGACGGGTAAATTGTTGCAGCAGTGTGGAAAGCAGAAGCCAGTTTGAAGGTGTTACTTTGAAGGAGATACGAGCATAATGCCTTTGAAAACTCCTTCACCTTTTTTATTTGTGCTGTTCCTGATATTTCAAATAATTTTCTTCACTAATCATTCTTGATTTGCAGCTGATTACTTTTGAGTCACACCGTTGTCTCTTAAGCGGCTTTATCGCTCAGCTTCATCCCTGCGACTGTTCTTTGTGCGATAAGCTCTCATGTGTTCCCAGCTCAAATGTGTAACTGTTGAAATGTCCCCTGTAATTTTGTTTTTCAGGTTTTCTGGGAGTCAACACTGTGGACATGTGCACTGTGCGTACCAGTACAGAGAGCATTACCACTGCATGGACCCTGAGTGTAACTACCAGGTGAGCGTGAGTACTTTATCAATTTTTTGAGCATCTCCAAAATACACATCTAAGATTTCTTGACTATTCCCTGCAAACTTTAGTCCAAGCGCGAAGTGCCTCACAGTTCAGATTCTGACAGAATGAGAAAAAGATCAAAGTAATTGTGTTTCATGTGGCATCCTTTCCAAATATTACTTGCTTCCTTACTACTGAAGTTCAACTGTATTTCTTACATACAGTTTAATCTCCAGTACTTATAATGTTAACTGACTTAAAATAAAGGTGTTTTCCTTTACTGCAGGACATGACAAAAGACAAACTGGATAATATGTTTTCTTTTCATTTGTAGTCACACCCAGCCAAAGTCTACTTCCATGAAAACTTTGTTTGCCCTTAAAGGCTGTGTGTGTTTACATTAGCAGCGTTTGCAGGCGTCTTCCAGGCACAGTTGGTCTTTGATGGTTGGCCTTTAATCACAAGGGTTAATTGTAAATATGTTTGAAATATGGCTCTTTTTTATCTATGTGCAGACGTAGACATAGACATCTGCCACTGACTGGGGGCCTGCCTTTAATCCCCTTTCACGTTATTAATCTTGTCCTGGTCCCAGGAGTTGTCATGTGTGGCACAGGAAGGAGAAAAAACACAGAGCAGATCATAACACAGGCCTTGTGTTTGCTGTAGCATATGGCCTGAGAGAGTTAGACAAACACGGGAAGATTTGTCAAAGATGTCAAAAATCCATGCACAGCTAGAGCTGTGTGTGCTTTTCCTCCTTTCTCAACAATTTTCTGAATTAAGCCATCTTCAGCTGTAATCTCCTCTGTCTGCTCCCGATCAAGAGAGATTACAGCTCGATAAATATTGTTTATCTGGTGAAAAGCATTACAGATCCAAGCTTTTATTTTCTGCATGAATCCCACTTCACAGTCTGATGAGACACAGTCTTGGAGGAATACAAAGGAAAATCATTTCATGTCATTATTTAGAGTATTAGTTCAGGTTATCATCGCAATTTCCACGGTCAGGTCTTCATTCCTCTGTTGCTTTTGCGTTGCGCGGAAACACAGATATGCTTTGGGGCCAGCTCTCTGGGATGTCAATACCCTGAAAAAAACAAGCAGGCAGTGATGAGCAGCTCCTTTCGAAGCGATAACTCATGAAATGTTACATGACACACTCTCCTGGAATATTATCCCACTGCCAGCCTCCAGGCGATTGGCTGAGTCTTAACATTCTCCTTTCATGGGCTTGTACATGAGGGAGAGTGTGCATCTTGCCACACTAGTGGGAATCCTAAAATAAATGTAGCAAGTGGCTCCCAACCTTCATCACCACTCAACTGAAAATGAGATCTTTTTCCCAGTCAGCTCTCTCCATAGCCTATTTTGGATGGCTTGATGGATCGAATGTACCATGACCGCGGTTCAACTTATCTTCCGGTCAGCAATATCCACTAGATACCACAAAGCATAAAGACCCAGAACTAAGCTCTGGATATTTCTGGAAAATAATTCAAAAAGTGATAAAGTGATGAACCCAACGCATTCATCAATTAGATTCAAAAAATCCTAAAGACGTGTTGTCTTCTAAAAGAGTCACACATCTCAAAAATATGCAGTGGGAAACAGGCCAATAACAAAAGACAGAACAGCTGTGTGAGATCTTTTTACTTGTGTGCGAGTGGAGCACATGACACAAAGCAATTACCCTACTTTGTACAGCAATTAGTTGCTTTTTAGAATAGTTCTTTCTGATGTTTTTCCCTCAACTGGAGATAAATATGGATTGAAGACAGTCTCATTGATCCGCTCTTCTTCTGTTACAGCTTCTGTAACATCAGCTTAAGCCCAATTACAGCAGATTTGGTTGCTGCAGGTCTCTGTGGAGTGTCTTTTCTGTTTTTTGTTCCTGGCTCCTGGGTGTGGGAAGGTTTTTTTGTGTTATTTATTTATTTTGTAATTTATGAAGGTGGGTCTCTTGGCATATTTTCTCATCATTACAGGCTACGCATTAACCAAAAGCGAGTGCTTATGCTTTAATTAAAAATGGAATCATATCTCAGCGAATTGAAAGGAAAAGGGTTTTTTTTTTTCTTGGTTGGCTTGTTTGTTTGTCTGTTTCTGTTGTCTTCTGTTTTCCACTGTGCACGTCTGAGAAACCATCTGCATGGAACATAATTTTTCCAGAGCCAGAAACATCAGAACTGTGATCTTGCATGTCAATTGATTTGTCTTAATTAAAAAAATGCATTATGGTGAAAGGGAAAAAATAATGATGAGACAGTTGGTGTATAGGGAGTCTATTTCATGTTGCATGTAGAAGCTTCTCCTGTGCTCAGAAAGTCCCAGGGCCTTCGGTGCTGCATTTGGATAGAACATAACTTTGAAATGTGCAAAGTAAATCAATAACCGCAGAACGTGTCATCCTCTCCAGTGCAGTTTCTTCAGCCCTCCCCAACTGCCAATTGGCTCCTGTATGTTGCAGCTGCTGCTTCTACAGCGATAAAGTGACTTGTTGCTGATTCTGTGACTGGTTTAAATAAACACCAACCTGTTGCCATACATTTCCCCCCTCCTGTTTTGCAGAGGTTTACCAGTAAGCAAGATGTTATCAGGCACTACAACATGCACAAGAAGAGGGACAACTCTCTGCAGCATGGCTTCATGCGCTTCAGCCCTCTGGATGACTGCAGTGTCTACTACCATGGCTGCCACCTCAATGGAAAAAGCACCCATTACCACTGCATGCAGGTACACTGCTCTCACCTCCTCCCCCACCTACACACACACCCACAATAAACCCCACAAACATGTACAGTAGACATGGCTCCACACACACATGCACACGTAGACGGAAACAGAGAAACATCTGCAAGTGCTTTAGCTTCACATACAGTACAAATAAACAACTACTCACTTATGATGACAAGAAAATATGAAATATCATACTGTGGATAAATGCATAATTCATCATTCAATTTGCATTCATGGGAGACACACAATAACACAATCACGATCACACAAAATCTGAATACAGCCTTCAGCTTGGTTCTTTATTCAGGAAGTCTTAAAACAATAATTTATGTTGCTACGTATCTAAAAAAGTTGAAGAAAATAATTTGAAAGATGTCAACACTTTGGATCAGTAAACTTTAGGGTTTTCCAGAGGCTCACAGCTAACTTTCATTATTAAAATAGAGTCACAATTTAACACTAGTTACATTCTCATCTAGGTGTCTTTAAGGACAGTTTGGCCTTACATGTCCTAGAGTAAATAAAAGAATATTGAAAAAAGGGTAAATACGCGTGAGGCTGCCTGTGCTTTCTCCACCTCTTCGCTCTCTCTCTCGCTCCTTAATTGGCATGGATAAAATCCAGTTAGGTGTTTATATAGACTGCACATTTTTCATCTTTTAGTACCAAGCAAACAGTTAAAGATTATTTCCCCTTCAGGATTTGTTTAATTTTTTTTTTACATCTGCTTATTTTCAACATGTCATCATTGCACTGAGAGCTTTCTTACAGGCAGGGCAGCAGCACAGCCGAGGATGTTTTAAGATCTATTCTTTTTCAAACCTCTCGTACGTTGTAATTGTTATAAGAATATTTCAGCCCTTGTTTTAACAGTCCCTGAGAATCTGCAGATGTTGGCATCAAGCTCTCTTGATTTAGTAGGGAAAAAAAACAGAGTGGCATTTTTTTCATTGTTTGACTCAATATGGAGAAGTTGCCCGGTTTGTACCAGTGAAAGGTTCAAGGCATGATATACAAGTGCTGCCTTTAATTCAAACATTACCCGTTTTTTTCCCCTCTGTTGGCTCTGAGTACCAGAACATTTAACTGAAGAAGAAAACAGTCATAGTACTCTTGTCAACTTTCCTCTGCCCCCCTCCGTCTTTGAAATTTATTGTCAGGGTTACAGTAAGTTTGTGGTTGCTCCAAATATGAATTTCATTTTCTATAAGGCAGCTTTGCCAGGAAGGAACCATAGTTTCAGCTGCCTGCTGTGGCCACTGCCTCGTTTATTGACTTTACTTTCAATTTGTCACAATGCAAAAGATTGTTTCCAGTTTCCAGGTTTGTCTTGGAACATTTTCATCTCAGTGTGCACTCACACAGATGAAGTAGTGAATGTGAGAAAACGACCTTCTTTAAACCATTTTTAGGCCACAAGCTTTTTCTAAACCACACTGAGCTCTTGCTCTATAACCTGTATCGTGTATCACATCTCTTTAAATTACTGCTTTTTCTAAGTTGGGGTTTTTTCTCCAACCATTCTTGCAAACTGAAACTCTCATGTCTGCTATGGGCCATGATCTTATGTTCAATTGCTATACTTTGCCTCTGCTCTGCAGGTGGGCTGCAGCAAGGTGTACACCAGCACCTCAGATGTCATGACCCATGAAAACTTCCATAAAAAGAATGCCCAGCTGATCAACGATGGCTTCCAGAGATTTCGTGCTACTGAGGACTGCGGCACAGTTGGTTGTCAGTTCTACGGGCAGAAGACTACACACTTCCACTGCAGGTGAATGGGCCTAATTTGGTGTATTTTTCTAAATATGATTTCTTTTTACATTTGTTATATTTTCATTAATTTTCTGATACGTCTTTAAAAACTTGCAAAACTCATCAAATTGCATTCTGTTTCATAATATTGCAAACACTTTGAAAAACCTGCACCACAGAGATATTATCAATACATTTAGAGGATCATTGGGTTGATTCATCAAATTCCCGACCTAGAATGTATCCCTCTGGGAAAGGTTGCAGATGGTGACGAGTCAATGAGCTGCTTCTGTGTTACTGAACAGGCTCAGTTATCATTCCTCCATTGTAAAGTATTTGAATCATGTGGACCCTCTCCATGACGCCATGAAGTACTGATGTGGCTTTGTAACAAAGCCTCAAAGCTTATCAAGTTTTCCTTATATTTTCGATTATTTTTTTCAGGCGCCCAGGCTGCACATTCACCTTCAAGAACAAGTGTGACATTGAGAAGCACAAGAGCTACCACATCAAGGATGATGCCTACGCCAAAGATGGCTTCAAGAAGTTCTATAAGTATGAGGAGTGCAAATACGAAGGCTGCGTGTACAGCAAAGCAACCAACCACTTCCACTGCATCCGCTCCGGCTGCGGCTTTACCTTTACCTCCACTAGCCAGATGACCTCCCACAAGCGCAAACACGAACGCCGTCACATCCGCTCCTCCAGTGTTATGGGCCTCTCCTCCGCCTACCTGGCACCAAAGGATGAGCAAGACGAGTCAAGCAACGATGACCTGATGGACTTCTCAGCCATCAGCAGCAAGAACTCCAGCCTGAGTGCCTCGCCTACGACCCAGCAGTCCACCACTGTGCCACACCTTTTGGCCACACCCACCATCACAGTCTCCTCCTCTTCTACATCTGGTCATGCCCTCAAGCCTGCACCCTCGCTGCCCAGTGCAGGCCAGCGAATGTCCACCCTGCTGTCCCAGGCTCTGCCCAGCAATATGCCTGTGGCCCTTGCTCTTTCCAACAGTGCCCTGGCCTCTTCCAACCCGTTCTTCCCCCTCATGCCCAGGCTGCCTCTCCAACCACCTCTGCCAGCCGCTAGCCTGATTTCAGCTGTATCTTCTGGAACCCACTCCATGCCAACTGACTCACTGACCCAGGGGTGTTCCACACCGGTGTCAGATGGAATCATGGCATCTACCCCGACCTCCTTCGCCACCTCCTCCATCATGGAGAAGATCTCGGCAAGCAAAGGTCTGATCTCGCCCATGATGGCAAGACTGGCAGCTGCTGCCCTGAAGCCCTCCAATCACCCAGACATAGGTCAGTCACTGTACATGTAGTATATGATCATATTACAATTGAAGATATTTATGGTCAAAAATGTTAAAAGAAATATTTGTTAAATCATATATTATGGGCCAAGATAAGTGATTGGTTTGACTTGTTATTTTTGAAAAAGTTCAGCTTTTTAAGCAATTTAATTGAATTTATTTAGTATCTTTTTTTCATTTTGAACTCTTGGTCCGACAAAATAAGCAATTTGAAGACTATTAATCTTGAAATACCCAACTAATGACTATACAACACTACCATGTTAATAACTTCATGCCCTGTGGTTAAAGGCTGTAAGTTTTAAACATTTGATTGAATTGGTAGTCAATGGTCAAGGGGATCTTTGCTTATCTACTTAGAGACTAAATTATTAAAGTTTCTCACAAAAAATAACCTTTAAAGATTTGTCAGCATCCAAAAAGATATAAAGCATGCATTCCAAAAGCCACAACCTTTTTTTCTGTGCAGACTTTGCTCCACCACAGCCTGAGAGGGGAGAGTGCAATCAGAGGTCATTTCTCTCACTATCCCACAGTGGGGAAAAAGGCCAAAAAAACTGCTGCTTTCAGGCTTAAAGGGACATACCGGAGGCATGGTCCTCTGCTCTGGGCTTGTTATTGTGTTGATCGTTTGTTAGATACCCACAATCCATTTGGAGATAAATGCGCTGACAGGGGAGAGTAGAGCCTGTAAAAGTCTCTTATGATGTTCAGAGTGGGGGCTCCTGGGGTTTGTGTTGAACATGTTTCCTCATCATTGGGCTCTTATCTATGTCTGCGCTCGTTCCAAGCAAATGGAGGTGGAATGAAATTAAGTGCAGAAATTGCAAGAACAAAAAAAATAGCTTTTTTTCGCTTGCTTTTCCGTATCCTCTATGCAAACTGATAAAACATCAGAAATCGCTCAGGCAGAAATGACTCAATGCACCCGAGCTGAGGAAGAGGTTTTTTTTTTTTACTGATACAAGAAGTCAGACACTCTTGCATGCATCAGTAAAGACACAATTTTTGACTTTCTAGAAACCTTCTGTTTGCACAAAACATTTCAATATCTATTTAGCATAAACACAATTCACATAAATTTTGGAGGTAATTGCCTTGTCTGTATTTATCATATGGCTTCAAACAAAGCTTCTGAAAATGAAAATGAAGTTAAAACATTAAATTGATAATGCACTGCAGAGCACAGTTTTGCATTCAGTAGTAGAGGGGCCTCCTGTGCTGAGCCTAAGCAGGTGGGGTGCCGATTGTAATCAGGGCTGCAAGGGGGAGCGTCTCCGGATGTTGGAACTGGGAAGGATTACAATTCCTGGTGGTGTTCCTGGAGCAGGACAGGCCCTGGGAGAGAGCTTGGGCAGCTGCTCCGGGGAGCCGAGCTGAGCGCATGCTGTCAGGCTGAGCTCCACCTCTGGGCTTCCAGCAGGTTGTCTGAACACTGGGAAGGCCCCCACTGAGGGTGGGGCCTCCACAGATGGTGCCTTCACCACCCCTATTTGTCTCACTGAGATGCTGCATTTCAGATTTCTCGTCTGGATAACAAAGCAGCTTCTCTATCTAAAAACTAAACCATAACCTTAAAGTTCAGTTTATTTCTGTTTCTCTTATTTGTTTCATCAAATGTGTGAACTGCACATTTGGGGCTAAAATGAGGAGGAAGTGGTCTGTGCTTCTCTATCAAAAGGTGTGAGAAAAGTCATCTGTGTTTGTGGCTATTTTTCACACAGTTGAGTTTTTCATGGGGTTGTGAAACTTCACCCCCATTGTGGTGAATTTGACATTTTTCCTGCTTCTGCTTTCAGTATTTTCTCAGTAGTATTTCTTGTTATATTATTACAAGTTTTCTGTTCTAATTTACCCCTAAGTGTTTTTTCATAGGCTCTGAAGGGTTTACTAATTAGACACACAGTACAAATGATCTTTCACTAGCTCTGTATCTTATCCAGGGTAATTACATGGTGATACATTATTCCTGGATAATTTCCAGAAAAAAATCTGCTTTGAGTCAAACTCATTTGTTCCCCCTCTTTGGTGAACAGAGAGAAAAAAAACAACATCCTGGTGTGCGAGAAAATAAGAGACTTCTGCATTATAATCAACATTAAATGTTCCTCTTATTGTCTGATGTTGTGAGGGAATGCTTTAATCTGCCTGGTGATCATATGTAGATCATAAAGAGAGTGGCTGCTCTCTGTATAATGCTGCGATATAGTGCTCTCATTTGGACTGAGAGTTGATTTAATTGTCAATGACAGGGATGGATCTGTCTTGATAGCTAATTTTGGGTGTACTCATGTAAAGAATGGGGGAGGGGAGGAGAAGTGCCGGACGGAGACTTTGTAAGCATTCAGTGACCTCAAAGCTCAAGCAAGACGCAAAATTGTTTGACTGCTGTTTTCCTGTAGCCCCACCCAAACCCCACCTCCAGCCCTTCCAACCTCAGCCTTTGTCAAACTGAACTGACACTGACACTGACACTTCCCCATCTACTAGCTTTCAGCTGACAAGACCCAGGACTGGCTTTTCCACTCCTATTCTCTTTGATATGTCTTTGGGTCATCTTGTAGCATGGGGGAACTCTGCTCAGTTTCCTGCTTACATAGGCTGGTCTTATTTTCTCTGGAGCAAGAAAAAGGAGAGAGGCCTCACCAGGCTGAGGGCCAAGGGCGCACACTCTGTTGCCCATGACCTTGCCTGTCACTATTCCTAAGCACCAGCCACCATTCCTAAACAACAGATCCCATCCACTGGTGCTCTGCAGCCTTATGGTGTCTTAGAGGCTACACCAGGGTCGCCTCTCCCAGTGAAGTGTTTTTTGTTTTTTTGTTTTTTTTTAAATACAATACCACTTAATGTACAACAAAAGCCCAGCTTTCTCTTTTTAGCCCCAGGGCAAATTAATATTTCATCCCTTGGGGATAGGGGGATGGGACAGAATTCACCTTCCTGTCAGCATCTTTACCCAAAGTCATCCCCTGGTCTTTATTTATATCATTTCAACCCTCCTGTCAGCATAACTGAATACCTATTCAGAGCAGAATTTGATCAAGAGGTCACGCTATTTGAACCAATCTGATTGGCTGTCAGCTCCAATCTGACCGACATTGCACCCCTGTTCCTTGTGGGTATGCTCAGTGGCATTGGCTGCCGTCCGTTGTCAGGCCAACGAGGAGCCTGGGAAGGTGGGAAGGGAGGGGGGTGGCCAATCTGAGACTGCCACTTTCCCTCAGCATTAGCATCTCACTTAATGACCAGTTAAGAGGCAGCCTGGCAAATGAGTTGTGACAAGTGCTGCAGAAAAAGGAGTCTTTTTTCCTCATATCTCCCGCCTCTCAATCACCATTTAAAAGGTTTGACGGCCTGACATAATTTCGCAATAATTATCACTCGGAGTATTCTTTTCGGGCCTGGGCAGAAGTCAGATTAGATCTCGTCATAGCATAATAATGCTGACCAACAATAACTTTGTTGTCTCCCTCTCTCCTCTGCTTCTCTTGCTTGATCCTCAGGGAATGGGCAGCTGACTTCATCCAGCCAGTTCAATCTGGTTCAAGTGAAGCAGGAGCCTGTGGACACAAACTCTGGGGCCTCCCAAGACTCAACACAGGAACACAGCCTGGACCTGAGCAAAAAAGACCACAGGTACACAACTGAATGGCACAAACAGGGTTAATGCTTTATGGAAAATGTCCATTTCCTGCTCTAAATGTACACATTCGCTTCAATTGAAAAAGAAAATAAGATTTCACTTATTCATAGATGATTTCTACATTCTTGTTAGGCAGGGTAATACCAGCAATTATTTATAAAAAATATCGTATTCATATACATGTGCATACAATCATAAAATCCACAACATATTTCTCCATTTTGGAGTGAGAAAGGTGTTTGTATAAATCTGCGTCTCTAATCTTCCCTCCTACTCACCGTAGATCTTATTTCTAAAGAAGACAGCATTTTTCTTCTTCATTATACAGGCACACCTTGTGTGATAAATAGTAATATTTACTGTTCTCATGCAAATCTTGACTAAACATTGTTCATTTTCCTTGTTCCAGTAATGAATCAAACGGACACCCTGTACCAGGGAATACATCTCTTTTATCCTCGCTTATGAATAAGGTAAGATCCATCAATCATACGCCTTTCATCCAAAGACAAATTAGCGAGACACGGAGGGGCCTGTTTGTTTTTTAATGTTTCACAGCTAATAAGATGAGTTTGTATCATTTAAATTTTCCAGCCATTTTTCATACCGTGTAATTTTCACCGCACCTCTCACAAATTAATATAATGAAGCAGTAGCTGGATGCCATGCCAGATATATAGAGATGTTTGTTTTTTGATGAGCTGCTTTGAACTCACCGACCATTTTTTCTCCTCCTTTATACTTTTTCTTCCCCCACCTCGCTCTACAGTTATTTATAGAGTTTGTAAATTATTTGATTAAAAAGTCAGGGAGGGGGGGGGGGACAGGAAGGCGCTACCCTCATTTTTTACAAAGTGTAAATGGAAGCGAATGAAAATTTAAACGTGTATTTATTTTTTGTGAAGATTAAAATGGACATGTCCATATCATAAATCATTTCTGATTGATACAAATGTGCAAGGTGGTTTCCATCACATTGATGATGTAATGGCATTTCAGCCTTCATTTTTTTTACCCTAGACAACTGATCAAGACCTCCTCTCCCTCATCCCTCCACACGTGTCATCTTTTTTAAACTCTCCCTCGGAGAGCGTTATTCAAGAGTTGCTCTCCTTTGAGCAGTCATAAAACCAAATTGTGAAGGAGCACATAGACCTGCTTTTGGGGCTTTTTATTCAAGCCACCATTTCACATAAAAGGGTTAACTGTTACTCCCAGAAGAGGCTTGGCAAACACGCTTGGCCTGCACTCAAGCAAAATCCTGGATGTTTGTAAATCTGGCATTGCTTTTTTGCTTCGCCAAATGCGTGTGTTCCTTTTTGTTTTAACTCTCACACTCGCTAACATATGCGAGTGCCCATCTTACTTTATGCTCAGCTCACTCAGCTTGTTGTTTATCTCGATGTGTTTTGTAGATGTCACAGGTGAACCCTGCCCTGTTCAACGCTATGAACCTGAAGGCAGAGCTCGAGGTGGGCCAGGGCAGCAGCAACCAAGAGGCTGCACAGTATCTGAACAGTGTACTGAGGAGGCCCATGGCGGAAAAACACACTGAGATCTGGAGAAAATACCTCCGCAGGTATGAAGGAATTACTGTAGTCTCATTCATTTAGAAATAGGTGACTCATTTGTTTTGGTTGTGAGTAAACAGTCAGTGTTTGGAAGAACTGTGCCTATAAGGCGTCTTTCTGTAAATACAATTACTATGTCAGGAAACGCCTTGAGATAAAGTCTTGTGGGAAAATTAAAATTACAGTACAACAGACCTACAACATTTACTGTCAGATAAGGAGATCAACCAGTTTTTCCCTTCTTCGTTGCTTTTTTGAGAAGGCAGTATATTTACATTCTGCATTATGTCTTTATGCCAGGTTTGACACTGATGACTTCTGTGAGGCTCAGTGCGACTTCCTTCAGAAAGTGCACTTTCACTGCCTGGTGGAGGACTGTGGTGCACTCTTCAGTACTGTGGATGGGGCAATAAAACATGCCAAGTGAGTTTCACACTGTAGCTATTAGTAATACGGGAAAAAACAAAAACATTCCACATTTCAAAACTTGGCCATATTGATCAACTTAAAAAATGAGCCTCTATTTATTTTGTTTTTCAGCTTCCATCTCCGAGCCACCTTGAAAGTGAAGTCTGAGCCTCAGTTCGGTGAGGGAAAGGACTCCAGTGATGGAGCCTCGCTGCAGCCTGCTGCTCCTGTCTCTATTGCCAACAATCCCTCCATGGATGTTGCGCACCTCACCTCCTCTGGTGGCTACAGCTCTCCTCCTCCCTCCCTGCTGGCCTGGAAGCAGCTGACCGGCAGCATCCCACAGATGTCGGCCTCGATGCCTAACCTGCCAGCCAACTCTCCTCTTGCTACCACCTCTCTGGAGAATGCTAAGCCACAAGTCAAACCTGGTTTCCTTCAATTCCAGGAAAAGTAAGAGAAATATGTATTAATGTTATTTAACATCATGTTACAGTGTGTTTATTTTCCTATTTGGCCAGTTGTCAAATTAACTGTATTTTCTGTTTTTTTTCATCCAGTGATCCCTGTTTGGCTACTGACTGTAAGTACTCAAACAAGTTCCACTTCCACTGCTTGTTTGGGAATTGCAAGTATGTGTGCAAAACGTCTGGCAAGGCAGAGTCCCACTGTTTGGACCACATCAACCCCAACAACAATCTGGTCAATGTCCGCGACCAGTTTTCCTACTACTCTCTCCAGTGTCTGTGTCCCAACCAGGTGAGTGCAGCTTGATAACTGAGCCAGGAGCTGAATCACCTACTGTCATCCCCCAGAATTTTCTAAGCATGAAGTATGCTATCTATTAGACCGGTGTTTGAGGTTATTTGACTCAAGGCTTTCACAAGCGCTGCTCCCCGTCTTCCATCTCTGCAGGAAAAGACAGTCGACTCACCCCAGTAATGTCTGTTTATATGTCAATGATGTCATTTTGACTGCCGCATTCTCCTCTCAGAAAAGGCCAATTTAGCTGATATTACCCAATAAATCATTGTCACTCGCACAGTAAACAAGGCTGTCTGGAATAGGGCAAAAATCAGGGGAATGCTTCGCAAATGAAACCTAAATGGCAGCCCTTGCCTGCTCTCATGAGCCCGTATTTGGAAAACGGTTTAAATGAATTCATTAATGTGTCGAAAATCACCCCCTCACAAAAAGCCCCCCCTTCCTCCTCCTCATTCTCCTCCTCCCCTCACCCCTTAGTCTCTCCATTGCCTGAACAGAGCAGACCTTATTTTGCCCAGTCCTTTGGGATGTGGGCCTCACAAACAGATGGTGGTGTACAGACAGTTTAGGAAGGTTCAGTGTTTGTGAAAAGCCATGAAATAAAAAGTGATCATATTTAGAAATGTGGGATGTGGGAATGTATTCTTTTTTTTTAAAGAATCTATGTGGTGTACACTTTAACTTTGTGCACAAATAAAGATGAATAATAATCAGCTTCAAAATCATCACATTTGACTTGAATTGTGTTTCTTTCTGCAGCACTGTGAGTTCAGAATGAGAGGCCACTATCACTGTCTGCGTCCAGGCTGCTTCTTTGTCACTAACATCACCACCAAGCTGCCGTGGCATGTCAAGAAGCATGAGAAAGCAGAGCGCCGCGCTGCCAATGGCTTCAAATATTTCACCAAGAGGGAGGAATGTGGGAGACTGGGTAAGAAAAAAAAAAATTCTGTAATAGTTATAGTCTGTAATACTTTTTAGTCTTGCCTATTGATCCTGTACATCATCCTACAAGACCTTCATGTCAGCATAAATGCTTTTGTATATATTTTTCCAGCATAGATGGACTTATTAGAGAGTGTTAAATTGAAAAAGATGTGGATTGATTTTGGCTGTTTTTGCAAAGGGAGTGAGACCAATGTTAGCAAACAGGGTGTTGTTCTTTTTTGGGTTGTTTGAAAGGCATGAAACAAGTCTGTCTCATAGGTTTTGTTGCTGTGTTCTGCATATTCACAGTGGCATCTCAGGTCCCAAAGGTGGTCTTGCCTTTACTATATGAACAATAATGTCAAAGGGGGCAATCACATCCAGGTTGTTTTCTTCTTCCTTTTGCCCCTGTCAGAAATGAGCAATTAGGTTTGTGTTTGTTAATTATCCGGCATGTCTGGTTTAGCCTGTTTGTGTTGTGAAGCTGCGCCTCACAGCCACCGCTGCCATCACACAGAAATGAATTAAAAGTGATCTGTTTTTTTTTTTTTTTTCTCGGGCGGTTACACAAGCTTTTCAAAACACAGAAACAAAGCAAACAAAAACAGGCCCTAAACAGCTGTTTTTTGTCCCCAGCCTGATCTGCCAACTGTATTGTTTGGACTCGGGGTAAAAAAATAGAAAGGATTACCATCGCTCGCACTCCAGTCATAAAGAATTGATGGGTTGCCAGTATCCATGGCAGCAACATTAAACTGAACACTGCTGATGATGTTACCTGGTTTCTGTCTCACAAAAGGCCCTCCATGTCACGGGGTTACTGTTATTTGCTCAACTTTGCGTGTTTAAAATGTTTTGTGTGCAAAAGCTATTTGATGACACAGACGTGTTGTGCTCTTAAACCGGGTGCCATGGTTACTGACATGCTAGCACCTGCCCAGCATGTTACTCTTTCAATTATTTCTGCCTGCTTTTATATAATGGTATTTGATTAACAGGCACAAAATGGAACATTCATTTAATTTGAAATCATAAAGCAATTAGAGCTAGAGCGGTTAAAACACAAGAAAAGAAGAGAAGAATATGCAGCAGGCAGCACTACAATGGAGAACAAAAGAGAAATGACAATGGAGATACTTTGAAAAATGAATTTAATATGGTAATAATTGTATATTTACTTTGGTTTGCAGGGGTGTGTGCATTATTGGCCCACAGAAAATGAGAATTTATTTATGTAAATTCCTAATTGAATAAAGCATGTCAGTGTAATAAAAGAGCTCCACAGGTTTAGTGCACAGAAGCCTTGACTTGCTCAGTGTGACACTGGAGTGATCTAATATTCCTCCTACATGTACACTCCCAAACACTTTGAAAAACCCAATCCCTCTGTTGTCACAGTTACATCATGAAATGAAAGAAAAGTTACAAATATTTCAGTTTGTGTTTGATCCAATCACAACACCGTATCACTGATGAGATTGTGTTTGGTGCAGAAGCTGTTTTCAGATGTCTCTCATTGATACACGGATGAATTCATCTGCAGGAGAAAAGTTAACAAAAGCTTCTGGTTTTTATTTTGCAGGTTGTAAATATAACCAAGTCAACAGCCACTTCCACTGCATCCGTGAAGGTTGCCAGTTCTCCTTCCTGCTGAAGCACCAAATGACCTCACATGCTCGCAAACACATGAGGCGGATGCTGGGGAAGAACTTTGACAGAGTTCCATCCCAGGTACAAACACATGACACATGCCAGTCTAATGATGGTAATGAGGGGCTGAACTCCTAAAGGTGTTTTTAAATACAAAAGAAAACTTTTTATTTTTAACAACACCAAATACCACACACACCCTATTTAACAAGAATAACAAGTTGTTAATACAACAGATATTTCAGAAGCAGTTTCTTGTCAAAACTCATGGATTGTGTTTTTGCCAGATCTGGCTTTGAAATACTCAGTCATTAAGATATACAGGTATTGTTAATTTTGTTAGCCATAATTTTTTTTACCTCAAACAATGAGAAGATGATAGAACAAGTCCTTCAAATGACCTGTTAGTGTGTCAATGCAAAGAGGTTGTATTTGTATTTGTACAGGTTAGTTTTCTCTTCTCTTTTTTAATTTACCATCAGATTTACTATCTGAAAAGTCAGATAAAAGGAAAGAGTAAAAGTTTCTATGGTAAATAAAAAGAATGCTTTACTGTTACACCAGTTCAAGATGTTC
Source organism: Tautogolabrus adspersus (assembly GCA_020745685.1). Lineage (NCBI taxonomy): Eukaryota > Metazoa > Chordata > Actinopteri > Labriformes > Labridae > Tautogolabrus > Tautogolabrus adspersus. Next base: position 12,378,861 of record CM036547.1, on the reverse strand, counting down.
TTGTTTTTTCACACTGGGGTGTACCTTATTTTCTAATTTAACCTTTGTGGTACATCATGTACCAAACTTGAACTAAAACATGTGGATTTTCTAGTTCTCTTTGTTCTTTTTTTTATTTTGAAGCCTTTCAATAATGAAAGAACTGCAAGGTTCATTCCTTTAGAATCCTTTTGTTGTCTTGACAAATAGTTGACTGTATGCCAAAAGCCAACACCTGCTTTAATCATAAGTTTTATGCAAATACGTGTGTTTCCGATGTCCCTTTACAATGAGGATCATATGTTTCCCAGGTGATGTCACACAGTCAGAGGGCAGATGAGATGCAGCATGTATCCGGCATGATGTCTGGGCATTTAGCAAACCAGCCTGGCATCAACTCCGGCTTCTCCTCATCCATCATGGATGAAACTGACGATTACATGGACTACATGGGAGGAGGTGGCAGCCCCCTGGGCCTCTCTTCTGAATCCTCCAACCAGGACCGGAGCTGCTCCAGCACACCTGTAGGTCCTGATGGTTCCCCAGCAGGTGAGAACATGTTAAGAAAACCCTCAAAATCACCTGAAAGGTGTCTAGGTGTCAGCATGTAGGTCTTTTAACTAGTTTAGTGACTCAACGAATAACAGTTATTCACCCTGACATTTAGTATCAAACATCAAGCTTCACTCTGCCCTAACTCATCTGCCTTAGCAAAAAAAACTGGCAACTTGTCATTTCATTCATTATTCAATCGGAAACTTCATGATTACCTGGTTTGACATACAGTCCAAAGCATAATGACTCATCAGTCATATTATATGAGCTGGATGACAATGCTGTATTCTTGTAATCTGAGTCATTGATAAGATCTGTTGCAGTTTGCCTGGTCAACGTCATAAAACATCCATTTTGCACATCAGTAGTTTGAGTTATTGCACAGTGTGGAGCTTATTACATTTGCCTTTGGCCAGAGATCACCCTGTGGCTTTATGTCTACTTTAGTGCTTTTAGTGGGTTGAATTGTGGGACAGAGAGAGGGAAAGGAGAACAAGCCTCTTTTCCCTCAAACTTACTGAATAAAAGGGTTCCTTTATGCTTTTTTTTTTTTCTTCTAAATCTGAGTGTGCCTTTGATTATCACATTTCTCCACCTGTTGCCAATATTATCCACTACTCTCATCATTGTTGTTTAGCCGGTGTTTGGGTTACTTGTCTTGAATGGGCCTCATTTTGTATCATTCTCTTATCTTTTATCTTTCCCTTGTTTACCTCCCATCCCTCCGTGTGTTTGTGCGTGTGTGTGCGTGTGTGTGATTTGGTCCTTGTTTTTTTGTGGGTGTACCTGGCTGTGTGTTTCTTCCTCCCTTGTCTGTCCTTCACCCTCTCTGGTCAACCTGTCTCTCCAGGACTAGGCTGCCCTGCCACCACTTCTGCTCCTACCACCCCTGCTGACACTAGCGCTTCCCAAAATGCACCTCCTCCTTCCCCTCCTCCTCTACCGCCTCCTCCTCCTCACTCTGCTCCTCAGCCTGGCTTCCAGTCCCAGGCCCCATCCCTCTCTCCTGCTCTTCTCCGACATCCTCTCTCCTCACTCCCATACCTCCTCTCTCCATCCTGTCTGTCATACTCTCTGCTCAGCGCCTCTCTGGGAGCCACTCGGAGTGTTGTCATGCCAACCAACACACCAGCTTTCAGCCCCATCATTGCCACTCCGTCTCCAGTTAAAAATGACGTCCCTATAGTACAGGATGCTGCAGGTACTTATCCCCGGCGCAAACCAACACTGCAGCTGTTGATCTCAATTAAGTCCTATGCAGCATTTAACTTTGTGATCTCTGCACTATTATTGTAGGAAACGAGAAAATAAAAGAGGCTTTCCAGCATGCAACTAGGACAATATTGATATATAAATAATGAAATGTGTATTCTTACTGAGTGGGAACAGTAACAAACAAATGTTTATACTTAAATCTGGCACCTGTATTACAAAGCCTGGGCCGTGTTTAGGTTACATAACAAGACTACATCAGCAGCCCCATATTTAATCAAGCCTCAAGTTTTATCGAGGCCCACAACTTCTTTTCTAGCTGAACAGGGATCACATCATTAGCAGTTACCCCAGGGTGTTGTGAAAGGTGGGTGCCCCTCATAAAACAACATGGAGATAAGAGGGTAGGTTAAGACCCACAGCTCAGCCTCTGTTTGGAGGCAGGAGACACCCTGTAAAAGTGTCATGTTCCAAAGTCAATCATTTCCCCTCTCCTTTAATCATTCTTGGAATTAGGAATAAAAAAATTGTGGCTCGCTGTGCTTACTCAGCTGTGAACAACTTCTGGCTGAGTAAGGTTGCACATTAGAGTGTAATGGTGGTTTTGCTTTGTTATCTGCTGGTAGGGCTTTCCTTTGTCAATCAACTGACTATTTGGAATATTCTTCCTTCCTTTTCTTTCAGGCAACACCATCTCCATTCCCACTGCCACCGGTTCAAAGAAGCGCTTCTGGATCATCGAAGACATGTCACCATTCGGCAAACGCCGCAAGACCGCATCTTCCCGTAAAATGCTCGATGAGGGCATGATGCTGGAGGGCTTCAGGCGCTATGACCTCTACGAGAACTGCAAGGATGCTGGCTGCCAGTTTTCTCTGAAGGTGACCCATTACCACTGCACCCGTGAAAACTGCGGCTACAAGTTCTGCGGCCGCACCCACATGTACAAGCACGCACAGCACCACGACCGTGTGGACAACCTGGTTCTGGATGACTTCAAGCGCTTTAAATCGTCCCTCAGCTGCAACTTCTCCGACTGCCAGTTTTCAGGCAACAGCACCCACTTCCACTGCCTGCGCTGCGGCTTCCGCTGTACAGACAGCACCAAAGTGACGGCCCACCGCAAGCACCACGGCAAGCAAGATGTGATCAGCGCCGCAGGCTTCTGCCAGTTCAGCTCCAGTGTGGATTGCGAGGTTCCTGACTGCAAATACAAGCTCAAGTGCTCCCACTTTCACTGCACCTTCCCAGAGTGTAAGCACACAGTGGTAGGCATGTCCCAGATGGACTCCCACAAGAGGAAGCACGAAAAGCAGGAGCGCGGTGAACTGCCGTCTGTGTCACCAAAACAGGAAGTGTTGCACCACCTGGGTGGAGGTGTGTCAGCAATCCCTCAAGTCTCTATGGGTCTCTCTACATCCTCACCTGGAGGCATTCATGGGTTGTCACACCCCATCAACAGCAACACTCGCTCAATGCTCTACCCAACAGGCGGAATCGGGTCTGAGTACAACCACCTGTACACGCCCTCCTCCATCAGCCTGGACAGTTCCCTAAACCTGGGCACGGACAACAGCAGCTCCCTGTTCTTCCTGAAGAACGCAGCCGGTCTGGGTCTCAGCGACTCTCTAGACCTCAGCAAGAAGATACACCTAGACACAGAGCGGGATGGCCACAACCCTGGAAACCTGCTGGGTCTGTCAACAGCTCAGGACGACACAACGGGAACATCCGGAGAGGCTGAAGATGACCTGTCGCCAGAGGAGGAGGCGCACGCAGAGGAGGAGGATGAAGAAGAGGAGGAGCCCAACTCTGACTCAAATGATGATTCGGTGGCAGAGCCCGATGGTGAAAAGAACAATGGCGAGAGTTTTGATGCTTCCGTTAACCACGCTGATTCTTCCCAACTGGAAAAGCATGACGCTGACCCATGAGAAAAAAAACTAAGTGAGACTGTAGGAACTGAAGAGGAAGCCTATGTTCTATGAACAAACAATGAAAGTGGCCTCATTTATCATGTTTAGAGACTACATATGACAACAAAAAAACAACAGTGTGGAGAAAATGATGGCCTAAAATGATTTATGATGATGTTTACAAGATGACCAACATTGTTAATTCAATTATGCATTAAAAAAAAAAAATGAACGGAGACACACAGAATTAGGCTCTGTGTAACACACAGAGCAGCAATGTAAAGCATTTTACTACACATCAGTCTTTTTGTGTGTGTGCATGTTTGACTTAATTTATTTTTTTTTCACTTTTTTGTGTGGATAAAAAAATTAGAAAAACAAAAACAAATCTCTCTATATAACTATATATGTAAGTGTGTGTGTGTGTGTGTGTGTGTGTGTGTGGAAGATGATATACAAAAGGAAATTGTTGGCACGGGTTGATGAACTGCCCGAACTACGAAGAAAAAAGGGATGTGAATCACTAAAGGGGAAAACGGATGTGATGAAACATTTGATCTTTTTTTCTGTATTAATATTATTATTATTATTAAACACTGAGGGAGAGGGAGGTTTTTTTTGCTCATTCCCGTCGCTCTCAGCTGTTTTCTTCGTTCTCAATGACATGTGGAATTGACCAGTTAATGTTTGGTCGGTCTCAGCTGCAGTCTCAACAGTTCTCTCTGACATTCTGCTAGAAACGCTCACTAGCACCAAAACCAAGCTCAGCCCCTGTAATTAAGCCCCGGCCCCTGCGGAGGTATCAAGTTTGTGTGTGGATAGTGCACTTTTATATTAGCTGACCATGATGCTAGATAACTCATAAGCATATTTAAAAAATATTTTTGTTACCATTTGTATCTTTTCTTTACAATTTTGTTTTGTTGTGTTGTTAGTCTGAAGCATATCGATCTGTAAAGTGGCGAGGTCGTGATAAACGCTCTGCGACGGCGGTTGTGAAGGGGGGGGGGCGACTGACCAGAGGAAACAATGGGTCACTCAGACGCAGCAAGGTGGACGACAGAGGAAGTGTGATTTAAAAATTTACAGACCAGTTTTCCATTTATGTGGTTGACATCCTGTTGTAACGGTTTTTATTTAATATTTATGTGACCTTCCAATGAGAAACTTTTAGGGTGTTATTGCACTTTTTAGGTTCATTTTTACCGTCTGAAAAAATATGATATATATCTTTTAACAGGGAATTTGCTTTAAAGATATTGTTTTAGTTCACTTTTGCTTTAATGCACAAAAATAGATGTTAGTGTGACAAAGAACTGTCGTTCTGTGATTTATTTAAAGACTGGTTATTATTTTGCTTCTGTGATTTGACAGTTTGAAGAAGAGAAAAGGAAACGAGTGCGCCATAAAAAGTGGTGCTCTGTTAAGAAACACTAATATGAAATGTGATTTTTGAAATTTTTTAAAGAAGCTCATGGCAACGATCTCTTACTGTAGAAGTCAATTATAAATCTGTCAAAGACCCCCACTGATTACGACTGAGCGAATATGTACGACCAAGAAGTTGACACACTGATCATGAGTTATCTCCTGAGCTTGGCATTGGAAATAAATGATCATAATATAGGGAATAATAATGTGTGTAGATGCTATTCCTCCAGATATTGTTTTGGGAAGAAAAAAAAAAGGTTGTACAGTATTTTCCTCTGTAAAAAAATAACTATATATGAACTAAATGCTCTTTGATGAACAGCTTCATTTAAAAAGAAAAACCGTTAAAGGAGAAATGAATAATAAAAAGTTAAGAATTCAAATAGTCTCATTATAGTTTGCTTGTGTGCTTGACCTTTTTTTTTTATTATCACAGGTTTTTGCAAAAGTTGTTCATACTGTAGCATTGGCAGATTGCAGATTTGTTTTCTTTTTACAAACTGTCTGAAGCTCAAACTAAAATACACTGATTTTAATTCATTCATTGAATTTTCTGATTTATTTAACAACTTGTTTGGTTCAATGTTATTTTTCCATATATGTGCTTTTGTTTGACTTGTTCTCATCAATTAAAATATTGGGTTTATATTTACCTTGCTGTGGGCATGCCTTGTTCACAGACTGCACTGTCTCCTGGGACTCTGCTGTGTAGCAGAGGCGTTATGACCCTCCTTCTGTGTGCTCATCATCTGTTCAGATAACTGGGCTGGGAGACGTTGTGCACTTGAATACGGTTAATGTGTGTACATGTGTGTACATGTGTGTGTGTGTGTGTGTGTGTGTGTTTGTGAGAGAGAGGGTGTATACATAGCAGGATTTGTAAAAAGTTGAAAATAAAGAACCTATAATTATTATAACGACACATGCAGTGCTTGATAGTGCTTCAGCCTTTGGACATATGTGAAGGGGAAAGGTGCTGCTGGACGACAGCACACAGCAGTGATCTCTGTCTCTTTTTGTATCTGTCACTGACACTACTGAAGTGTGTATGTGTGTATGTGTGAGTGTGTGTGTCTCCCTGAGAGAGACGGATAGACCATGGCTGTAAGAACACAGACCTGTGGCTCCGTCCCAGCTGCTCACAGCTCCGATTCATATTTCATGACCTTGTACATCTTATCCCTAATTTGTTCCACTGTAAATTCAACTTGGAAACTTTATTGTCAAAAAACAAACAAAATAAAAAATCTGCATTACTGCAGGTAGGGGAATCAACAATATTTGTTGTAGGGGTCATCGTTGTTCAAGCTTGTTATTCTGGTGCGAGGACCCTATCGGAGCTTAGGACCATTGGTGAGATAGAGGCCTGCTTCTGCTTACAAGATGGCTCTCTGGGGCTTGTTCAGTGCTAGCAGGTCACATTTTTAGTTCACTTTTCGTTTTTGCCTTGAGCCATTTGCTGGGTTCTCCTCCCACACTCTCATGTCACCCAGTGGCCGGTGTGCTGGTTCTGTTTGTCCCTTCAACTACAGCTGTTCCTGTCCTTCCTCCTTCTCTTCCTTGTGATTTTTTTTTTTTTTTAATAAAAAAAAAAGAAGAAAAAAAAAACACGGGTAAAGGCATCACCATCTGTCAGCCAGCTGGCATCCTGTATATAATCTACCAGAAAAAAAAAGAATAAACATGAAAATTATATTACACAAAAACCAGACGGAAACGACCTCCAAATCCCGCATAGGCTGCTGTTGAAATGACGGATCATTTTACAGTTTTAATTAACAGAGTAAAAAGGATGGTTTTAAAAAGTTGTGGGGAGCTAAACTGAGATGTATTTCCACTGCTGGAGTAATGTAATATGAAAGCCTCCCTGCTTACTGCAGCAAAGTGAATAAAGAGAGCAACATTTTAGACTTTGTAAAATAAATTGCACTTTTGGACTAAAAGCCATCTCCCGTTAGCGTTCAATTTGGCGAGATTCATGAGACATTTTTTATGAAAAGTAGACAAAGAAGCAATTTTTTAAAAACTCTCTACTCTTGAATTTGTTTCCCTCAGCACTACTTCTCCTTCTTGTGCTATTGCTTATTTCCACTTGGATACAGTGCTGTTCATCTTCATTGTGCTTTATGTTGTTCTTCTGTTTCTGCATGTCTGATGCAAAGATTGAGCTTTTCACTCAGTGAAATAAAAACCTACTGAACGACTTTAGGCGTGTTTTCAGTGTTGGTGTCTTTTGAATGTCAAAGAAAAATACGACACATCTTTTCACATACTTTTTCTATCTTCTCACGAAACACCTCTAAGTTGCAAATATAAATATAGATGCGACTTGTGTAGTGGGTATATGTATATATTATGAGTGTGGTGGGTATGTATGCATGCAGCCATCCCTGACATGCAGTCAGTTGATGTGCCAGGAACAGGTTGAGTGAGAGTGTGGAGAGACAGCAGTCGGAGCCGGGAACACACACGACAGGTGTGCCCTGCATATGTGGTCACATGATGCCTATAAGGCAGATTAGGGCCCAAACAGATGAAGCGCTGCTTAATGGCAGCTTTTATTAAGTTCACAAAGCTAGGAGGGGGGGTGAACAGAGGAAAAGCAGGTGGCTGGGTCTGTGCTCTCCTAGATGAAGACAGATATTGTACAGTGGAGTCTGAAGAGGGGCAGCCACTGTGGAAGGATTTATGAAGATTTGCTCGCTCTGGACTCAATGCCTGCCTGTTTCTGAATCCTGCAGTTAGGGCCAGAGAGGGAGAGCTAAAGAAGCTCAGAGAGGAAATGTACAAGAGAGTGTGATCATATAAGAAGAGATTAAACCATAATAATACCTGTGTTTTAAGGTGTGTCACGGCACAAAAAACAGAAATACGGAACGTAATATTAATCACACAAATATTAAGAGAACCAACTGAACCAACCCCCAAAATATGCAAAGCTTTATGAAATAAGTGTCTTCTAAAATGTGAGTGTATTTGTTATATATGATTAACAGTAAAAGTATAGAGCCTGTATGTAACAGATATGAATATTGAAGCACGTTTGGGTACACACAGTTCAACAAAACCATCTATTGGCACAACAGATGCACACACACATTTTCATTATATATTTCAACATATTAGCAAATAAAGGTGTCATATCCACAGAACAATAAACATGAACGCTCCTATCAGAACAGCCACAAGCAAGCTGATAGGCTGAGTCGGTTTGGACTGTGTGTAATTTACAGCACGATGGCTGCCAACATGACGTGAGTGCCTGAGATTGAGACACTTCATCGAGGCGTGATGTCTACAACAAGGTTCAGTTTAGTGCACATCTTTGTACAGAGGGAACTGCCTCCAGGCACACACCTTTCAAACAAACAGACTGTTCACCAGTTTGTTAATCCGCCTGTCTCCCACTCAGTCTCTCTGGTGCTTCTTGACACACATGTTTTTAGTATTCTAGGGACATAGATTTCATGAAATTATTATGCTAATCATCGCAAACTTTTGGTCCTATGCTAGCAGCTTCATGCAATGAAAAATGAACACATTTTAAAATTGCACATAAGATTTATACCATGGTAAAATATGATATCACCAAAGTTATTACAAATAATTCCGAGACATAAATACTTGTCAAAGTAGACAAGGTGAGTATATATAGCCGTTACCAATGTAGTAATGTAGTAAAAATTATTTTTTCATATTATCAAAAAAATGTAAGTTGAGTGGTCTTCTGAGGAGTTGGACTTGGACACTGTTGAGACGGAATGCAGGTGACTGGGGTAAAGGAGGGTCACAGGGGGCGCACTGAAATGACAATTGGTTGAGAGAGGTTGTGGCAGAATCTGGTTGGTTAAGTACTAAAAGAGTAAACGCCCATAATCAGCTGATCAACAGAGCACAAAGATAAAGAGAGAGGGAGTAAGGGAGTGACAAAATTGAATGTATGAAAGAATATGAACAGTCTTCCCGCTTGAACTTGTGCTGATATTGATATTTGCAACTCTTAAATTGACACTAAAATGACACAAAATATGGTTAGCACATTATGGTTATGGTAAACACATGCCATTAGACTTAGTTACTGGTCTGTACTTAAATCATTAACAGAGCTTCATTGGTAGAATGCTAAAAGTAATTATTGAATCCTCCTAAATCCCCAGAACATTGTTCATGTTCTTAGAAAGGCTAATAAAAACCTAGCCTCAACTATAGGGTAATGACTATAGATAACGGACGTAGCCACCGTGACATCAACTTCTGGTTCATACATGAGATGTCTTTTTGAGGCCACAAATCCAGCAAATTCACTGCCACCATTTTTGTTTTCTGGTTTGAGAGGTTACTATAGTTTCACTATACTGTATATGGGTGGGCGCTGGATTGGAGCAAGGGGTCTTAAAATGCTGAGTTATCAATGCTATGAAGACTGTGCCGTTGGCTTATTGTTTAGATAGTGAATGATCTGGTTTACCCTCATGTTTCCCACAGAATGAGATTCTTTTGTGTTGGTTGTTTACCAAGGTTACTTACGTTTAAGACTCAAGATGCAAGCCGGGTATGTCAATCGAGCATACCTTCAACCTAGTTCTAAAATACAATAAAATAATACTAGAATATAGATCAACTGTAAAAGCTAGAGGACAGAGTTTTCAGACAACCAAATAGTCAAACAAAGTCCGATATTCTAGTATTTGCATGAAAAATTCCAGAAAAGGACACATAAAACATTGAAAATGGCCAAGAGGTTAATTTGCATAACTGAATTTAGCAGACAGCCAGCAGCATCCACCTGACACTGGAAGCAACGGCACACCGAACTATATGCAAAACTTTAAGCCTTAATCTAAATGGATAAATTATCACCACTACTACCATATTATTAACAGTTTGTTTCTGCAGTAAATTTGGAAATATTAATATAATGACTAATTGAAATTGACTCGCTGTTGGAGCCAGCCTCAAGTGGCCATATGGGAAACTGCAGGTATTGGAACTTCTATATTTGTCTTGATCGCTTAGCTCCTAAGGTTGCTGCCTCAATGACACCCTCTACGATAGTGCTTCACAAAGTATGCCAAATGGCCACCTGGCAGGCCTTAAAAGTATGGCAGTAAAGACAAAATAGGTTATTAACAACAAATGAAAAGCTTTTTTTTTAAATTAAATCCAGTTTGTGCATTTTTTGTTGCCTCAGACCGGCATTTAAATACAATTTAGCATTTTCTGAAATAAAGCTAAATGGGAAAGTACTTAATCTGAGCATCTAGTGTGGATCTAAGTTGTCCGATTCTAGGTTCCTCTGGTCCTCAGAATATTTTTGAAGAAGGCAAATCATTTTTAAAGTTTGGAAAGAGCTGCTCTCCAAGAAAACTAAAACAGTTTAAGAGCTGGTAGAGCAGAGACTGTTGAAAAATTAGAGCTACAATACTGTTTGGACTTCTAGAGACATTTCTTCCTAACCTTTATTCCCACTATAGGGACATGTACTTCTGAAAACTCTGATACATTTAGGCGGTTTTTTAAAAACATTTGTTTTGTGAAATGGGGAAATTTAAAACAGGCCATAACACAGAAATATTGTTGGCTAGAGGTTGTTTAGACAACAATAAGACTATTTCCTGCCCCAAATGTTTCAAGAAAGCTTATAACTAAGTCCTAAAGCCACTCTGCTTAACAACAAATACATGAAGCCCTGGTCACAGGAAGAAAAGCTGTTTGCACAATATAAATGACCTGCTGTCTCTTGTATCCTGTCATTGTCATCAGACAGAATGCGGCTTGTTTGGATCAGCCCTGTAGGTCCACAGTAGATCATGTATCATGTATATTTGACATTGCTGCAGTGCTCATTTTACTGCTTCATTGGCCCATTTATAGTCGAAGTTTTGGATGATATGTTTCGCCAGCCTCTTTCAGCACTCGGCCCCTGTTGGACCTCTCTTTAAATCCTGTGCCCTTTGCAATAGATGTTCATTTATCTATTTTTGCATGTGTATGAGCTTATTTTGGAAAGACCTCAGTCACCCGGCAGAAAAGGGGGCTGTGTGAAAAACGCTGCTTTGCCATTGGTAGCAGCTGTTGCTGCTGAGACACCTCTGAGGAAATGGAGAATTGGACACACACTCATCCAATTTACCATTAACAAGACCTTATTGGATGCAGGGTCAAGGGAACATGCGGCTTTGCCTTATGTGGCTCTGTTTAGATATGCTGCTGCTTGTGTCGTGGGTGACTGTGATAGACTTGGCATCTTTGTGCAACGTTCAAAGTATCTCCAGTCTGTTCGGGTGAGATGTGCCATATTGTTACAAATATACATATATTAATGCATACAAAAATCAACAGATTATTTCAAGAAGGATATTTATGAAGCAAAACCAGAAAATGTTGTCATTCAAGAGTAAAACTTGGTAGAAAAGAAATCTTTGAGAATATAGAAACCAAAATAGCAAGAATTTCCATGTCCGTTCAGAGGAAAGACTGAGTTGTAACATGAGATAGTTTCAAACATCAAACACCAAAGCTGCTCTATAAAAGTCTGTGAAAAAACAGAGATTTCCATCCGTTTTATGTTTCCACAGTAAATCCAACCACAGCAAGAGAAGTAGGATGTTGTTAATCTTTTCAACAGAGCAACCACTGCTCAGACTTTCTCCTCCTTCTAAGATTCAAATATATAAAAATATCTAAAACATTGTACGCTGCATGAAGGTAAGAGCTGCTTCTGAATATGAGCAGCAGGTTGAGAATCATATATTCCTCTCTTGTGCAACACCTGTGTGTTCTTTTTCTGGCAGGGTAACTTTTTTCCATAAACACACCTCGCATTCTTTAGATGGTGGTGTATCTAGAAATCTTTGTCTTTCAACACATTTTTTTCTGTGTGTAGGGACATAAAGATAACAAAGCATTCTTCTCACAGTTTTTGCTGGAACATTCAGTTAGCAAAAACAAACAGCGGTGGTGTGGTTATTAACTTCAAAAACCTGAAAAACTGGATTCAACTCTACCCGATTCATAAGAAGTTGAGCAACCCGTGCGGAAACTGCTGATCAGATAATAATTTCCTTTGATAAAGCATATTTTTGGTTGTTTTCATCTTTGTAGAGGTCATGTCTTGGTAGAGGACAGAAAATCTGTGTCTCAAAAGCAATAAAAACAGAATTAAAAACAGTATTAAATTGAATAAAAACTATAAATCTTCATGGCTTTAAAATAGTAGGTCTGCATGTCTACGGTCTTTATTTTGATTATGAGTTTGAAAAAATACAACTAAAAATTTAAATTCATAATTTTTTTAAGCCAAAATGTGTGTGTGAAAATCAAACATGGGTGCTGAGATACGAAGTAGGACGTTTCTGTATGTTTCATGCAAACACATTTCAAAGGGGGGGGGGGGGGTAATATTACACTGGAGATGTTATTTGGTAAACATGAGGTTGTCATCTTACAAACACAAACAGCATCCAGTGGAAAGATTAGCATGGAGGCCCTTCAAAAAACAGCTTGTGAAAAATGAGCCTCCTGTCAGCCCTGTTACATAAATGTTTACTAAGAATACCAAACATTGTGTTCTATTTGTTTTACTTTGTCTCAAGTTTACCCATTGCCTTAGATTACTCATCCCCCGGGTTTAACACCACTTTGCAATCTGAACAAGCAACTAGCAGCACACAGCAACCAAAAACAAGTGCAGAAAGCGGTTGATCCATTCTGGCTCATAGCCATCATGGGCCATCACCCTTCAAGTAGTTTGCTTCAGAATTGGAGTAGAGGTCTCCACAGTTGAGTGGGAGTGTTTCATCACTATATACTGTAAGTCTTATTCAAAAGAAGAGAGCTTGGAGCAAAAAAAGAAAAAAAATCTAATGGGCTGGCGGTCTCTAAGAAGCCAGAGTAATTCTCATTCCACTTCAATTGCCACAGCGCAGCAGCGTTAAACTGGCAACTGAGGCCTGCTGCTGCTGCCTTCTTGGCAAACAGAGAATTCTTAAGTGCTAAGCTGTAAATTTGCTTAATTTGACGTGAGTCCGAGGGGAATGGGATCATTTTCTTTCAGGGAAAAAGCCTGGCATATTGGCTGACAATAAGCTGGAATGGTCCAACATGGTGTTTCTGCTCAGCGATGATGGTTGGAACACACAACGGACAGCGTTTGACAGAGCTGTAAAACCATCAGACTCTGGCAGCAGCTCTGTATGACTCAGTCTGTGTTAATGCTGTGAGCACCTTTCAATGCAAGAAAAGGTGGTATTTACAGTGTATGGATGATTAACTCACGAACAAACACAAACACACCTGATAATAATTTGCTTAAATTCATTCCTCCTATTCTAAGCCACATTGCAAAAGAATGTGAAGTCACATTTATATGAAGAAACTGTGGCGCTGGTTTAGCTCAGTGGTTAAATTGCACAACTCAAGTACTGTCAGCCATTTACTGCATGTCATCCCCCACTCTTACTCTGACTCTATCCAATGTACTGACCTCTCATTAAATCCAAAACCTATCTATATAACCTATATAAATATCAACCCTGCTTCCAATTTTTCAGTTTCAACAAGATAAAGCATCTCAGACTATTTTTGAAAAAGTTATATTTATGGGCTTTTGCCTTTGTTTAGGATGGAAGAAAGAAAACCGGGAGCGAGAGTGGGCAATGACATGCGGGAAAGGAGCCGCAGGCCGGACACAAACCCGGGCTGCCCATCCCGGAGGACCACAGCCTCCGCACATGGGGTGCCAACCGCCAACTAACCGTCAGGCCATCGGCACCCCACATCAGCACAAGTGTTCACAACCAAACATATTATTTTTTCTGATTTACAAACACTATTAGCAACTAACCGTACAGATCACTAATGATTGATGTAAGACAGGTTTATCTATTAAGATGTGCTTATAAATACTGTCATTTATGAACACAGGTTTGGACATAGGTTTATTTGCTCTTTACTGATTACTTGATAATGAAGTTGAAAGACATCACCCGATCAAAACATGTCTTGTGACCTTCTTTGGGAGTTTACTGCATATTTTGCTATGAAGATACAGAAAACCCTCAGAATGTCACTGCTCTCATATTGGACGCCATTGGGTGGGTGGTAATGACAGTCAACTTGAAATAGCATTGGTTAAACAGAAATGTGACAACTGTGGCATTTTAAAGACAGAATGTCGAGGAGTCTTATAGTCTTTAGAATATTTTTAAAAGGTCTCTGCAGGTTACTTTTGAGCACTTTTGTATAGTCTTTGGTTTGTAATTTGGTGTCATAAGTCTGTAATATATTTATAATAAAATTTGTGTTACAGCCTTATTTCTGCTGGCTGACTCTTGAATCTCAGCAGCTGCCCCCACAAGAACATCACGAGAGCCTTTAAAAAGACTGGTTTCAGTGTCACAGCTGTGACCTTCATAAAACAGAGCGAGGCAACAGGTGGGCATCATGTGTGTGCTAATCTTCCACATTATGGTTGTTGATAACAGACACTGCACAGCCCCGCTCAGTTAAAACTCAGTAATTTAATATGGAATACATCAGCAATGTGATATTTGTAGCATGGAAGAAGCAAAGGTTGGGAAGATTCTGCTGATGCTAAGAATAGAAATCGTCCATCATTCACGATGGGTTTCTGTTACCAAAAGAATTCTGTGAGTACCGCAGACCCTCCAAAACAAGACATTGGGTGTCCACTGAGGGATTTTGGGATTATTTTTTTTCACTTGCTCTCCTCCTCACTAAGGGCATGAACATGTGGATTGTATTTCGCTGTGACAATCCATGCCAATTTTGGAGGACAAGGTCGCTGAATGTATAGCCTTTCCCTTTTTCAAAGACCATCCAACTTTACCCATCACTTCTAACACGTGGCCTGCAGTGGTCCTCTGGTTCTCAGCACACTTCAAGAAAGTGTGATTAAACAACTGCACTAGAAAGCTCTAGCAAAATACTAAGTGAATCTTTGACACGTTTATAATGACAACGTTTTGGTCTTGGAAACTAATACTGGTCACCAGAGGACAAAAAGCTTATGAAAAAGACGGTCAGGGAATAAAATAAGATATGTTTGGCAAGCAGGTCAGGTAATATATGTAATCTACTAAATCTGCCTAGCAAAGCATCATCTTTTCTTCTTTTATGTCTCTCAGGCTGGCTACTGTCAAAAAACACTAACTTTTCCAAAAGTGATTTTAAGAAAAAACATTTTGACCAGTAGTTAATTTGAAGATGCAATAATACTGTTACCTATGCAACTGGTATCTGTTCGGTCTGGTTTGTATCTGACTTGGCTGAAAAGTATTTGTTTTCAGTTCCATCTTAGATGTAGATATAATGAGCTTGTTTGACTGGCTACGGAACTATACTTGTTCAGCAGTAGTTAGCACACATTAGCATGCTTAGCTTAATTAATGATAAGCATTATGACTGCTAAACTTTAGCATGTTAGCAAAATCACGTTGCCAAAAATTGCAGTTCTTCAAGTGGCCACTTGAGGTTGGCTTCAACACTGAGCATTGAAAAGCACTGAGCTAACATAACGTGACTTTCATTAGGAGTACAACAAGTATTGAAGAAGACTTTTGTTGGACTCGTTATCCTCTTTTATTTTCTTCTGCATGGGTGGCTGCTACAATGCTTCAGGTGTTCCAAAGTCGGGCCCTGTGATTAGTTTAATTTGCACAAACCCCACACCTGTTGCCCCTGTGCTGCCTGCAGCTGGAGTCCCTCAGCAGGCTGACAGACCTTCCCTTGGATAATCCAATCTTCTCACAAAGACCAGGAGCATTTGTGTTTCTACCTCTTGTCTGCCTTCGTGTTCTCATGGCCACCAAGCTCCTGATGGCTCATTATTCGACCATTCATAAATACACCCACAAGTACCCACCTGCCTTTTTTTTTTTTTTTTTTTTTACAGCCTGCTGCTGTTTTCCCCTATTGCTCCTCACCTGTGTCTTCCTTCTCCTGTCATTAAGGTGAGAAGAGCTTTCCCTTCAGGTTCAGAGGAGGCCCAACTGCCTTCCACATGACAGCCCTCCAGTATCCACAAACTCCATTTGGATTTGAAACAGCGCCAGGAGAAAATCAAGTGACACAGGCCACACAGAGTGGGAGGGAGGGAGGGAATGTGATCCCACTTGATTGTTGAGAGTTTATATAGCGAGTGATGACAAAGTGCTTTATGACTTTGCAGTGTTCGCTGGGCCCTGCGATTGAAGCCTTATACAGGCAAAGCCCCCCTGTGACCTTGGCTTGTCAAATGTTCTCATTTTCACCAGGAAGGAGCCAGTGTTCAGTGGCTGCTCACAACTGTTGAGCTGCTTTTAGAGAGACAGGCGCAGAGAGCTTTTGGAGGTGACCCATGCTTCCTTACTTTCACTGCCGAAAACATTACAGTATGGACAAAAAGCATCAGTCAGAGAAGAGTTCAGGCCTGCTAGCTCATTGAATATTAGCCTATGTATAAAATAAAACCATAAATATTTTCAACTTATTTCAAAGTCTAGACTTGTTATATTGACTATGTGAGGCTGCATATCAGTCCTGTGAGTTAGATGCTAGCAGCTGCATGCAATGAAAAATGTACACATTTTAAAATTGCACATAAAATGTATACCATGGTGAAATATGATATCACCAAAGTTATTACAAATAATTACGAGACATAAATACTTGCATAAAATGTGAAATCAATCAACTGAAAAGTTTGAGACATTTTGGTAAAAAACACAAGTGTCCCTCATGTGGTGGGAAAAGTCAATGGATCACTAATATCTTTGGAACTCATCATCTGCAAATCTTAACCTTCCTCTAGTGTTAGCTTTCTGTTACTATCTCTTATGTTAACGGGTCGGTTTTGACCCGGGTCTTAAATCAGCCATAAAATACCCTAAAAACAATTATTTATCATCCAATTTGTTTCTTACCTCTTGATTACCTTGTTAGGCTCCCTTATCCATGAAAAGATTGGTTTTAATATTTTTGTTGTGGCCCCCTGGGCCTTTCTTTTAACAGCATACCCCTCGTTTTCAATATAAAAAAGTAGTCAAATGAACCTCAAGAGAATAATGTAAACAAATAAAAGGTTGTGCTGTTACCTGACTATTACTGAGGGGTATTAGATCACATCTCTTAAGTGTTCCAAAAAAAAAAAGATTTTAATTTTAATATTATCAACTATAGTAACATCTATGGTGTTTCGGGTCAATTTTGACCCATATATATTTACTTCAAGAAAAGGGCAAAAAAACAAGTCGTTTTTTTTCAAAAAATAGAACTTTACTACATAAACAAAATAAAATGCAGAAATAGTAATAAATAATCAAAAAAAAGATAAAATGTAGATTTGCAAGGTCTAACAAACGACAACCAATCGAGCAAATCACATCAACAGAAATCAAGTACTAGTTCCATAAAAACTCTGTGCAAGAACATGTATGTATATGTGTGTGTGTGTGTGTGTGTGCGTGCGTGCGTGCGTGCGTGTTTGTGTGTGTGTGTGTGTGTGTGTGTGCGCGCGTGTGTGTTTAGATGCATGTGTGGCAAAAAGTGACACTTTTAGTGTGTTCTTTGCAGATATATTTTTTGCAGGTGAAGCACAATGTGTTGGTCTTTCTGTCCTTATTGCTAGGGCAGACCTGACACCTCTTTCTTTTCGAATCAGGTGGTCTCACTGGGGTTGTGGCTGTGGCTGTTGTTGATGTTGAGGCAGGGCTGGCTGAGGAGGAAGCTGATGCTGATGCTCTTCTTGTTGCTGTGGGTGTGGATGGAGTGCTTGGTGAGCACTGCAGCTGTCTGACCAAGGCTGCAGCGGCTGGGTCTCGGGGCACCCGTTCCCTTTGCTCAATGTGCGGCTTGACAAGGGAACTCCCTAGCTCTTCAAGAAACATTCTCCGCTTGGTGTTTTTGGTTGAGTTCCACTCTTGGTGAATGTGGGTCCACAACACAAATGCATTGAGGATGTTGTAAAACACAACCATTGGCCACCTCCTGGTCATTCGCTGGCAAGTGTAGGTGGCAGTCAGCTTGTCTAGATTGTCCACTCCTCCTTTGTTTTTGTTGTAGTCCAGGATGACTATGGGCTTTTTGTCACTTCCTGATGACAAAGCAGCATCTTTGTGAAGAGTGGACATCAGTATCACGTTCCGTCGTTTTTTTGGACAGTATGAAACAGCAGTGGTGGTGTCTGTAAAAACAAACTTTGAGGAAAGTGGAGCCCTGTCCTTCACCAGCAACATTTCAGCGGGCAGCTCAGGTTTATGTTTATGTTCATGTCTGTCTTTGTTTGTTCTGTCAAACAGGCAAAGAGAAAAGCCCCTAACTGAAGCTCAAGTGGTTGGAGGAAGAGCTGGCTGTAGGCTGTTGGCTGATTGTGTGTTTATGATTTCAGTTTTGGCATTTATTATTGTTTTATAATCTTATATTTTAACTGGGTCGAAACTGACCCTAACAACACAAAGGTCATAATTTTCACCAGAGCATTTTATAATTTAGTAAAATTATTATTATTATTTTTTTTTTGTTTAAATAGAAGTTCCTGACAAAGTCAAAAAGTCTTGATGCAATAAACAAATTTATATAGTACTTTTAAGCATGCTAAACATAAAAACGGGTCGGTGCCGACCCTAACACTAGAGGAAGGTTAAATGTCTGTACAAAACTTAACATCTATCAATCTTGTTATACAGAGACATGTCAGTCAAGACGGTCAAGACCAATGAAGCTACCATCGTTGGCATTTTGTCAGTTTCCCACTCGTGAATTAAATCTAAACAGACCCAAAAGTAGAGAATATACACTACAAAAAACTATATTTCAAGACTCAGATGAACACCTTGGAAGGAAGATGAAATATTTTCACTACACTAAGGGAGATAAAATTATTCCCAATAAGATTTCCAGAGGAGTCAGAGGATATTTCCACAGGGGCAAAAGCAACTGCTAGAGTTCCACAGGCCGTGTCACACATCAAGTAATACATCAGATCGCTCCCAGCTGCATGCCACATGCATCTTATCTCACAGGGAACAGGAAGGAGAGGCATTTCATCCTCAGGCCCCCTCTTCCTGCACGATCAATGACCTTTTCTACGCAAATTTTTAAAGGACACTTCCTGTTGAAGGAAGATTTTTTGAATCCATGGTGGGCGGAGCTTAAAGAATCAAGAGTTGGACCTATGATGCATGAATGTGAACTATTACAAATCAATGTAATATGGAAACAAAGGCTGGTCCAGGATCAACACTCAAGGACTAAAGAAGGATTTTTAAACGAGTAGAGATGATGCTGGCGTGATGCAGGCAGTCACGCTAACCCTCTGACTGGCTGCTAAGGGCTAACAACCCTTGCATTGATCCGAGGAGACACTCAGCCCTCTAACCTGCTGAGTGCTCAGTTCCAGTGAACAATGGAGTTCAGTGCGCGTCGATACACTACCCTATTGAGTGCTCTCCGTTTAGCAGCAAGATTGATGAGGTTAAGGCTCCCAACCAGGGAGCCAAATGGTGTCAAAACCAAGGTGTTGCTTTGGACAAACAATCCCTCGCTGAATAACCACGCCGAGAGGGCGCTGGTAACCAGCTAATACAATATCCTCAACCCATGAAGTGCATTTTTATTGGTACAAGGTTTCTGAAAGGGTATGCAGACTGTGGTGGATGTTGTTAAGACTTAAAAAATGCAGATGAGAATATGAGGGCAGGATAGATGGTGCTTTCTGGACAGGAATGCACTGCAAATCCCCAAAGACACTACATGATGTACAAGTGGATTTATTACAGTAGGGCCCTATAAATCTAAGGTTGGCCTGAACTCCAGGGAGAGGTTAATGGATTACAAAGGGATGTGGTATTGAACCTCGGCGAAGTTTATACACCTCATCAATATGTGAAACACTATTGATCATTTAGACCTTGATAAATTAAATTCATACAGTTGATAATGCATGGCAATATTAGTAATACCTTGGAAGAGGGAAAATGGGCTTTTTCAGCCAAGCTCATTTTAGAAAGGGAATCCATGGGGGCATCTTGAATTTGCATGATTGTAGAATTTGCATATTTGACAAAATGGACTGTGGCAATGTGTGATTTGAGAAGTGCTGTCAATACTGGGGACCTGAAGACATAACAAGCCACTCCCCTTGTACAAGCAGGACCCACTCAGGGTTTTTTCTCTCTAAATTCATTACCTCTACTTTTACGCCCCTACATTGAAATATGATCTAGATATAATGGACAAGAAAGTTTCAAAAGCTTGGAGAATATCTGATAGGGGCCTATGCAAGGGATACTATAACTATACATTAGCTTTCTGACTAAATCTAAAGCAGCTTTAAAACAGGATGAATTCTGTCATAGAAAATACAGCTGAATAATGCATGGTGTTATACTGAATAAAAATGCATCTACTGTACACTCAAAATATACCTGGTATGGCTCACCTATACTTGGCTCTTATTGAATGATTGTCAACAGTCTAACTCTGAGTAGCTGAGAAAGATAAAGAATAATTTAGACAGTTGTAAGACAATGTTAAGGTGAGCCCTAACACACAAACTGCCTCTGAGATGTGCAAAAACAAACACTATAAAGAGTTAACCCTCTTTAATAAAGGTAAAAATTCTGTTATCTTGAATCACTTACGACATTTTTGTGTGTGTGTATGAATTTAAGCAGAGTGTAGCAATCTCTACCTGTTGTACCTATTAATCAAGTCTAATTCTGCCCAGTTTGGTCTTCATGTGGAAGTACATTTTTAGCTTATCTGTTTATAAAGTCATTTTAAAAATTCCCTAAATCTAAAAAGTATTTTCTCCTCCTTTTTCAGAGCTCAGTTCTATCCTGCTGCCATTTTTTCCATTGGAATTATTACAGCACCTCTCCTGTCTTTTTCTCTGCTTCTCTAACTCTGCCTCAATTTTACTATTGGATTAAGTTAGATGAAGTGAGCATTTAAAAATGAAGTTAACAAAAAGTATCTGCAAAAATAATCATAATAGAACAGGAAACCCCATGAGAGTCCTACTACAGAAACCATAAGAAACCACACTGACAATCCACCAACAGAAACAAACAAAGCCCTCTCACATACAATGTAAAACTGTGTCTCTTACTCATTTTCATACAGAAAACGGAAAACAAGCTGAAAGTCCCTGCACTGTCATGCTCTCTGAAAGGTTGGTTCACCATTGTACACAAGGCAGTACATGATGATTCTCATCTGGATTTGGTCTTACAGAGATATGTAACACTGCAGTTTAACAGTTAAATGTCGCACCAAAAAAAGAGCTCAGGAGTCACAGAGACTCGTCACAAATTGTATTGCAGCCTCTTGATTGGGGTCATTGATATTCAGGCATATTGGATATGCTTTTAAATGGACAGCCATGATGCTACTGGATGTATACACTTTTTAAACAAATACAACTACATATCATAACTACAAAATTGAAAGTATCCAAGTGATGTCACTATTACCAATCTCCATTTCTATACAAATAAAACAAAAGGCTTCATATTGTCAACAAAAATCTGCATTATCAACTTACAGGATCAAGTCCCTGTTGTTATTGTTTATTCTGTTTTTCCTTAAATGTTGATTGGAATAATGTAATTATAATTACGGTACTTTTTTTAACACCATGGTTTAATATAGGGACCTTTTGTGTTTCAAAGTATTAACTTGTGTAATTCAAGGAAAAGAAACAAACTTTAAAACAACTTAATACAAGAAAAGTAAAAAAAGACTCCCCGGAACATCATCTTGAGATCAATCAGATTTATTACACATATATACACTGTTGGTTGAAACAGTAATCAGCAGTTTACAATGATATAAACAATCACCAGAAGCATTAAAACGTTACCTCTCTTAACACCCTTATTCATCCATTCATTTGTTTGATATCACATACAGTATGTATAGGTTAAAGCATACTCTAATGCAGCTGTCTCATCATTTCACATTTTGACTACAAATCTGATCACCAAAACAAAAAACAAAAAAATCTTCAGGTTGGGACCAGTGACACACAAATGTGCATTTCCACTGTACCTTTTTGTGTTCGTATGAAGGCCGTGTGATGGAGGTGGAAACGGCTCGAGAGATGATATCCCTTCTTCTCACTCATGGACTCTTCTTGTTAACTGGAGACAGAGTGAGTAATTCAATAAGTCAAGTATTCATTTATTACTTTCCTTTTCAATCACGGGGCATTTTTTTTTTACTTCCCTAATCCACCTCCACAAAGAGAGAGAGAGAGAGAGAGAGAGAAAAAAAAAGATGCGAGTTCTGCAACTTCCATCTGTGGCAGTCCTCGACGTCTTACTGCAGCTTAATTACAAAATATTGTCGCCGTTTTCTGTAAAGATTACTCACTGTAGGAGGCCCTACATAATTTGGACCGGAGGGTTTGTCACGGAAAATAATACAATGCAACTGGGCTTTCTGTATTAGATTTCCGCTTTTAGCCTCCTTGACATTTCAAGCTGCATGAACTAATACATCTGTTATTTGTTGATCATTTGATTATTAACATACTTCACAAACCAAATCAGCTGCCCTGCTGGAGACACAGATACAGCTCAGCAGACAGTCAGGTTTTTTTTTTCACGCCTGCCACACACAAATACGCGCGCAGGGATGCACAATTCAGCCCTCAGTGAAAAAAGGAAAGCGGGGGAAAACATTTATCTTCCCCTCCTTTGAGCGTATGAGCACTCTGACACCACAGTGGAACAAAGCCCGTCATCACATTCTAATCTCGAATTTCAGGGCTTTTATTTCACCCAAATGCCACCCTGCTGGCCTTGTGAATTATTGACAGACTGACACCAATGCAAAAGGACACATAAAAGAGGCTAAAAGCTCCGGCCCTGGAAGAGCTTGTCCTCTCCTATTGCCATCAACAGGGAGACAAACTCTGCTAATGCTTTTCTGGAAGCTTGTGGTAACTTTGAGACTGAAGTGCCAACATATGACTCTTGACCTACAGCTGCACTATGCAGGAGAGAAAGTGTGTGCAGCTCTGCCTCTTTGGATTGTAGCTTTGCCTTGGCGTCAAAAAGGATGCCAAGGCAAAGCTGTGAAGTATCTGATCAAATCATGAAAATGAAAAGAATAAGGTCACATAGTTATTAGGGCATGAAGCCTTTTAAAGTCATACTGATTTGACTACTGCTTGTCATTGCTCCTTTTCGAGAGACGTCACAGCTTGGTCAAGAACACTGTCTTTTAGTTTGCATGATGAAAAGTAAATCAAGCTGTGTGGCAACTAGACGATCCAATATTTGTCCGTTTTGCATCGTGTCACTTGCATGTTTGCTCCTCATTTTGATAGAGATTAACATGTTAAAGAAACAAGTGGAAGCAGACAGTGAAGATTAACTGAAAAACTGAAAACAAACAGAATGGTTTTGTGCAGACAGAAGTAGAATGAAACCAAGCTGTCAGCAGCGAGGAGAAGCTGTGTTTGTGAGTGATTGTGAGTGTTTTTGTGTTGTCGTCTAATCCACCTCACTCTCGTTGCTGGCACCCTCGGGCCGCCTCAGTTTGTCCACCTGTTCGTTAATCTGTCCGTCCCCACCTGGTCGATTTTCTGTCTGCAAGCTCAGACTTTCCTCCTCCTCATCTTCTACATGGCTTGCATCCTCCTCCCTGTCCTCCTTTTGCTCCTCCTCCCCCTGCACCTCCATGCGGACCTGGTCTTTCAAGTCCAGGGGTAGCGTTGCGCCAAGACCTCCAGTGCCGGCATCGCCATTGATATCATTAGCTCCATCTGGTCCTCCCAGTGCATCCTGAGGACTGTGTTGACCTTCTTTAACAGGGGAGGAGCTGGCGGACTCGTTACTAACAGGAGAGATGTCGCTGCTGCTGTTAGTGTGATTGACGGATGGAGAGGTGGATCCCGAAGGTGGTTTTAGAGGAATCTGCCATGAGGGGATCTTAGGAACAGCGGGAGTAGAAGGGAATTGTTTTCTGTAGGGATGGGGGTGGGGTTGGGTGGACAAGAGAGAGGAAGAGGCCTGATCACAACTTAATAAAAAACCTCACTGCGATCAAAGTGTGTGAAAAGAGCTTTCCAATGATGTAAGCATTTAGTTGGTAAACTGAGAACACAACTACGGATAGCTTCCTAAATCAGGTGTTCCATGAGAATATGTCCTTAACACTAGTTTACATTTTAACACACACACACACACACACACACACACACACACACACACACACACACACACACACACACACACACACACACACACACACACACACACACACACACACACACACACACACACACACACACACACACACACACACACACACACACACACACACACACACACACACACACACACACACACACACACACACACACACACACACACACACACACACACACACACACACACACACACACACACACACACACACACACACACACACACACACACACACACACACACACACACACACACACACACACACACACACACACACACACACACACACACACACACACACACACACACACACACAGTGAATATTTCTTATAATTACAGAAGAGAAAATGACTCCCCCCTCCCCAAACAACCAGATGTTCATCACACCTGGAAAAGAAGCTCTAAGATTTTTTTTGTAATTACATCCACTGCAGCTTTTAAGATCAAGGAGACAATACTGAATGTTAATGTGATCAGAACATCTTGATGGTAAAAAAAAAACAGTTTGGAGATGATTTGGATCATTTGAACAGGACGGGAACATGTTTTAGGACAGATGGTGATACGGAGCTTTTATTTTGTGATTCAAGTCTTCGCCAGAAAACTCATTGAGAGAGTCAGGGGGGAAGTCAAGAAAGCAAATGACAAAGGGATTATTACTGATTAGAATGTATGAGGGGAACAAAACATGCTCAACTAGACAGTTCTGAGGCAATTTTTGTCCTAGCCAGTTTTCTTATGTACACTCTTTCTTCAGACTTCATAATCGACACTGATACGTAATAATGCATGCTAATGGGCCTGACTGAGCTGGGCTGTGCCTGACTAGATTTAGTTATAAACCTGGAAACCATTCTTAAGATCAGAGGCAACAGTGACAACATTAAAAAGCATCTAAAGACGCCTTGCATGTAAATGTGGTTCATAAAAATAAAGTAGGATTTTACCCTGACAACGAAATAAAGATAAAAGTATATACATATTATCATAGTTAGCTAATTTTCTACATACAGTAATATGAATCTTTTCCTGTTTTTTTAATGTATCTTTTTTTTATTTTACAAAGTAATAGTTCTCAATGATTGTAACTCTCTGTTGTTTAAGGCTGGATTTACACATTAAAATCCCCTACTGAATCTGATTGAAGTTTTGTACTGATTTCAAGTTACAGCTTGCCCTCCTCGCCAAAATCCAGAAAACACTTCGGTGCTTCTTTCTTTCGAATACAAACGACCAGAGAGCAAAGTCAATCTCCAAGGGAAACCACAAGATTCAGTTGAAAGCTATGCAAAGATAAGTCAGCGTACCCTTAGCTATGTCAAATAATTGTTTCCTTTATACTTTTACACTGGAAATAAAAGTTCTTCCTTGGAGATAGACAAGAGGCGGCATTTCCTCTTTTGCTCTTATGACACATATTCTTATAAAATTGATCTTACTTGTATCTTGACCTACCAATCTATTGTTGTTATATTTTTTGGTAAGTGCATGAGTAAAGAGAAAGATGTGGCTATAATCACATTAAGATGAGAAGTAAACACAGTATGTAGTATAAAACTCATTATCATGTTGATAGTGACTGGTACCTTTGAAACCCCGTCGTTTAGTTCAAATAGACTAAAGCAGGAACTCAAATGTTCAGCAAAACAGTGAGTCATCTGCCCTAAAACACACAGACACACACATAGTTGCGTACGCACAACACGTTCACACACACATGCACACGCACACACACACACACACGCACACACACACGTTTTATGTAGAGACATCTAGGGACTTTACCTGCTGAGCAGTAAGCCCTTCAAAGAGACAATCTCAGCCTTCAGCTCTCCAACTGATTGGTTGTCCAATACACGGTTTGTTGAAGATGATGCCTATATGAAAAACACAAGTGAGACAAATACACAACTGTCAGTGACAAATACACAAGCGAAGTTCAGGTCACTAGCAGGGTCGGAGAAAAAAGCCAATACAGGCCTTTCAGCAACTCCTTTGTGCTTTGTCTTAACAAAACTAAACAAAAAAAAGCTTTGTAAAAAAATTGACACATGATACAAGGTAAACAAATATTGCAAATGCAAATACTAGAAGCCACATGTTGTTGTGTAGTCAGGTCATGCATCACCATAACAACCTCAAAACTGCCAACTGCTGGTGATGAGAGACGTAGGATAAACAATCCAACTACAGTCACCTTTATGGCCTGACTGCTCAGAAAGTCCAGTGAGTGAGAATCATGCTGTTTTTACATAATTTTCCATACTATCTAGAAAAGATTAGGGCAGTGTCCAGAGTTTTGGATAATGACTTTGTCTTTAACAATAGCCACATTCATGAAGGCAGACCATAGCTTAGCAGTTTGTTTTGTTCTTTTTGTCTTTTATCAAAGGCATGTGTTATCGCACAAACCGGTGCAGCATGAAATGCTACTGGGTATTTGAATGGCAAATTGCTGCCAAAAATCTGTCCCTGCAGCACTTTTTTACAGATAGGCAGGACTTCGACAGAGGGCTGTAAAATGGCAAGTTTAAGGTCTGGAGACAAAATACGTCACATTGCAAAAGTCGATGATAAAAGTGGACATCAAGTCATGAAAAATGACTGGTGCTTCCTTTCGTACAGGCATCACTGTTTTCCTTTAGTTTAATGTATTAAAAACAGAATCAAATGTTTTACCTGATATATTTATAATCCTTTTTTCAATGAAGTTTGAAAATGTAATGACAAAAGTTTAACAATTAAGGACGTCTGTGCAGCTTCATTTCCCTGTTCCCTTAGAATCCCTTATTCCATGAAGATCTTGATTCCTTATACAGAAAAGATGGTCAGTTTTCTTTTCCTAAATGTTCAGCGGGAATATCTGGTTATTGTGACACTATGTATGTACAAACTTTTAAGAAATGTATTTCCGACATTATTTGGTTGGGGATGTCTTCATTAGGTAGTTATAAGACATTTGAGACAGAGCTGTTTTAATGGATGTGATGTACAGGTGTGTGTGTTCAGTCGCATGCCATACATCCTGCCTGGCTTTTGAAAACATCAAAGCTTCTGTGGCCTTAGCTCTTTCATACATGGGTGATGAGTTTAGCTCCACTGGATGCTCGTGTCTAATACCATAAAGAGCACAGTGCTTGAATGATTCAATTATTCACAAATTCTGAACTTGATATTTCAGTTGAGAATCTGGGCATTGTTTGTATACACAATTATTTTCCACACCTTATTAGCTTTTTCCCATACAGATCCAAGTCTGGAACATCAAGTCCTATAATTTCCATGGTTTAACACACTGTGGAATCCTCTGTTGAAAGGGTACATTCACTTACATACAATTATTAATATATTTAAAAGTTATATTTTCTGTAGATCAATTACTGCATTATTTTATCCTTTTCCTCTGATAGGGTGTGATTGCTTTCGCAGCAAATTTAGAAAGAATCTCACCTTAAACCCCCTGAAGCCAAACTCCCCCTGGGGGGTTCCTGAGGTTTCCCAGGCCAGATGAGACATATAATTCCTCCAGCAAGTTCTGGATATATCCCATAATCTCCACTCTTTTGGAAATGCCTGGAAAACCCCTAAAAGGAGGAGCCCAGGAGGCATCCTAATCAGCTACTCAAACCACCTCAGGTGCCTCTTTTTGATGCAAAAGAACAGCGACTCTACTCCAACCTCCTTCAGGATGTCTGAGCTCCAGAAACTAATTATTAGGCTGAGCCCTGTCCTCTAAAGATGAAACTCATCTGTGCCCCGTGTATCTTAGTTGTTATTCTTTCTGTGAGGGTTAGAACTTACATGGTCAGATGAATAGGCGCCCATTTTGGCTCAGCAATTTCCACCACAAAGGTCCAACACAAAGCCCTCATTACTGCTGATTCCACATTAATCAACTTGTCCATCGCAAAGTATTTTACACTTAAGAAATTCATTTCGACTGGCAAAGAGTGATCCAACATGTTTGGCAAAGAACATTTTAGCTGCTGACACTTAACACCAACAGGAAATGTCTCTTCAGAAAACAAAGATTTCAAGGACTTCAGACTGAACAATCTTCTTTGTGCCTATTTCAACCTACAGATCGTGTCCATAATGATCTAAGACATGGTCATTGACAAGGGGCAACCCTAGCAAATCAAACATCCAATGAAAATGTGTTTGACAATATTGGCAAGGCTCTCACTTTGGTTACACAAGGACTGGATAACTTGCAGCAAAATCCCTGGTTACCTTTACTCCTGCAGTATGCCGCAAAGGCATGTTCAGAGGACACAGTCATAAGCTTTCTCCAAGTCCAGAAAACACATACAGACACACACTGGATGGAAAGACTTCAATGACCAATCCAAAAACAAGCAAGGGTTAGGAGCTGGTCTACTGGTTTCAAGGAAAGGACAGGCTCCCCATTAACCTTCCTGGATTTCCCATTGAAAATCACTTGGAGACTCCTTTTCAAAACCCTGGAATAAAGGCTGAGTGGTATGATAAACTGATAACTGGAGAACACCTTCCATTCTCCTTTTTAAAACCCAAGGCAGCCCAACATGATCCAGTACCAACAGCATTTCCAGGCCAATCCTGTCCACAACATGAACCTTGCCACTAAAGGGGTTCTTGACTACCACAGGGAGTTTGCCTGAGATGGGTGAGTCTTCCTTAAAATCTTCACTTTGACTCTGCATCCCCTGAGGAGGACATGTTTGCTCCACAAAGTGCTTTTGCCAACTCACAACACTCTCGCCAATCCAAGTCTCCTGATTTAACAGCGCCTGAGCCAGGTTCAGTTTCTCTTCCTTGAGGCAACTTTTACTGCTTGTCTATTGCCTTTCCAAACCCCTCCCATACTTGGTATGTGCTTGACACTTCCTTCTTCTAAAAAAGGTTGTTTTGTAATAGAGTAGAAAACCATTGATGTACATGACTACACCCAATTCACCCTCCATCACAGAGATTACCTATATAAAAAGCAAAAACAAGTGCAAGAACAGGAAGACAGACAGATGAGGCCTGAGAGGGAGAGGAAAAAAGACAAGGGGAAAAAGTGGGATTAAAGAAAAGTAAAAACTGTAATTAAGACTCAACCGACTCACCAGAGGAAGCTTGTTAGGAAGCGTGGACCCCCTATTGAGGGGAGAGGGATAACTTGGACTCTTTCGCTTGTAATTAAATCTAAGAGAAATTAATTGAATCACATCTGAAAGGGATCAGACTCATTTACAGTGGAAGGAGGGAGGCAGAGGAGGAGAAGTGAAGGGAGCTCGAAAAAGAAGCTGAGGAGGGACGAAGGTTTTTTTTTTTTAAATAGCTCTTATCGACTCCTAAACCTCACTGATAAGGAGCAGTGTTTTAGTGTTGGTGCATTGGAGGCCGGCTGAAGACACTCTTATTACAGCAGTCACCTCATTAGAACCATCTTAATCCCTCCCCTCCCTAAGGCACCCGTATAATAAGGCTGGATTCTCCTTCTCTCTCATTTTACATAGAAAAAAATTAATTGCTGTATGTGCTGAGCTAAAAGAACTCAGAGCCACAGAATCGACTAACAAAAAATGCAAATTGATCCAAATGACAAAAATGTGAGGGTTTCCATACACTTGTATCACTAATCATAAGAAAAAAGAGCCTCTAGAGTAGAATATTTAACTGCCAGCTTTACACATAATGTGCATTATCTACAAAGCAGCGCCATATCAAATCTCACATCAAGACTTGTCACACAACACTACCACTGACATATGTCTTATTAAGTCTGAAGAAACCTAATTAAATGATTGGCCAGGACTGAATGTCAGCTTTGAGATATAATATGAGTGTATGTGCACACACATTGTGTAAGAATCTTGTGTTAAGTGCACTAGCTGCTTAGGCGGAGTGGAGGGGTATCAGTGACTGGAGAGATTGAAAGAAACATGGCTGCCTTTAAAAGCCCCCCTGATGTGCTGACACATATCCAATAGACAGTTTGGATGTGTTATGATGCGACTTAGCAATGATTTAGCACCTTTGATTACAAAAACACCTTCATCAGGAGGATACATCCAGCTTCATGGTTATACAACACAAGAGTGGAGACAGTAAAACGTTTGCAATGCAGAATTTGACCGGCACTGTTTTACTCTCACTTTTACAAGTTTTAAAAGTTGTTTTGTTTCCTTCACTTTTTATATAAATGCCCCCCATCATGTTATATTTAGTTTTATTCTGTGACTCTTAATATTTATCAATTTTATTTGTCATATTGTGAGTCTGTTTTTATTTTTAATATTCACTTACAAAGAGTTTAATTTTTTAAAATGACATTTTAACATGTACATGTGTGATTGAAATCCTTTATTTCCTTGTAGACAATTTAAATGCACACATCCTACTGATTTAATCTGTGACTCTACAGTTTCTAATTGCTTTGATCATGTGGATGTCTAGATGTTACGAGGCCTTTAATGTCTACGTACACCCCTGACTTTAAAAAAAGGTAGTTATTATTCTATGTATATTCAAGCTCTGTTTGTATCATTCACTTGAGCTTTCTGTCCTGTACAATCATTTACCCTGAATAAGGGACTATTCATAAAAAACTGGATCATAAAACATTACTACAAGTGTGCATCTGCCGCTTGTTTCCTTTCATGCTCGGTTACCAAACTTCCTTGTGTATAGGTGCAGAGCTGTAAGGGCTCTCTGTGACCTAAAAAGTGAAGAACATGATTCCCCACTTGGCATTCCACACAGCAAAAAAAACAAAAAAACAGTATGCAAGAACAAACAATCAAACAAATAAAAACAACCAATCAACCAACCAGAAGCAAAATAATACATCTCAACCTATGAGGGAGATGCCAGTTATTATATTACCAACCACTGGCCCTGGCTGGATGTGTTTGTCTCTGTGTCGAATACTGTACTGTTTTTCTCTAACTGGTTAAAAAGCTGTGTAAGTAATATGTCTCGGGTGGGTGCCTGGGTGTGAAGGGGGTCGGCCTCTTTCTGCTGGTTAAATAAGTGCTTAAAAAAAAAGAAAACATATATTACAAGCAAAGAAAAAAAGGACGATCAACTCGAGCAGCACCCAAGGACGGCAATGCATCTGGCTAAATGAAGATAAATGCCTGTGGACCATTAGCAACAAGATAAGATCTTTAACAAGCCTTGTTTAAGAGTGTCTGAAGGCAAATTAATTCACAGTTACTCTGCCGGCAGACAGTGTGTTTTCTTGTAACGCATGTATATTTATGATGGAATTAGTTTCAAAAGGAAGTCCCAAGAGGAGTGTTTTTGAGTGGAAACACTGGTACAGTGCAATTGATTTCACTCTATTTATGCACTTTCCCAGTGGCAGTTTGTCTCGCACAAGCAAGGAGGCGGTTTCTAATCTTCAATGTAGTATCCACTAATAAAGAGGACGATCAGTGAGTTGAGACAGCAGGGTAAACACAGTTAAAAGGCAGATTTGTAATGATAATAAGGCAGAAATAGACTTGGCTGTTTAACATCAGGGATTAATCACCCTCGGGAAAATCTATTCTGAACACCAGCGGTACAATACAGCAGCATGTCTATTAAGAGACATGACAACTGAGAAATAGTAAAAAAGAAGGGAACTGTCTCAGGCTCTGAAGTATGAAAAAGTGCAGCATCAGCTTGTGCTATGAGTGTGCGTATGTGTGTATGTGTGGACATGAGTCAGTCTGTCTAAACTCACTTCCACATTGAGGTCCCCAGTTCGTCCCAGCTGTCCCAAGCAAACACACTCCACAATTGAGCGGTTTCCAAAACTACGAGAAATGTTTACTTAGCAGATGAGGAAACAGAAGTCTCCATGTGTTTCGGGTTAAAGGCACATTTCCGTGTTGAGAGGTATAATTGCTAAGCGTGGCGCACTTTTAGCGCCGCAGTGATGCAAACCCTGAAAGCCGCAAACGGTGAATGATAAGTGGCTCACCAGCTCCAACATGTGTTTTTCATCAAACATCCTGGACCTGAAAACAATTTCCCTATTTCCCCGATGGCCTGGGACAACAGAGGGCCTTGTGCCGACTCGCAGGGAAAATTTAAGATCAACACTATAGCTATAAAGCAGAGTTTATGATTTGTTTAATGGGTGTTTTGATGTGAATTATACTTTTTATACACTACCCCTGTCCAACAAGGCACTCATAGCAATTGAAGTAGACACTTTTTTAATCCAATCTGTAATTTGGAGATGACAAATGAAAAGAAAAAAACATCCCTTGTCCCTTAGTGATGGAGGGAATTCATTGTTTAAAGTGGGCCTACACTTTGCCTAACAGAAAACCTGAGATTGTTTTGTTTCCACACTGGTGTTGGGGCAAATCAGATCAACCCTCCCACATGCTGAATGAGGCCACCAGTCTTTTCTACTGCACAGAGACTGTGCAGCTGAAAACTTGAAACAGCATAAAATGAGCCATGAGTCCTCAGTTTTTGATGAATCTCATCCATGGAAGAGATCCACATTTTTCTTCCTCTTTGTGCCGAAGCAGATGTGTCCACACATGTTTTCCTGCGATATCCAGATGCTACAGTGAAACCATGTGCTTAACAAGCTGTGGACATAAAACATTGTCTCAGATTGTCTCTTCCAAGGCACTTTTTTTAGAGCCCGGAGATCATAAAGCAATTTATGAGTGGTGTTATAAAAGGATAGCAACATTTCATCTCTGCACATAAGTTTTTAGAACAATCATTCAGTCTGATTCACCTAAACACTTACAATTCTGAGTAGATTATGAACACTGTCTATAAAAATCAAGGCGAAGAGAAACGACAATATGGTTTAAGATTATGGTCCCATGATGAGATGCACCATACTTTTTTGCAGCTTGTGTCCTGATGATATACAGTATAATAAGACTGTCCGTCTTGGGTAGTTATGACTCGGGGAAACGCATGAGATTTTAGTACACAGAGGCCTCGAGAAACCTCTTCCCTGTCCTCATTAATCTGGAGATTTTGACCGGAAACTTTATGTTAACTGGCCTCTTCTAAAATATGAAAGTTACTGCCACTCCATGTAGACTCGAAAAACATTTATCATGCATCACAGCCCGTTAAAGGGTGCAGACTTTTCTAATCATGGTCAAACTACAGCAGAGATGCACTTATTTACAGCTTCAAAAAGTTGCTTCATCTTATTGAAGGCAGTTGCAGCCCAGATACGTTATAACAAATATGTAATTTAGTGCAATCATTAAGTAAGATGTTATTGGTGTTTTCAGCTAAAGAAATGTGCTTTGAAATGTGCTTCAATGAAATAAATTTACTCAGTTTAATAAACAAAACAAGTGAAAGGGAATGTCATGCAATAGAGAGATAATTGCTGTTTTTTGTATTTTTACCAAAATCAGTGATTTTCTAGCAAATATTTTTTGGGAGACAGTGTGGTGCTGAGATGCTAAAACTAGGAATTTACCTCTGCTGCAGCCAGTTCCTGTGAGAGCTCCTGAATTTTCTGCTGCTGCTGGACGAGGAGCTCCTGAACGGAGACCAGGGTCTGCTGCAGCTGACTGACTGTGGAAACAAGCAGAATAACACAGTAAACTCAGCACACTTCAAACAAACAGTATCAAGACAAAACTGGACATTTTCCCTCAAGAGACGATGACAGAACTGATGAGACTCAACATGTGTCACTGATCAAAGCCGTCCTCTAAGAATTGTTATCAAAGCTAATACCCGGTAACTTAAGTCGCTGCTTTTTGGTCCGAGGCGCTGGGGGTAGAGGGTGGGAAGGGAGGGCACATAGGATGGAGATATTAATCTCTAGTGCCTGAACTTAAATCAAATAACAGTCTCTAACCTTCCATTATCCACCCAGACACTGCCTTCTAATGCATCTTAAATCCTCAAACGATCAACAAAGGAAAAAACAAGGCTCTCATTTGGGAGGAGGCTGCCAGACAAAATGTCCCCCCTAATCCTAATAAATATTGTTCTTTTTCCATTGACTTTGAAGATTGAATTAGTTCAAGTGTTGGTGTTGGACGAGGGTGTATGATTTCAAATAACACCGGGCGCAGTTTGTTGCCCCCTGCTTCCAGTCATGCGTGTATTACCAAACAATGCATTAAGTTTCCCCGAGCTGATTATATTACAGAAAACCAATAAACATTCATATAAATCATGGGCGTGTAAAGTGTTAAATCAAGCCTAATAGGATTAACATCAACAGATATTGTGGCGATCCGCTGCTGAGGTTGTCAGGCCAATGGTTAAAAGCCTGGGCTGCAGCCGGCTGGACGAAATGTAAAGAAGCCTCCTCTCATATTAACCCAGGCCAAGACAAAAGGCACAGCCCTGCTCGGAGGCTGCCTCTCTTAAAAAAAAAAAGACAAAGAAAACAACACAGACAAAATATTTGATCTTTCAAAGAAAGCTAATATCTTGTAGTGACACCTGTGTTTAAATGGGTGGGGTTATATCAATATAGGTGGGGCGCTGAAACGTTTGATCTTTTCATGCTTGCAGAATCCTTCGGGATGCGAGTTTGAGCAGGATTGGTGGTTGGGGAAAAAGACCATTGTGCAAACAGTTTGGGTTTCTTACTCTGTTTGTGATCCAGAGTGGAACCACATTTTCTGATGATGGCAATAAAAGAAAAAGAAAAAAAAAAAGTCCATCCCTGCTTAAAAAGGTGTTTCTATGACAGGGTGTGCACGCTAAACAGAGGGCTACCACATTAATCTCTGATCCCACCTCACCACAAAACAGCTTATCCAGATGTGTGGGTCAGCCTGCCAGCCTGTAAGGCTCTGCCTCCTGAATTACCACTGGCACCACTTTTTCAGCCACTTCAGCCAAACGGTCCAACTCTTTTCATGTCCCTCCACAAAGTTTACTCCTTAGTACTGTTCAGACAAAAATTGAATAACTTTATATCCCCAGTTATCACAGATATGAAGCCAAGAATAATGAAGTCCATGACTTTGGCCAGGCATGAATCAAAGGGAGGCTATGGCTGTAATGTGTGTGTGTGCGCGCGTGTGTTACAGCACGTGAGAGAGAATTGGACACAAGATGATGTGCGAGGCTTGCAGCTGCTGTGAGGAGGGTGCACATTGTGTATTCAGTAAATTATTCAGTAAATACCTCGATATAATGTACACTACATATGTCCAGGCCTGTCTCTGTCTTTAATGGCCAGCTGGTCACCAATATGGCTCCCACTGACAAAGAGTGCCCAAACAGCCACACAATTCCATTACAGGCTGGGCGCGCTGAAGTAGTTCCAAGATCCATTCATTAATTGTCTGTGTGAAGTTGTAGGCAAATCATAATGGGAGTCAAGGCCCCTACTCTCGAGCTGGGGCTGGCGAGAGAGACTAATGTGGTCTCCATTCAAAGGGATACATCACCTCATTGGGCCCGGCACTAGAGAAATACATGAACTTTAACAAAAGGGGGTTCAAGCAATTGGCAGCAGCGACGCAGTCGGTCGCTATTACTCAGCGCAGCGAGGAAAAGGGAGAGAGAGGGAGAGGAAGACAAAGGGAAAGCAGTGGCAGAAAACTCTCAGTGTAATTGCAACCCCTCTCCCCAACTGTTAACTACAACAGTCATTAACTACAATAGCAACTTGGCTACTGCAGTCATAGCAAATTAGTTCCCCACACTGGCTGCAGAAAGGACTTGTGTTTTTTTTTCCTTTTCGTTCTTTCAACTGGAGTCTTACCTGCTCCCTGCTAAACATAGGAGGACTCTTACTTTGAAATCCTGCCTTTACCGAAAAACAAAACAGGGTTTGTTTGTTGGCAAATCTCCCAAAAGTGATAAGCAGAGCAGGAATGGGACGTGGAATAGCCGGAGGAAATGTGTTTGCATAGTTGGGAGAAACTGACCATAAAAGAGCATATATTTGTTAATCAGATTCAGAGTGGCACACCTCGCACGCAATCTCACACAATTGCTGTCCTCAACCTACCTCAGCCAGCCTGAAAACAATAGCATGGGTGTGACAGGATGAAATGATAACAGCAATATTTTCATCCACACTATGTTGGTCTATGACAGGTGCTGTAAAATCAAATACTTTTTTTTTTTTTTAGACAGAGGGCTAATCAAACAAAGGTTGCTTGTATTTTAAGTTACATTATTTTATTCAGGATTCAGTGAAGAAAAACTTGTGATTTGGATTCTTGATGTCCCTCTACAGAACATAGCCAAATAAAAGCAAGCATGATGGAAAGGTATTGAGTATTTCTAAAGAACTGGGTAAAATATAATATTAAAATTATGAGAATTCATTTGATAACACTCTCTTTATATAAAACAGATGACAGCTCATGGACAGTGAGGTGTGACCTGAATGACATTAAAATCCAGCAAAGTTTTTATATTTTATAAACTTACCATCTTTTAGAAGTGCTTTTAATCCTTGATTCTATATCCTGTTACCTCATTCATTTAGGTTCTTTTATTTCACATGTCTCGTAAAGCAACACATAAATAGAAAGTGTGTTTTTTTATTATTAACTGAACTAAAAGGATCCCTGTAAACCCATCATGCCAACTTTCTCTAATAGGGACCGGTGCCTTTCAGGTGGAAACACACTCCAGTTGAACACTACTGCTAACGACACCAAACTTTCTCAGAGTGTCGCTCTCATTTACGCCTCCCTGGATTTTTAATTACACTGACAAAGAGCTAGGAAAGCATCGCTCTCCTTGCTTCTCTCTCTCTCCATGTCTGACAGCCAGGTTGAGATTCCTCACCTGTCCAACATGGGAGCCGCACCTGTCACCGTGCACTTAATCACGCTAGGGCCAGTGCTGAGCCCAGACGCCACTCAGTGCCATGCCGCACGCACATCTTGCACACACACAAACACACATTCACGCACAGAAAATTAAAATGAACTTTCTCGCCACCTACGGGGAAGAGGGTGGATGATGATGATAGCGGTGGAGGTTTGGATGGGGGTGAGGTTGGTGCAGGGGGAGATGGATGGAAGGGGGGGGAGCAAGAGAAGATGGGCGGGGGGGGAGAGAGAAAAGTTGTCATTTCCCAACTCCTCATTAATATTCTGAGGTTAAGAGCTTTTCAGCGAAACGTAATTAATTGAGCCAGAGCCTGACAGTAAACAAGCAATTTCAAATTAAAGCGAAATGACAGCGGCGTCATTTGTTAAAAACGTGCGGGGCCCCCCCGATTTTGGAGACAGATAAATGAGGGAAAATGTTAAGGAGGGAGAAAGTGATGAAGATATTAATCTTCACCTGTCTGTGTCAGCGTGCCACTCATTGCCGCAATGTTGCTCTCCATCCTCTGCAGATGCTTCTTGTCCTCTCGGCTGCCCATAATGAGGGGAAGGATGTATTTCTGCAATTAAAAGCAT
This sequence comes from Tautogolabrus adspersus, assembly GCA_020745685.1. Lineage (NCBI taxonomy): Eukaryota > Metazoa > Chordata > Actinopteri > Labriformes > Labridae > Tautogolabrus > Tautogolabrus adspersus. The sequence goes on along the minus strand of CM036547.1, from coordinate 12,341,193 downwards.
GGCACAATGTTAGACTTCTCTCTGGTGGGAAGAGGCAGAAAGATGAGGAAAAGACAGGGCCAGCTAAACTTGGCATTGAAGGGTCAAACACATTGTTTTATTGGACAAGTGCCTCATGTCTCAACTGTGTGATTAAGAGCATTTGAGGGAGCTATAGAAACACATGAAAACTAATGTACATTTGAAAATAAGCTAGTCGTAATGTAGAAAATATGTTGTTTCCAAACAAGCTGCTTTTCCCTTTTTTTACGTCAATGTAAACGAAATGTCTGAGAAACTAATATGTTGATCTTAAAATAATCACAATGATCAAAAAAGTAAGTGTCTTTCGACGGAGCCTCAGTCGACTACCAATCTCACTCTCGAACCCGACTCATAACAAAAGGATCATTCCATATGGGGGAGGTCAATGTCTAATTTTACAGTGATTTGTCTTTCTCCAAATAATTCATGACTCATAGCCACCTTGGAATATATATGAACTTATGATTACTTTTAATGTCATTCTGAAAATATATTGTACTTTTAATTAATCTCTTAAGTGTGTGCATGAGGAAATCACCCGAAGCAGCATAACCACGTGTACAGAAATGTATTGGCTACAACAAAAGGTTGGTCATCTGCATGGTCGCACTCAATTGGCCGGAACAGAACAGGGTAAGGCACCTCCTTTCAACTCAAGTTCTCATTTGATAATATAAGCTGAGAACAGTGAATGGAAGGTCCTAATAGGCCAAATGAGGTGTCCGTCAAAAGGTCAGAGTGAGGCTGACATTTTGATCTGTCACAGTCGAAAAGATTTCACGACAAAAGATACAGGGTTGGCAAATTTGAAACAATCTGTGTTACTTTAGGGATGTGTTTGGATGAAGTCGTTCACTGGGTTTGGATCTTGGGGACCCTTGTTGATGCAGCAGTCCCACTAGTTGGCTGTTAGTGTCTGTGTGCCTTGTGTATTGTGTAATAATAATATGTATTGTGTAATATGGGCATGTGCAAGGACCTAATGAGTGAGAAAAAGGATGGATCAAATCCTATCACAGAATAAAATGTCATTCCAAGTCTAGATTACAAATATGCCTAGTTGAATTATATGGTTGATTTATTATGTTGCAAATGAGAAAATGGAATGAGCCAAAAAAAAGAAAAGGATTTGACAAACAGTTGACGATGGGCAAAATCTGACGAAACTATGTAAATCCTTAGTCAAGGTCACCTCTATAAGTAAGTAAGTAAGTAAGTAACTGTTAGTTGTAGCCCTTAAATAAACATTTGCAGAAATACAAATGAATGAAACCAAGAAAGGGAAAAATCTAGAAACAGGCCTACAAGGAAAAACATGGTGGTTAGGGAGCACTGAAAAAAGCCGAAAATAATGTCATGGTGTTTATAGTCTCGCTGCCGCTGAATAAACAGAACACTACCAAATGATGTCTATGTCTGACAGCCAAATGAGCATGTTTGTGATGCAGGGGGAGTTTTAACCAGATGAGCAGCCTGTCAGCGTCTCATTGAATCCTCTACAAGTATGCAACGAGCCCAAGTTCACTAATATACATAATATATGTCTTTGTGACCCTTGCAAGTCCCCACTGAACTGCTTTTAAAATCATTGTTTTTTTCTAGAGTCGATGAGGATGACTTAATCTCTTGCAGCCCGTTTGCTCTTCCGCCTGAGCCAGGTTTTCTCTCCAACTCAGGTGGCAAGCAGCCACACCAGCGCAAGTAATAAACACTTTTTAGAGAAAAAGATTAAATGAGTGTCAACACGTGGTAATTAATAAGTGGGTTGCTGGGAGTGTGGTGTTTACAAGGTGCACCATAACATAAATAAAGTGTGGGCAGAAGCTTGGACATATGGTGCGACTGGCGCTACGCTCCAGTGACATGACAGCAACCTGTGCCGTCCCGCCAGGGAATCCCACCTCCCAGACGATCAGTGGCTGGCAAACCCTGCTGTATGTGGGAAACAGTGGAGTGGTACAGTGTGTATTTATAGTCAATGAATGACCTAAGGGACAAAAGAACAAGGGACAGGAAACCCTGAATTTATATGTAAAGCATTATAAAATATAGATATAGTTCGGAAGGCATATGCATGTTCACCATACATGCTGCTTTTCTCTCTGCTACACACACAGAGGAGAACAGCCTGTCATCTAGGCCAAGAGCTACTGCTAAAGCTCCTGTCCTCATCTAAAACGAGAGTAATGGCTTCCACATGCCACTCAGACTCGTACTAACAACCACTATGGGATTAATGTCACCCGGGACAAGGGGCCTCATGAGCTCATGTTCAAGGGCTGCTAAGCCCGATAAAAACCAGGGTGATTATTTTTAGAAGGTGGGACATCAAAAAGTGGTTGTGTGCTGTGTTAGCAACTTTATTATTTAAAGGAAAAAAATATATATATACACGTGAGGAGGGCGTAAGGAAGAGTGTAAAAGACGGGGTTGGAATAAAATCGTGCTTTGACGTAAGGCAGGCTAGCTTTAATAACAAGCCCAGAGTGATGTTTGGTGCTGCGGAGGCGCCTTCTATTCTAGCACCATAATTCATCAAAACTGATGAACTTGCTAGGCCAACCAATTTAGATGTAATCTAAGGAAAAGGCAGTACTGACAGATCTTAGGATGCAAACTATAATATGTATAACACATTGTGGAGAGACATTAGCTGTGAAGACAAAGTCAGAAAGAAAACATAGGCATGCGGGCAGGAGGAATAGGGTGTAACTTACTTTATAAAGCTGATGAAAGCCGAAAGCGATGCCCACCATAATGATGGTGAGGGCGCTGTAGTCTCTCCATCTGTAACCTGCTGTACCTGGAGAGGAGGACAAATCAATTTAACACAGTAAAATACTGATTTGAAGACTGATGTACTTGTAGTTTAATGGAAAAGCTTGCACAGAATACTGCTTCTACCACTGGCCTGTTAAGGACAATAACCTGTGAAAACACTGAGTCATGAAATTCAGAGAACCGTACCAATGTCTATGATGTTTTAACTCTAAACTATAATCACGTACAAAATATTACTCACTCTTTTTGGAAATAACCCTTTTTTTTCTGTGCCCTTCTTACTACATTAAAGTGTATGAATCAATGCCCTGCTCTTGAACATTGCCTGAGTTGTGAAGTCTGTAAAGGAGTTTTTGGCTTATCTTTGATTTATCTCAGTGTTACACAATCTTTGTGTGGTTGCAGTTTCAGATCGGTTAAAAAAGGACTGCTCTATATAACCCCACTTTCATAATGTAAGTCGTAGTTTTTCAGAGCTTTGTGTAATTAACTACATAACTAATGTCAGTTTTAAGGGTTTTCTAACATATTTGTATTCCTAATTTTTATGAATGGCAGGTAATAAATACATTTAAAAAAAAAAAATGTAAAAAACGCAGCAACACTGGTGGAGTAAATGTTTCGTTTTACTTTTACATTTAATGATCAAGAAAGCAACCCTATATACAAGAACTGTAAAGGGTTAGTCTGCAGAGCTCCCTCTCCCCTGCTCGACCAGGGAAGACATTACATTCTTCTATTTATTTAAAGCCCTAAAACAGAAGCAAAGGTAAGTGTGTGTGTGTGTGTGTGTGTGTGTGTGTGTGTGTGTTTGTGTGTTTAGAAGTTGACTGTCTTACTGACTGAGTGACAGATAATGTGAAAGTGTGTCATTGTGCAAGCTGTCATATGGGTAGGCCAACTGTCTGTCAAAGTGGAAACTCCCCACATAAGAGAGGCATTCAACTGAAAATGTCACTTAACAAACGGGTCTGGAGGAAATACACTGTATGAGCTTTTTTCTTTTATTTACCCTGCTGGGGCCCAAATGAATAGGAAATTATAAGAGGCTAGGCCACTAAAGTATACAATTGATATTCTATTACAGGTCTGATTTCACCTAATGGGTTGTGTGGTATATGTTTACTGGCTTGAAGTAAGTAAACCAGATTGATCTTGTGCCTTACCACTTGTCTGATTTGACATGCAAATAAACTGAGAGACCTGCTGTCATATCGGACCATACGGTACATTTTCAAGGTGAGTGCTATTTTCTTTTTCTTTCTCAAGGGCATGTCTCATCGCTGCTGCAGCATTTCGCGATGAACTTGTAACCTTTCGCATCAAAAATGTTGAATCATTCTCCAGCATCCATATGGTAACCACATAAATTTGGGTCTTCATCAACATTATGGCTGTGATAGACTGTCACCTATCCCAGAATACCGTGCTTCTGAAAGGCCTGGGAGTCCTTGGGATGGGTGGTTGACCCTGAACAAGACTCTCTGCATCACCAGGGGTCTTCACTTGCTCTTTTCCCCCCCGTTAGGACCTTTCATTCTTCCTCTGTCTCTCCCTTTTTCTCTACCACTTCCACTCTGCCATCTTCCTCTTTTTATTTGGTCACTTAAGCTGTAGAAGTGTGGTCTCCATCCCCCGTTTTTCCAATCTCCTCTCAAATTTATTGGGTTCAGTGGAGGCCTTCCTGTCCTTCTACCGTGTGGAAATAGAGATCAGAGTATCCATTACTTCGACAGAGATGGATGCGGGTCCCCGTGCACCGTCCCCATAACAAGGACATCAAAGGGAGGTAGCCCCCTCTTTTCAGCATGACCCCCCATACAAGACTCCCAGCTCTCACCTCATTATGCAGCTCCCTTATAGCCGTTTTGATATAAAACCCCCCACTATGGACGGAGAGCTGTGAGTCTCCCTAACTACATGGCCATCCCATCAACATCACTTTCATTACAAAACATGAGATGCCAGGGGAGTCAAGGACAGTGTGGTAATAAATGAGGGTGGAATACATCTGGAATCATTGTCATATGGGTTAAGCATTACGCGGACTTCATTCTGCATTGGTAAATCAGTGGACAGCACTCATAACCTCCTGAGGTAATAAAGATACAGGTTGCGGTGTGGGGTCTTGCTAAGGTTGAACCTCTTGAGAGAGAACTGTAAGAGATGAGCTTCATGAGCCTGCACAATGTCAAAATCCCCACATCAGAATTCACAATCAAGGAAAACGTTGTTTGGCATACATGTGTAAAGCTTATGAAGACACTGGTGTTGGTGAGCCATGGATAAGTTCTCTAACAGAACACTTGAAGAGGATCTAAGATTTAAATTAATCTCGACAACAAACTCATTTTATCAGATGGCACAGTGGGCCTTAACATTAATACCACTTATATGCCCCATATATCAAAGGGGAGAAAAGGGTGTGTGCTCACCTTGGGTTGCAGGAACCAACTGAGTTGCATGAAGTGGATGTGGAGGCCCCACAGGGATGAGGGGCAGAACTTCTTCTGTGCTACCAGAGCGCAAGATGGCCAATTCCACCTCCACGTCTGTCAGTCCTGTAATCAAGACACACACCTTTTAAGACATTTGGAGAGGGGGGCAGTGACGTGTTAAAACCAAACGGCTCCTTGGTAATCGTAATATAAGCTTAAATACTTCCCAAGCTCCCCACAAATCTTTTAAGTACAATTTAGAGAAAGTATGTCAAATCTCCTTTCAATTTTACTAACCCTCTACTCAAAAATGCATTTTCATTTCATAATTAAGAAATTCCACGGAGAGTTGTCTCTCAGGGACATCCATCACGGAAAGATAGCGTGAAAAAGTTCACACAATGAAATCTGAAACTCTGCAAGCCTATTAACTGCCACCAAAGGCAAAGAAAATAAGAGTCTGTCCACTTCTCCAGTTATATTTCCCATGTGGAGATTTCATACACCCCAGACAGCGAAAATGCATTATTTTAATTTCTTCATTGTAATGTAAATGTATTACATAATTTTGCAAATGCCAATATAATTTAATCTTCAGATCTTTTTAATGATTTTAGTGATGATTAAATTGCAAAGGGCTCCCTGATGGAGAATCAGAAGGGAGGAGGAAAAAAAAGAATCTAATATGAACATCTCCTTTTGTGGCAAGAAAGGATTTTATTTCAGGCGCCATACGCTGCCATTGCTGTGGGTCTCGTTCTTTAATGAGCATCTTAGTCTCAACAAAGGGAATAATTACAACTTTCTATGAGCTACATTAGAAAAAAACAACATTAGAGAATGTATAGCGGAACAATTAAGAGAACGCTGAGAACAAAAGCAGGTATGAATGGTACAGTAGTTCTGTGATGTTGAAGAGGATGGTTTTCCTAAAAGGTGAAAAGTCTTCTGTATCGCTAACTTTAGCCTTAGCAGGAGTTTATCTCAGCAACATTTTACTACAACTTCCTTTATCCACTTCCATTGCTTATTGACAGAAAATCCCCTTTGTTTGAGAGCCTTTTACATGAAATATTCCCTCAGGGTTGAGAGACTTTACACAAGCTCAGAATAAGCTTTCTTCATCCTTTTGAGAGACATCAGTCAAATGAAAAGGGCTCAGTTGCAGTCCTTTAAGAGATGTCTCTCTTTCATACATAGTAAGTGCACCGTGTTATATCCCACTTTCTCCGTTACTGACCTCCAGAGGGGCCATCATAACAAAACACAACAACATCTGTGTGGAGTTATCCTTAAACAAAACAATGTAAATGTAAAGCAGAAATGTCCTTTCCTGAAGATCAATGAGATATCCAAAGTCTTTCTACCACATGCTTCGTCCTTTTTTAATATCTGTTGAAGCAGCCTTATTGTGAGTCAAATCTGAATGTCAGGTTGAAGTCTGATCAGAAATCCCACTTTAACCTTTCCTTGTATTAGTGGACCAAAAGCATAAAGAAACCCTTTGATAATCTGCCACACAGCTAACGCCAAGAGGAGGTCCCTCCAGTCACCTCTTTAAATGCTCCGGGGACTTCAAATGGTCATGAAAATTGTTGAATAATTGAAGGCAAATATTGGCCGGCCTGAAGTCTACTGCGAGTCCTGAGTGCCAGGAAGTGGTGAGCGCCATGTGCTGAGTTTGTGCAGTCAGACTGCACTGTCAAATAAGCAATAATGTGTCCCTGGACTCCTGATTCGAGACATGCAAGGATCTCGGTTTCACCGAATAGAACAAATAAAAACATGCTTCAGGTTTTTCTCCTTTCACCTTGAAATGTTAAGTCTTTTTTAAATAATCCACTATTAGGCTTCTATCAGGCTTAATGTATGTACATCTTAATGTGAATTCTAATCTTTGATGCCGTTTACGCAGAAAATGAAAGGTGTTTTTTTTGCTTTGCATTAAGATAAAATACATTTAAATTCCTAAAGCTGTTTTCTAGGCAAATTACAGCTTGCAAAGTTGTGCTGTATGCTCTGATCTGTTTATTGTTGAGGGGAAGACAACAGCAAATGAAAGGGCTCTTAGATCCAAAAGAAAAGGGAACAAGGTGAAAGTGAGTTTTACATATAAAAGGAAAAGACAAAAAAGGGATTGTGAAATGTATTATCGCTTCCAAAACCTGTGGAATGACCCCTGGACCCCCATTTCCCATCGACCTGTGGGGAGATGAATTTTTTAAGACATAAATTACATCTAATGACGACACCATAAAAAAGAACAATAATGGAAAGCTATTCTGTATTTCATTATACTGTATTATTTGGTGCACCTGATACACGCAGTGCCTGTTTATGAGTCACCGTATTAGCAGATGCTCAGCCAAAGCATTTGCTTTGACCTTGCCATTCTCATTGGGGCATGAAATTACGGTGCTGGCACCTCGATATTACAGCTATAAATACTGTAAACTGCATATCTGGGCTACGTTTTCTATTGTCTTTCAACATAAACCTGATCGGTATTTATTTAAAGGAAAACCCATTGCTCGTCAGGTTATTTACAGCTCTATTTCCAGCAGCTCATATTCTCGTGGTATTTCTAAGGGCAAAGAGGCAGCGAGGCTCGTACATTAAATCCATTTCTCCGATTCTGGCACTTCTGGACTTTATGGGTCAACACCTCGGCCGGACAGCCAATTATAAAAATTGCTTACTAAAATATTTTTGGTTGTAAAAGGTGAATGCCTCTCTGTGCCCTCCAAGGCCTGAATTATGAAGTTGCCCTTGGGTGAAAATTACTTACATTTTGAATATCGTGTTTAGAAAAAAAAAAAAAGATTGCCGGGGTCATAAATGGATGGAGGTCAATGGGTTATTAAGAAGTCGAGCACAACTTCAAGCTGCTTCTCATGTTGTGCTTGGGAGGGACATTCTACATGTCATTTGGTTCACTACAACTGCTTGAAAATAGCCTGTCCTAAATAATGACCAATCTCATAGAGTATTCATTTATGTATTAAAAAGGGGGACTCTGCTCTCATTTCACTGCTTTATCGCCTTGTACTGATGACAAAGTAGGCAAGGCCTAGGCTAGGTGGCGCCGTAGAGTAATTTATAACCACATCAATCCCTTTACCTTCTACGCAGGCCTTGGTCATTGTCATTTTTGTCCGAGAGGTGAGTCACACAAGCCCACTTACAAATAGCATCCTATTAATATCTGGATGATGAACCTTATCCTTACCCTTACCTTCATACCAGGTATGGTAATAGACTAACAGCCTACCTGTGTTCCCAGTGACCCTCGATCACTGGCCCTCTACCCAGGGTGAAATCTATTAGTATTATTTATTCAAGTCAATAACAACTGGGACGGCATAAAAAAGAAATAAGTCAAGCCATCATTTATGTCTCACTGACAGAGAATGTACTGTGCCTGTTTCACAGTCTGAACTAACCCGTAATGCAACAATATAAGTGCAGTCTCTCTGTGCTTGACTTTCCAAACAAACTGCACTCACTTTGGTAATCTGGGAGCATCAAAGTGATGTCAGTGTAAGGGCCACGGTTAAAGTGACATGCTGAGAGCCGGAAAATGTTGTTGACTTTGCCCTGAGAATTGGATTTTTTTTGGTAATTATGTGTGTAACTGCTAATTGTTTGGGCTAAATGGTGGTGCCAAAACGAGGCTCAACGCTCTTTAGTTGTTACATCTGTTAATTGTAGAGGACATGGATGGCACAATTCACTAGATGAGTCTGTTGCGCATTAAATTTGGTTCAAACACAATAAAATTCACTTGAACTTGGCAGGGAATAAAGTGAGGCGAAATTGCTTCAAGGCTGTAAGACGGCTTAAACACAATTTCCTTTCAACTCCCCCAAAAATGAAAAAGAAAGGTGGCTTAAATCTTGATTTATATTGCATCTAAGAGACAGAGTTTCAATATTTCATCCAGTTTATTCTACAATGACAGGAGGGGGAGTGCTAGGAATGTTGGACTGCATAATTGCCAATTCACACACTGAAATTGACGTTAGAAGGGAAACAGAAAATCATATTTTTAGATGAATATTGAAATAAACCACACTATAAGGATGTCTTTGGAAAAAAGCAGATCTAACCAGAAAGACATCCTTCAGTGCAGATTAGGGCACAAATGTGGAGGGAAATAATATGCACGAGCGAGATTATTGTGTAAAGATTCTGCAACATGCAATCAAAGTGGGCCCTATTTTCCCCTTCATCAGCTGTCCAGCGTAAGTACTGGCAGCAAGAGGAATCCAATTTAAATTCCACTCCACCGGGAGATGGTATTGTTTCATTTTATGTGTGCTTTGACATTTCTGGCTGTTAATATAGAGTAAAATCCAGAAGTATTTACATAAATATGACATTAAACTGTATTAGAAATTAAGACTGACACATTTGCTGTGGTGACTGTGGGAGGAGGAGGATGATTGAGTTTCTCTGCCAAGAGGTTGAAGGGACAATGCATGCTGGGTACAAAAACAGGAGAAACTGTGACTATTGGCCAGTGACGGTGCGAAAAGTCTACTGATAGAAAATGAAAAAGAGAAGTACGAGTGAACAGGAACATTTTCATGGAGTAAAAGTGAACTCTTGTAAACAAGAGAAATATAGCAGAAAGGCAGTTTGAATGAGTATACCAGCACCGAAATGAATCTCTAGATGGTGCTCACATACAAATATATTCTATTTTAAATGTAAAGGAGAAGAAGCTAAAACCACAATGAGAGGCAGTGAAATCCTATCTCATTGAACTCATTACTAAATAGAAAAGATAAGCTAAATAAAAGCCACTGTAGGATAATACGTTTGACTCATGGTTTTTTATTTCTATACATTTACTTTATTCTTCTACCGTTCAACATTAGTTACAAAATGAAATTATGTTGGATAATTACAACGGAAAAAATGTTTCAAGTGGAACTTAAAAAAAACTTTCCTGACCCAATTTCCCGTAACATAAAGATTTATGAATATAGAAGTATGACTGAAATCAGCGTGCTGCTGCAGCAGAATCAAAGGGAAGTGTGAATGTATGAGATGGTTCAGTGTGATTATATCACACAAGTCAAGAGTTATCTTATGATTACAGTAAAGTGATTCTCAAACATACTAAGTTCTTCGGGTGTCATTAACCTCTCCTTTCATAAGTCCTCATACAAATCGAGGGTTTTGCGTTTAGATCTACATTGGAACCAACTTTTCCAAAATAAATCTGCATTAAAGCGTCACACATATTTCATGGACTTTAAGTGCAGTAAGAGCAAAACCCCTTTTGGACAGTGGAGCTCCATGGAGTTTCCAACAAAGGCAGAAAGTCAAATGTGGCGTAGTATGACATCATTTGTTAATTACGAGGCTTTATTACATTTGAGGTAACCAACAGATGATTACGAACATGCCTTAGTTGTCAATAATGAGACACAAAGACAAAGAAATTTCAAAAGATATCAAGAGTCATTAGAGCCACATGAGATGTGTGTAGTAGCAGCCGGCAACCATGGATTTGGTTTCAGGTTACCTTCCCCTGTCATGGAGCTTTTAGGCTCACTTTTCACTGTTTGGCTACTCTAATGCTGAAGTCCCCCAGCACTGCACAGATAGAGTCCCCTAAGAACAGAACTGTTTCGCAATAATCCACAGAAGTTTATCTGAGGTAAAGTCACAAAGTCTCTCTGTACATATTGCCATTGTTCAGCCATAGCCTGCCTGTAAGAATAACAGAACACTGCATATTTCCACCTCCGCACTATATTGAACCGACTTAAATGAGTTCAGAGTAATAAAGCTTTTTGCAAGTTTTATTGTGCAAACAATATTCTGCCATGTGTCAGAAATAATCTCAATGAATTGCAAGGAAGTTGAAGAGCCGGCAAACATTTCCAGCATCCCTGCTTCGGAAACCCTCTCTGTGTCATGCTGCAAATTTACGATAACAGTTAAATTAAGTAAAAGGGTTAAAATGCTGGAAGGCAATATTGATAATTCCATTGAAAATGCAGAGGGAGTTTGTCAATATTAATTTTCCTGAACCCAAAGGAGCATCCCAACTGGTGTGTCATTTATTCACAGGGCCTGAATCATGCACTCTGAAGCTAAATCGACCTCTGTTAGACCCCCCAGGGCAAAGAGCTGCATCCAAGACCTTTGACCCTAATAGACCAATCTTCAAAAAAAAAAGAGGCAGTGTGAGCATCTCTAGCCAACCTCATTTTGTAAACAAAACACATATGGATTATAATGTTAGTACAATTTTCTCACAAATATATACACATGCATTGCTTCTTTTCAAGGATTCCTGCTTTGCATTCATCATGAATCAAAAGCAAATCAAATTCTCACCTTTTTTCTTCAGGAAGGCTTTTCTGGTTGCCAAGGGACTCTGTTGTACTTTTGGGTTCTGTAGGAATTTCACAGCAGTGGTAATCTGGGAAGAAACAAATGTGATTTAATCTCTCATAATGAGATCAGATGAGAGGGAGAAGGTCGGCAGGAAAGTGAAGCTTTTAACAGTGCATACAACAGTCTAGACCTTCTTTAAGAAAAAGGTTCATTATAAGTATAAAAAAAAACAAAACATTAATGGATTCCATTTAACAGTTGCTTCTAAGCCCCCACACCCAGCTGTGAAGAAGAAGACCACCTGACCACTTTCCAGCTAAATGTGGGGAATGACCAAATCAGCAGTTATAAAATTAGCCCATCAAGAGTGCTGGACAAATGGAGTATGGAGCTTAATTTGCTATTACCCTCTTGAAGACAAACTTCCATTCTTAAGTGCGCAGTGGAAGAAAATCTATACTTAATGCAGAGGTGATCATTTGTATCTAATAACTTGAGAATCCTAGGCTGAAAACTTCTGTAATTCTTCCAGTTAAAAACCTGCCATGATCAAATCACCCGGCCTGAATGTTGTAATGACTTGAAACGTTAATGCACTAGAACGTTAAATAGCATCAGAACATCAGTAGTTTTAAGTGCAGTACAGCGTTCATCGATTCTATTATGTTTTCCTTCGAGATGCACCTTAATTTTCCACCCCAGTATGCATTTCCAAGAATTGAGAGGAGAAAAAATATCTTCCTCAAATGGCATTAAAACATAAATTTGAAGTGGGCGCCATGAAGTGGCGCCTCCTAAAATAGATAAATATGTAAGAACACGGAGAAAGGGGAAACACACTAGAGGGGAGGTTTAGATGACTTATTATCGCACCTGTGGTCCCCGTGATTCAATTGTAAAAGTCATCCCTCTAATAGGTTGAAAGGTTTTGATTACTCTTCTTTTCTCTTAGTGTTGAAAGATACAAAGTGATTGAGCGCCCTGCCAGTGGTAATTCGTTTTGGGTAATGCATTGCATATACTATGAACCTGTTTCAATCCAAAAGAATTGCAGTTTAAACTTGTCCGAGGGGTAGGCGTGGCAGGGAAGCTGCGTGAAGAGCTTGAGTTTCCTGTGACAGACACACAATACAGTAGAGGATCACACATGCTACTTCCTATCATTTATGACTATACTGTACATTTGGCTTTTCTTTAGAAGAATCTGAGTAAAATCTGAAGCAAACTCTTGATTTAAAAAAATGCATGAAAAACATGTAGGACTACAATAAGATAGATTTAAATCCTTAACAGTGAATTTGATCAAAATGTACCAGATCCATCCCAGGAGATCCTTCCACTATATATTTAGACGCTAATCTACAGTTTCACTGTGACACTAATGTGACCTCGATGTCCTAAGGGTTACACAAGGGGTATGGTCTTTACTGCTTCTCTATATAATAAGGGTTTGTTGAAGTTAGTCACACCTTCATTTTGACAAGAAGATTAAATCATTTGCAATGTGAACCCCAGACTGATGTTCTGAGCCAAAAGATACGGTCAAAACACAGAGAAAATATCCAGTTGATAACAATTCAAACTCATCTTACTCTTTGCTAAGCACTTACTGTTCACATAAGTAGACAACTTGTGGTAAAGGCGGAAACCAGAGCTAGAAAACAAACTAAAATCTAATATACTGATTGTTGTATGAGTGAAGCAGGCCCTTAGAGAGGTTATGACCTAATTGAGGAAGAATATGCTGAATGAGCAACCTTGTTTACATCCCCATAAAAATTTCAATAGCCTGATATTGAGAAGAAAATAGTGTAAACGTTAATTGGCATAAGTATGACATCTTAGTAAGGACTAGAGCAAGCTCAGCGGCAAACTAATGAGGCAAACGCCCATTTGGTTCAAACTGTAGTGGTAGATCTTCAGGGAGAGGAAAAGTGCACTTCTTAGCGGATGACATAGATGCTTTGCACAAGTTCCAGCCAGACATCTCAATCAATTATAACCACATTGCACAGGTTTCAGTCTTGTCTTGTTATTGACTTATGGATCATCCCAGTTATAGTGTTGGGTAGCACACGACTGGGCTTTTAGGGGGTTAAGATGGATAACAAGGCAAATATGGGTTGGCAATAAAAAAAATACCCAAAATAAAAATGAGGGGAATTTTTCCTTCCTTCTGGATGTCTAATGAATATTATGTTTTTAGTTCAAGCAACAATTAAGAGTCCTTTGTAAATCTTGAATCACGCTTTTCTTCTAATGCACCAAAGTGCTCCATGTTAAGAGCAATAATCTTTACAAACCAGATAACAAATAAGGTGTCAGGTAAAGCCGAAAAAGAGAGGAAAACTCAATCACAGGCATAGATAACATTAACCAACACACTTAAAGAGAGTGAAGTTGATGAACAGACAAGATTACAGATATGTTATTGAGTTTGAATTGGATAAGACTTTGCACCGCGCTTGTCTGAAAATTACAATTGTGATACCTTAAATTGTGAGAAATGAGAATGAAATCAAGTTATGTTCGAACCACATGGTCCGACGCCTGAGGGAATGCATGTAACCAGTTGTATATTTTTGCTTCAACTAGTAACAGCTCTTAACTATGATCTACAGTAAGACCTATAGATACTTTGCCGGTGTGCGTTATAGTGTTACAAGATCTGAGCGGCTGGGAAATTTAGACTCTGTGTACTTTAAAAGTGAGAATCTGGTTGCCGTACATTTCGATTCTCTCGGCTGGTTTCAGTATTGGATGCAACGGTAACTTACAGTATCTGAAATACACAAAAGAGCATCCTTTCAGCCACAGAAAAATGAAAATGAAAATGCCTTACAAGAAAGTCCTGTTTTCAGTCTTAATAATTCAGGTCAACCAAAACCCCCAGTTCACTCTTGCTCATAAAACATCTGAAGGTAAAAATGCAGTTCTTGCAAATCTCAACATGTTTGCTGCATGTTGTTTATCTCTGAGCACTTTTTAAATTAACTTTTCAATTATTACAGAAAAACCAAGATGCCCTTATCTACTCTACAAGACGCTATACGTATATTACGACACATTTTGTTTGCTACAATAAAGACATCCAGAGGGCGTGATGGAACTACAACTTGGGTGTAGGGGTGCCATGAAGGGGCTAAAAGGAAATCATTAGCAAGTATAGAATTCAGTCTCAGTGTGAATCAATTCATTCCAAATTGCCCTGGCCTGAACATTTGTAGAGAAGTGCCCCTGATATAATAACAGACTGATAGAAATGAACAAAAATTGCGTTAGCTTAGTCTCAAATTTCCCCACCAAACACACGTTTGAAGGACCCAAAGCCAGAGAAAGTGAGAGACGGCGAAAAATGAAGCTCTATATTAATTTGGTGCTTTCATGGATGATTCGCTATCAGAGGCGGCTGTCTTAAACGACTTAACCCAATACCTTTGTGATACCAGAGCCCTGCCAGAAAAGGAATGAAGTTTTAATGCAATTATTGTGTTTCCTTTCGTCGGCTGACTGCTTGATGTGCCGAAACAGCTTTTTAATCTTTTTAAAAGAGCAGCTTTAAATGCCCTTCTAATTGTGACATCTTTGCCACCTTAATGTGACCTTTAGTGGAGGAAGCAGGGCCTCATGGGAGAGGCAATAGGGAATTATTGACCCAGAGAGACATCAGGAAGTAAGGTGCAGACCCGATCATTTAGCTTAACTGCACATTCACTCAGACATCGAGCTTCAGCAGGCGTGCTGGAAGAGAACCATTCTGACAATGACTGTACAAAACCAACTCTTTGCGTCTCTTTTTCTCTGAGGCTGCTTTTATCACAAAGTGTGACAAATATATTAAACAGCCATCATCCAAACTCAACATTAGCATTAGTAAAATCAAATAAGAACTTCTGGTTAATGCCAGATTTAGTCTTTCAAATTCTGAACCTCCTTTTAAATCCATGAATCCATTGTTTACACTTTTTACAGTAATTAAAAGAGTAACTGCAGCGGGTTTGCTTATTGAGTTGTATTTTCCCCCGAGTGTGGTCAGTCTTTATCGAATGATGGTATCTTTTGAAATATAAAGGTCAGAGCCGACATTTCAATAGATGTAGAAAGGGTCATGGAAAACTTCATTGACATTTGCTTTGCAAAGGTTTAAAAATAACATACAGTGCTGTATCAGTGTCTGTTTTAGAGCCACGGGCAAGGCTACAAACATGACATCAAAAGCACATTATGCAATTTTTGTAAAGGGGGGTTGGGGTGGACGGAAATCAGGCTTTTTTCAAGACCACTGCATGTACAGATCAAACTTTCCATTCAGCAAAATGTCCCTACATCAGAGCGCTGTGATCACAAACATGGAAAAGTTGAGTATAGGTAGAGCAGTGTGAAAGACTCGGGCAGTGAGGACAAAATCAAACTGTAAAGACAGAGCACAGTACAGAAAAATACACCAAAGACGACTTTAACTTTCACAAAGAATAAGCTGCTCTTTCTCAGCTTGAGAAAGAGCAAAGATTTGTATAGTGTTCGTATATAATACTACTGAAGAAACAGATTTTATGATTAAATATGCTTTGTATGCATGATGATGTCATGTTTTTGTTTTTCACTTCCTTTCTTTGCTTAATTTATGTCTAAAAAAACTAAATCAAGGAGACAAGTGTGGTGGTGTGTTTAACAGATTGTCTAAAAACATGATTCTTTCAAAATCAGGATAAAAAAAGACGGTTTAGTGGATTATGAGGAAACACTGCTTCATGCTAACAGCAAAGGATTTTAGAAGAAGAAGAAGCAGTCAACCCTACTCTTGTAAGATCTAAAGCTTGAGAGTAATGTGGCATCTCGCCAAACTAAGCTTGAGAGATACGGTATAAAGCCAAGTCTGACATTTCTTAATGTGGAACAGTCAGTCGTGCTGCCTGGGGTTGCCCTTGCTTAACTAGCGAGACAGATGACTGTTTAGATAAGGACATCCCCAGCGGGGCCCAAAGAGCCCCGATGACTTAAGAGCAGCGACTCCGCCAGTGACACCTCACTTTCACCCACTTTATACAAAAATACTTAAAATGGCCACAAATTCCTTTTAATTCAGGTAAAAGGCCCAAACCCCGGAGTGTGGAGCTGCTCTGAGAGATGAGGGTCATCAGAGATTAACCCATGGCACTTTAGCAGTGGGGGTGCACAAGGGGAGTCGCAGCGGAGCACAACAAACTACTTAGCCACCACAAAACATTCCAGCCCCTTCTCAGCTGCAATCCAGTAATGGATACTTCCTCAGCTCCTCGATTGGTCAAAATGTTTTCATACAATAATTTAATTCTGAAACACATTTACAAAGCAGTAGTAATCAATTTTAATTAGTTGATTTTTTTTTCATTCGCATAAAATTTAATGTACTGCCATCGATCTCCTTTGTTCTTTAATGCAGTACCTCTTTCCTGTAATTCGAAGCTTTTCTTTTTTCTTTTCTTTGACAGTCAATGATGACATTCTGTGACAAGCAGCTCCACTCGCTTTTTTTGTACGACATTAACTTCACTCAGGACGCAACTTCAGACCAGAGGGATGAACAAAAAAGGGTTTATATATTTGTTTGTAATGTGTAACATTTACTTCTTTTTATGAGACATGACATTTATTTAAAATACATACAAATATAAAATTTTACATGAACTTTTAGACGGCTTGCAGACCTTTAACTTCCTTCCTGTAAAAACCATTTTGGTTATTTTATGTTACTAAATAACAGTTTTGAATAAATACTGAGTTTAGGTTCATGTTAATGATTTATTTCTGTTACATGGATCATTTTTAGTACACGGAGTTAATGGCTGAAAACATGCCTATAAAGGCTTTTCATATTTTCTATCAAAAGTTGTGTTTTAAGTAGAGTCCTGAAAAATATGAAAAGCTGTTCATACACTAATGCTCGCCTATTTGAAGTTCACAAAATTATGAATATACTCATTCCGTCTTTGAGATGATTGTATATTCATTTTTAAATGACCACAAATCTGCACTGAGGTCAATAAAAACTTTAACATTTTCAAACATGAACACTAATCCACAACAAACTCCGTTTAAAGTTCTTTTGTGACGTTCAATGAAGTGGAAGTTAGTGGCCACAGTCTCATAAAACAAAACACAAAGGCTATCCTTAAAAGTGCCACTGCTCTGTGTGTTGTCCTTCATATAATCAAGGCCCGCAAGCCTTTCACATTCAATTAGATGATTGAGGCAAAACGCAAGCGGCACCAGCAGCAAACAACGTGAAGCTTGTGTCCGAGCGACACACCACAGAAGTTGTGTTGTGGTGTCACAAGAAGAGCTGCCTCCGCCATGAGCAACTTACAGTGACAAGCCTATCCTCCTCTGTTGATTCAAACTGCTCTTCTGACTGAAGCAGCACCCACCCAAAGAAACAACTTGAAGTGAACCATGGTGATAGAGCAGGGAGCTGAAGATGCAGCAAGTTGTGTGCAGTCCTTCCAAATTAAGCAATAAAAACAGAATAGAGGCCGGTGACAATAGAGAGGGAGGTGTCCTTTTATTGATCAAATTATTCCTTCTTGGGTACACTGTGCCACCGGATGAGAGTGTGCCCACAAAGACAACCAGACAGATTGTGACATTCCACTGACATTATAATCGCGTGTCAACCCTTCTCCAGTCAATAGGCTGAATGCACTAATCGTGCGTCTTGGATCAGCAATTTCATGGTCTTCAAAGGGGGCCAGGAATTGGTGGCATGACCCTCCACACGGGTCGAGACCAGCTTTTCCTCTGCGAGTGCCACAGAGGGAAGAAGAGAGAGGAAAAGGATGGTGTTAAGAGAGACGCATGGAGGCAGGAGCGGAGCCAGAGAAGATTAACATCGCCATCTACTGGTCAGGGGTTGTACAGGAAGGAGTCAAGGGGGGGAGGAAAGCCGGACAGTTTACCCTTGCGGCCTGTTTTTTCACTGAGACCTGTCAGAAACATTTAGACACACTTGCCAAGACAATGGGCCACACATCTACAGCAGCAGATAAGTCAGACTGAAATCCCCATCAACCAGGGGGAGGAAACTTAAGGCAGTGGACCTTCATTTGGAGTTGGAGAAAGAGAGCAGGCAGAGTCTGTTCCTGATCACACTAAGTGACAAAGAAAAATGTTGGCTAATTCTCCTTTTCTGGAGGCTTCCAACTGCCAGTAAGAATTTAACCTCGAGAGCCGGAGAAGCATGAACAGAGTGTGGTGCTGACAGCATCAGAAAACAACACTCATCAGGGTCGCAGGAGAAGCAGTACTCTTTCTTCTCGTTTAACCCGATGCCAGAGAGGATGCAAACACGACAGCTCGTCAGATCCAATAATAACTCT
Source organism: Tautogolabrus adspersus (assembly GCA_020745685.1). NCBI lineage: Eukaryota > Metazoa > Chordata > Actinopteri > Labriformes > Labridae > Tautogolabrus > Tautogolabrus adspersus. The sequence goes on along the minus strand of CM036547.1, from coordinate 12,322,238 downwards.
TCATTTCAACCTTTCCGAACTAGTGAGGCTATACACGGGAGATTCTATTGGTCATAATGTCATAAAGTGACAAAAGCATGTGTGACATGTTGGTTTATACATGCCACACCTAAATATAATCCACCTCTCTTTGGAAGAGTTCACACAGAATTTTCTGGTTTTGCAACATGGTTGTCTGATGCAGATCATTAACGACAAAACAAACGTACACCTATGCAGCTCCATGCATCTGCCTTTCTACCACTAAACGTGTGAACATTTGTGTTCTGTCTTTAGATGTCAGATGCAGAACTTTTAAAAAATGTCTTGTGTGTCTTTAATAGCGTTTCTAAAGAGGAACTTTTTGTACTGTACTGTAACAGTATAGTATAATATTCCTGTGCCTAAGAAAGTCATCACCAATAAGTTATCTTAAGAAACAAAGAACAGGCTTCCCCTCGCCTGCATAATTATGTCTCCATAGATGGGAAGATTTATCCGATCAAAATACCAGAACTAAATAAAAAAGGAGTAATCAGGCAGGAATGTTGCAAGTCAATCTTGCACAGCACCCATACTATTTGTGACTATGTTAAAGGCAGTGGTCACAGTTAAGGCGTCAACACCCATCTGAACTCTACGTCAACTCACTTGGTGACAGAGAAGGGGGAAAAAAAAAAAGACATGTTTTACCAGGCTTCTGCAAAAGAAGGAGGACTGGAGACAACCCACAGAGAACCATTATAATGTCACACAGGGTAGCGTGTTACAGCAAAGGGGCTGAGTTGGCAAGCAGCTCAGCAGCAGACGCGCACCTGTTCTGACATTTTCTGTCGACCTTGACACAGAAAACACATGACAATGCTACTCTCTGCATTTCAAAAAGTACAGGCTGTTTGATGAAGCCTCTTTACTTCTCCTTTTTTGTCCCCATGATACTTAGACCTACTTTCCAAATGTTAAAGAAGGGGAGAAAAAGTCTGACGTCGTCGTAGACGTGAGGGAGGTCTGACACAAGGCAAGTCACGTAGTGGCAGTAAATAACACAGACAAACAGGGAGTTATAGGGGAGACTACTAAAATCTGATACTGAGCCTTATTTGGGGAGAACCAAAGAGGGTTAGCTCCTTCCTCAGTGCCTCCCTTAAAATCTCAGAATTCCTAGTTATAACTATCTGGAAATCTGACAAAAAGGCCTCAGCTTTTTCTTTAATTTATTCCTTTTCTCTTACCTACCTCTCACCCTTGCTTTTGAAGTTTATGACAGAGTCACAATGCATCCATCCATCTGCTATTTTAATCAAAGAGAAAGCAAAGTTCTGCTGCCAGGAGAGCTGCATAGGAAAACAAATGCAATCTTCCTGTTAATCAGTGCATTAACAAGAAGTTGGAGAGTGTTGACGCACATAATAGGGAGGGGAGCCAGTCCAGGTGTTGGATAATTGTCAGTTGTGCCAGTGGCTATGGTTGCTGTTTTAACTATGCCAGCCTCTGTTTCACTGCTGGTCTACACTTGTGCCCCACCTTAATGATAGCTTTTAAAAGTCCTCTTTCTGCTGAACGCTGCATGCAGACACAAAGAAGTCTTGGCAAGCCTTTTTGACTACAGTGGACTATATGGATGATGGAAAAGAAGTCCCTGAATCAGTGCCAAGTGAAGGGTAGCTCCATTTTTAAAGACAACGTGGAACATTTAGTTTAAATAAAAGGCAAAAAAACATTTGAATAAACATAAATAGTCTTTTCAACACCTCTGAAACAAGTCCATATATCCTCTTTCATGCTTACAACCATATTTTAGAAACAGAGCACAGTACCTCGAAAAACAAGTTGCCAGAACAGCAACTTTTCAGAAATGATTCAAGGGTTTATTTTTGCTCAGAGAAGAAACTCCTGCAGCTGCAGGTGAGGACAACGTCATTCTGAGAGGAGGAGATGAACTGTAAGTCCGACTCAACTTTTCATCATAACATCCTTCCAACTTTAAAGTTCACCTCTGTATCACACATCTAAAGCTAGGCTAATTACAGTACAACATCTTAACTTAACGGCTGTATTTTTTGCTGGTTTTTAAGATAATTTATCTCGGTTTCTGTTTTCTGTCACTTTCATTTTAGTCGCGAGTAGCCTATTATCTCTTCTTTTTTTTTTTCAGATTCCCAGATAAAGCCACAATCTCAGGGCGCCACACACAGAGAAAACTCTGAAATCCCATTAGCGTTTTGCTTTCATTATTTTTAATCAAACCCAGAAAACTGACACATATTAATTAATATCCATTACCAGTTTTTTGCCCCTCTCCGAGAGAAGACGTTGGGGGGAAAAGAAGCAATTAACTTAACAAAATAATCAAAAAAAATTGTTTCAGAAATCCCTGATAAATGTCATGTGAGGTCCCGTCTAAATAAAAGAAGTGTAATACATTCTTGCTGTCATATTCCATTAAACTGCTATTACAGTCTTGATAGAACTATTAGTCACTACATTATTAATAACATTAATGTATTTACATTTTTGGTGTACAAGTCCGCTTTCATGCAATAATTTATGAACTCCACTTCAGATATGTTATAATGTTCCCCATCTCGGCTCTTTTGTGTTTATTATTGATTGTGAAAACAGTCAAAATTCAAAGTCATATCCCCCTCTGCCCTCCCCCAACGCCTCTTAATGTATTGGAGTGGGCTTTATACATTAAAGGACTGGAATAAAGTGCATTTACATCTGAAGCATAACTTCATAATTTACATTCCAACATTTATTAGAGGTGACAAACGAGCATTTGGTCCACTCGTGCTTTTCCACAATGCAGCACTCATTCAATCCATATAAATTACAGCGGGGCTAGGGAGTGCAAGAGCAAATTATTTTATTATATTTATGCATGTATGACTCTATAGGGGGTAACTAAGACAAACAGGGAATTACTTGATTAGGCCAACTGTGGTTAACAAAGAAAGAAATATGAGACTGAGGGATAGGCCAATCAAATTTCAGGATTATTTAAACATTTGGCCCAAATTCAAATACCTAACATATACTGATGTTGGTGTAAAACCTTTAAATGTGCACGCCTGGTGTTTCTATTAAATGAGTAAACTGCAGACCTTATTTTAGCTTCAGAGTATTTTACACAATATAGAGCTATTTTTAGAATAGTAGCTCACTTTCAAACTAATATTATTCAATTAAAGGAAACTTGCCTAAAAGGCAGTATTACATTACATAATTAGACAGGGCAGCGTTTTCAGAAGTGTAGTTACAAATGCGCTAAGGGGATCCCAGCATTTGAACAAATATCTAGCGCTGTAGGGGAGCTTGCCGACAAATTAACAGCTAATAACTTACTGGGAAGCCAGATAAAAAGAGAAAAAAAATGTTCCCCAAAGTGTCAATTACAAATAATTTTCCCTCTGATTTCCATGAAAGCATGCTTGAAAGCATAGCGTGTTAAAAGGCGTTTGAATAGTGTGCCATGTTGTTCATTTAATACTTTTGTTTTTTTTCATTTTTACACACTGGAAAGATTCAGAGGCAAAAACAATTCGGCACCAGCACAGCAGTGAGATTGTTAAGGATAGCTCTGTAAGCGCAAGCATATGGCTCCCTTGTGAGAGCACTTGCTGGTCAGAGAGAAGAGAGACAGACTGACGGGTGCGGAGACAGGGGAAATGGATTCAATCAAATTCATGTTCATTAAAATCAGAGGACATCAGAAAAATTAGGAAGATGCTGACAAATCAAAGGGTTTCAGTACCTGAATTACCATAGTCATTTACTTATTAAGGCCAGGATGCTTCCTGTCAATCAAGAGCCATCACATTCTCCATTTGCGGCGGAAAGCTAGCGTAATTGCTTCTCATACTAATCAACACAACTTGTGTAATTATGCCTTGAAAGTGACATTGGAGGCTGAGAGCGATGTGAGCAGTCTTGACAGCGGAGACATCTCAGATTCATCGGGAGATTTCCAGCCTCGCTGCGAGGAGACAAGCCACGCTCAGACCAAGTTACTCACTCGAGCAGTTTACAACCATAAACACAAAGAAAAGATGATAAATCAAGCTGAAGTAATTACAAAGCAGAATAGAGAGTATAAAGGAAGCTCGGCTCAATAAGGCCACTTTCCCAAGTATATTGAGGCAAAATGACTACGCTGTAATTAAACGGGTGTCGTATTTCTGTCATTTCTTAAGTAAACATATTATGACAGTTCACTAAATTGTGGGAGAATAGGAAATTACAGCTCTGTTACCATGCTGTTTACATTAATATACTTGCTGAGACGAAAAATAAAGTCCTAAGTATTCATTAAAGTTTATTGAATTCGGCTTAATCATAGACTTTACATGTGTCTCCAAAATGAACTTTGCGTAAAACTAGCTTCAACATTCCTCTGAGCATTGGAAAAATATCAAAACCATATTCCCAGGCTGCATCTGTCACAAGTCACACTGCGGCCCAGTCAGGAAGGTCACAGCGAGGTCAGATAGCTGCTACAAATCAAGAGCCACGGGGTCATGAAATGAAACTCTATCTACACAATATGTGTGTACTATTGACATGTACTGACAACAGCTTCTTCTTCTTATGAACAACACAGGGGCTTAAAGGGTTTCCACTCCTCTCTCTTCCAAATCCAAGATAAAAATGCTATTGTCATGGCGGATCTGGTCCGGCTCAGCACATGACAGAGAAACCACAAAATAAATAAAATGTATAAAATGGGTTGGACTCATCTGTGCTCATCATTTTCAAAGCGGTGGGAGGAACCATCAGAAGAGAAAAAAAGTCACCAACATCAAAAAGAAGTCGAATGATAATTCTGGCATACCATGAGGGGAGTAAGAGTAATGATTTCATCTGTGAAGAGAAACAAGGATGAGAGATTTATGGCTCGTAAAAAGTTCAAACGACACAAAAACCAAAAATCTCTGTCTGTGTCATTCCCCACTCATGACCTCCAAACTTCAACACATGTTGAAGACAAAGTAAAGAAATGCTCTTTTGTGGCCAAATATGAGCAAAACAAGTTCATTTACTGACATAGAAAACAGAGGCTTTTACAGGAAAAGTTTGTGTGATTCACCCCCTGCGTTCAACTCTAATGAGTCAAAAAGTGTGACCTGCACTTAAACAAGAAGTCACAGCCAGAAGCTGTAAACTCATTTTCCCCATCTGAGCCAGCAACGTCGGCAGGACCTGGAAGATGTGCTCCGAGCATGCACGATAAATCTGACGTGAAATCATAATCATAAAAGCAATTAGCTGACCCTGCGCCACTCGTCCTTGGACATGACAGTGAGAATTCATACAGAGTCCTCTAAGGAGGCTGGCTGCAGGGTTGGGCGAGGAGGGGAAAAAGTGCAACACAGCAACAATAAAATGGAGGGCCCTTCCTGTATCATTAACCAACGAAACAAACAGCGCATGATGCACAATGAGTGTTGTGTTGAGAAAATAGAGAGTAGCGCTTTTATGCTTTTTATAGAGAAAACTTCCCTGTGATCACTGATATAGACAGTGGTGTACAGATGTTTACATGTCAACCTATGAGCCTTTGCAAACTGAATACATTTAATGCCATGTAATCTGTATAGCCTACATAACTCTGCATCAGCCCAAAGTTAGAAATATGTCAGAAAACATCCAAAAGAAGTTGACTTATGTGAAGTTAAACAGAGAAATATGAAGACATATGGTTCCTTTGTTTTGTGCTCCCATAGAGCATGTACCAGGTTTACAGTAAATGTGACAGAATCTAAATCTATTGACTGGGAGATGGCAGGTGATCAGATTGATTTGATTTTTCTCTTTCAAGGAACGTGTTACAGTCTGAGAAACTCTCTTCTCATACCGCCTCACATGCGCACACACACACACTTTCATCACCATCACTTCCCACTCAGTAATTACAGCGAGGCCGAACTAGTGGCTGCCACCTAGTGACCGTCTTCTCCAATAATCATGAAATATCTCTGTGGCTCACGCCCCCACTCGGACCATAACTCTCCTTTACTGCAGACAGCTCCAATAAAGGATTACAATTACAATTAAAGTAATGAGCAAAGAGGAAAAAAAGGAAAATCTCACAGAAGGTTCCCTTGACTAACTAAATGGTAGCCCAGTTTCTTGACAGGATGGAGTAACCATACCAGACTCATTACTGGCTCCCATTTCCTATTCTGCCCCAATAATTAATTTGGAGCATGTTGAAAACTGGAGTCCTCCAAAATTAAAGTAATGGGTTTAAAAGTGATAAATGTGAAATGAATTGAAATATGAATTATCAAATAACATTAACTTCTTGTTACTTTTGCTTTATGGTGGTGTAAATGTTCAACGGTTCAAATCACTTAAAATGTGATAATTCCACTTTTTTTAAATAGAACAAGTTATTTACACGAGTAGAGATGCACATTAACACAGAAAAAACACGTGTCCCAAACAGAAAGTCATATAAGATTAAAAAAAAAAACCCAGAGTCATGAACCCGAGAGTAACCTCTGACTTCCTGGTTTCACCGCTGTGATACATTTGTGATACACCCACGCACAAGTGATGAAAAAAAAATCTCTTTTCAAAGCAAACATATGAGGAGCATCTGTCTGCCTGCCTCATAGGGCTCAGCAGAGGAACAGTCAGGAAGGAAGAGTTGACATGAGGAGAAAAAGAACAAAAGAAAGACAAAAAAGGTACCAGTCAGTCAGTGGTGCCTTCCTGATGCCGACTGGACCGACTTCCAACCTGCCAGGTCCCCCACATCTCCTGCACTTAACACGCTGTTCCCTTTCCCCCCTCTATAGTGTGATGGCTATTGCAGAGGGGCTACGGAAATTTGGAGACTGCTGAGCCAAAACAGATCACTTCAAAGTGGCTTATTTAACGCTTGCTAAATTTTTCATCACAGTCGCTTAATATCCTGGGGAAGCGGCGCTTTTGAAGTTGCTGTGAGACCGGGGATGTTCTTCTTACAATTCTTTTCCCCCTCCCATTACCACCCTCCCTCTGCTGCGCTAAAACCCACAAGCCTAAACACATACACACTCAGTTAACTCAACATTTGCACACACACCGTGATACAGATGTGCACACTCTTGTACACATAAAACACTTGCATCCCCACACACATTCACGTTGTTGTTCATTTCGGGTTGGATGATTCAGCTGGCAGAGATTGAAGGACAGGCCTAATAATTGACAAAACAAGGAATTTGAAGACTTTACCTTGGATTTTTTTTTTTCAATTATGAAAGTCCTTGTTCAATATTGTCTAAAATGTTCAAGACGCATATTTAGCAAAAAGATTATAAAGAAAAGTGATGGTGAAAAAAATGTTGTTTCAGCCTTACTTTCCATATCTACGAGATACTTTGGTAAAGAGCTTAAGAAGATATCGCTAAAAACTAAAAACAACTTTTTTGATAAGGAAAAAAAACCTTTAATTTAATTTGGAACAATATCTTTCCTAATATGTTCCACACTGAAATCTGCTCTGAGATCTGCTCCTGTAACATGTGCACAAAAGCTCTTGTACACTTGTAAGTGTTGTTTTGATATGTTTGGGTGCACCCGAAATAATTGAGGACAGATTGATTTGAGGGGATGAGGGGCGAGCGCAGGGTGTCACTGCAGGAGGAGAGCACAAAGACTGGAGAGACACAAGGAGGTGACTGGGGGGGTTGGGGGTGATGGCCAAGGCAGCAAAGAGTTGAAGGTGGGAGGGGGTGGGGGTTCTAGACGGAGAGGAGGCAGGCTGGGTTGAGAGCAAGCAAAGATCAGTGCCAGAGGCAACAGCAGCCACTGGCAGTGACTGGTATACCAGTCATCTGTGGTGGAACACACACTCCACTGTCTCTCCCGCACCCTCTCTGTCTCTCTCTCTCTTTGCAGGTCTAGACCGGCCCCTCTGGCCTATTTGGGGGTAGAGGCTGTGGCATTGGCCCTTGAGCTGGGCCCTCTTGCCACAGAGGAGGACCATGCCATGCAGTGTGCCAGGGCCTGCTGATCTGGGCGAGGTGAGTCAGAACCTGTTAACATGACTGGTGTCCCCAGCCTGACACACTGGCTGGTCTGACATGCACATGTGCACATAAATGTTATACAAACGTGTGAGCGCAGGCTCTCTCTCTCCCTCTCTCTCTCTATCCTCCAAACCCTGCCAGCACTCCCTTTCCTCTCATCCAGATAAAATCCTTTCAGACACAAATTTCAATTATTCACCTCATCCAAATAATGCCATGTGACAAGAATTATCCCTACTGTAATAATCCACTTAACTGGGAAAGAGCAGCTCATCAAAAAGAGAAAGGAGAAAAAGGGGACTGAAAGTGATGGTGGTGGTGGTTGGGGAGACTTGTCAACCAGTCTCGAATCAGGACCCTCATAACAAGAAATTTCTTCCCTTTTTGAGGAGGCAGTCTGGAAGCGCACTGGGATGATGAAATTGAAGTAAATTGAAAGAAAGCCTGGGAGAATGCTCCCACAATCAATAACCCCAGGATTAAATTAGCCTTGGCATGAAGGGATGATGGGGGGAGGATGAAGAGTGAATGGTGGTGAATGACATTGAGACATGTAGGCTGAACAATGCAGCATTGCTCTAACCTGGATGTGTTGTCCATACAAGGACAGTGAATGTACCTGTGATGTATTCCATCCCACTTAGCGAAGAGAAAGTCCTGGCTATGATCGTTGTCATCACTTGAACGGGCAAATCTTCTAAAATCTTTTTTTCGCACATTACTAAATTGTTTATTGTCACTTAATGCTTTTAGAGAAGCACATATTTACAGTATGGACAACTTAATATGGGCTTTGGCTCGTATGACGGGCCAGCTACAAAAAAAAGTTTTTGATTTTTTTTCGGAGCTGCTTTTCCTGAGTAACTATAGAAACCCTAGTCAAAAGGTTCAAAAAAACCTCACTAATTAATAACATTTCTATAACTTTAAATAAAATATTTATAATTGTGCCAATCATAAATGGGTTAGTTTCTTTGTGTTTTAGTGTGTACTGGTAGGATTTGCAAAACCTGGCTTTGACATCATCTATGGGCTTCTCTTTGACCCAGTAATGTAAATGAACAATATTAAAGCTCGATGGAAGTTTAAATTGAAGTTACCAAGCTAACTTACTAACCTTGCAGCAGCTCATTCAGTTACAGCCCCAATTAGTTGCTAGATAATGCAGATTTCTGAAGAAGTTTCTGATTTTGTCAATTGTACTGACTTCATTTTCAAATTTGTAATAGTAAAAAGTGATTTTGAATAAAGCACAGGCACATCACACTGATAATCTAAGTGGGCTGTGATTGGTTGATGACATTGTTGGTCCAGGAATACAGCGTGTTAAGTTGATCCTGGACCAATAATCTTTGTAATATTGTGTCATATTCTGTAGTTTAACTTCATTTACACAATTAATTTCTTCTAGAAGTGTCTAGTGACTATTGGCAACCCTATTCAAATCCAATTCTGACTCATCTTTGATCATTGGCTGGACTGAAAAACACAATGTGCTACACTACAGACTACACAAGTATGTGGGGAAAGTTAGAACCTAAAGATGATAACAGAAACCCTGAAACCAGTGTGACAGCAATAAAGCTTTCTACATTATTTTTAAAGGTACTAGCTGCTATTTGGATTCTTTTTAAACATTATCTTGCTGGAAAATGTGTAATGTCATCTTAATGGTTCAGGAAAAGAAGTTTGTTGATGATAAATAAAAGAAAACTTGTCTTAAAGATCATACAAAGCTGAATTTCTTAAACACTCGTCATATGCGATATGTGTCAAAGCAGCTGATTGCATTGCTTATCACAGAATGAGAGCAACAACAAAAAAAGACCAGCGACATTGGCTGCAGAAAACTGTTGTTTGTTGCTTTGTTCATTAAGTCAGTCAAGTTATTTGTAAAATAAAAGAAAAGAAAAGAATTCTTACCAGTGCCTCTCTAGGAGCAGCTGCTGGAGCATCTCCAGGTGGAAGGACAGGCTGAGAAGATAAACAAACACTTGTATAAGAGTGCCATCTAGTGGAAGACTAAGGCTATGTTTGTTGAATACAGTCATGTAATAACAGTTTCATTTAATAACGAGTAGTTAAGGAAATAGTAAGACATAGTCTTGATACATGTGAAGTGGCTATTTGTCCGAAAAAAATCTAAATAAAACGTATATCAAACATAATCAAAAGGCCACTGATGCACCATGGGGTTGTGGTGCACGCAGGCAAAGAGTACCATTATACAAGCAAAAGAACTGCGTTTCTGATGGTTTATTTCTTTAAAACAAGCAAACAAAAGAACAAAGAAAACAACATGGCTCCCATAGACGGATTATGAAATATTGGGCCCCTGGGCACATGGACTCCACAGGCCCATCCTCCCCAGAAATGGGCTACTATAGACTGCAAAAGTGATGACATACTGTATTTTTGTAGGCCAACCCGGAAGTAGCATCGCCATGGGTTCTAACGAGAATTCGCCTATGGGATTTTTGCATTGGATTTTGGATCATTGCAGATAATAAGCTCTGTGGCAAACACACGTTTTTGATGCATAGGCGTTTTGTTCAGCAGGATAATCTTTACAAATGAACACCACTTTTATGAAGTTTGAAGCGTTTATGCAGCCGAGAGAAGTAAAAAGCTAACGTTATGCTACAAGCGAACTACACCACGGTCGGTTGATTTTGACGTCACTGCCGTTGTGCTTCATCGATCTAATCAGCGGTTTTGACAAGCTAGCGAAACCGTAGCTTAATAAGTTGTTTATTAACCTAATATTTGCAAGAGCACTGAAAAACATGACTAGAGGCTGTATGGCGGACTAGTGACAGAGTTCCCGGCATGATGACGTTTAATGTCCCCGACAACCACTGTAGTCTCATTTAGCCACTTGTTAGCAACCGCCGTTTTTAGTACGCGTAAAAACTTTAAAATTCACAAGTGGGGGTCTTATCTAATGTAGTTTATCTCGTCTAACAAAACGCCAACATCTCTTAAGTTAGTGTTAACCACAGACCTTATTTCAGGCGTCTAACCACAAACCCATTCAAAATCCCCATTGACTTTTAGAGTCAGGAACCCATGGCGCTAAAATGCTAACTCACTTCCGGGTTTTAGGACTCATTCCTGTGGCAGTCTATTGCTGTTGTTTCGCGCTTGCTTTTCTTTATTTCTCCCCTTATAGTTGAGGGGCCCATGATGATAAATAGGCTTATATTCAGGCCATTCCTTTATTATTTTTGGTAGGACTTTTTGGACCCTGCTATTGACATCAACTACTGAGCCCTACGACTATGCAACATTAAAAGTAACAGCGACTTCACACAGAAGCTCTGGCTTAGGGGCCCCCTGAGCCCCTGGGCCTGGGCCCGATAGGCCCGTGCGGTAATCCACCCCTGATGGCTCCTGCTAACATCCTTGCGCTAGTAACACAGGCTCACCCAGGTGCATGATGGTCCTATACCTGCCTCTTACATATAACTTTAGGTGCCCAAAGTCTGTTACCCAAATACCTAACAAACAAAACTAATTATGCACACCAAAATGTACTAAACAAATAACTAGCAAAAGAAAATATCAAAAATGTATTCTAATCTAAATAGAGAAAACATGTAGAATAACACAATAAACAACAACACCCAATATTAGTAAACTAAATACCTAACTCAATTCGAACAACAAATAAATAGCTCCTACAGCATGTACACATTATAGTCTAACCATGGTATGAGTGAATATATATCATGTCTTCATTAGTCAATTATTTACTTGTTGCAATAGGTAAAGTATTTTGTAATTGTCAGCAGCACTCAATAAAAGACCTGAGTTTTCCTTTCTCGCTTTATAATTCTGATGATTATACGAGATGTCACTTTAGAAAGACTTAGTTTTGAACTATGCAAATGTAACTCTGGCTAGCACACAGTGTACCGCATGTTTGCTGAAATTCGAAGCATTGTAAATACAGCAGAGAAGTGTATAAATGTGTCTATCAGGATATATGAGCAGAAACTTTGCTTAAAGTTTATTTTCCTCTTTCCGAATGACCAATACTCTTCAAGATGCAAGTACGAGGCACGTAAAACAGGCAGTATTTTGTTAGGCTAACAATGACCTTTGTACATAATATTTCTTTTTAATCCTGCACACTACAAAACAGAGAGGAGGCTAATTACGTTACGAATTGAAGGGCGTACATTTGGTCGAGGTAAATGCCTAACGTTTGCAAACTAGGTTAGCAACATGTGGTAAAAACACCAGAGTTTCAGATCGGTTTTTCGTGTCCGCTTGTGAACTCAATCACTGTCTGGGGCAACTTTTGAAACGCTGCAGGAGCTAGCATGCTAACTAGCAAGCGTGCTAACCTTTGCTCGCTGAGCAGTCATAAAGGTATCAAATGAAACTTCGTTGATCGCAAAATATTCACACATAATACGATTTTACGTGTGTATCGGACATTAAGATAGTAATGTTTTAAAGGTATAAATATAGACCTGAGTTGGTGGATCAGGTTGGTCGGTGGATGCCATCGTCCTTCCTACTTGTTTGCTTGCAGGCTGCTCCAGTGAATCACACTCGATTGGTTTTCCTTTACGTTATAAGTTACCGTTTTACTCATGTAAGGGAGTTCATTTGAAATCCTCATTAGATTTTGTCTTGTGCCTGTTGTCTTATTGTAATGTATTGTCCAAGACATTCAAAAGATTTGAATCCAGGAGCCATGCCTCAAGATGTGTTTTCACTCAAGATTCTGTGATGTTGTCGTTCAGTAAAAACAAAAAAAAAGTGAAACTAAGGCAAAAATTCAGGAGCTCTACAGCAATTCCTGTTCATTTGATGATCAGGCATCAACTAATAGTCTGATTACTCCATGACAATCCTAACAAGGCCAAAATGACTGATATAGTGCCTACATAAGAGCAATAGGCTAACTAATTGCAGTAACAGTTTGCCTACCTAATGTTAGTTTTTGGAAAATGATTTATTTGTGTTCCTTGAGGAAACAAAAAAAAGCTTGAGATAAGGAGATTTGTAACTGAATTCATCTTTGCACACATTTTAGCAAATATGCAAAATATATGGGAGCTGCTTAAAGTCCTGTAATAGGTTTGATATGTAACTGTTGAAGTGAATAATGATGTAAATTGCTGCTGCAAGGTAGGCCTAATAGAAGTAGGCCTAAAGCAGGGCTCTCTGCAGAGGCAGTTAGTCTTGCTGAGCAGAAAAAAAAACATCTAAGCAGTCATAATACAGTTTAGGACAAATGGCAATGAATGTGAAGCAGATTTAGAATAGTTAGATGTGGCCAGAGAACAAGAAGTTGGTGACCTTTATGGTATTAGCAGGACTGATCAATAGCACATCTGAGGTTAAATTGAAAAGTGAAAGGAAAATGCAGTGCTTTAATGTGGAATGATGGCTATGGGGTGTGGTGTAGTTTATAATCTTGCAATTGATTGGAATTGGGCTATTTGGCACCTTTTATAATACATTGTTATGTATCTAGAGATAATTGCAAAAGAAGTAAACTTCAATGATTTTCAAGGCTTAAATATTTTGTAAAAATTGTCAGGTGCAGAGAAGTTGAGATAATGTGCTTTTTAGTTTCCCAAAATATATCAGACTGAAATGATTCTACACATCAGTAGGAAATCCTTGTATGTTCGACATACTACATTTAACATAGCCTGAATCTATTTGTGAAATCTCCCCTAACCAGATACTGTAGTAGTTAACTTGGACAAAAGGTGGCAGTAATGAGACACTGGAGATGCAGTCTCCTGCGAAACGTCAAAAAGAAGAAGAAGAGCGCGCGGCGGTTCCGTGTTCGAACCCCCCCCCCCGAAGACAAGATAGCAGAGAGTTGCTGTTGGTACTTTTCTGTTTTAAGCTAAAGGAGAAAATACATTTCTCCATATTTAGCATAGGATGACAGATAGGAAACCGTGTAAGGTGTGCAACTACACACGACAGAAGTCATATGGGTTGGCAGTTCCCTCCCTGGATGAACTGAAGGTAAAAGGTGAGTTGTCAAGGCGGGTTTTAACTTGTAAACATGTCTTACGGGTGAATGTTGAATTGCAAAGCTTCTATTTCAAATAATAACCGTGTTTGAGAAAACACCGGTTTCAGATACATTAATCTGACAGTAAGGTGTAAGTCGGTATTTTATGTTCTTTATAAAGTGATGGTTCGTGCTTGCTAAACGACAAGGTGCTGTATAGCCTAATGTAAAAGTGCAACCTTAATATTCACAGATAGCCTACATAAATCCTCAGCTCTGTTGTCAGCCGACAGTATTGCCGCCATGCTGATTTGCTGCACAGTTTAGCTAACTTATCTGTCATGATAAAAAATGAGCTTTTGTGTGGCAACATTTTCGTCGTGTTCAAACTTGCAGGAACTAAACATGATAAGTCAGGAAAGACCTCCCTCTTGCCCTGCTCATTCTTTGAATGCTAGTCACGAGGCGTTGCCTAGAGATCACTGCACTCTTCACTGTCTCTGTCCATTAGAGGATTAGAGGTGTGGTACAGTTTATAGTACAGATGTATATGGGCTTTAACAGAGATTGCATTAGAATATTCACCATTTTGACATTTATATTAAGTATCAGCACATGTCTTATAACGTGCCTCAGACAATTAATTTGCACGATTAAATACAAAGGTTATGACTGTGAAGTTGAAATTATTAAGGCACCAAGTACTTATTAGATGTATGCATGAAGGATGACAAGAGGCCAAAGATTATCAAAGTTGTCAAAGGAGCACTCACACCAAAGGATATTTACATGAGACTTCTCAAGTGTATTTCTCTTTCCTTACCACAGGATGTGAGTTTTTTGGCTTCAGCCCCAGTGAACCGGTCACAGTGGTCCTTGAGGATGACGGCACGATAGTAGAGGATCAGGGGTACTTTTTGTGTTTACCCTTAAACACAAAGTTCATGCTTCTACATGAGAAAGAGACATGGTCTCCTGTCAAAAGAAGTAAGCTGGCCTAATTCCATCCCAGATTCAAATGTAACACAGAGTCCTGTGTTTTGATACTCAATACTTCTCATCGCAGTGGATGGTGGTACAGCCTGGATGGCCAGAGAATCTGTGCTTCTGGAGACTGATACTATTGATGCTTCTAGTTCTGCAGCACCCTGGTGGGACCTGGCTCAGCAGCTGAGGCAGGACCTCACTAGCATCATCCTCATGTCGGAGGCAGACTTACAGGTATTAGCACTATTCCTTTAATTCAGCATTAGTGTTCACTGTCATGCCTCACAAAGTATGTACTGTTAAAGGCAACAAAGCGAGAGTTCTATTTGAAAAAACACTGTCCTCAGTTGTCAATTGCTTCCTTCTTGTGTTCTGTCCCAGTCCTGCTCCACAGACAGACTCAGAAACTCTTTGTCCTCCAGGCCATATGATGTATAACACCTCTCTGTTATGGCAGGGGGGGGGGGGACACAAGTGATCTACTCCTGGAAAAAAAAGCATTTCAATTGCACAGCTGTTTGGAAGAGACAGTTTTTTTTGCTATGGACACTTGTTAATTTACTGAATATTACATTAGCACAGATGTACCTTTAATGTATGCACTACATACAGGTACAGACACTGCTGTACCTTGCCAGATAAATTCTGCTGTGTCCTCTAGTTTCTGTACAAGCTTAATTTAATGAGTGATTTAAATCGCATATAGGTTTTATTTTTATTCCTGCACAGGTTTAATTTATATTTCCGTTAAAGACCTTAGTGGATGCTCCATGCCCTGAGCTAGCCTCTGCTCTGAGCTTCAAAGAGAAGAGGACCGCTGACCTCCAGCAGACACTGCAGAGGGTTTTGGACCGACGAGAGGAGGAGAGGCAGTCCAAGGAGTTGCTCCAGCTTTACCTCCAAAAAGTGGAGAAAGAGGATGGACAGCAGGGAGAGCCTAGCCAGGAAGGTACGGCTTTCTCCTCAACAGTGTTATTGTGTAGCAGTTTATTTTCTCTTTGGAAATAGTCAGCATAAACAAAAAACTAGAACTCCAATCTTTGCTTAATCTTTCAGAAATATTAATAGTTTTAAATATTGTCTTATTGTTAAATCTTTGATTAAAATGTCATATTTGTGTGTGTTTCTGTAAACTCAAAAGAAATCAGTATATCTGATTCAACATTACGCCATTTGCTATACATATCTAATGCCAGTCTGAGCTGCACTTGTGCCTTTTGGTCACTAGGTGGAACCATTGTTGCTGCTGAATGTCACCTGTTGTGGTGATTTGTTAAAACTTATTCCCTCATAAAACAAATAAGCCTGAGAGAGAACTCTTTTTTATTGCGTCAGGGGCTGGAGATGTGGACGTGACAGATGTAATGGAGGTGGACTCGGCTTCAGGATTCATATACAGGACACTGATGGTGCTAAAAGGCAAAACAAGCCCAGAGACCAGACTCTCCACTGAAGACCTGCAGGTAGTCGACTTACACCACTCATCCCAAAGTGACTAGAAACCTCTGCAGATGAAAATACTCCATGTATAAACTATTGAACTGAATGTAACTGAATCAGAGGAGTCATTCTTTCTTGGAACTTTTTGAAGAGTCTATTTACTACATGTAGACAGATAAACAATGTGTCCACTATCATTTGTATACTCAAAGAAGCAAAACAATAGAAACCCCTTTAATACATCAGCAACATTCATCGAACCCTTAATTCAACTTCTCTTCTCTGATTCAGTGTCAACAAAATTAAATATTAGGACAGGATTTATTATCCATACAGTGCATTATTTTTCCTCACATGTTCACATTTCCTGTGTTTGAAATGAAGTCTCTTCCCTGGGTCTGTAGATGGTAGTGAGCAGAGGGGTGGACTCTATGGTACCAGTACTGGGCTGGGACAGAACAAGGACATCTACCCTGCTGCAGGCCTGTGAAGCTGAGCTGACCAAGCGTCTCCAGCAGGTCCAGGCCGTGCAGTCCATCAGGAGCAACACCCAGCCAGACAGCAGCCAGCAGGTGGACTAGAAGAGATCGGAGGAGAGTGTTGAAACTTCAGCCGGAGGCGACTAGGCCCAGGCGTTACCTGAGCAGAGACAGATAATGGACACTACCTGCCTCAGGGTCAGTAGAATGGGATTGTCCCTGTGTTACTGATCATATCCATAATGCTGGGATTTATGAATGTCAATGATGTTGACGTTTCAAACACTTTGTTCAACTTGCAAACCACTTGAACGCCTCAACAGGGAGCAGGGTGATTTGCATAAGTTATGTTTTTCAAAGACATGTTTGTGTTACCCAGTACCACTGGCTATAACTTTCTAATGGATTCTTTTTCTGATGGAGGCATCAAACTTTATAATAATTGCAGACAACCATAAACATTCAAACTTGAAGCAATAATTCCAAAATTTAGAAAAAATACCTACTTCTTTTTTTTTTCACTCTAATTTACACGAGACAATTGATTGATGAACAATCTCAGATCTCTCTCTCTCTCTTCAACATGAAGCAGGAGTAGCAGCCTGCACGATTAGCTTAGCATAAAGAAGACACAGGAACAATGGCTAGCCTGGCTCCTTCAAGGGTTGAAATCTGCCTATCAGTGACCTCATATCTTTTTGTAGTCTCTGCTTTGCTTCATCCTCAACAGTGTGACTAGACTCTAGGAATTCTGGATAAGAAATATTCCTGTACAAAAACTTCCAAACTAACAAAAGACAAGACAGAACATATTCAATTATGAACATTAAATTTAACTGTACATAATTTAATCTTGTGCTGCTAGCTTGAACTCCATACTTAGTAGACAGCTACAGAGGTGGCATCAATCAGAAACATGTGAAATGATTGCTTTAAGGTTTAATATAAAATGTTACAGTTGAAGCAGCTTCCAAGTATTATTGTTTACATCGTGCATGCCCTTAAACACTGCAAATTAAGACAGAAGGTTAGCACTGTTTTTTTTAACATGAGGCTGAATACAATTAGCTCTAGACCTGCTCTTTTTGTAAAGTTTCTGGAGAACATTTGTTGTGAATTGGTGTTATACAAATAAAGATTGACTGACTGAAGTAGGAAGATTACTCTACACTAGCTAGAGAAACCTTGTGAGTCTCCAGCATATGGGTACATATACAATAGATATTTTATATCTTTTGGAAATCACTGAAAATACTTCTTTTTTTTGCTTGAGCATAAAGGATAATTTGGGAAATGAATCAGTGTGTTTTTATTTTTAATCAGCGGGCAAACCAAACTGATCCTGTGCCTCATACAGTAACATGCATCCTGTATGTAATCCTCTGAAGTGAGTCATGCAAAAAGAGAAAAATGTTATGCTACCGTGCCATAGTGTTTCACTTGTTCATGAGTCTTCCAGGACACTAGTAGACTCTGTGTGTCTAGAATTTTATACCATGAGATGGAAACGACAAAATAATAGATTTTCCTTGTAGCGAACAAACTTTTATATACACTTGCCTTAATGTGACATTTTCATTCTCATTGTATACCACACTCCATGTGCATCTTACAGCAATAAGCTAGGGTGGCATGGAGTGTTTAAAGAAACTGCAGGTCAAAGAAAAGGAACAGATTACATATAAATGTATCAATAATGCTAAAGGTATGATCTAAATAACATCATGCATGGTTGTGTTTATTCAGTGTAAGACGGCAGCAATCACAAACCATACAGAAAAAAAACATCTTGGTTTTTTGCACATATGCAAGTTCTGACGGACCAAATAGATTACAGTAAAAAATAAGTTTTCAAGAGTTAATGTGAATTCCAAAATCATTCCAACAATAAGGAGACTAGATAAGATGTATATCACTTTATTCATGCAACCCTCACTGATCACATTATGGCTAAGAATGACTTAGCTTCATCTTAGAGTCAAGTGGTCTCAGTATTTCTGGACGAGAGCCAATCAAAGATCCTCTATTATACACATGAATAAAGTTGGTGGCCGTGTGATGTAAGATGGTGTGTATGGTTTCTATAGGTCTCTCTGACTCATAGGTCATGTAGGAGATGGCCTTTGTCATGGCTGTCATCTGGTCCGTCTCCTGAATGGTGAGACAGTGTATACAAATGACAATAGATTTAAATTTGTGGAATGATCATCTTTTTTGCATTTTGATGAGGATGAGATGTTGATGTCGGCTTGTACTGATGTCACACAGTTCACAATTAGAAAACTGACAGCAGCTGTTTTATGAGCCTGTAAGAATTGCCATGTGAGCGCCCTAATAATTCCCAATTTGCGTCCTAAATTAAACAGGTATCACAATATTAAGTGATTATAGGTACCTTTTATAATCATATTAAATGATCTGAAACTATTCCTCAGATGTTTAGTATGAATCAAAATGTGAGTGTTTTGTTGTGAACTCCATTAAATACCCTCAAATACTTATTAATAAGGCATTTTATAGTCAGATTTTTTTTTTTTTTTAAAGGAAGAACTTCAAGTTAACCTCTTTTGTATCTCCTTTTATTGCATTAACATCAATCACAAGATGCAGGGTTGTTAACAAAATACTGATGGGTATATCAGCTATAAGCAAACTGGCTGCATGCTGCTGCGAGATATCTTCCAACTGTTGCTTAATGGGGTTCATGGTGTGCGTAATTCCTGTGGAATTGCCTCCAACTAGGCGGAGCAGTTAGAAGAGAGAGTTCTACAGGAGTAGTCGATGGTGCTCTCATGTGTCTCACAGTCTTGGTGGATTAGATTATGAGTTAACAGTGTTTCAGTAACAAATGCAGGTTTGCTCTGCAAGTGCGTACCAAGTTGCCCTGAGGACTGTCTGGACATTTCATGCTGGAAACAAACAGAATTCTATGTGCGCAGATGACGTTCTTCGAATGCACACCCAC
The DNA here is from genome assembly GCA_020745685.1 of Tautogolabrus adspersus. Classification (NCBI taxonomy): domain Eukaryota; kingdom Metazoa; phylum Chordata; class Actinopteri; order Labriformes; family Labridae; genus Tautogolabrus; species Tautogolabrus adspersus. The sequence continues at coordinate 12,302,372 of CM036547.1, read as the reverse complement.
CTAAGATCGGTTCGCAAATGCCGAGGTGATGTGTGGGTCAGTATGCACCTGCAGCGTAACAGTTCAGTCAGAGTTAACATAATCAGGTCATAAAGTACACAAGTTCACAGAAAAATGTTGTGGACTTATTTCATTAGACATGAAGAAGAAAAAAAATCAAACACTGAAGCAACAGATACATAAATCAACACAAGTGCGTTTCGTTCTCACATCCAGACATGCTCTTTGGCCCACTTGTAGGGCACAGACGGAGGAAACATTAGTGAGTGAATGCAAAAGTGTCAAATGAGAGGCAATTTCACGGGTCTGAAGAGCCTCATAATGACTGTTTAGATAGAGGAGTAGAGCTGGGGTTGCTGAGAACAAGCTGCATAATGTATGAGGGTTAAACGACAAGCATTCACTGACTCTTAGACTAGACGGCTGATTTACAAACTACTTTACAGAATTAGAACATTAAGTCAGCCATTTTTTGTGTGTCTTCAATGAAAGAAATAGCAGCTGCACAACTTATTTTAGTATTAAGTATTTTTTTATTAAAATGCCTCCTTTATCACATATGGTGATGGTTACAAGACAATCAAAGTGTGTCAATGATTGATTTAAACATTTGGAAATAAAGCTCAGGAGAAGTGTCTTGTGTCACTTTTATTGAAATTCCTTTTATTTTGAAAAGTGAAAGTAAATGTTTTAAATGTTTCAGAGCATCTTTTTCTAACAATGTCAAAATATAGCAGGGTATCATCAACACAGTGCTAAAACTTTGACAAAACACATTCCAAGATTGTGTAAAATATACTACAATGTGTGTAACTTAGAATACATGTAATGTTCACATCAACAAGCGATCAGCCTTGGTACTTGTGTATTTGATCTTCCATCCCTTGTTTTTCCCACTTTCATCCGATCTGAACGCAACATGCACCTGGTAACTTCCTGTGTCAATGCGACCGGGTGCCATTGATCCACAGAAGGGTCCATACTCCTGCCCAGTGGTGGAAATCTTGTGAAAGGGAAACAACACGTAAGAAACACAAGAAGTTGATTCATTAATCTCCTGACTGATTTATTCCCAGACAAACTGAAATATGCAGGACACGGCATGGCCAAACAGTTTATCACCCGAGGTGGACAAGCGGGTAACAAACTGCCTTGACAAGCATGAGGAGGAATACATTGCTTTGTCACATTCCTGTGTGTGTGTGTGTGTGTGTGTTATGTTCAGAAGTCACATGACTAACCTTCAGCATATCGTACGGACAGGGGGCACCAGGGTGTCTCTCTATGTCAAAGGGTTCTAGGAAGTCCAGAATGATTCTGTAGCCTTCGAGTAGACGAATGATATGGTCACACTGACTCATGGGTGGGTAAGGACTCGGGTAGCCCGGACTGGTGAGAACACCAGACAGCGAGGTGAACGTCTGGTTTTGGCATGGCACTGGAAGAAGACACACACACATTAAAATTCCACATGGGTAATCTAGGATTTATTTAGACATTTTCTACAGTCCTCTGTTTTTGAAGGCCTTAACAAGTCTAAGGATCTAACTGCTTCATGGATTTTAGTACTTGCTATGAAAAAGTTTTATGAGCAAAAGAAAATCATTTTTTATCTCAATTGACACATTTCCTGGCAGCATATATATTGTGATTTATTCAGGTTTGCATTATTGCCGCAGTTAATATGCAGATGTTGTTACTGACAAAAACAAATGAGTATTGCAAGGAGGCTGAGCTCCTGTAATTCATATAATTAGTACAATCTGTAGGCAGATAATCATTTTTGCCTTTTCATTGCATGATTTGTTTTGTCATTCTTGTTTTCCTCTGACGAAGAATAATAAGGTAAAGCACATCAGTTGTTAATAGTGATTAATTACCCACTGTCGTTACACTGTTAGCGCCAAACGCAGGTATCAATTTATAATGCCATTTTGAAGTTTCTTTTCCCTCAGGAATTGACAGTAATTAACCCTGCCTCACACCAGCCGACAGAGTTCAACTACTTTGTGCATCACTGTGGCTTTTTAGCTTGAAGTAAGTAAGAACAGGCCAGTTATGATGGAATGAAATACAATCTAGAACAATGTTAACTTTGAGCCCTGTGTGAAACGTCAGAAAATTGAAATAGTTTTTGAAAGATTTGGTTTGCACAACTGTGAAGTATAGAGAACACTTTGAGACCGAAGCCTTTTTCCTTCAATAATTAGGTATAATTACAAGTTTACAACACAGCAGCAATCTAATCTCTTTAATCTGACTTTTATCCAGCCCTGTGACAAAGACTGCACATTAGCTGAATTGTTTTTAACTGTTTTTTTAACACCTCGATACCAAAATGGTGAATTAAAAGATGTGACAATTGTTTTTGAATTTACAATGTTGATCAAATAGAAATAAATGGGAGATATGAAATTGCTTTGTTCTGTTCCCCTCAATATATGTTGTGTCTGGTACTGAGGATTTTAGCGGCAGTGTATACAGCAATTACATATTTAGGGATTATGAATATACAGCCAAATGCTACGGAGCTTTTAACACACAGCCTTTGACTCACTTTGATAAAGCTCAGATAAACATGCCTCTTGAGTGTTACACTGCATGGCCCGTACCTGTGCAGGACCTGTTGTTGTCATGGAGAAGGAATCCTTGTCTGCATGTGCAATAGAATCCGCCGATGTAATTGTGGCAAAAGTGATCGCATACACTTTCCCCGTCTATCTTGGACAAACACTCGTTTATATCTGTCAGGGGGAAAAGTAAGAGTGAAACACAACACAAAATCATTTTTAATTCATCCAAAGATCAAACAGAGGAAGAAATGCATCATGTTATAAAAATGTCTTGTAAATTCCTAATGTGCCTAAAGTCAGTCTGATGAGATCATGTATACTTTCTAGTATGTATTGTTTTTCTTGGGTGTGTATATCACTGCAGGGTTAAGTTAGGCAGATACCAAATGAAGATAGTTTATCTTTACATTTGATACACAAAAATGAGAGGTCCACTAGCGGAAACATATCAGTGACCTGAAATCTAAACTAAAGTCAATGAAAAAAGGAACAAGAAGGAAAAAAGTGCATATTAAAAATGTGAATAATACAATGTGATTGAATAATTGCATTTGGATATAAACATGCATTCATTAAGTGTCTTTGAGGATTTTTTTTGGACTTTATCCTAACATATATACTTTATGGTTTATATCATCTTCGCCCTTTCTTTTTAGTATTTTGATTTTTACTGTATGTACTTCTGTAAGATGATACAACCCTGCTATATGCATGTTGCAGGTTGTAGTTACATTTGTCAACACGTCACTATTGTGCATCACCTTCCGATGTGTAAAAAGCTTGGAAGCCGGTGAATCGGCCCTCGTTCGAGTAGTCACTCCGGAAGATGACAGACATCAGGTTCCCTGCTGACAGGACGACTGTGTTCCTCGGGCTGCTTTCATAGTTCTTCTCCTCCTCACCACAGAACCGCAATGTTTCATTCCCATCTGCCAGAACCTGGGTTGAAAAGGTCAGAGGCCTGTAAATGAGCAAGCTTTAGACTTCAGTGCAGATAATGGGAGTTGTAGTTTCGGCAGCATCTACCTGGACGTAGTCATATTCACACTGGTTCGACGGTTCCACGCTAAAGTGTCTGAAGTAGAGTTTGACCCTGTGGCCATTGGGGACACTAATGTTCCACACTATGTGCTGGTTGTCAGGGTAAGGCTGGGGGAAGTCGGGGGAGGTGAAGCTGCCATATAATCCTGTCATTTCCACACTCAGTGAGACATGGAGGAGGGAAAAGAGGACAAAAACACAGCACCCACTGGGCAAAATGAGGTGTGATGGCAGCAGTTTCCAGGATCATTTTCCACAAATAATACCAACTGACACTCACCTGGTCATGTTGTCAGAAAAGTCCCCAGATATTTGGCGTGCTGTGGAGTGGTTCACTCTCAGTGATCTGAGGGTAAATGAACCCAGCTGGCCAGCCGACATTTAGGTAAACAAAGTGAGACAGGCGCATGATCATTTTGTCATCATTTCCTCCAACCCTCGGTCACAGAAATCTATCACAGCGGTAAATGCCAGAATCATTTGTATTACTTTAGATATTGTTAACCTCTTTTTCTTAATGTTGCATCATTTTAATATGAGCTACTACTGATAACAAGAACACAACAAATCATACTTCACAGAGCATGTTTTCCTTGTTTAATTTGTCATCTTAAACCTATATCTGGATATTGTTTAGCTGAATGACGATACTCGATATATATCGATATGTCTTTAATTAACAGTCAGTTGCACGATGTCAACATGTGCATGAAAAATGACATAAAAAACTACGTTTATGAAATTTAAAAGTAATATAGAAAAATGTTCTGCATAACATAATACACAGCTGTGTGTTTATTCAGCCATTTTTTATTTAGCTTTGCTCAGAGATATATATATATATATATATATATATACATATATATATATATAGAGAGAGAGAGATAGAGAGATAGATATTTATATATAGAGAGAGAGAGAAAGAGAGGTGGAGCAGGCTGAAGAGGGACAGACAGTGAGTTGAGAAAAAAAGTGAACTGGCAGCTCTACAGAAGAAGCGTATAACGTTATTTTAATGCAACATAAACTATATTGACATAAACGATATTGTCTAAACCTATATCTTGTTTGAAAAATATATCGAAATATCTTAAAAACTTGACATGTCGCCCTGCCCTAACCTATCACCTGAATCACACCTCAGCGTCCGGTGAAACCTGTGAAGACAGTGATGCTGATCAGACCAGACTCATGCAACAAATTATTTCATACCACGCTGTAGTGATTTCTATATAGTAAAGTTATTAAATATGCATCAGAAAAATATTGACACTATGCCCACAACAATTACCATCCCTTTTTGGTTGAGCTGTAAACAAAAAGGATCAGGAGGTTTAGCGCTAGTCTACAGGAAAAAAGACACTTAACCTCAAATTAAATGGCAGCTCTGGTGTCATCAGAGTGTGTAAATAACAGACATATTGTAAAGCACTTTGTAACCTATAAGTGCAGTCCATTTGCTATGATTAGTGTATCAGGGACAAAAAACAGTCAGGGGTACATCAACAGCAGTTTCCTGGGGAATAAAACCTTTTTAATGCTTGTCTGGGTCTGTGCTCTGCCAAATGCTTTAGGGTCAGATCTCTTTGCAAATGCTTTTATAATAGGGGATTGCAAATATTCATGCTGTCTGTTTTGATGGAATACGGTGATTGATGTCATGCAGAAGTGACGGGGCCTTTCAAGCAGCAACAGTTTTTCAATAGGTAAGCTTGTAATGACCAACCCACATTTCTCCCAACACCAAAGCACTAATGGCAAGTATTTAAAGTAAATAACAATAATTATCCACATAAGCATCAATGTTAATTTCCCGTTGCAAATGACCTTTCTGATGGTACTCTTTTTAAATGGTGCCATAACCTTGTTATTTTCACTGGAGTGTAGGCTGGTGGAATATTGATGTTTGTGCAGATGTTCTCCTCTTGGACATCATCCAGCTGCCACTTATGCTTTGATACGTTGACACCAAACAAAGCATTCCTGGAAAATCTACCTTTGTCATTGAAAAAAAATGTCATTAATGATTGTGGTGTATATGCGCAATGCATCATTCGGAACCATGAAGGCTCGTATTTCTGTTGCCATTGGTTGAAAGTTCAGTGGAATCTCAAAGGTTCAAATAAAGAAATATCGTTGGCTTTTTCCATTTAGGATTAACCTCAAAGGAGCTGCGTCACCACTTTCAACACTTTAAGCCTCCTGAAAAACTCCTTTCTATTTGGCCTCAAGGCTATTTTTCACAAATGCTTTAAAGATGACAAACCATTTGTTGGTACAGAGAGGTCTTCAGAGTCCCTCGTGAAATAATATATGCTACTTTACAGAGAAAATAACAGACTGTCCTAACCTTTTGACCACTTTTTTTTCCACATACCTTCAGACTTGAGAACTTTAATTGTTAAGGATCTAGACTCTTTGTCTGAAAAAACACCTGCTCTGCATATACATTTAATCAATATGTCTGTGCAAGGGCATTATGAACATTGCAGTCTCAAGGGCAGCAATTACTTCTTAATGTAATGGTAAATAGACTTGAGCTTGTATATCGCTTTTCGTTCAAAGCGCTTTTACACTGCATGTCGCACCTACCCATTCACACACCGATGGCAGTGGTTGCTATGTAACGTGGCCATCAGAAGTAACTAATCCCATTCATACACAACTGACGAAAGAGCGGGAGCAATTTGGGGTTCAGTGTCTTGCCCAAGGACCCATTGGACATGTGGCTGCAGGAGCTGGGGCACGAACCCCCAAACCTTCCAGTTGAGAGGTGACCGAATCTATCAACTGAGCCACAGCCGCCCACAGTATGGAAGCATGTGTCATATATTTGATTTGATTCTGTTTTGAATAATCTCATTCCAGTTAAGTCATTAGACCATTTCATGTAAAACCACTACATGAAATGAGAAGGCAATTTTCAACCCAACATTTTGGACTCTTATCAGACTTTGTTAGAGGATAATATATTACTAATTACAACAGAACTGTACCTGCAGCTCAAGTGAAAGCCAACTTTGTTTACCATTATTTTTAATCAAAGCAGATTAATTAAATCCTATCCTAACTTTCGCATATTTTATAAGATTGTTTTTGTTTGTTTTAAAGATTTTTATTAAGAGTTGATAATTGGTCATAAATGTGTCCCTTTTTCCAATCAGAAACTGAAAGCTTATAATAGACTGCCACAGGAATGAGTCCTAAAACCCGGAAGTGAGTTAGCATTTTAGCGCCATGGGTTCCTAACTCTAAAAGTCAATGGGGATTTTGAATGGGTTTGTGGTTAGACGCCTGAAATAAGGTCTGTGGTTAACACTAACTTAAGAGATGTTGGCGTTTTGTTAGACGAGATAAACTACGTTAGATAAGACCCCCACTTGTGAATTTTAAAGTTTTTACGCGTACTAAAAACGGCGGTTGCTAACAAGTGGCTAAATGAGACTACAGTGGTTGTCGGGGACATTAAACGTCATCACGCCGGGAACTCTCTCACTAGTACGCCTTACAGCCTCTAGTCATGTTTTTCAGCGCTCTTGCAAATATTAGGTTAATAAACAACTTATTAAGCTACGGTTTCGCTAGCTTGTCAAAACCGCTGATTAGATCGATGAAGCACAACGGTAGTGACGTCAAAATCAACCGACCGTGGTGTAGTTCGCTTGTAGCATAACATTAGCTTTTTACTTCTCTCGGCTGCATTAACGCTTCAAACTTCATAAAAGTGGTGTTAATTTGTAAAGATTATCCTGCTGAACAAAACGCCTACGCATCAGAAACGTGTGTTTGCCACAGAGCTTATTTTCTGCAATCATCCAAAATCCAATGCAAAAATCCCATAGGCGAATTCTCGTTAGAACCCATGGCGATGCTACTTCCGGGTTGGCCTATAAAAATACGTCATCACTTTTCCAGTCTATAACATAGAATTAAAAGACTGAAAACTCCATCAAAAGCAGTCTCTGCAAATGTTGCTACTTAGAATCTCCCTGACTGAAATGAGTGTTTAAAAGTTTGCAACTGCTGAAGGTAACTCTACTTTCTAAATGTCATTGAAGTGATTGGCACCATAATTGCTAATTTGAAGACCAAGGAAAGCTAATCCATCATAATGTACTGCTTTTTTGTCTTATTGAATGGACTGAACAGAGATTTTGGTTGTTAAAGGGATACTTCACTCATTTGCATTAAGCTTTGTATCAGTAGTAAACTTGTGGTTTTATTGAATGGTCTTGCATCCAGCCCTCATTTCCCCCTAAAATGAGAAATATCTGTAATTTCTTTTCTGACAAACAGCCTCCAGTGATGCAAAAATCGTCATATTGCGTCACTGGCGGCTGTTGTGGTTAGCAGGGGTGAAACTACATTGCTAGTTCCTCATGTTTTCAACCACTGAAGCTACAGACCTATCACAGATCAGTGGGTGGGACCTCACTCCCAAAAATGAAACTTAACATCCGCCATATTGCTTAGTTGGAAGCTGTGCTAACAGGCTCTGTGGAGAAAGCTGAGTAAAACCAACAATGGCGGAAAGTCAACTACAAACTGATATGGATGAAGGGGATTTTGAAGGTGTTGTGCTCGAATCGGATGTTCGTGGCTCTTTCTACGAGCCGCCCGCAATATCGCTGCCAGACTGTGCCTTCTTCAGACAGACAGCGGGTGTGAGACAGGGAGCCTGAGCCGGCTCAAGCTGGGTGTCTCTATGGATAAAGCTCATCATAAGGACCGATAATGGCGAAAAAAGTATGTTTCAACTTCAAACTGATATGGATGAAGGGGATTTTAAAGGTTTTGTGCTCGAATCGGATGTTCGTAGCTCTTTCTACGAGCTGCAATATCTGCCAGGCGGCTTCTGCAGACAGACAGCGGCTGTACAGTGAGCCTGAGCCGGACTCAAGCTGGGTGTCTCTACGGATAAGCTAATATGGACCGAGAATGGCGAAAAACGTATGTTTCAACTTCAAACTGATATGACTGAAGGGGATTTTGAAGGTCTTGTGCTTGAATCGGATGTTTGTGGTTCTTTATACAAGCCGCAATATAGCGGCGAGCTGGCTGCTGGTGCCGACAGGCAGGCTAGCTAGCCTAGCATGCTAGGTCCGCGGCTGTGAGAGGAAGAAGGAGCCGGGGCAGACTTGTGTTGTCGGTGCTGTCACTGTTTGCCTATGGACACAGACATAGAATCTGTTTTCTGCCAGGAATTTCCAAGATGCCAATTCCTTCTGAAAGAAATCTCTGAATCAGTTGTGGAAACGGCTGTATTATTATTATTAAATGTCCGCGAGTAATGCTGCATTCAGGTGCTGCTCGGGTGATCCAAGTTTCCGAGTTGGGAAGTCGTTCTTCCGACTTCCCAACTCGGAGAAATCTTATAGTCAAGTTATATTTAAGCAAAAAGTTGATGTGCAATACGTGCATGAATAAAAAGTATGTTAACAAAACACAAAACCGACTTGATCAGGTGTTTCATGTGCATTTTACAACTCGGAATCTCATTTTTCCGATACCACATGAATGCACCTCTCCTTCAGCGGGAGTGTCCTGCGGTGCTGTGCATTCTGGGAGTTGTTGTCTTTGCCGAGAAAAGGCAAAAAGACACTTTTTGCCTTTTCTCGGTCAAGAAGGCACCAATTTCAAAATTTATTTCACATTTCTACTACATATATGACCCAATTTCACTACAGATTCATGTTTCAACGGGTGAAGTATCCCTTTAAAGGGCTGCTATCTGCATGGAAGCCAAAGCGGGGGGAAAAATTCCCTTGTAAATGCCTCCTGCTAATGACACAGACACCTTCTCCATCATATGCTCTTTGTTGTCCCTCAGCTTAGTGATCTTTTCACACCTCCTGTTAATACTTTTCACAACTTGAGGTCATCTCTTATGGCGTCAGAAACCCTTCCTTGTCCGTTTGCTGATTGTGAACTGGAGGCAATATTTAATCATACAGATTGAAATCTAACAAGAGTACAGCCCAATTTACACATTGTACGGTGACAACAAATAATATTTCGCAAATAGGATATAACAGTTTACATATTTTAAATGGGACATGATTAGCCATTACAAATCTAAGATTTTTGTCCAAACACTGCCTCTCCACATTACCTTTAGGTCATAAATACAGGCCTGTATAGGGGTCACAAAGAACCCCAGTGAGATTACAGCCATATTGGTGCACGTGTTTGTCATTGAAGGAATCACAATGATCTGGTTGAAATCTTTACAGTCTATGGTTGAAATACTCTTAACCTTACATAATGCATTATACAAGGAAATACTATACGTTTAAATGTTATGCAGATGACACAAAATTCTCCTTATTAATGGAAGCAAGGCAAGGTGAGGCATGTTTAATATAAAGCTCCATTCATAGATAGAGCGTTTGAAAGTGCTTAACAGAGGTAAAAACAACTTTAGAAACATTAGGAGCATTAAAAGACATAAGAAACTATGAAACCGAGCAAAAAAAAAGAAACTGGGGTAAATGCATGCATATTGAAAATAAAATCTCAGCGCTTGACTTTACTGTCAACAAGCCACTTTGTTTTAGAACTTTGGCGCACAACATGGGTCTGCAAACCCGGGGGAGCAGGTCTGGTTAAAGACTGCTTTGCTTGGAGGGGCATTAAGTAATGTTTGCTGGTCACTTACTGCCAGACTTCAAGACTGGTTACTGGGGTACTCTATGAGTTTTCTGTAGGACTGTAAGCAATAACATGCACAGTTTTATGATATTTAAATCTAAAGCTGTAGAATCTAAGTATACATAAGCCCATAATGTATTCAATTTTAAGCCCAATCAGGTTGCACAGGTAGTACAGCTCCTCCAGGATGGCACATCCATACTTTTGTTTGCAAGGTTTGCTGGGTCTCCCATCACAGCCTCAAGAGCATGGAGGAAATACAAGGAGACCGGCAGTTACTCAGGGAGAGCTGGACAGGGCCATAGAGAGGCAACCCAACAGCAGGACCACTATTGGCTCCTTTGGGTGAGGAGGAACAGGATGAGCACTGACAGAGTTACTAAACTGTCAGAAACACACTCCATGCACTCCACGCAGCCTTAACAAGCTTGTATGATTTACTGATATGTTTCTCATGTGGCCTTACTGTCTCTGTTTTTTTCTTTCTTTAATTTATATTGCCTGTTTTTTAAATGTACTGTCTTTGTCTTTGTCCAGTTGTACTGTTTTACCTCTTGCACATGTTTTCCAATGTGGTTTTATACTTCAAATGGCAATAAATGAAATAAATGAACTGATGGGGATGGTATGATGGTCCGACATCCTCTTGTGGGAGCTGTGGTTACAGCCCAGCACCATGCAGTTCATCTACGAGAGAACACCAGATTTGGCAGGTCCACTATCGGGGGCCAGTTCTCATCACAGATGAGAGCAGGTTCACACTGAACATGCCTGCTGCCTCTTAACCTGGGCAACTACTGAATAGGAGTCCAGTTCCTCTCCAGGAGTTTGGTTCCAGGGCAATTGATGTGTGTTTAAGGTGAGCTGAACTATATCTAGCTGGAAACTTTCCACCTCCCACAGCAACTATGGCGCCTTCCCCATCAGAAAAGTGACATTACATGTCCAGTCATTGGGGATTAGTATGTCCAGGTCCCCACCTTTGCATCCCGGCCAGCTCAGTCAGCACAGTGGCGAACAGCACAGAGAACATGACTGCAACTCTAGTGACATTGTGGATTATATTGAGTCATTTCGATTACAAATGGCCCTGTAAAACTCCTGGATTACTTTACAATACAAGGTGGCGATCGATTTTACGCCATGTCCACATTGCACACCCATGCTTATGCACGTGCATTAGAAACCATACCATGCAGAAGCACTGCATAGTGTGAGGGCGCCCTTAGTTTTATTTGTCACTGTTCTCTTCCTCTTAGCCTCAGCCATTGTCTCAAACAGTATAGAGATGGGAGAATATTTTTTCAAACAGATTAATTAAATAATCTATAAACTGTGTTTAAAAAAAAAGAAGTTTGTTCTTGATCTAATACATTTTTAAGTGTAACAACAAAGCTTTAGCATTTTAAACTTGAATAGTCAGAATCTGAATATGACAAACTTCGTGTAAATATGTCTAGAGTTATTTGAAAAGCTTGAACATGGCGTAGATCAACCCTTAAAAACTACCCCCAGAGCACAAATATTCATTATTAAGGTCCAAGAAACATATGGAAATTGAGCTAAGTGTACATGTGCGTCATGTACAAAGCACATTTGCTAGACATTGCCTAACTCAGTGGTGTGTTTGTGCATGTACCATGAATAATTTGCTCATAACACAGAGCTGAGCATGCACTCAAAACGTGCGGAGACAGAAGGCACAGGCCGTTTTGATTTCAGCATGATCAAATCTTGAATGTCCATGCGCCCAAGACAGGCGCTGTCTTCACAGCACTGTTTGACCTGCTTGCTGTTCCGTGGCGTAATGAAGTGCTTCCTTATAGGAAGTCAGCCAGTCATTAAATAAAGAATAGCCCATCTGAGATCAATTGAAAAGACAAAAGGACAGGGACTGTTTGAGAGTCAACAAAAGGCAGTGATGGAGACGCAGGAAGAAAGTCATCTTCAAATCAATGCACATTAGATGCTGGACGGAAGCGTAGAGGGGAAAGTTTTGTTTTTTTCTGTCTACCTTTGAACAATTTAAACATCCCTCAACTGGATCACTCTGAATGTCTTGTAAAAGAAACAAATCATACTCTGAAACATGCAAGTACATTTTGTGAGTGTGTTTACCCTCACACTAACATCCATATGCCATCTCCCTGAGCCTCTTATCATCTTTCTCCATTCCCCTGGCTGTAACCGCAGTAGTCTCAGCCATCCACATGCTCTAAACTGTAATTAAGGACTTGAATAAGTGGGGATGTGTCTTTTTGAGCTGAACAGAGAGGAACAATGAGGAGTTAATACACTGTAATTTGCTCGTCCACTTTAGTTTTGCAGAAAAGACAGCATTTAGGCTTCCACAGCACACTACCTGCTGCAAATAACAGAGAGTACAGGAGCAGAACAGACAAATATGTCTCACACGGTAACTTAGTCATTTGGCAAACTGTGATTTGACGTCACATCATCAACTTTAAGGGAATATGTTATAGACGAGCATCCACATTTGATTAACAGAATGGAGAGAATTGGTTAATGTTATAGCTTCTGGCTTTTTCAGGGACACACTCTTTTGTTGCCTTGACTTGTACCTCCAGGCCAGATGTTCATAAACAAAAGACACAGAATTGATGGAATGCTGTATACATTTTTCTTTGTTCTGCAGAGAGCGGGCGATTCCCTTTAATGTTGTGATTAACATTGTTGCTCATCATGCGTGGGTGCAGAGAACACATTAAATGCCAGCAAACAAAAACACACCTGGAAATGTCTCATATGGATTTCTTGCTCAAGACTTCATTTTCCTGCATGTGTTTTGACCATCAAATAGTTTCTCTAGGTTGGGTGGGTGGTTTCAGTGAAAATAACATACGTAGCTACAATTTTGAGAAATGAGGCTAGATGATAGAAAATACATATCCAGTATTAAAATATGAGAATTTTAGAATAGGGAATATTAAAACACCTTCACAAATTTGAGCCTTTTATTAATCAATCAGAGGTTTTTTGGTTGTATCGAAGAATGTTTCCAACTAATTGAAAGCAATAATCTAAACCTAATTTTAAAGATTAAATATTCTAAATTTCCTTCGTTGTGATATATACTTACTAGTCAATAGTTGTAAATACATTGTATTTTTTATTTTTCATTGTATTCCTATCTATTCTTATTTGATTTGCACTCAAATGCATGCTCTTCTTCTTGTCTTTTTAATGCTGCAACACTTGAAATTCCGCACTGGAGATAAATAAAGGATTATCTAATCTTTTGAAAATCAATTGAAAATTGTACTTATCAAATTGCATGTGGATGTTCGTATTATTTTTGTTGTAAATGGTAAATGCTCAAAGCGCTTTAACACCGCAGGTCACACCTACCCATTCACACCTATTCACACACTGATGGCAGAGGCTGCTATGTAAAGTGACCATCAGAAGTAACTCATTCCATTCATACGTCGCCAACGAAGCAGCGGGAGAAATTCGGGGTTAAGTGTCTAGCCCATCGGACACATCGGACATGTGGCTGCAGGAGCTGGGGATCTAACCCCCAGCCTTCAGGTTGAGAGACGACGACTCTACCAACTGAGCCACAGCCGCCCCTGTTCCAGCAAAGTAAAAAGACAAAACAAATCTGTTAACTTATGTTGGTGTGTGCTAGTGAATGTTACACCATTTAATTGAAGGTTCAAGTGAAATAAAAGTCTACTCTTGTAATAGGGTTCCTTTTGCTGAGGTTATGGTCAGGCAAAGAAGGAAGGCAAATTATAAATTTTTCCTCATCAGCTTCACCTGTAATTTCTGTTGGTTTTTGAAAGCAATGTGTTACTTTTTTGTTGTGGGTCCTGGGGGAGCACGATACAAGTAGGGGGGGGCCCAAGGAAACTTGGGAACCACTGCCATATACACCTCCATTTATGCACATATATCCCTTGTAAGGTAGAAAAACTTTAGCCTTTTCAAATGTTTTATCAAGTACGTTAAAAACCCGATGTTGTATTGTTTTACTTAATAATCACATGAAAGACTGTATTGTGTAAGAGCCTGGGTGCATTACCTCAGAGTGTCCCAAAACCCTAATGCTGAGTACAGTTCATTGCTCAGCCTGTTTCCCAGCATCCCCTGATGCTAATGATCAAGAATGGCTCCTGATGAATTAATGTTGAGTGTTTCCATGCTGGAATTTACTCCTGACGTCAGGGCCATTACTCTTTCAATTTTGCCCGGCATAGCTCTTTTTCACAGATAACAAATACGGCCATTTCCTTGCTAATTCAAAAAGGCCCAGCTTGAGCAATTCTGTGGTTTGCCATAAGGCGGTAACGCATTCAGTGACGTTGGTGCAAATGAACAATGATGAGAAATGGCACACAGGTGCTGCTCTTGGCTCTGAATCCTTGCCTTCATTATTGAGCCTCAACACCGCTGCGCGTTCCCTTCATTATGTCTTAAACAGCCTTGTTTCACAACTGAATTACAATTTAAGTTTTTGACAGAGTTTTAGTTTAAAAATAGATAAATAAAGCTGTCACCTAATATGACTCTAAAACGTTGAAAGATTCCTCAAAGAAAGAGAGACACTCCTCCGTAGAAAGAAATACATACAGTATATCTTAACAACAAAAAATGGGCCCATCATACACATATCACTGATTTAAAATTATGTAATAGTGCTGACAGGTCATGACTCAATAACTCAGTAGGGATATTAATGGCAGAGCTATTTCTTGTATAATTGATTAAACATTTTCAGGTCTGTTAGGCTTGAGAAAAATGATGGTCAGCCTAAACATTAATTTCCAGTATGAGTAATGGCACGACGTCGACCCAGGCAACAGCAAGGACTCACCACGGCATTAATAAACGAAAGCCATCACTGTCAGCCTTTACACTGTGGTAACATTTAGGATCTCAATTGCCCACACCGCATTTCTTTCTTTTCTTTTTCTTTTTTTTGTCTCTGCATTGTGGCCAGATCTTTTAACATAAGGGGATTTTCTGTTGTTAGAGTAACTGCAATCAGGTGTATTGCCATCCCACAAGGGCCCAATTGTTCTGAAAATAGTCATAAGCTGCACTACACACTGAGAGAAAATAACATTACTTGAGATCCTCATCTGCTGCTGTGGCAACAACTCTATTACAGGTGAAAAAGGCAGAACTAAGCAAGGACTCTGCTGTGTGAGGAAATCACAGGAGTGTCAACATTGTGATTGAAGACCTATATTGTACACATCTTAAAGGACCCAGCAGTACTTAAACAAGGCAGTCGATATCATGTTGGGGTGAAAACATCATTATAAGGTGCTCCTGGTCATAAATCTGACACCGACTGTAAATACTAAAATAAGAGGTCTTGAAATAACTGCAGTGTTATTTCTTTCTTTTGCATGTCTCTACCAACAGTTTCTGACCTACAGTGAAACAAATGGAATGGTGTCCCTTTCAAGAGACATGTTTATTGACTTAAAGGTATATTTTTGGGCTTTTACTCCCTTTATTTTAGCGATAGGACAGTGGATAGAGTCAGAAACCGTGGAGAGAGAGTGGGGAATGCCCCACAGGTTGGATTTGAACATTGGAGGACTGAAGCCTCGTTACATGGGGCAAGCGCACTAACCACTATAGGCTACTGGCATCCCATGTTTATTGACTTAAGTCAGCTGTTAGCTCTTATTTTGGCATCATCATCGAGTCAAATTTTAGGATTGTTGATTGTTTCTGTAAAAATACCAGCAAAACAAATAAAATTGGATTTAGCCATACACTTTGTCATAGGTAATAATTAGCTAATGTGGTGCATGCTAATATTCTACATAATAAGAAAATTGTAAACTCTGGAAATTGTACCTGCTGACCATTGACATGTGAGTATTTATGCATATTCTGTAAGCATTAAACTTAAAACACCATTTTGCAGAAAAACAGCCCCATAGCTGCTATCATGGCTGCAGACAGTCTTGTCTCACAAAGTCATTAGGGCTAATGCAGTCAACACTTTTTTTTACATTTGTTCATTTCTTTTAGTGGAAGTCCTAATTACACCGTGAAGGCAACAGATCTCATGAGGTAGTTGTCACTGAATAAGCACACTAATGAGCCCAACTTTGAGACATCTCATATTAAACTGATACGTTTTCTGCTTTTTGCTACGGGAAATGCAACCTGTGGTTTGCTTCCTAAAACACGTAAAGGTCATCTTAAACCAAATCAGTCGAAACCCTGTGTTCTGCTACCTCACCACAGACCTGCCTGGCCTCCTTAAGAAGTGACGTGCGCAATAAACAGGGTCACTATAGTGACCAGCGTGCTGCATACCTTCCTCATGCTGGTGGCAGCTCATTTTTGGAACCACGGCTTTAGCACAGAGAGAGCAGAGGGCCCATAATGATCAGCTTTTAGCAGTGGCACTGGGCGGCTGAATAAGCCATCAGGCATCATTAGGCCCTGCTGAGGGAAACAATCTTTCCATCCCCAGCGGTGCTCCCAAACAGGAGAACTCTTTGATAGAAATACACACAGCCGTTTAGCATGTTTTGTGTTGACTAGAAGGCTTTGCTCAGTCACAATGAGCAGTCAAACAACCCCTGTTACATATTATGTATCACTGAAAGACATCTCTGAAAACTATTTAAAGTATAAAGAATGACAGAAAAATCTTGTTGTTGATTGGACCACAACATATCCTTTCTTAAGCATTAACATAAAAGATAAAAAGGACTGATTAACAACAGGGAGACATAGAATCATACAAATTCTAACTGGACGGAGGAGAGCCACTGTTGGAAAGCACTGATGATCTCTTGACAGAGCGCTGTCAGCCTGCTGCTGCATACTCAGAGAGACAGGTCAATTATTCCTTGTGGGATGGTACTTTGCCTTGAAATATTTCTTTAAAAAAATGTTATTTTCAAAATGCCTCAGCTATTCAACCATACTGCATTTGTGCAGTGCTCTGGATACAACCTATCCAAAATGTCACCACTACGCAAATTGAGCCGGGCTGACAGAGATGAATAAGGCTGCTGCCGGCGCTGTGTTCAGAGACACTGGGTTAATAAAGTACAAGTACATGTCTACCAACTGCACAAAAAAATCATGTCTGCTTTTCAAACCAAACATGTACACCCACTGTATAATGGATCCAATAACAAATCAGAAAGGCTTTAATAAGAAGTTTATCTTGCTGTTTGTTAGACAAGTAAAATTATATGATAAATTATATTTCCTTATACACTTATAAACAGTACATGCCTTTAAAAGACAACATTTGCTTTGTTTTTTAAAGTCAGCTGCAGTAATTTGAACCTGTAAAACAGTAAAACTCATCCAAGTCCCTTTTATCAAAATCTGCTTATTTTCTTGAACAATGTGGCTTCATGTTGTTGCTGTCACCTAAAAGAGGAATAAGACTATTTTCTCAGCATGAAATTGCCAATCATCTTACCTACCTGTTCACAACTTACCTCAGAAGCATTACCTGAGCGCTCAGTGTTAATTTGACCTGTCATGATGGATTAAAGAACAGTTTGATGTTAACAGATTCTAAATGTTCACTGATGCAGGATTGAAATTATTACTAGGGTGTTTGTGGGAAAAAAAAAGACCTGTAAGTCTAACACAGCTTTTTATAAAACGTTGTTTTTTTTTTAAGTAGTGCATTTATTAAATAACAAAAAGATGTCGTGAATCATTTGGAGATATATGAGATATGTGATATGAACTTTCCTCTGCTGTGCTTCGTACTTAAAGCAGCATTAATAGTTTTTTGTCCACTAGGGGACAAGAAGGAAATAACAAGGAAACACATGAGGCTGACAGTTTCAAGACGGAGGCAAATGATTCTCTAATGAAATCGATATGTCAAACACAAATGCATATAGTGGTTTAGTATACACCACTTACCTTATTCTCTATGCATTCTCTCTCACTGATACCCAATGGTGTATTTCAGGCTGTATCGGACGCCAATATGGATATGTATCAGAACAACTCTGAATTGAATTGAATTTGAATTGAAGTTTTTTAATTCGAACATGTAAAAAAGATAAGAAAATAAAATGTACAGAAAAAAGTCATAGCCTATGTACAAACAATGAAAGGCATCATACGAAAGAAGCTTTCTAATTCTTGTTACTTTGAAACTGGAAAGTGGGAGGAAGTACAAACTTATTTAATCCCAACCCTTCTCCATTAATCACTAATCATCCTGTCAGTTTCTTATGTTTATACATGATGTAACGTTGCAGGGTAGTTAGATATGGAAGCTATGGAGGCGAGGTACGTTTGCTAGTTCAACTGACCCCAGATTTTTTCCCCCTTGCCAAAGCAACAGCTAACCCAAGGTTGAGGTATCACCGGTAACACAACAAAACAGTGTGGCTGTTTATCACATTAAACATCGTCAGACATATACTTATACTTATTATCTATACAAATCATACAATCCTAAATATAAAAATATAAATTCCTAAATGTTATATTAATCTTAGTATAAAAACGTTACTTTTTTACATATAAATATCAAGTATAGAATATATGGTTATCCATAATATATATATATATATATATATATATATATATATATATATATATATATATATATATATATATATAACTCTTAAATTATAAGAATGAATTCAAAATGGTTGATGTGAATGCTGTACTCCTGGAATTTTTTTTTGGGTGAACACGCTTCCTAGGTTCTTCCTAGGTATTCCCCTTTGTTTCCTTGCATGTTATCTATTACGTTTAGTCCTGGACGGGTCGTTAATAGTGGGGTTTGTGCTTGTTTGCTGAAAGCAGCTGCTTGCTTGTATAGGGGAAAGGGGGTTGTTGAAATGAAGGGAATAAGTGTTACAAAAATGCCACAAAACAAGAATGACCAGAAAATAAAGCCCTGAAGGCTTTGTGACACTGCAGTACTGGATTAAAATTCTCTGTGGGTTTTCTCTTCAAATGAGCCTTTCATTACGAGGGGATTTGACTACATTTAACATGAAATGATTGGTTAATGAGGAAAACATTTACCAGAAGGTCTTTAACAGTAGACTAAAGAAGGAACTAAAAGCTTTGAGAATATCTTTCTTTGCAAGATGTCCACCATCTCCAAGGAGAACCACAGATACTCAAACTCTTTTATCCCTTCAGCTATCAGGCTGTTGAGTGCTGAACAATTGTAATTGATTTTCTGCATGGACTGCTACTTTACACTTAGGTAACCTGTCAGGTCAATTCATGAATCTAGATTTGCTAGCTCTGGCTCCTCATTTTGCGACCTGTTCTACAATTCTACAATTCACTTAGCAGACGCTTTTATCCAAAGCGACGTACATCAGAGAGTAAGAACAACACAAGCAAGGATCAAGGAAAAATAAAGGAGCAATGTCAGTAAGGACGAACAATCAGCTTTGAGTCCGATTGGACACACAGGTGCTGAAAGGCATTGCCCAGAGGCAAGGCACAACATGAACTGTCAGTCTGAGACTCTAATCAGTATATAAACCATCTTATACGTCGTCGTTTTCAAGCAAAAACAAAAAACCATCATCATTACCATCATTACATCAATACTATCGAGATCATCATCATTAAGTTAAGTTAGTAGGTATTCCTGTTCGTCTGTTGTATTGTTGTTACTGACATGTGGATGTAATTGTTTGACTGTGTTTGTTTCCTTTATATTGTCTTGGCTTCTTTCAATGATTCTGTAGGCTGTTAATCTGAATTGCCCTTCTGGGATCAATAAAGTTGTCTGAATCTGAATTATTTTCATGCTTTTTGAATGATATCCTTTCAAATATTATTGTGATCATCAGAAGTTATCAACCATATGGCTTATAGACAGTGTTTTTCTTGTTGCAATAAATCATTAACTATAGATACAAACATCACATCGTCATGATTTACTCCCCGAAAAATCTCCAAATGTAAAGTTTCACCCCATAAAGTCTCCAACTAGTCCCTGCATTAATTTAAGTGTGGTGCCATTCACTTTGAAGTTGTCTCTCCCTTCTCGAGGAACACCAACAGAACCTAAGTATTTGTTATTTTTAAACACCGGCACATATGAATTTGAATTACACAGTTAGGCCGGAGCACTCCTTAGCCTCCTCCTTCAGATCAAAAGGAAAGGAAAATAAAATGCTTTGCTTGCAGGCATCAGCTTTGATGTTGCTCTTCTGCATGCTCATTTGAGCCCAGGGCAATGAAGAACAGAGTGGACGCGAACTCTACAGACAGGAAATTATTTTGTGTTTGGAATCTCAACGTCA
Organism: Tautogolabrus adspersus; assembly: GCA_020745685.1. Lineage (NCBI taxonomy): Eukaryota > Metazoa > Chordata > Actinopteri > Labriformes > Labridae > Tautogolabrus > Tautogolabrus adspersus. The sequence continues at coordinate 12,281,842 of CM036547.1, read as the reverse complement.
GAGATTCTGAGTGGCATTGCTCACATCTTTTAAAATCTTTTTGTTCTGCATTTGTTCTTATTACTATGTATACTTTAAAATGATAGTTTCCATTGTTCTCACATAAACACTTTAGTTATTCAACAGGTTGTGAACCTGAACAGGTGCTACTTTGTTTTGTTTTTTTACTGAGTAAAAAAAAAAAGAATGATGAAGCTGGTTGAATGGTAATCAAGAGAGCCCACATGAGCCTTTGTCTTTTTAAGAATGCTAAAGGGAGACAGAGCACAGTTGCCAGTGGTTGTGAAAAGCATGTAATTACATAGCTTTGAAATTCACAGAATTATAACTCACCATCAAGTGCTGTTTTTTCAGATTGAGTCATTGACAAGCTATTTGCTTCGTCTGCCTTTAACAGTTACACAGAGATAATAAAAGAAGAATAAATTGATATCATAATCATGGCCTTTAATGTTACACCTTTAACTGAATCACTACTGTGAACTTATGTTGACTAGCATCTTTGCACCTGTGAAACAATCACATTTACGTGTCATTATCTCCTATTCATCCTGTTGGGGCGTACAATAAAACAGGAGCCCATTTAAGAGGAGGGTATATGGATTACTCAGTGCTTTCCTTTTATTCTGGCTGTGCAGGATTACCATGGACTGATGGTACATTATCCCTCATCCTACAGACATATTTAACAGACAAAGACTCCCTAATGATGTAAGAGACAACCATCACTCTCAAAACAGTATTCATTGTACAGTCAGTGTTATTTTTTTAATTTATTTTTTGGGGTGTGTGTGTGTGTGTGTGTGTGTGTGTGTGTGTGTGTGTGTGTGGGGGGGGGGGGGTACCATCTATTCATATTGCAAAAACTACATCATTTGTATTTTAAAAGCACAAATTAAAATTTGAAACTGAAATTGAAATTGAAATTTGTGACAAACTATTACTACTAAAAGTCAAGAATATGGTAACGATATTGACACCTTACAGATATGTCAAAAAGTACTTGTGGGGTCTGTGGGTATCCAAGTCGGTATGATTTAAGTTTAAGCAGGTAATTTAAAAATTGTAACATTTCACACAGTAAGTCTTTCATTGGATTATTGTGCTGGGCAAAAGCTCTTCTAAGCAACAGGCCTAATGAGGCTTAATATACGGGCAGGAAACTCCAAACAGAGCATTCACCAGGGGATGGTTGAAAAGATTTCTGTTTTGTGGATCTACAATGAGTTTTCTGTCACTGACAGTGGTTAACAAAAACAAAAGTTTTGTCTGAAGAAGAAAGGTAATTTCTGTCCTACGCTATGCTGTGCTGTGCGGTGTGAGAAGGACAAATACCACAATACCACTCCACAATTCCTCAGCACAAGGAGGGAAAGTACCGAGGGAGCTGTGATGAATGTTAGCTGGCTTTTGCAATGAGATTAAAAAACAGTCAATTGTATGGGGAATATACTAAAAGATATAGCAATGAGGTAAAGTATCAGATATTCTGTTTATCTTCTAGGTGTACATACAGTATGTATTTATACATGTATGTATGTGATTCTAAGTACTTATGATTACTCAGCAGTCCTTAATGCAGTGTATTGTTTGATTTTGGATCTTTTTTTTTAACAATATGATTGTCCATTTATTGAAAACCACAAAAACAACACAACTACTTTGGTTCACACAGGATACTTCACCTTCATGTCATGTACCACATTCATAAGGTCACTACAAAGGACTGTGAGCCCCGCTTGAAAATTGAGATGAGATTTTCGTCATCTAGCCATTCATGCTGTAAGTGGTTATAAAAGACATGTCATATTGGCTGTAAAGTCTGGGAGGCTATGAGAGCATGTGGTAATTACAGTGTCACTGATTGAGTCTTGGTTTCTGCGAGAATCGAAAAACTAGGTTGAGAGGGTCATATAGGGGAATACTTCATAATTTGAACACGCAGCAGCACTGTGCTGTGTTTTCACTATCAAATACTGAGGTCAGACCTTTACCCACACTACTGACCGACACTTATCCTGAGAGACTTATGATTGTTTTCACCTTTCCAACTTTCAGTCTATACAGTAAGTGCTGTTACCTTCATATCACAGCATTGAGGGAATTTTGGAGGAAGCGTGTGAATTATTGAGTTTCCTATACGACTGACATGTTTAACAGCCTGTGAGTCACTCAGGCATCTGCCTCAACTTGTGACTAGGAATTAATAAGGACCACAACCTGCCATCAAGTTTTCTAAATAATAAATCTATGTTATATAATTGCAAAGCTTCATGACGTAACATTATTGTTTTATTTTGTAGTTGTATATTTTTGGTGCATAAATTAATGCTAAACTATTCATTTCTAATTCTTATTGCAGCACGTTTATTCTTACTTTGTCGTCACTGAAGATTGAAAATGTTTTCCGACACATGAGGAATTATTTCTTTCCAATTTGTATTGTACTTAGTATTTTTCTTTGCCTGTTAACTTGAAAGACGATCATATGGAAACAAGTACGAAATAATAAGTCACATACTCAATCTAAGAAGTGTTGCGTTTCCTCTTGAAGGCAGCATTGGGGGGAAAGAGACAGGAATGCTGCTTGATTGGCTTTTGAACAAGTGAAATGTGTCTGTATCTTCTTACTTGTTTATTTGTTATATATAAATATATTTGAGTAAAAATGTTGAAATATTTTTCACAGTTTTTATTGAAATCAAAGTTGTAATGCACATTTGCAATGGATGCATCAATTTGGATGAACTCTGCCTTTGCATTAATAGTGACAAAGCAGGTTTCTCCATTTTACAAAAGCGATTAAGAGTGATAACCATGTCAAACATTATAGCCATGCTTTATTGTTGACCCTTAAATAAACATACATAAATACATACATTGTATAGATAAATAGATACATAAATAATTAATATTTAAACAGCCACACTGTCTCAGTGAAGTCCATGGAGTTTGACAGTTGTAGATGAGGTATGTACAGCTGAGGTCTACTACAGTTCATGAGGAGCTGGGAGAGGAGGCGTACAGTCGACACGCAGGTCCAGTTGCTTTTATTTTCGTTGTGCTCTGTTAGCAGGAGGTGAACGTTTTCCAGAAGAAGTTTTTACAGGGGGCTTTGCGGTCACGCTGAGGCAGTGATAACCGGTTGTAGACAGCCCTCTCCTCCAGACGAGACTCCAGCGGCTCCTCCAGATCCATGGGGTTCACCTCACCCGGCAGCATGTTGGTGTCAAGAGCGCCGTCCAACAAGCCCGACACCAGTTTCAGGATCAGCTCTTTGCGCTCTTTGCTCAGCTCCTGAAGAACAATTAAAACAAAGAAAGAAAACATATTAAAAAAAAGGAACATATTAAAAATGAGATCATTGGAAAATGTGACAAACAGCTTAAGCTCATAGAGTATTACTTTTTTTATTTATCTCAGTAAACAGAGTATAAATTAACAAAATTGAAATTCACTCTCTTCCCCCTCACAACTAACGCCATCATTTTTGAAATTATAATTACTGTATGATGAAGTAATACAAATGTAACATCTTAATAGCAAGCTCAATATGAAGAACTATTGTTCTTATTCTAAACAGCATAAAGTTTACACAATGAATGAAAAAAAAAAAAAATTGTATTGTGAATTCTGCAATATATATTAAATTCTCTTTTTTTTATTTCACAAGCATTCTTTTTAAAATTATCTTATTCAAACTTTTTTTTAACCACATTTAACATTAAATTACATTACAATTTTCAATAATAAAATCTACAATAAAAATGATCCTATAACTACATATGAGCTATGAAAATCATCCTTCATACCATGTTCACGTGGATGGGGCTCCTCTCGTCCACAGGAAGCACGGATGCTGCCCTCACGCTGCAAAGAACCCCCATGAGAGCTGCTAACACCACGAGGAGCTGCATGCTGTGACAGAAGAGCAGGTGACAGACCGGAGCTACAGTCACAAGAGCAGGAGACTCACAGACACAGGAGTGAGTGTGTGTGTGTGTGTTTGTGTATGTGTGTGTGTGTGTGTGTGTGTGTGTGTGTGAGAGAGAGAGAGAGAGACAGGAGAGTGTTGGAGAAAGTGCAGTGCACTTGGTGAAGTCAGCTGGTCACAAAGATTTGGAAAACACTGATGTTTCTTCTGCTCTACCTCCAAAGTCCCTCACTCTTTTATACGCCTCTCCCCCCTACTCCTCCGCCACTGACGTAGAGGGTGGTGGGTGTATGTATGACGGACTGTGGAGGGTGTATGTGTGCGTGTTTAGGGGTGTGTGTGTCTACGTGAGTATGGAAGAGGAGGGGAGATGAAGGGTTCAGGACAGAACAAATGGAAGCGTTCAACACTTAACCTTTTTGACAAATTGGGAGGTGGTTGAATTCATGCGATTCACCAGAGGGAACATCTGCAGCAGACAAGACGTCACAGGGCTAAAATCAGGTTCTGACATCAACATGGCACTAATGTATTGTCTGTTAGGATGGATGATGTGGAACTAGACCCCCTGATGCAGGTTGACAAGCAATTCCTCAACTCATCACCTGTCAACTTAACACTCCTGTGGTAGCTATCAAAAACCATGGATAACAAGATAACAAAACCAACTGATCACAAGATGACTTATCATTCATTTAACATCCCATTGTTTGGCAGAGTACTTTTATCAGCATCTGATTCCTGTCACTATACTTTAATGCAGCTCCGACACCTGCAGATTAGAATTGAACAGTCTGACACTCATCGTGACTTGAGGCAGTGTCTTTAGGCACAGTACCAATCTAGTGGGGTAAACATGGTCGTTAAAAAAGAAGAAGCTATTATTCCCCAGCTATTCAATGTGCGATATAGAGCTTTGCTCTATGTTATGTGCAATAAAAACTACGTGTGTATTTGAAGTTTTGATCTATTCTCTCCCTCTGTCCCACTTTTTCAGCCCTCTGCATTGATGCAGATCACTATCAACCCTCAGTCTGTTTCTGCTCGATGATTTTGAAAAAGGTCTGCCTTGCCCTGAGTGCTTTGTTCATGGTGGATTAATGTTGGGTTTTTGTAAATAATACAACCAAGAGTACATTGTAGATGTTATGTGATAGTTTTTGTTCAAATTTAGCACTATAATTGATTTATTGCTGGCTTGATTCTATCTGTTGTTCTTTTTGTTGCTGTGGTGTTCTTCTTCTTTTCCGTCTGACTGTTTGTCTTCATTCATCTCTTTCTACCTCTCCCTCAGTTGAACTTTCTCAGCGCAGTACATTGGCGTATACAGCAGATGGCTGTACATCAATAAGTCCTTTCCTGCTTGAGGTTTCATCCTGTTCAAAATAAATTTCTCCTTTTCACTGTTGTGTTTGCTTATTGGTGGATTATGTTAATTTTGGGTTCCCTAAACAATATTACAATGACTATGGCTAAGACCTGCTCTTTCCGCCATGGTTCATGAGATAGGCTTAACTTTTGCTGTGATTTTAAACTACATCAGCAAACATGGTTTGATTATTTTTTTTGTATTTGATTGGATTGACTACTGTTTGGGATTGTTTATTGTTCTCATTGATTTTGTCCTACTTTCAAAGTTGAAGTCTCGTGAAGCACTTTGTGCTATTGTTCTGTGCAACGTGTGCTACAAAATAAATTGTACTTACTGTGGCCTTTGATTCAGGACAGATGCTATGAGCAGGAAAAGACATAATGTGGGACTTCACCCCAGAAGTTCAGAGGCATGCTGCTTGTCAAACAAATATTTTTTGTCAAAGTTGTTAAACCATATCCCCACTCAGGGTGCTAAATTAAGCTCAGTCGGTTGATCAGGCACCCCATGATCGGAGGCTATAGCCCTCCCCACACTGGTCCCAGGTTTAACTCCAGATCCTGAAGTGATTTGGTGCATGTCATTCCCAATTCTCTCTTCCCACATTTCCTGTCTGTCTTCAGTTGTCCAATCAAATAAAGAGCAAAAGCCCCAAAAAGAATCACAAAAACACTTTATCCCAACTCAATTCACAAAGAAAAGAAAAGTCATAATGTTCTGTAGGGAATAATCAGTATGCAAGTAAAACCTGTTCCAGTTAGACATATTGTCAGATTCAGGCTAAGCTGATTACATTCAGCTAGTTAGAAGTTAGAAGAGCACATTTCACAATCAGTGCATTGCCTATTTTTTCTTATTCAAGTCTAAAAAACATCATAAATACCCTGTTTAAACAAATGAACAAATTCTTACTTTCAGAACGTATCAGTCTAATATAAAATGAAGTTGTATTCAAACAAATTCTTGGAGCATTCATAAAGACTTATTCATGTATCTAATTTCTAGATATTGAGGTTTTTTTACATGGCTAAAATGATCACTCGATGTAGCCCACAGCTTAGAGCAGAGAGCTGTTATTGAGCTTCTCCTCAAGTTCTACAAAACCAAATTATAACGTTCTCAAGAGGTAAACTCCATAGAAAAACTAATTATAGAGCACTGATTACAAACAAACTTTCAGAGAAAATTGTTTCTAAAGTTTGCAAAGTTGCAATCAACCTCCAGGACAATTTCACTGGAAAAGCACAGTTATACAGAGTTTACTTGTTGTGACGTCTTTAGATGGTGCCACTGGCAGGGAACATAAAGTTCTTTTACCCCAGTTGGTTTGGTTGATTCTAAGGGATTTGTCGTGCCATCAATACAGTGTTTGAGTCCTTTTCTTCATACACTGCTGATCTGAAGAAGGCCTCGAGCCAATACAAAGATTAGCTGACTGTAGAAACGGCACAATTGGGGATTAAGTGTGTAATGTACAATAACAGGCCTCCTTAAAAAGCATCTGCTGTCCAGCCTACAGAAGACTTCAAACAGTTGCAAGCATCAGCGTGACGACTTGTAGATACTTACCGATTTAATACTAATGGGTATGGAAGTTTACATTTTGGCAACACCTTCTTTAAGTATGGCCTCTAGCACAGCCTCTACAACTTTGTAAAAGGGAACAGAGTTTAAATTCAACTGATGACTTAGTGTTTAGTACTGACGTATACATTTACCTCCAAACATTTCACTTGGACTTGCACAAGTATGAAATAGAGATAAGTGATACACTGCCCTAAAAGCTCTGCTGTTGTAGTGCACACGTCACAGCAAAAATATAAATCAAATATTTATGGGTACTCCTTCTATAGCATCTATGTAAAACATTCAATATGTGTGCTTTTGTGAAAAATAATGAATACTTACAAACTTCAAGTGCAAGGTCTGCTAACGTCACACACTGTGTAGGCAGTACAGGAATAATGTGCTGCATTGTGCTGGCTGTACACATTTGAATGTTAAACCAGTCACGACTGAGGTCTTCACAACAAGAAAGTTGATGCAACCGAGGGCAACAATGACACTTCAAACAGCTGAAACACTGACCGACCTGAACAATGTAATAGAGCTGAGGGGCTTTTCATTCAAGTCAAAGAAAACCTCAAATACTGTAGTGAACAGCGTAGTTTAACACATGCCTTCACACTTACAATCTAAGAAACTGGCTCTCATGTGTATACGAGTTTAAAGGGTGCCACCTAATGTCTGAATACAAAAACTGCACATGGACTTTAAAGGTTTTACAGAAGTGTTCATATGGCCTAACCATGTGCAGGGAACTACAGCTAAAACATCTACTGAAATATATCACATATTAACCTTTGTTTGGTTGCACTTGGTGATAGAGACCTTACAAAATGTTAAATACATAACTCTTTCACAGGCCTTTAATAAGATAATAAAGATATTTAGGTATGACTCAAGAACAATGACCTGAAATTCCGTTCAGTGCCTTGTCTATTATACAGAATCAAAAGCATGTCAGTAACAGATTAGACACCGACGTGTGTATTTGAAGTTTTGATCTTTTCTCTCTCTCTATCCCACTTTTTCAGCCCTCTCCATTGATGCAGATCACTATCAACCCTCAGTCTCTTTCTGCTCGATGATTTGGAAAAAGGACTTCCTTGCCCTGAGTGCTTTGATCATGTTGGATTAATGTTGGGTCTTTGTAAATAATATAACCAAGAGTAAAGTGTAGATGTAGGTGTTATGTGATAGTTTTTGTTCCATTTTAGCGCTGTAATTGAATTTATTCCTGTGATATTGTCTGTCTGTGAAAGAGTTATATATTTACCATTTTGTAAGGTCTCTGTCCCCTTGTCCAAAACATATCTTTTTTTAGTTTAATCTTTACTAAGTGCAAACAAACAAAGGTTAATATGTGATATATTTCAGTAGATGTTTTAGATAGTCATAGATTAGACACCGATCTCAAATTAACCGCCTTATGTTACCAATTTATTACAGTTCTTATAAAAACACAAATCATCGCTCAGGTATGACATAATTTCTCAACAAACATTCAATGTGGATTGACAAGGAAATAGGTAACTTAAAGATGTTTGACCATGTAATGATTCGGCATACAGTACAAGCTCACTACTGGTAGTCAATAGACAATACTGCAAGTTCTGGTTGCATAATGAATTCACATTTTAAATACACTTTCTTGCATTGCAAAGCTCCAATGCCATACTTAATTTCATTTTAACATCATTACATTTAACTCTCCTGAATCAAAGTGATGGCCAAAGACGAGCATCCATGAAATCATTAATCAGAATTCTTTCATGTTCAGTTGGTGACAGCTCAAAGAGGTTATTTAATCAACTCGTTTTCGGAACATGCTGATAGACACAGAGCAACTTTTCTTTTTCTTTTATCAAGGAACAACCAATTGTAGGCACTATAGGGTTCATTTGTAGAGGACACATTAGTTATCAGGATATACAGTCATAACAGATGGCATCTGTGTGTTTTCCTATGACTAAAGATTGATATTAAACATAACAAATAAAAGTACGGCAATACATTACATATACATTCCCTATATAGTATGTAATATATTGCATAATATGTAGATGCAGTGAATCTAATAGACAGTACAGTTTCAGTGTGAGGTCAGGTTTGACGGCAATGTTCTTCCCACTCAGCCCAGCCCATTAAACTGCTCTTCACAAAATGCTGATAAGACATTTACAGAGTAAAATGACAAACCAAATACATCCTGTAAATAAATTAACACCTAAGAGCATGTCAGCATGTGAAGGAAGGAAACCTCTGAATGAACCGACACTTTCTCTTAATACATCGCCAAGCTCAAAACTCAGCGATTATTATTTGCCCTCATTATAAAATCTTGAAGAGGCTTCTCTCGTCGGTGGTGCTGAACTTGTTAAGGAGGTCCTGACGCCTTAGGACAAGGGTGTTTGTCTGTGGTATCTGTGAACATCGAGGGCTGTGCATGGTCATGCATCATTCAGTGCCTGTCATGGTAAAGAAGACACAGCGTCAATAGAGGCAAAACTGTGTTAACAGTTTTAAATTGCACTGTACTACTTCATAAATTTGAAAGATTTAAACAACTTTTACCTTTCTTGCAAACTCAGGGAGGACGAACGATGCTTTGTGAATTTCAGGGTTGTAATATTTAAGGCTCATATTTTCCATTTCTACTTTTGACAAGACGTTCACTGGCTCCTTGAAATTTGTCTCCTATTCAAAAACAGAAAAGGCAAATCAGTCATTTGATGGACATTACCAATCATGGGGAACAGCGTAAAGGTTGTTGTGCTACAGAGTAGTTTTACAATAAGCCAGAGGCAATCTAACAGCAATCAGGTATGTAATGGGTGGCAAATAGAGAATGACTGGCACACTTACAGGATTTTTACTGCACAGCATGAATCCAATTTGGCCACTGGGATAGGTTGGGATGGTGCCATAGGCATAATCCACCACAGGGAATAGGGTCTTGCAGAAGGTTTGCATCTCCTTTATCAGCTCCAAATGGAGCCATTGACACTCTCCTGAGAGATTTACACAAGATTAGAGAAAAGGGTACATTCATTTCCTTTCTGATTTTTTCTGTTCTATCTACAATAGATGGGGAGACGTACTGTAAAAATGAAAACATTACAGCTCTAAAAATCCATGACTATTTAGGGGTTTTTTTAGACTTAAAAACAGGATGTAATCTGTTGTATAGTTACAGGGTTATTTCTTCTACTGCTAACACAAAGCTGCGATGTAAAAAGAAGTTACCCTGGGAACAAAGTATTCCATCGCTTCTCAGTGCTGCTTTCATCAGTTGATAGTAAGACTCCTTGAACAAACTCTCAGCAGGTCCTGCAGCATAAACAAAAAGTCAGAATAACATTGCCACCATTTAGAGCATGCAAAAAGTAAGATGTTGAGTTGCACTTACCAACAGGGTCTGAGGAATCCGTAATAATGATGTCAAAGGCATCCTGGTTCTGCTTCATGAATTCAAAACCGTCTCCAACATGGAGGGTGAGCTTGGGGCTGAAAAACCCTTTGGCCATCCCTGGGAGATACTTCTTTGATACGTTGATGACATCCTACACAACAACATCAATACAATTTGACATTACTCAAAAGCAGTACTGAGGGAAAAAAAGAATGGCACTCTAATAAGAAGCTACATCCGTGTGTTTTGTACCTCATCTATTTCACACAGAACCACAGATTCCACCAGAGAATTCTTCACAACTTCCCTCAGCACACCTCCATCTCCTCCGCCAATAATCAGGACCTGTAAATAAGGAAATGTGCTGACTATCAAGACAGGAAACATGAGTCATTCAGTGTGTAGAAATACTGCAGATCAATGAACAACCCTACAATAGAATTGAGTAATACCTTCTTGGGACATGGGTGGCTGAACAAGGGCAGGTTGGCAATCATCTCTTGATATGCAAACTCATCTCGCTCTGTGCACTGGATCACTCCATCGAGCACCAAGACATTGCCATAGGTTTTACTGTGAAGGAGAGGCGCATTGGCAAGCTTTAACGCCCTGAAGCTACATCGAGCCATGTCTACTTAGCTTAGTTAATAATGTTACCATGATTCTTTTTAACTTGTCAGTGACAGTACATGTCTAATTTATCCCAGAGTTAGCGTTATCCTTCCAAACCTAATCATCCTGGCTAACTATCTGTCGTTCATTTGCTACCTAGCTAGTTTGAGTGTTAGCTCAAACTTGAGGCAACAACTCAGTCAGCTGAAGAAAGTTCTCATGGCTCCGGATTGCTCATTCCTTTATTGTAACTGTATGACGATGATAGCTAGCAACGTTAGCCAAGTTGTGTAGCTTAAATTACTCACCTCTTGAAAACCATAACATCTTGAAATTTGGACTTCTTATGGTAGAGGACCTCTTCGACTTGGAGGCTCATTGCTTGCCCTGGCCATAACGTGCACGTTTCTGTAAACCATCCATCTTTAATGTGGTCCATGTTGGCTACTTACAGCCACAAGTACCAGTAAATGTGTATACAAGTGTGGCGATGTGGGCAAGTTACGACAAAGATATGACACTTCACCGTTTTCTAACAGCTAAACATGATGTCTCATATAGTAACAAATGAGAGGCTGCTGACGTCAGTGACTGACTGTTGTCAGAGCCAATGGAGTGGCAGGACCTACTGGTTCGTGTATAGTTTGTTTGACTTTACACCCTTAGCGTCGAGCATCGCCCCGCCTCTGCATTGCAAGAGCCGAACGTGTTCTGTAGCTTGCTGTAGCCCACGTGAAACTTTAGCTAAACCACGTTAACGTAACAATGCGCATGCGCAAACTAGGAAATAGGAGCTGGGGTACGGCATTATGTGGCACTTATGACCGACCAGGCAGTAATTTTTTTAAGATTACTCTTTGAATTACTGATGCAGAGACATTTCAATTTTAGTATGTGTAGTATGGTGAAAAACAATACATCTCTTGAGACTTTTTTTGTTTTGATAAATTTAGAATCGGTACCACAGCCAGTGCAGCTCACCATGCACCACAATAACCACATCATTAATATGTTGATTCTTTATTTAATTAATTTCGTATATTTCCTTTAAAAGTAGTACCATGTTGTGAAATGTATGTACTGTTAAGCCTACTAAATTTTTTGCAAGTTTGAAACATTAAACTTTGAGGACCGAAGTACTAGTAATGTTCATACAAATGTGGTCGACAGTGACTGCACATTGCAAAAACGGACTGATGTTTTTTGGCAAAGCAAATGAGCTGTTCATTCTAATTGACTACATCTTCAAATACTAAATGCTATTCCTTAAGTGATCATTTGGTTATTTGGAAAAGTATAATTAAAATGCATTCCCTTAGATCTGTCTACTGTGTAATACTGATCCAACTAGCAGTTTAATGGGTGCCATCTTGTGGCTGAATACAGAAGTTGCACTTGCACCTTACTGGTGTAAAACATCAATGCTCAAACTAACACCTGGAGAACTTTGAGAAGGGTTGGCTTTTTGTGTGTAAAGGCAGCTGAAGTATCTCTTGAATCACATCAGATATGAACATGTATTTGGTTGAAAAGTTATGGCCTTGGTAAAGAGTCTAACTGAACAACTGTAAGACACGTTTTGTACAAGAGAGAGCAAGCACCAATTGAACAAATCATTATTGCTAACTTTTTCCACATAATCTGAGTGGAACAACAAGCATCATTTTCCTGATGCAGTGGTTTTATTTTTTGTGTGAGTAGTGAGTACCACTGTTGCCCTTGCAAAGTAGCCTACTGCAAGTTTTTTCTAAAGCTTGAACAGAAGTTCAGCATCATAATTTGCGGTTCATGGTCTCCGAGTAGAGTTGCTGCTTGGTCATTCTCTGTTGGTGTTTGAACTTTTTTTTTTATTTATTTAAAATTTATTTAACCAGGAGAAACCTCATTGAGATTAAGAATGTCATTTACAAAAGTGTGCTGGCCAAGACGGTCAGCAGCAAAACAAAAAGTTACAGACATAAAACACAGAGTCATTACAAACAGAGATCAACATTTCCTGAGTCACAGAGCACAAAGTCATCAGTCAAAGCATCTACAACCTGAATAATCTTCTTCCAACACCTTCAATTTACTTTAAAAAAGATTTAAAGAAACTTACATTAGGCCTTTAAGTATATACGCCATTTGCTGTCTGTCTGTACCTTTGTTAAAATAAATAAGTAAGAGCAGTGAACCATAGATATTAAGCTAAAGACAAAATGGCTATCATTATGAATATGTGTACAATAGCCTATATATATCTTTCTTGGCTTGCCCTGGTTAGTACAACTATTTAGTTGTAGTTCTTTGTTCATCTCACTTTTCAGTTATTATTTTAATCACAAAAAAGGAGGATTGCTGAATGATCATTTTGTTATGTTTGCCCTTTGTGCTTTTTTAACGTAAGGATAACATTTTACTAGGCCTATACCTGGTAACAGTTCCTATTTAAATACATTTTGCTGCTTTAACAAGTATGACTTTAATCAATGTAAAAATGTCAGTTAAAACTCACTAAAGTGCCAAAGGGAAGTGTGAGTATTCACAAATGGAAATACTGAAAAGTCTGGAAAAGCTAAATGCAAGAAGGAAGCTCTTAATGATGTAAGACCCAAAGAGGACAATCAGCCCCCAGCTCATCAGGTGGAACCCTGTTTGTTGACAGGCCAACTGCTTCCAGTCATGTTCTCGTAAAACTGAGCAAAGTCATTCAACAAAACAGCGGCATCTAGTCTGAGACATTTTAATGTTGGGTAAGGATCTAGCACTGAAACAGTTAGACAAGACACCAAGGTGCTTTAAAGTACCTGCCATTTTGTAACATAACAAAGAGGAAGGTCTTTTACCTGCTCTTATGTAACATAACATAACAAAGAGGAAGGTCTTTTACCTGCTCTTATGTAACATAACATAACAAAGAGGAAGGTCTTTTACCTGCTCTTATGTAACATAACATAACAAAGAGGAAGGTCTTTTACCTGCTCTTATGTAACATAACATAACAAAGAGGAAGGTCTTTTACCGGCTAGGTGTCTTCAGATACCATTTGTTATGAATTCGTGCTATACCAATAAAGATTGACTAAAATTTCTCTTGCAGTTGTGTCAGCGGTACCTGAATGTGAATGGGATTAGTTAATACTGATGGACACTTTACATTGCAGCCTCTGCCATCAGTGTGTGATTGTGGTGTGAATGGGTAGATGTGACCTGCGGTGTAAAAGTGCTTAGAGTAGTCAGAAGACTAGAAAAGGACTATACATGGTCAGGTCCATTTACCTTTTCCCCTTCTTCTTCTAAAAGTCTACTCTCTGCTCTTTTGATAGACTTACATTCACACTGAGGTTGTGTCCTGGCACTAGGTCTCCAAGATAGTCACTTCCTCTAGGCAGGTCTTCTTTTCTTTATGGAGATTAATGTCAAGTGCTGGCCACTTGATCCTCTGAGCAGACTCTTTTGGTCATCTGCAAAAGCTCAGGGACGATCCAGGGACAAACTGAAAAGGGCCATGAGTTGTAGAACAATCCACCAACACCAGACCAGCCCCCTTAACTCAGCCAGTTTAATTCTTAGGCTTACACTTCAATTGCATTCACCATGTGTTTGAATTTGTGTTTTATCAGTTTTACATAACTCATGGTATATCTTGATCTTTGCATTGTTTCTTTGTCTGTACAGCACTTTGGTCAGTTCACATAGGTTTAATGATTTGACTTGATTTTAGCCCCAGGATGCCCTCTGTTGGGTTTAAAGTCAAACTGCCTTGTTCTGTAAAGTAATTATTATATACCATACATTGTTACATCCCATGTGTATTACAAATAACTGTGCATTTCATGTTGTGTATATTAAGATTAACTGTGCAATTGAATGTGCATTCCTCCAAGCCATATCAGCATATCTACATAAACAGTCATGTCCTCCTCTTTAATAAAAAGAAATATAAAATTACCATATTGTATTACCAATTTATTACAGTTCTCATAAAAACAAATGAGGGCTCAAGTATGACACTACTTCTCAGCTGACATTCAATGCAATCATTCACTGTTCATGCTTACTAAAGATCAAGATTACTACTGATAGTCGATACCCAGTAAAGAGATCTGATTGATTGTTAACGTAACCACACTTTATTTAGTATCTTATACATTGCATGACGTGTAGATGCAGTGAACCCATTCAGATTTAAAGGCAAAGCTTTTCTGAATCAGCACAGCCAATACGTTTGTCATCACAAAATGCTGGTAAGAGAAATATAGAGTTTTAATTTAGACCAAAAACATCCCAAAAATACTTTTAACATCCAGAGTACATAAGAATGGAAGGAGGGAGTCTGCTGTCTTCAGTGGTGCTAGAGGACAGGTCTTTTTTTATCTGGTCTGTAGGGCTTGGGTAGCTCATGAACATGTTGGGCTGTTGATGCTGGTCATTCGTCACTACTCAGTGCCTGTCAATGGTCAAGAAGAGATTGAGGGAAAAGTAGGAGTGTTAATTTTTTTTAGCCACTTAAAGGAACTTTTTTTATACAAATCAAATGTCTTAAATTACACAAACAACATTTACCTTTCTTGCAAACTCAGGGAGCACGAAAGAGGCTTTGTGGATTTTAGAGTTGTAATATTTGAATCCCATGTCTTCAATTTCTTCTTTTGACAGTACTTCCTCTGGCTCCCTGAAATTTGTATCCTACATTAAAAAAAAGAGAAGGCACAATATTCATTTGGTGGATGCAACCAAGCACCAAGAAACAATGAACAAGTGCACTTCGGAAGTCTTTTAGAATAAACCAGGGGCATTTAAAGGAACTCTGACAACAATCAGGTGCAATAGAGAATGACTGACACACTTACACAATCTTTACTGCAGAGCATGAATCCAATTTGGCCACTGGCGTAACTGGGGACACATGTGTAGGCATAGTCCACCACCGGGAATAGCTTCTTGCAGAAGGTTTGCATCTCCTTAATCAGATCCAAATGGAGCCATTGACACTCTCCTGGGAAATTGATTCAAGAGCAAAGGAGAGGGCTTATTCATTTCCTGTCAGTCTTTTTTAGGCCTTGGTAAGTTTTGGTTAATAAGTAGTGCCTTATTAAAATCACCACTATTTATTCAAAACTGGTATGTATATATCTAAATATCTTACCCTGTGAACAAAGAATCCCATCGCTTTTCAATGATGACTTCAGAAGCTCATAGTAAGGCTCCTGGAACAAACACTCAGCAGGTCCTACAACAAAAAAGATACCTCAGAATAGGTCCATTTTACATTTCAGTTTGCAAATAAAGATGATAAAACAAAAAAGCACTTACCAATTGGGTCTGAGGAGTCCGTGATGATGACGTCAAAAGAATCCTGGTTCCGCAACAAGAATTCAAAGCCGTCTCCAACATGAAGGGTGAGCTTGGGACTGTAAAACCCTTGGGCCATCCCTGGGAGGAACTCCTTTGCTACAGTGATAACATCCTTGATTGAAAACAAAATCATCATTAATACAAACAAGCATTAACAAAAATAATGTTCGTAGCTCTCTAGAGAAAGATAATTCTAATCAGTTGTGTTTCTCGCACCTCATCTATCTCACACTGAACCACCGATTCAACCAGCGGATGTCTCACAACTTCCCTCGCTACACCGCCATCTCCCCCACCAATGATCAGCACCTGTGAAAAGGGAAAGGTTCTGGCAGTCAGGACAGAAAACATGACTCGCTGAGAGTGTAGTAATTCTGCAGATCCATACATTTAGAAAAATATCTATTTGTGTTCGATACCTTCTTGGGACATGGGTGGCTGTACAAAGGCAGGTTGGCAATCATCTCTTGATATGCAAACTCATCCCTCTCAGAGCACTGGATCACTCCATCCAGCACCAAGACATTGCCATATTGTTTACTGGAAAGTGAAGTATGAGAGGTTCAATTGAAAGCATTTGCAACCCTGGGCTAAATAAACTCAATATATATAATTCATATCTTAAGAGGAGGCCACATCAGAAGCCAGACAAGTGTGCCACAAATGTTACAAAACAGACAATGAAACATTGCCGGATATAGTTGGTCTCCATAGAGTTATGCTCAAAATAACCACCTTGGATATTTATATCGTTTTGGAAATATATCTAAGTGACTTCATTGGCCCATTCATTGCTTTTTGACGCAAATATCTAATTTTAATGGAATGGTGGCCTTTCTTAGTCATTAAAAAGTCTAAACACACAAACAATACAAACAGAAATCGTCAGGTACCATCAGAGTTATAAATAAAGTTGCTACAAACTCACCTCCTGAAGACCAGGACATCTTGATATTTGGATTTCTTGTGGTAGAGGATCTCTTCCACTTCCAGGCTGGCCGCTTGCCCCGGCCAAAACGTGGATAATTCCGTAAACCATCCGTCTTTAATGAGATCCATGTTCGCTTCCAATGGCCACAAGCAAGTAACAACAAAGATGCAACAACTGGCCGATGTCCAATTACTTGACAAGAAGCTTCAATTTATAATCAACAGACTGCTGCTGACGTCAGTGACTCATATTTATGCGAGCCAATGGGATTGACAGGAAGTAGGAATACTGGTTTGTATTGTTTGACTTGAAATTTGAATTTAGGCCTTGTATTGTTTGAGTAATAAAATGACAAATGTTCCGCAGCTGGAACGAGTTTCGTAAACAACTTTTTAAGTTATCAAAACTCAAAATACTGTATATATACAGTATGCAGCATACTTTATAGCCTACATGTTTTCTTAAAGTAAATACTTCATTTCCCACTATTCCACAAAATAATTTGAAATGACACATGCAAAAATGATGTCAAACGATGTCAAATCACAAGAGACTTTAAAAACATGAATGCAGAATAATTTAAAATTCAACCTAGCCTAATGACTCAATTTTGTGTAGCCTACTTACACAAGGCTTGCCTTAATGCTTGCATTGCATAGACAGTTATGCAATGCATTAGTGTGCGCGCATGTGTGTCACAACTTACTGCTGAGTATTACAGTAAATTAATGTGATAATAATGTCAGACTACGTTTCACACAGTCAAAGGCAGAAAACTAATAGAAGTGCTTGCATTTTGGTGAAAATTGATTATTGTGTTGCTAGTTTAGAAGTGCTTTCAGTGGAAGTGCAGACCTGGCCCGATGTTATAACCGTCCTCAGAATTTCCATCATCAGTTGAGAACCAGAGAGCTGGTGTCAAACGAGGAGTCCCCAGGTTTACTTTCTTAAAACGTTGGGTAATGCTGTATTTTAGTTTGCATAATATTAAGTGAACTTTGATCTTAATTTTTAAGCTGATTTGGACAAAACAAGTTTTTCTTATTTACAAAGAGGCTGTTATATCCAGGGGGTATGGTAAGCAGAAAGGTAAGATATTTAGACAAATTGGTCAGGGAAAAATAGGATGAATTTCACTACAGAGCACATCTTTGCAGAAAAATGTAACAGTTAAGGGACGTGATCTTAAGGCCAACTTTTCAGACAAATCATGCTTTCATACAGCCACAGATGTACAATTAGGAAGACTGGTTTTTGTATAATAATAACAACTGATTCAGGTGTGGTTGTAAAAAATGCCAGTGGCAGTAAATATTTAAAAATAGTTGTAATCTGGCTGTTAATATACAATCCCCATCAATATCAACACACATAACCGACAACTATAAAGCCAAACTGGAGTGCTTTGGTCTACTGTGGCGGGAAAGAATAATAATAAAAAAAAAACTGTTAGATGGTTTATTACAGTAACAAGTATCAGCTGAATAGTGATTTGTGCTATTTAATAGACGTTAATTGAGCTTTCACTAACTCTACATGCTGTCTCACTATAGACTAATCATTTTTTGGTTACATCACCCCATTATACTGTATACATACATCACATTCAGGGGACAAGTTTAGCTTAAAATGTGAACGTTTGTTCTTTTTTGTTTGTCAATTTACACAAGGCTGGCCTCAATGCTAACAGAAACCGTTGTATCCAGGGGGGACAATGTAAGCAAAGATGCAATTAAACTAGTCAAACTCTTCAGGGTAAACCAACAAGTACTTTAAAGGGAACACCTCCCTGCCATTCTCTATAGCTTAAAAGAAATAGATTGGTTAATCAACCTTTCAGTTATAACACTAGTGGATGTCTGCAGTACACATCAATTTAAAATGCACATGAGTCTATCTTCAGCAGACATGGTTCTCTAATGCTGCTGTGCATACAAAATAGGAGTTAAGAACCCATTTCGATAAGAATAAGGCAGTTAAGCCCTGTATTAATAAACTGTATAACAAGTCATTGTATTTCTGGAGGGAAACAACTGAACTAAAGTTTAACTTGGCCTATTGTAGTGTTTCATTTTTATAAAGATATTTAAATTAAAGCATGATATTTTATTTCAAAAATGAAAATGTTTTGATTGGTGAATCTAATTGTGTTAGGTGTTAAAATATCTAACATTTCTCAGAAATGTTAAGTGTAAAAGTACACGGTGGCATGAAATCAAACTGTTCAAGTATAGTGAAAGTACTTTGTACTTAAATACAGTCCTGATGTATGAAGTAACAATTCAGCCAATAAATATGCATGCTTTTGGAATGTGATATTCAGCATTCACATTTGCATGTATGTAATCTTCTCTGTGTGAACTTTGTTCATTCACTTCTGGGACTATTTTCACTTTACAGCACATAATCATTGTAGTTCACACATCTTAAAGAGAATCTTAGGAGTAAATACAAACTCACTCTTCGACAAACCTGAAAACACCTCATAAAGACATTCTGACATCTGTACATGCGGATATTTAAAGTTTGAAAGTTAGCACTCCACATTTGTTTTCACTACTTACTCCTTAGTGTGTTTAAGATATGACCTGAAGATCAGTGGTGATAAACAGTAAATGGACTTGAGCTTATATAGCGCTTTTCTAGTCTTCCGACTACTCAAAGCACTTTAAACTGCAGGTCACACCTACACATTCACACACTGATGGCAGAGGTTGCTATGTAAAGTTACCATCAGAAGTAACTAATCCCATCTATACCCCGCAGACGAAGCAAATCGAGGTTGAGTGTCTTGCCCAAGGACGCATCGGACATGTAGCTGCAGGAGCTGGGGATTACACCCTGATCTTAACAGCTGCCACTAGATTTGAATGAAGGTCTGATTAGGATATTTTAAGATACTGCATCCAACCTGATTACTGATGAAGGTCGATTTATCCGAACGTTGTGCGATCAAATAAATATGTCAGAGTGAGCGAGTGTGTGTAGGAGACTTTCTCATTGTCTTTAAGATACTGCTTCCACATAATAAAACTCTTTAAAACACTTTTTGCTTTGATTCAAACAAAATAGGCTTTTACTCTAAAATCATCTTTATTGAAGAGGCCAGTGTGTCCATATATTTACAGGCAAACGGTCCCACAGATGAAGAACAAAGTAATTCATTAAATATTGAAATACTTCATTTCAATTAAAAAAAAAGGGAATACTGTTTCTTTAGGATGAAAAAAAAGAAGTTTTAAAACAAGAAAGGAAAGGGGATCATAGAGTTTATCTTTTGGGCCAGTTATGCCGGAATCCTCTGTAAGAAAGAAAAAACAAAGAGTGAGACGTTTGACCTTGAAGAGGCAAACACAGTTTGTATTTTATACTAAATATGTTTACCTGTCGGATTTTCCAGCCAGGTATGACATACTTCTGTTTCCAGCTGCTAAATTGGATTTTTGTCCCTTGTTGATTTTCTGTGTGATAAAAGATTTATTTTAACCAAGCACACATCAAATCAATATTGTTTGATTGTGAAATGAATCAACTCTTTTATACCTTTTTCTTAAAATCCTGTGATTGCCGGTTTGGATCGAACTGTGTGTTGTCCTTTGCTTTGTTACCTGTACAAACAAACAATATGCAAATATTTATTTTAAATGTGAACACTAATAGGATTATAAATGAATGATCTGCAAAGGATGAGAAAAGAAACTGAATATGCATACCAGCAAAGACTTTGAGGTCTGACTGACTGTAGTCGAAGGGCTTGAAGCTGTCCTCGGCAGGCAGTTCTGTTTTCTGGAGCTTCTCGGCAGATTTCATCAGCTTCTTACTCGGTTTGGGAGTTAACTGTCCAACCTCACCATCAACTCTCTCTCTTTTCTGTCCTTCTCCTTTTGCAGATTCCTAAAGAAAGTTACAGACATTTATTTTTGTGCAACCCATGAATATATTTAGTTGACCTTTTTTATTGATACTTAATACTTAATAAAGTATTTCTGATTCTGATCCAGCAATAATAATAAATGGTGTCGGATCAACGGGGACAATAAGTATGTGTGTGCAGTTTTGGTTCCTTTACCGTACATAAGGTGCACCATTGAATTGCATAAAAGAAGAGAACTAAAGAGAATTATAGAGATATTAACATTGATTCATTAAACACTTTGTGGTTTGTTCGCTGCCTTTAAAGCCCTGTTATCCGCTTCAGCCCCGTGACCCCAAATGAGATAAGCGGTATGAATGAAGGATGGATGGATTTAAGAAGAAATGTTTCTTTTTGCCTAACTCAACTACATACAGACTGTTTGAATGAAAGAACAATATATTGTATGATCTCCTCAAGACAACATTTTATTATCAGTGATTAAAAACATGGTTGTAGTTATCAGGCCAGCAGATGAGCGGTTTATGCTGCAGCTTCATGACAGCACTGACCAAACATCTTAACCAATGTTTTAACAAATACCTCTTTAAAGATCCCATATTATGCCCTTTTTGGGGTTCATATATCTAATTTATGTGCCTACTAAAGTACGTTCACAATCGCTAATGTTTGAAAAAAGTGTCTGTTTTCATATACTGCAGATCGATGCAGCCTGTCTCATCTGCCTGTGTTTGTTACGCTCAGAAGTGCCCACATCAGGGTCCCCACGTGTGCCAAGTCTGGCCTGATTGGTTGGCCGATCTGCTCTGTTGTAATTGGTCAGTCGTTCGGACAATTCTCGGAAATGTTACGCCCCTTTTACCATATTGGGAAAGTAGCTAATGTGCAGCATGAGCTTGTGCTTGCCACAACGAGCCAATGGGCTTGGATCAGTGACATCATCGCATTGTGATATCACACTACCAATTTTTCAACGAGGGGGGCTAGAACCGAGCGTTACATACTGCTACTGCTAACAGGAGGAGGTAGGAGAAGCCGCGTTTCCGCGGACTTTGAATTTTTGCACATAGATGCGCCTAAACATGCACAAGACACCTGGAAAACACACTAAAGAGGATCTAAAACCAGAAAAAGCATGATATGGGACCTTTAATATGAACAAGTTCTTATAATGAGCAGTTTGAATGTGCCAAAGAATCTTCATCATTGCACACTCCACACTTTGAAATCAGGTTTTTCTTGCGATTTCATCTCTTTGAATTATTTATCTAACTTGCATAATTAGAACTGTAGTCAATTCCATTTTCTTTGGTGCATCTCGGTGAACATGACGCAGACAAAATAGAAACCTGATGAGGATGGAGCCTGATCAAAGTCAACCTCTTTTTTGATATTAATTAATGTTAGTGGAGTGAAAGCTTTTGAAAATCACAAATCTTTCTTTTCAACTGAAACAAGACGATAAAACGCGACTGCCAAAGTGCCGGCTGAAAGTGACAGCTATCCAACAGAGCCGATATTTGCTACAGTTGGCAGCTGAGGTTGATGAGTGTTACTTTCAAGTGCTGCTGCCAACACTTCTGACTGTAATGCATGCCACCAATCAGACGCTGCCAACGTGCGTCATTTAAGCAGGGAGCGTCTCAAAAACCAAATTTCACTTAAGCCTTCATCATACAATGGATTATTCTGGTGCAAACAATTACTGTGTGCACTGCCGATTGATGGCTGAAGTCTCACACAGAAAGAGTCAGAGGGGAAATGGTGCCACCTGCAGGGACAGTCACACCACAATGACCATTTTGCATGTTCTCTTACAAGTTAACAGAAGATGAAGCACTGAGACTTTTGTCTAACTGAGCATTTAAAAAAAAGAAGAAGAAGGGAGGAAGCACCATATGGAGGCAAAAGCGTACATAAGAAATCGAGCAGGAGGGTGCCAAGTGATACCCCAGAGAGATGGAGTGAGAAGAAGTGGGCTTCTGGGCAGACAGAAGCTTTTATTCTTCCCTCAGAGGAAAGAGAAGTGTTTGATGAGAGGAGGACATGTCTCTGATGCCTCAATCCCACGCGGTGCATCCTCCTTCCCCAGACACATCGCAGGACGGATAAAAATATTAAAAGAGCACTTACATGCTGCTCCTGCAGACTGGCAGCAGTGGTTCACTCGCTTGTGAGTCACTGTGTTTATAAAGAGAAATATCTGCCATGTCTTGAGAAAATGGGGGGGCATTGCAGAGGGTTAACATAGCTATTAAAGCACAGTCTTCAATATTCAGTACCAGGCTCTTGGGTGAGTAAAACTCGGGATTTTCATGGATTTTTACTTTCCCTAACAGGTGCGTCAGCAGTGAGGTTGATAGACTGCTGAACATGAAGCAGCAGGGAGGAAAACAGCAGAACAAGAGGGCAAAATGACTCACCGCTGCTTGCTGGCGAACTGTAGCAACGTTCTGACGAGCCTCCTGGTAGCTCTGTTTAGCTTTGTTTCTTTCCTCTGTGCAAATCAACATACAAATTCAATAAGTAACATGACTATAAAAAGTGGAACATATTTTTGTCAAGACAGACTCTTTTACCTGACACTTTCTTGGCGCGTTCTTTTGCTTCTTGCTTGGCTTTCTTCTTTTCCTCCATCTCCTTCTGCTGCTGTTCTATACTCTGCAGCTTCCATCTTTTACTGATCTGTAAATTTGACAGTTTTCAGATGTGAATATTGAAACAAACAGTCAAGAGGACAAAAAAAAAAAAAAGCTTTTAAAAACAGGATTGTGTGGAGCGTTTTGATAACCTCGAAAATTTTGGACGATGGGTCAAACTTGGCGTTCTTGCTGATGTGCACATCGCTGGAGGGTAAATACTGAAATCGCAGAAAAATGGTTGAATACTATTTGTCTGGTTACATAAAATGTTATATAATGGGGAGGGGGGGTCATAAGTGGTCAGCTCGTACCATTCTGAACGGGTTTTCGAATGACTCGATGATACGTCTGGCTTTCATTTGAGGTACAGGGAGGGACTCCTCATCGATTTGTGATTCCATCTCCTACAAAAGAAAGAATAATCTTACAAATGTTTCACAAGTGAGTAGAAACTGACAGGCAAAATCAAATAAAAAATGTCATCCCTACCTCAAACAGTGTGATTTGAGCTTGTGCCAGAAGACCTCTTGTTTTCTGTTCATCAACATCCATCCTGTGCTCGTCGTCTGAGAAGAGCACCCCTTGTTTCACAGGCGCTTCTGAAAACAAAAAAACAGGTTTAAGGCCTCGACTATGCAACCATTAATATCATCTATTATCATTAATATACATATTCAAGTGAAAGTTATAGCTGCTCAACTTCAACCTCTATCATTAACATACTCATTTGTTACTGCTAACACTACACATCATTTCACCATTATTACTGACATAAATCTATCTTATCTTCTGTACCCATCTTATTCATTGTTGTTGTTGTTACTCTGTTTGTCCCCACCCTTCTTCCTGCATCTCCCTCCATCCCACTTTCCAACTCCAACACAGTTAGGGCAGATGTTCGTCAACATGAGTGTGGTTCTGCCTCTTACAGGAAGACTTTCCTTGCCACTGTAACTTTGCTAAATGTTGCTTAGTGCTCATGATGGATTAACGTTTTAGATTATATAACTAAGAGTGCGCTCTTTTACCTGCTCTTTTTGTAAAGTGTCTTCAGATAACATTTGTTATGAATTGGCGGCTACACAAGTAAACACTGATTGATTGAGCATGATGATGATGATGAGCAGCAGCATGTATGAGCATCAGGCTTACCATCAGTGGGAAAGGGGGGGAGGTCACTCTCAGAGACCCTGGATGTATCGTGAGGACCAAACAACGCGACTTCTGGCTGAAAAATGACAGAAGACCATATTTATTTTACCTCAGACTTCTTCAAAAACTACTGAAGCTAAAAGAAAAGAATCCACCTGGTATTGTAAGTGTTGAACCAACCTTTTTAATCGGTGTGAGTCCTTTCTTCTTTTGAGCTGCAATCTCCGCCTGTGTAAAGTAGAAAACAGTGAATTATTGACTGAGTTATGTGCCTCATTGAAAAGTGACTTCATGTGATATACTATTTATAAAGTTGTGTTGTTCTTATCTGTTTATTGATTTTAGTTGTGTATTGTAATGTTTTGTTTAGCTCTTCCTGTCCAGGGACCACAGATGTAAAGGTAACACTTTACAATAAGGTACACACATTCTGCATAGTAAGTGGGAAACGAATGGGGAACTAACCACTAGGAAACCACTAAGTAATGGGTAGATAGTGAGTACTTCTTCATCACTTGTTCTAGAGTAGCTAATGATTATTTAACGGATAATGAATGCTGGATAAACCACACAAATTGTTGCAAAGTTAATAGAGGAATGAACTACGAGTTAACCATTAGTTAATGTGTGAGGAACTTCTCATCTAATTCTATAGCTTAGCTTTGATTACTTAAAGGAAGGGTTGGTAATTTTCTCCAGATACACTTTTTAAGATGTTGGTTGAAATTATCTTTAGGTCCCAACAGACATTAGTAACTCATGTGCTCTGAAAAAGGAACAAAGAAAATCCGTCATCTGTAGCAGTTGTAAGCACGTTAAAACTTCAACAAATGTCTGCCACGAGGTACCAATTTGATGAACCAATCACGCCTCCCTGTCTCCCTGCTCGTTCTCTACCACATGCATGCACGAGCCCACACTCAAAGCATGAGCTGAGGTCCGCTTCTGGACCAATGGCACTTGTGCCTGTAAGTGAGGGGCGTGGCTTTTGAGGAAGCACTGAGGGAATTCTACTTTCAAAATGCTAGTTTTCGAAAATTACCAACCCTGCCTTTAAGAGAATGAAGTGAGGCATCATACTGGGTAGTTACTCAGTACTGAAGCATTACCTAAACATTACTTACTCCTTTTGTGTGAGTAACTAACAAGTATAATGCTTCGCTTTACTATAGGGTCACTATCTACCCATTACTTAGTGGACCCTGTCAAATAAACCACCAACCTCCGGGTGTCAATAATAAACTTAACAACAGCAACATTGAAATTACACCTGTGACCAAAAACAATTTAAAATCTGCATACTGACACCTGTCTTTTCTCACCTTAAGGAGAGGCATTTCTCTGGCTTGCTGCACCAACAAATGGAGCTCATTGACCTGCTGCCTCAGTAAGGGGGGTACAGGGTTACAGCAGGCAATGATGCCCTGAGGTTCTCTGAGTGGAGAAAGAAACAACTGTGAAATGGAGGCTCCATGATACGGGATACTGAAGAAGGAACACACAATTTAATCAGTGACAAGTCTAATCCACTTACTTTGGCAGCTCCTCAGATATCTTGTTCATCATATGAGTAGGCAGCACAAATCTAAACACAAAAATACGATAACATGTTAAGACAGATGACAAGAAGAGTGTGAATGATTCTAAAGGTGGGGATAATTACACAAAAACATGTTGGTTGCAAATTCTGGCTCGTCACCAATTAAGAAAAAAGAGAGATAAAAACAGCTAGAGCAGATTTCCACAACAGCAAGTCTGTCCATTTCCAAACAGCCTACCCGGTGCTTTCATCTTCCTGCCTGGCCAGCTTGTCCCTCCAGGCAAACAGCAGTCTGAAGGCAGCGAGCTGCTGGGTGTTAAAAGACCTTTTCTGCTTCCTCTGCAGCTCCAAATACGACTCCTCCGTGTATATGGGCTTCATATATTTCTGTATGGGAGAGGGGAGAGCATGGTGAATCATGAAAAATGTTGGAAAATGCACAAGATTATGGTGTGAAATATGAAAAATATGAAAGGGAACCTCACCTTCAGGGAGATGTCCTTACTCTTGCTCCAGACACTTTGCAGCAGGCCAGGCTGGCCGTGGTTGAAGTCTAACAGCTGTGCCCGCACACAGTCATAGATGTACAGGAGATAGTGGGTGTCTGTCCTAGCATACTGCACCATCTCATCTGGCAAGGGGCTACAGGGTCAGGATAAGAACATATTTAATTTCAACAGCCCAAAGTTCAGAATCATTAAAGAGGACAATCTGTATTGAATGATGGAACTCCCACAGTTGAACCAAAAAAATTAACTTCTGATTGAGTATCAAAAAGCCTGATCATGTCCGTACCGAATCCTCCAGTCGGCCAGCTGATAGCGTTTGTCTGAGTCCACACTGCAGAAGTGTTTGAGCAGGTGGTCGAGGGAATGTCTGGCCATGTTCAGAGCTCTGCTGGCCTGATGCGTGTCAAAAAGGTTGACGACGTACAAGCCGAAGTCTCTCTGGAGCCACTCAATGTCAGAGTCGGCGCCGTGAAATACCTGAAACCAGGAAAGAAAGAGCATACAGCTGAGAGCCCCTCTGGTGAAGACCCAACTTATTATAAAAAGTAATTTGCTTGGATTCAGAAAATATTGGAACCAAAAAATATGAAAAGCTGGGGACACACCATGTGACATTTCTCAATTTGGCTTATTTTCACAGATCTCTCAGTGGTTCAATCCCACACACCACACATTTTCACAGGAATCCTACAGTGTGTGAGTCACACTGGCTCCCACACAGCACAGGACGCCGCTGACTTTATTAAACATGTTTGAAAACTCTGGGGCTCCGTGACACCTTAAAGACGGTCTGGCTCGGAGTCAGAGATCTTTACCAACTTATTGTTACTACAGTTTGTGAAGATTTTCTTGTATTCTTGTAGTTACTCATTTCAATAGAGGGTGATAAGAAGGTTTGGGTGTAGTATGTTTAAGAGAAAGTTGTAGCCATCTTCAGTATACACCTGCTTGATTAAATATATCTCCTTGAGGCCAGTTTAATTGTGAGATATATTGATATGAAGACACGACTTTACAACTCAAGCCAATCCAGTGAGAGGAGTTAGTGGTCACACAATCAGACCAGTTTTTCTTTAGATATGCTCACTTTAATTTCCATAACTGCTCATTTAGAGGCAAAAGTCAAGGGGATCTGCTGGATCTGAAAAAAACCCTTGTGCACACAACTACCACATTTTCGCCAAATGTTTTCGCTCAGACTTCACCTGGAGTTTCTCCTGCTAGACCCCTTGTATTTCTTCCGCATCAAGTCCGAGTGAGCTGATGTGAGAACGCCGCAGGATATTGTCCGGATAATTCAGCTCGAGCCAATAGGAGGGGGAGTGATGTTTCTATACTGTGACTGCTGCACAGTGCATTACGATCTCCGTGCACGTAATTAAAAGGCTGCTTTACATTTTCTGTTCCCCAGTATGTTGTTCTCCGCTCTTTTATTGATGTTGTCATTCCGTTGGACTACACATACCATTGATATAAAGTCAAATATTGTCATTTTAGCGCCGTGTAGCGGACTCTGTTGCTTCGTCCGAATTGTTTTTTCACGTCACGTCTTACCTCAGGAGACCCCCGCCCCCCCTCCTGTCTGACAGGGATAGTCTCCAGCTGTGAGGAGCATATGTGAGCGGAGCAGTCATCCCATTATTATCTAGATATTATCCGGAGTGCATATTTTGAAAACGTTTATTACCTTGACAATAGCTGGGTCAGTGAATGCCTCGTTCAGGATGTACATCTCGCTGCGGAGCTCCAAGGTGTCGATGATGAAGTCATCCTCTCTGGTGGAGATCTGCATCAGAGAAGTGAGGCCGAGGAAACTCCTGTAGGAATGGTGCTGAGATGGCAAACAGAGTGTAAATCACTTCATCTGCTTATTCTCAAGAACATACAGGTTTGAACAACAACATCAACATCATTTTCCACAAAAATATGTCAATGTCTTTCTGATACAAAATTATTGGAACCATAGGAACTTTCTCTAATCCCTTACCTCAAGGTCGACTGCAAATTCAGGCAATCTGCACAGCTTCTCATTCAGAGCGACTAAATCCTCCAGTGAGTCGATGAAGGCGCACTTCGTATCAGCAATTGGTTTGTACATCTAAATATATTGCAGAATGACAAATTTAGTAGGGGCATGAATGCGTCTCCAACTCTTCCTATAGATACAGTCGGCGGCGCGTCATAGTTGGGGCCTCCAGTGGGGGAAAAGAATCGTTTCCTCCAGCCACTAATAATGCAAACACGCAGATTTTGAACTCCGATGCTAGCGCTTATAAGCTGTCATGTCCCATATTGATTCATTACTGTCAATTGACAAAGAAAGATATATTAATAAACTGTATAAACATTGTATATATATTTCTTATTTGTAAATTTGGTTTTAGTATTTTGTATATGTATATTTTTTTGATATTAGGCATCTACAGGCTTGCTCCAACAGTATTTCGTTGTACTTGTACAGTGACAATAAAGATATCTTATCTTATAAACTGAACAGAATAGGATGGAATTGTTGTCCGATACCTTTTAAAAGACTGGACGAATGATCCAACTGAACGGCCCGAAGTGTCGTTCCCAAATGCAGTGCTGCAGTGCTGACTACAGGCATATACGTTTGAATTTTGGATCCCACTTGCGACTAAGCTTGTCCTCCTGCTTGCCGTCTTTCCTACTCGGCTCTGTGCTTCGGTTAAAATATAAAACCTTAGATTTGGATTTTTCAGTTTGTTTGTAGTGACGAAGGGCACACAGCAGCACTTTAGCATTGTGTCTAGCGGTTTGTTTCCCCCCTCAGCGCAAACTGGATGTGGGCGTTCCCCTTGATACCGACTGTATCTATTACACAGAGGTGAAGCCAACACAGCTATCTATCATGACGTCACATTCTTCTTCTCAGATAAGTGAACACTTGGAATTAAATCTTTAATGACAGATACCATGTTGGAGACCAATCATCTGACCTGAACCTAGATATTACAGTCTGAACAATGTTCCATCTATTAACATAGAGGAGGCAGGGTAAAGACTGATACTGCAGCAAGACAGAAAGGGATGCTCTAAATGTTTTGGCTTCTTTTTGGGGGAGCTGTCATGTCATCCATCTTTTTTATTACAGTCTATAGGCTCAACCAACAGTTAGTTACATACCTGGGGTTCTGACTTAGTCAGAAGGCTCTCGGGAACTGTAAGGTGATTCAGTTCATATTGGTATGGGTGTGCAAACCTACATGAATAAATAACAGAAGTTTTAAATGGACATTGAGACAAAGATAAAGACAAACTGTTTTAAAAATGAATACAGGAAAAGTCTTACATGTCTTCAACATGCTCCTGAGTCCTTTGCTGGTGAATCAAATCAGCCAGGGCAGCTGGAACATCAAGGTCCTCTGGTCTCTGCTTACGGATTTGTTTGTTGGTGAAATCTACAATAGGAGAACAAAAGAGCACACTTTTACAAATGTTAAAGTTGGTTTTTAAATAAGGTTATGAAAACAACAGCTGAAAAAAAAAAAAAAAAAACATGAGTAGAAAAAGGATGTCTTACAAGAAGGAAGAGGCTTCATCGCATTGGGCTTGATAAAGATTTTCGGAATAAATGGTGTGTTGCTGTTGTCGATTTTTTCCTTAAATTTAAGCTGAGGCCTCGTAACATTCTTGGCGTGGAGCAGTCGGAACATCTCTGAACGACTGCCAGAGCCTGAACCCTGATCAATAAACCAAAAGGCATGAAATACCAGTTAAACTATTTATCAACTGTTTGGAATAAATAAATAAAGCTTGAACTCAGCCCAAAAAACTGGCATCTTCAGTATAGGAGCTGACAGGTTAATTAGCCAACCTTGCGATTCCAGCTGGAAACAACAATTTTTGGAGGCTGAAACCCTGCAGGCATGACAGGCTGCTGGCTCCTGTTCACCCCATCAGCTTCATCAAGAAGAATCCCCTAGAACCAGATAAAAAAAAGAAGAAGCTTGATTGGTTTGCAAAGGCCTTTTCATTATAAATGTGTAGATCATCACAGCTGTTGGCCATACCGCTCTTTCTAGAATGACATCATTTGAGTCCACAACCAAGTCAAACCGCTCCTCCACCCCTGTCAGCTTGTTCCGGTCTCTCATGTGGGATCTGCAGCCATGGTGCTGCATTATCTGACTCATGCTAACACAGAGAAACAGTGAGAAGCATTCAGTTATTGTATCACAGTGATAGTTTATTCAGCAAACACACTCCCCTGTTTGAATGTCAAATAAGGCTCTGTGAGGCTTGCTTTCAATATCACAAAAGTGCCATGCACTCAGCATCCAAACACATTTGTCTAGATTGTGGCAGTTAAAAAGACATAATCAGAGACAGGTGTGAGACTGACAGAGCCAGAACTCAAAATAAGCAATCACACACACCATATACTTACCAGAGCAAAAGCTTATCCCCTTGACTTTCACAGAACTCCTGGAAGCCCGGGAAGCTCCGATAGAAATCATATTCATCTCCAGCTTGCGGCAAGGCGGCGGATGCCTTAGTGGCAGATAACACAGCACCCAATCCATACTGCAGAGAAGACACAGGCTGAGGTGTTAGTCATACTTCTTAGTCATAATCCAATTAATGTAAATACGATTTAAACAAATGAAAAATAATAAATGCCAGTGACTACTCTTTAAAATTAAATGTGAATATCACAAGGTTTAAAAAAGAAAACACTCTTTTTAACAAGTGATACATTGTGGTTATATAGTTTAACTTGCAAAACTACTATGCACTTGGTGTTTTAAGATTTCTTTTCAAAGTTTCTCTAGCAAAATATAACATTTGTGAAATGAAATTTAAAAAATGAAAAACATATAGTTAGCTTAATATCTTAAGAGAGCCTGTTTGCTTGCTCTTCTCCATTTGATAGCATCTCTTTTGCTAGCTAAATTGCATAGATTGGAACATTCGGGGCAATTTTAAATACTACTGACAAAATGTCTCAATATTTCTGAAGAACCTCCGTTCTATGTCCATCCATTGAACAGTCGAATATGCATATCTGCTTACAACCCTTCATGAAATACCAACACGCACATTTACCGTGACACGCGCTCAAGTCAATATGCGAACCATTAGAAGCTCAAGTTTTGTATCGCTGACCATAACCTTACCAATAACTGACAAACAATAAGTAAGTCCGTAGTCCGTAAGTTACAGATATATTTGCATGTTTTCTGTCGAATACCAAATTAAAAGTGTATCTACTGCTTGTAATAAACGCGCACGTCCACGTTGCCCGATGAAGTGACTGCTAGCTTGACCTAAAAACTGCGTCTAGTTTCAGGTTAGTTCACTTACTTTAACAAAGGCATCCACGTCTTTAAAACCGGGACACAGCTCGTTGTTTTCCTCGTCGTTGGTGTCTGAATTTGTGTCCTTAAGGCTACTGTTAGTGGAATCACTTTTTTTTCTAGCAGCCATCATCAGGTTGTGTACATGTGAGTCGCAGGAAGCGTCCCCCTTTCCTCAATGTTTTCTTCGGAGCTGCTGAGATGGAAGCTGAGAGTACGACAGCGCCACCCAACGGCGAGGAGGAGACGGGTCGTAACCATAGGTCGTAACAGGGCGGACTACATTTTCTACAAGTTGAGATTTTATTGAAATATTACTGCATGTTTAGAATGTCAAAATGCACAACATAACTAATTCCTGAAATGTGAACTTCAATTGTATAAACCTGAGACATTGTAGATTGTCTTTGTTTAATGCTGTGTTTTGGTGTGAAATCAGATGTCGATTGATATCCAGATATGTCTAGAATGTTGTAAGTTTTCCAAAACATGGCTCTGAATGTCAATGTACCCATTCAATGCAGTGTCACTGCAGACACCACCTTATCACCATTGGTTGGCTCACCCATGCAACCTGACCAGGGGGCTGCACCAGTATGCTGATACCACGAGGGGTCAGTATTGACATTTGCAACCTGCATAATCAGCATCTGCACTCTGTTGCGGAGAAATGTTGAGAAGTGGTATACACCAATCATGTCTGAGGCTATATCCCTGTAGGAAACATCTTTATCCACAGAATTAAGCAGTTATCAGCAATAGAAACACTTTGATATTTGTTTACACATTAATACCCATCATTTAGAGTGTGGTGTTAAAAGAAGTTACAGTAGCCTGGTGTGGTGATTCAGTGGTCAATAGCATGTGAAGAGCCATTGCTGAAGTATTGACACAGCAGCTCATTATGGATGATCTGTGGTGTGTAGGGAGAAACCTCTCTTTTCTTCACTTCCCCGTTCTATTGATCTCTTCACAGGATCCTCTCCCTCTTATTATCTTAAAAGCATCTCTGCAACACTGCCTCAATCAATATTTCACTGTAGCTTTCCATGTCATTCCGTTGTTTTAGAGGAAGGTATCTGAACTTCGGCAGATGCATGCTCTAATAATATTCCAAAGAAATACAGTGTTCTATTGCATAAGGTACAGTGCAAATTTCCTTTATGCTTGTTTTGGAACGTTAGCTTTTAGATTTTTTTATGCAAACTGCTTAAATCTTTGTAATGATAGCCTTCTTATTATATAGCGTAATAAACCAATTAGTTTATGCAGCAAAAACCCTCTGTGAATGTGTTCTTTATCCACTAGAAAGGACATTTATGCCTCATTTTGCTCTCATTTATGCTATTTCATAATGTTATGCATTTTATAGCTTTGATGGTGCCCCGAGGCGCCACTCAAATTTCTTTCTGCGGTAAAAGACACTAAAACTGCTGATGCTGAAAATGACACAGTGGCACACATAATTCAAAAAAATCCAAAAGAGATTACATCCTCAGTGAATTGTTTTTATTAAGTCCCTCATTTAGAAAACACAAATGCACCAAACAATATCATACATGCACAGCTTCAGCATTTCAAGATCAGCTGATGACTTTTCAATGTGAAAACATTACTGCCACGATCTCACAGAGATCACCTGGACATCAAAATACTGAGGAGTCACAACAGAAAGGCCAAGCGTTGTCACCCAGAGCCCAATTGTATTTCTTTATCAATCGTAATAGAATCTTCAATTTTTGTATTAATTTCTGATCAATTCTGCCTTTTCTTAGCTTGAAAGTAGCAAGAAAATTGTAAAGTTGAATTGGTAAAAAAGACAAAGAGTACTAGTAGATAGTAGCACTTGTATAATCTACTGTGCATTGGCTGACTACCTTGTAACAGGTAGTGTTTGTGTCACTGCACCAAAAGGCTGTGTGTGATAGCAGCTGCTAAGAAATGTTGCTCTCTGCTCATGTATTTTTCAGATTCTGGGTTTGACTGAGAATTACAATTGGGAAGTAGGACACCACAGTTCGGTCTCCCAGTCGCAGGTGTTGCTTCAAATCACAACAAAATACACACAGTATGTACAGAATACTGTATGAAGGCATGAGAGATCTCACTGTACTGGCTTTTTTGATTGGCCAACACTGGCTCTTGAACATTATTTTAAAGCAACACTTGACCTTTGTGCAGCAGAGAAAAATAAAATAAACAATCAGGATTCATATCAAACATTAAAAAAAGAAAAAAAAATCAATTCAAATTCTCCACAGTACTGATACATTACAAAACAAAGAGGTTGGCAATGCTTCTATGTACCAAAGACACAAAAAGCCTGTTGTAATGTAGTCTTTTTTCCGTTCATGTAATAGATAAATCAGCCAGAAATATGCGTTTCCCGTGTAAACATTTGTTAGCTTAACAATGACATTCTGTGATGAAAGAATGAATACAGATTAACCACAATTAAAGCCACAAAAACAAGATTCAAAGACTGCTTGCAGACAGTTATTAACATTTCGTGAAGGAAAACCTTTTATCTGATGCAAACTGTACTCTGCAAAGTGCACCTGACCTGGCCTTGGATTCTGGAGCTTTTGTCCTCTGTTTCCTTAGCACTTCTATGCAATCTATGATAATTTGATAGAAAAAAGGCATTTGAACCCAAACTTGTTTTATATACCTCCAATATTAACCTTGTGTACCTCCTTTCAATGTCTGAACATAGTTACAAACTTAAAGCCCTGAACCTTGTTCAATTACAAAAAATGCATTTAAGCTTTTTTCCCCTTTCTAAATAGCAGAATCATCTCGTTGAAGACAGTTATCTTTGACACACCACACGTGTGCTCACACATACAGTACACATCCTTGAATCTGCCTGGTTTCATCTGGATGACATTGTCCTGATTTAGTCTTTCCTAAATCCTGATGTATTAGTCTTGGGTGGGCGTCATTAGTACCATTACTCCTATGCCCTTTCCCATAGAAGCTCCTCAGGCTACCTCTAATTGACTAAGATATTTTAATGTCTGCTTAATCATGGCACATTTCAGGCTTTCTATTCGTCAAGTCAGACTGTTAAATAGACCCTTAGGGCGTGCACCGACAGATTTGTGGTCTATCTGCTCCGACCTCTGTAGGGCTATCAAACAGTAGGGTGAAGCAGGTCTGAATACCTGAGCAGTGGGGTTTCACCGAAATACATAAATAAACAATGACAACACATAGCACATAAGAAAAGCCAATACAACTGACAAGAAAGGACAGATTCACAAAGTATTAAAACACAGCTGACCCAACATTTTGCCAAATAATGTCTAAGCTAGTGGCTAAATTTCAATTATCCGACTGGCACAATTGGCAGCGCTTTAAGCCTCTTGTCTCGACTACAATGGCTGATGATGCACATTAACTGGTGTGTTGCTAGGATGGATGTAGACTAAAACTGCCAATAATGATCATTTCCAGTCCATCAATCAATTCAAATGAAGAACATTTTAATTTTCCTATAAGAATGTGTTTTTTCAATCTAACCAACAACTGCTAAAAAACAAACAAAAGATAATGTACTATGGCAAAGAGAATTCTTGATTCTGATTGGATGGCATGTTGTTGTTAGGTAATCGGACAGATAACCTGACATTTGTCACACTCCTCTTTATTTGCTATGATAAAAAAGATGCACCACTTGTAAATTGCTTGGCCAAAATGAATCTTGACTCAATCTGAATTCAACATTCTGATTCTGATTATCTTTCCATTTTTCATCAGGTTGTAATATTTGCACAGTTGTGTTGGAGTTGTTGAGACTAAAGTATGAAACCTTGTTATCCATTTCAAACTCAATTTACTGATGCAGATGAGGTTGAAAGCTCAGACTTCAGCTAGTAAATGAACCTTGAGCCCATTTTATGTTGTCAGACGATCGTTCCAAAGGCCAAAAATGACTGAAATCAAAGATTAAACTGCTATTGTCTACTTTATTTTACTTTAGGATCTGACTTGTCTCATGTCTGTGCATCAACCAAGAAGATTTAGGACCAGGTTAAGGTAAAAAGATGATGTTGGATGGTGAGATTATTAGCCGATTCCAAAGGCCACAACAGAGGGTTATCAATGAAAGGTATTATTAAACAACGATTATGTAAGAAATACATGAGTGAGCATAAGGAGGGGGTTAAACACTCTCACATCAACACACCTGCTCAACAATCATGGCTTAAACTGGCTGCGATGGTCTGATTGTCTTTTTAGGAAAGTTACAAAAATAGTTAACAGAAGCAGTTTGACCACCCAACACACATTTCTGATGAAGTATAATGGCCACTTACAGATCACAGAAACAAGATACGAGTGATGAATATTGATTTTAAAGATGACTGTTGATATTCGTGAACTTCTAGACAGTCAGACTAGCTAGATCAACGGCTTCCGGTCTTTTAATGCAAAACAAAGCTAACTGACTCCTGAAACCTGCTCCAGGATGAATGCACAGATATGAAAGTGGTTTGTGATGTTATTATCAAACTGTACTTTGTATTTTATGTCATAGGAAAGGTGAGTTTAAACTAGTTACATAGGAAACTGAATGACTGATATCGTTGTTTTGACAACACTTAACCGTTTGTGGGGATGTGGCCGTGATAAGATGTATGAGTGGGATTCTTTGGAGGCAAATTGAATATCGATAGTAACATGCAAAACATACACCTTGTTGAGTATGTTTTTGCCCCTTGATTATTGACTTAATGGGTTGTTGTTGATTATTTTCTGTCAATTGATGGTTTAATAATATTGTGTTGGAAGAAATACTTTTACAGTTGTATTACTCTCACACTACTGCTGTGTGCAGACAGATGCCAGCTGTGTGAATGCAGTGTAAAGTCAGGTCTATCAATCAACAGCCTATAACAATTACCACTCTGAGGCCTAAAAACCTGTAGGAGCCCTCATGGTACATTCAGCTCTCCACTATCAAAAGATAAAAGTGGCTAACACTGGCACTGTAAGCTTTTTTTTTTTTTACGAGTCTCTACTTGGACACAACCAACTTTTAAAGAAACATATAAAGATGAAAGTTGGCTGCAGTATTTTACGAAACACCAAGTATCATGGACTAGTGTCTATAAGTGATGGCGTTACAAGCATCTTCAAAGGCACAGGCACGGGTGAATGAACATGTTACGACTTGCCAAATCAGACGTGGAGACGAAAAAGGAGAAATATTCCAAAATACAAAATACAACTTCTTAACTCGGCCCTCTGCCAGATTCTCTGAGACCTTTGATGATGAGAAACTGTGAGGAATAAAATGATGAAGAAAGCATATAGCTATTAGCAATTACAACAAGAAAGCTGAAACTACTTTGGCACATGAATGGAAGTAAGGCATCTGTATCATTCGAAAAAAAAAGGGCTGAAATGGAGCATTGTTCCCAACCGGCAGATATGTCAAAAACAGACCTATTTGAAAAAAAAGAAGAAAAAAAAGCTCAAGCGTTTACCGTTAACAAAAGGTCTGACAGCAGGCTCCACACTTGTGCTGCCTCATACCCGCAAACTTACACCTTCAAATACTATGTAGTCACCTCCAAAAGTGAGAGAG
The DNA here is from genome assembly GCA_020745685.1 of Tautogolabrus adspersus. Taxonomy (NCBI): domain Eukaryota; kingdom Metazoa; phylum Chordata; class Actinopteri; order Labriformes; family Labridae; genus Tautogolabrus; species Tautogolabrus adspersus. The sequence goes on along the minus strand of CM036547.1, from coordinate 12,244,048 downwards.
AAGAAAAGAAAAAAAATCAGCAACTTTCACCAATTCAAGAAAAATTACCAATAAGAAGGTTGAAAAACAGTTTCTCATTGTGTCACGACGTTGACCTGAATGCTGATATTGCGACGGCAAGGAAAATGGAGAGGGGGCAGATGTCCACGCTCCAGGCCCTTGATCCACGGGCACTCATACCTGGAACAAAAGAAATACCACAATCTTAAAGCTGCTTGGACGAACAGACTCATGGCAGCAGTTATCTGCATTAAACGCTGAAAACAAGTTGTCAAAATGATTCAAAATGACATTAAGATAAACATAACTAGAGTTAGATTGGAAATCAAACTGTTTAAAAAAAAAAATGTATTCCTAGCTTTCTTTTAAGTCCAAAAGAGACTGCTTGCTGCATCACACATTTCTAAAGCCCTCCCTTGTCACTTTTTCCTTCTATGCACGTGTTGGATGGTCTGCATGTTTCTAAAGTAGACTAAAACACTGACATGTTCTCATCTATAAGTCTATTTCAGGTCTGCTTCTTTCATATCTCCAAACCTACATCAGACAAAAAAAGTAGAGGAATGTTCGGTCCCAGAACCTATACTTAATGCTTTTCCCTTTTTCTAGGAATGAACGACAAAAAGACCTGTAACTTAATGAACTGGTCTCACTGGATACTTTGACATCATTTTAAATGGCTTGCAGTCAGGCACATATGGCTGTAGATATATATTTTGGATTGTGGCCGATGTTGACATCCCCTGCCTTTTGTTGTATTGTAGTTATGCATCCTGAATAATTATTTTTGAAGATTTATTTTGGGGCATTTTACATCTATATTTAGAGACAGGACAGTGGATAGAGTCAAACATTGGGGGGAGAGAGAGAGTAATGACTTGCTGGAAGGGCACCACAGGTCAGATTTGAACCTGGGCCACCCGCTTGGAGGACTATAACATCCATACATGTGGCTAACACACTAACCACTAGGCTACCAGCGCCCCTGTGCATCTAGAATTCTGTTCTTACGTATGGCTGTTCATTGTTTGTTGGAAAATGTGTCAACTGTGCTGCTGCCAGTCTTGACCAAGACACTCTTAAAAAAGAGATTTTCAATCTTAACAAGTTTTTCCTGTTAAACAAGAATAAAAGTTACTCACATTTCCAACATAAACTCCTTATAACTGCAACTGTCAGTAAAAGAGGTATGAAGGGAGCCAGGTGTAAAGGGGCAAGAAGCCGGATGAACAAGTTTCTCATGTATGATTTAAGTGAGTAAAAATAGCTCTTATGAATCACTTAATATTTTCCTGTGTTGACAATATCCAATTATAAACCCTTTCATGGAAAATACATTTATATTTATAATTGATGAGGGGAACAAAACTGCACCACCTTTAATGTTTTACAGCTACTACTTTCTATAAACACAGAACTATGTTGTGCCTGCTAATGTGTTTTGCCCAAATCTTTTCTTTACGCTATCTCTAAAAAAAATATAGCAGCATATTTTTCAAACGATATTTAAAAGAAGAGCCAGCGCAGAATTCTATCTCTCTGAAGTGCTGTTTTCAGGGTTTCAACACAGAATATCAACAATGCAAATTAGCATTTAGAGCAGTAGAAGAGCCCCCCGCTGGAGTCCCACAGGACAGTAACAGCATCTAGTAAAAGTGGAAGTCAACCTCTGTGACAGAGACGGAGCGTGCTGCATATTTCAGCAAAATATATGTCGAGGAAAAGCCAAACAGGGATGGCTTGGGACATGAGTCAACTGAGGACAAAATGTCCCTGTCAGGTTTAAATGTGCTAAGTGACTTCATTTACAGAGGGAGTAAATAATTAAAAAGTTCTGAGAGGCTGAAGTCCTGTTTTTTTGTGTTTCTCTTCAACAGCCTTGAATCAGCATTTTTCAACGGCTAAAGACTGTAAAATGTGGACTATGTTTTTTTCTTGCATTTCTTCCATAATAGCTTCCTTTATTAGCCACAACTACTTGTCAAATTGTCAACAAGCTTACTTAGTTGGTGGACTCGTATAGGATCAGAGGCCGGGCCTAGCCCTCCTTCACTCAGCGTCCGAATGTGGATGATGTACTCGTCATCTTCCTCAGGGAGGGTCAGCTCCGCTGTTGTGTTGGCTGTTGTGAGTGTGTTCACCTCATTGTGTCTCTGTCTCCTGTATGACAACTGAATGGGTGGGAAAGAAACATGGTGGGAGACAAATTGTAAACAAATAATCTTACAGTCTGACAGCTTACAGCGGACCAAAAAAACAGTTAAGGTCTCAGCTTTCACTCAGACTGAAACATAATAGGAAAAACATGCTGCTCTGAATCATAGTGAGGATGTAGAACTCACTTGGTATCCTGTAACTTCTGACTCAGATTCCATCGCCACCACAGGCTCCCAGTAGAGAGAAAGCTGAGAACCAACAAGGGTCCATTCTACATTCAGCGGTGGCTGTGTTGGGGCTGTATGATGTAAAAATAAATATACAACAATTAGTGCCTGATCTATGTGATTGGACAGGAGGCATTCCATTATTGCTGATATATAGAGTACATTATATAGTATAGGATATAAACTTTAAAGATACATAAGATAATTGTTAAAATAAACAAAACAACGTGATTACTGTAAACTAATTTATATCAAAGAACCGTTGTATAAAGGCAACATCACACGTGAGGTAGAGCTGTAATACTGAGTACCAGCACCCCTCTTATTTTTTTTAGACTGAAACCCAGCTGGGCTGATATTCAGGAAAACAGCACTCCCTCGTGTCCCATTGCTTCATTCATTAAGCATTTGACTTTGCATCAATCAGAAGCTTCATCGTTGGAATCAAAATCAAACACTTGGGCAGCAGATAATCTGGATGCAAAAACGTACGTGGCTTTTTGGTGGTGACATTGATTGCAGGGAGAAATGGGCCTGTGCCAGCTGTGTTGAAGGCACTGACTGTCAGAAAGTACTGCGTGTTTCCCACCAAGCCGCTCACTGTGACTGACGTTTGGTTCCAGGGCACCCTAACCTTCCCCATGGTCTCAGGTTTAGTGTCGTCTTCCCAATACACCACCTGTTTGAGACAGAGAGCACATTGTGTCGATTTAGATGTGAGCAAAATGTGAACATTAGTAGGATGCATTCTCTTAAAGACAACACAAAACAGAAGACAAGAACACATTGTTTTTATAAAAATCAAATTCAACACAACAGGGTATTTGTAGCTGTGTTTGATGTCTTGAGAGAAATGTGCTTGATAAATGATCACCTCTGGGTATATCCTCTTAAGTGAGATCACAGTTTTCTTTTATCTTTGTAGGACGATGTTTGATCTGATTTCACAAAGCCTTTTGTTAACGTGCTTTTACAACTCAGGATACTTTCACTCTAAGTCAATACAAAAGGAAAGCATGAATTAGCTATTGCAGATATTAAATATTATTATATAACAGTTTTTTTAGCCATCTTAAAACAATATCATTAAAATGCCAATTGTTGAAATAAATGGATGTTACAATTTCCAAAAGCCATCAACATTTGTCTAACCAGCAGTGAAAACACGTGTATCTGTTTACAATCATATAAAAGAGAAAGCAGCAGAGGCTCACACGTTTGCAGTCAGGTCCAGGTTTTTAATTTTTGCTTGATTACTGAAACATTTCGTCAATTATCAAAATTAAAAGTCAAGACCTTTATTTCCCGCTGGACTAATGGATTTCTTGTCTGATCGTTGTAGGACTTACATGCATAAATCTATGTTGCCTCATAAAGTCTGTAATATTTATTGTTTGCTAATTAAAATCTAGCTTATTAAAATGCACTTTTAAAAAAAACATCACAGATCAAACAGCGACTAAAGATAGAATTCATAACGTAAGGGACTATTTTGTTATCGCTCCTCATAACTGTCAAACTGAAAAGATAAAACCTCAAAATGACATCTATCCCCCACCCATGCACCCTTCTGTCAACACTGCAAAAGATCAGCTGGAGTTGGGATCCCTAATGTTACTTGGATATTTTACATAATACATTCCCAGATGGATGTATTGAAGCAACTTTGCTTTTATTGATCAAAGGAACAACAACAACATCGTACTTTAAAGCCCTTTGATCGCCCTCATTACTCAGTGGAAAGTATGCAGGTAAGGCAATCAGGCTGTCCCAGTTTTTGAGGGAAATAAAGAATCAAATCAGCTTTAAGGGGATTGAAATGTAATATTTTAATATTCATATTCTATTTAGAGAACAATTACAAGGCTGAAGATCGATTCCCATGATGCTGCAGTGTAAGACTGTAAAAACAAACAAGAGTAGACCGTTCTTGTTATAATCACAGTTTTTAGTTTCACGAGGTCTGCTATATTTTGCAGCACAGACTATCACGGAGCTCTGTATCATGATATCCTGTAACTGACATCAACCTGAAAAGGCATGTGGACAGGCAATTTTCTTTTGTTCTCTTGAAAACGCTATGACATGTTTTCCTGTCGTGTTGGGACAAAGAACTGTATAATTTTGCCCATAACAGTCGCCCAACTGAAACAGCCATTACCATAGCGACGGCGAGTGTGAAAGTGTCAGCTTTGAGGTACGACAGGGGTGATGACTAGCATTTGAAACCTGTTGTGTGTGTTTGATTTCAATTTCCATTTAAAAGGGTAAAAATGTACCTCATAGCCCAGAACCCTTTCAGGGGTGAAGGAGAGAGCCTGCCAATTCACCTCAATCTCTGAGGCTGAGACACTTCTGGCCCAAACTCCCGCTGGCATCCCACTTGGCTCTGAAAACAGACAACAGGAAACTGAGCAGTGCTGCTTTTCCTTCAACGGCACAGAGGTAAGCAGAACAAATCTCTTCACATTTTACATTTGTAACAGTGCGGCATTCTTGTTGATCTCTACATGGATGAATCATCACACACAGGTGCTGCTGGTAAATAGACCAGCACTACACTAAACACTGACCCCCTCTCAGCATGCCGAGAGGTAGCATAGATCTAAATGCCAAGCGATTTTCACTTTGGAGCAGCCGTTCAAAAGAGTGGTGATATTTGGAGGCAATCTGCCTACCCTTAGATACATTTGTTGCACTTTTACTCCCCATTTTTCTACCCTTTTTAACATATGAATGATTTCCACAGATTTATTTTCCTGCATGTATCTTTTTTTGATGCAGGAAGATAAAATACTGGGCTCTCAGTCTACAGGATGCAATAAAAAATGCTTTCATGATCTTTGTCGCTTTCAGAAACAGAAAAAGCTTTGTAGCCTTTGCAAAAAGAAATCCCACGCATATTCACTCCCTTACCTATCTCTGCAGAGTAGATGGTGACCACAGGGCTAAAGGGACCCTGTCCTTTGCTGTTGTAAGTGCCAACCTTCACATGAAATGGAGAGAAGGGCGCAATGCTGTCGTTGCGGTACACGTAGCGAGCCGCACCGGGCGCAGAGGTGGCCACGTGAGTCCAGCTTACATCTCCAAAGGCGCGGAAAGCAATGATGTAACCAAAGCTCTCACCATTCTGTAGTTCTTCGGGGACAGGCTGAGAGTGAAACACAAAACTATAGTGATATTAAAACATATACAAACCACTCACATTCACCTCCCGTCTGGGCAGACATTTACCACCATCCTGCTCTAAAAGAAACCACAAAAAAAAACATGTGTGACCCACAAATTGCTTCTGTGACCCACCTGACAAAATGAAATGAGCAGTAAAATGCCATAAAAAAGAAAAAACTAAGCTCATTACGGAACGTCTGTGCAGCTTTTAGGATGAAAAGTTATTTCTAATTTTAATGAAATGAGAAAACTCAAATAATGGGAGAGCAGTAGCAAACTAATGACTTCTTGAATATCTACATTATTCTCTGCTACCTGACTGGTTTACTTCAGTGCTAAGATATGAGCACAGTGAATTTGGCTGAACAACAGCAATTCAACCGCAGATCAAAGCCTTATTAATGACAATAACTGTCGGATTTAGTGCTCTGCTTGTGTGTGCTACACGAAGACACTTTAACTAAGAAATTACAGTGACTTCAGCTCCAGACTTCAATTAACCCCAAATTTATGACAACTTCACGCAAACAGAAGTGGGGCCTAAATTTAGCGCCCTCGCTCAAGTAGAGAAAACAGATGAACTACGGGTACTTTGAATAACATACTAGAACATAAGACTGATGACTTACCTCCCATGTGATGACAAGTTCAGATCTGCTTCCACCTCCTCCACCCACGTCACCTGGCGCTGCATCAGGAACTACAAAACACAGACCTTGATCAGACCTCCATGAAAAACCCCTAAGGCCTCAGAGAGATGTAGAAGGAATGATGGTGGTGGTATTTTTGCAGATCATAGTTGATATTTTCTATATGATAGAATGAAGGATTAAAATGGGTGAATGGTGGTCAATTGTATACCTGCGTCCTCTGTCCGAGTCTTGACTGACACAGGGCTGGGTTCTCCAACACCCACACTGTTTCTGGCCAACACCCGAAACTCATATTCCACCCAGGCATTAAGGTCCACTATAGTGGCTGTGACTGTGTTTCCATCGATTATCTCAGGGACTGGATAAAAAAGGAGAACATATCCAGTATATACTTATACAAGCATATAAAGATCACATGGAGCAACTGTGTGCATGTAATCAGGTTAACAAGAAAAGCAAATGTATACACACTTCTGAAAACATCAAACCAATCATGAAGACTAGAACTACAGTCAGTCATTAAAGGTCACATATGATGCAAAATACACTTAACCATATCATGTCTAACATTAATATGTGTCCCTAGCCTGTCTACAAACCCCCCAATTATAAGAAAAGTTCATCCTCTCAGAAAATGTGTGCTCAAACAGGCCGTTAGGAGATTTTCCCTTCATGACATCACAAAGGGCAGTAACCCCTCCCCCAGGTGGATGACACTCCCATACAGTAAGTGTTTGTTCTGCCCTCTGAGTATGCCTTTCCACAGTAAACAATAGGGCATAGTGCAAAAAAGTCAGAGCCACCCAAGCCCTTCCAGAGAGGGGCTTGTCAGACACAGCTCATTTTCATTTAAAACATATAGAAACAGAAACAGCCGTGTTCTGAGCAGGGCTGAAATCGAGGGTTTCATAGGCATGATAAAATACAGAGTCAGAGTGGATTTTTAGCAAGAAACTTCACAGACATGTTTTGGGGAGCTCTGAGACTAATTTAAACTTGTTGAATAGGAGGATACAATGTGACCTTTAAAGACCATTTACAATTGTAAGGTTGTAATAACTTTTAGTCTCTTAACCTGATGTCACCTTGACCTTCCTAATGTAGATAACTTTAAGCAGCTACCACAAAGCTGAAACATAGCTTTAGCTTTTTTTGCATTTGACTGAAATGTCTCCAATAGATCAAAAACACAGACACTGCCTTCCTTGCCTTGTGTTGTGACATACATTTTCAAAATAAACTCTTATGCAAAAGTGCAAGTGTGGAGATGCTTCAAGCTGTAAGACCTCCGAAGAGGGCACTTAAATGCTATTTGTGCTAAGTATGGGTGACATGCAGAGGACAAAGGTAAGGTAAGTGGCCTAGCTGTGAGCATTGCTGGCTGCAACAGTGACTTTTTTGACAGTTACACAGTGGGAGCCAAAGTTATTTTCAAACCCAACAACAGTGTCCTTATACCAGTATAAAACAGTTTTTTGGGCACATTGGGGCGAAAGAAACACTCAGCAAATAAGCAACATTTACAGATGATTATTTATCCTTCAAAGCTGAGCTGAACGGTTGACTTTTTTCACACATAAAAGACTTGGAGCAGCAAAATAAATCGCTTGGAGCCATATTGTTAGTCATCATGAATTTAAGTCTGTAACTTTCTCTTTTTTATTATCTTCGTTTTTAGTCTGAACTATCTTCTAAAGGAAAATCTGGCTATTTAGTTGCAAAAAGCTCTACTAAGATAACCAACCAGTGGCTTTTAGTTTCAAGGCAACACCCCCAGTATGATATTTTTTCTGCCTTTTGTTGCTGTAGCCAAAATGTTTGGGGCTATATTGTGTGAAAGTGATAAATGGAGACCTTAAACTGTATAACTGAAGACGAGAAAAGCTTGGAAGAGCGGAGGGCAACTGCTTAGTTGGCTGATAATTATCTTTGGGTTCATCATTACAACTGACCTCTTTCACATTACACATAGTCATTTGATCCCTTGTTAATGAAAAATATTGATTATAGGAGCTTTAACTGGACCTAACTTTTTCTTCTTTTTCTCTCTCTTACTTTCTTGCTCAGTAGCACTTATAGCAAACTACTGTGTAACATATAGGGCTTTCACACTTGCAGAAAACTCCTGAAAAAGTCCTTATATTTGCCGGAGGATATTTGTTTGCGTTCACACATACAGCCAAATGTTTCACACTGACTTCACCCAGAGTTTCTCCTGCCAGCCCCCTACTATTTTTTCCGCAGCAAGTCCAAGTGGGCTGTTGTGAGAAAGCAGCAGGATATTCTCTGGAGAATTCACCTCGAGCGAGTTGGAGTGGGTGGTGACGTTTATATACTGTGACTGGATACAGTGCATAGACTGTATGAACGCGAAGGCTAAGATCTCCGTGCACGTAATTAAGCGGCTGCATTACGTTTTCTGTTTCCACAGTATGTTCTTCTCCGCTCTTTTGTTAATAGTGTGATTCCGTCAAACTACACATAGCATTGATATAAATGCAAATATTCCCATTATAGCATCTTATAGCGGAGTCGCTTTGTCCACTACTTCCGCGTCGCTTCTTTTTACGTCACATCTTACCTCAGGAGACCCCGGCCACCCCACCCGTTTGACAGGGATAATCTCCCGCTGTGAGGTGCATGTGTGAACAGCCAGGTCAGGAGAATATCCGGAGCAGTCCTCCTGAAATTTTCTAGATATTTTCAGGAGCATTATGTGAAAAGAGCTATACTGTTCTAGGGAGTGGGGGATGACATGCACCCAATGGTTGCTTATTAGGAGTCGAACCAGTGATGAGTGCGGCAAGGACTGTGGTCTCTGCACAGGTGGAGTCTGCTCTCTGTATATATTATTAATTTGAATAATACATTGAAAATAATATATAAATTCCTTTTTTCCCATTTTCCATAGCAACTAACACAACATTCATTCACCCTCAAAAGGAACAGGAGGTAAATATCATCAAAACTGACCTGACCTGAACAGAAGAAAAGGAATTTGGCTGTGACCGCAGAAGGTGTAAAGGTCATAGAAGTGGTATTAAATGCGATCATTTAAAAGCAGCAACATTACCCTCTAATTCTCTTGAGTAAAACCCTGAATCCCAAGCATCTCAAGAGCCTTTGTTCTGTAGCTGAACCCACAATCTGACCTCCCAGCAGTGAGACAATTTCCCTGAGGGGATCCACAAATTATCTGACTAACATCACACGTGGTATTGGATGAAAATTCATCTCTAAGTGCTGCCTACCTGTGTTAACCCTCTGCCAGCCCACAGTGAAGGGAGTCCTGGTCTGGATGAGGTAATTTGTGATGGGGCTGCCGTTGTCTCTGCCGGGGCTCCACGCGAGCTGGGCTGTACTGTCTGTCACCTCCTCAACTGTCACTGAGTCTGGGGGGCTGGGGGGGCCTGTTACAATCACAGGAACACAGAACACTGTGAGGTAATTCCACATGCAGAGCCACAGACAGGACGACAGAATGTGGACGTGAATGTGTGTAGTCACAGAAACTGAGAGGAAAACATGAGAAGCAAATACATTTGCATAAAAAACACATCCAGCACCAATATACTGCTACAAGACATTATGCTAACTTAAGATCCCCTATATTTGAAATCAAGGTTTTTAAAGAGCTTTGAGTGTAAGCTTTGAGGAGAAGTTATGCCCTTCACAAGGAATTAAAAGTTAATTCAAGATTTATCCTCCAATATTCACCCAACCTGTAATCCTTCCCTTTCATGCTCCTCCCGGTAATTGATCGCGGAAACAGCAGACGTAAGTAGGTGCAGAGGTTCGAATTAAAAGGTAAAAGATGAAAAAGAGCCTCACAGCCCTGAAGAAGCAGAGTTTTATCATTTATTTTCATTATCCCACCAATTAAGCTGTGTGATGTTTTACTTTACCCTCATCTGCTGCTTCCTGTTTCTAATGAATGTGTCAGCTCATCAGAAATAATAGACCACTGGAGAGCTAAGAGACATACCGCAGAATAATGACGCCTCAAGCTCTGCTTCACACTCCTTACTGCCTCTGAAGTGCTTTCTCATCAGGGGCAAAATTTTCTAATTATTCAAATATTGAGCGATCATTTTAATAAACAATCAAGGCTTTGGAAACTCAAACACATGATTATTTGATTACAGCTAATGCAGTATTTACATACTATATGTGCAAATGCATATATATATATATATACATATTTATCAGACTCTGCTAAAAACATGCATGCAATAATTAGCTGCTGAACTACTTTTTTTTTTTCGTTTACAGAAGCTGTGAAGGAGCTGCCCACGTACATTTGGCCTTAAGACCCTGGCGTTAGAGGAATCGATCTTTGTAAAACTCATTAGCAGCTCTTGATAAAAAAAAACTTTAATACACTGGCCTCATTAATACATATTAATGGAGCAGACAATCAAAGATCAATTCCTTATCCTCTTGATTATATTTCATTGGCTGAGGGAAGAGGATGCTGTCAGCGTCTTGAGGGTGTTCAAACAATCTTTCATTAATATGGACAGACAGTCTGGGCTTTTATTGTGAAGCTGGCAAAGGGCGAACTAATAATCTGGTAATATTATAAGTACTTACAGACACGACCATTACAACACACATTTCTACATTTATAATATACGCTTACATTTCAGGAACTACAAGAATACACTGTTCGGTACTTGAAGTAGTCGTAGTGCCTGTCTTATTCCCTACACATTGGCTCCCAGGATGATGGTGATGATGATGATGATGATGATGCAACTGTCAAACAAGCCTGAGTGCTGACCAAGTGGTTTAAATGCTAATGACCATGATGTAATCCTTATAACATGACCTTCTACATAACCACAACCAGCCAGTGGAGTGTGTGTGTGTGGCATTGTGGAGTGGCATCTGATTTTCTATTGTCATTGTAAAAAAAAGAAAAAAGAAGAGCGCTAGTGATCTTTGTGTCAGCAGCGATCATCATTGACCTTCAATTGTGGGAGAGGAATGAGACAGGATCAGAAACAGCATCCTGCAAATGATTTTTAGCTGCTACTAATGGCGTATATTACATGATTGCAATAATGTGTTTCATGCATTTAACACCAATTATCAGTATCAGTGCCAGTATTCTGAATGTCTATGTGTGAAGCAATGATCACACTCATTTCAACCTTATCACACTGACTCTACATCACCACTGTTGAATGAATCATGCATCATTAAAACCGTTGTTTTAACATTAAAATTGTGATATTTGAACATGTTTAAGTGCAGCCACTAACTGAAGATTATCTGATTGCATTTTTTTTTTATATCCACTATCTATCCCAGTATAAAGCTGTGCACAGAGTTTGTGAGATTTCTGTTTCCATCCCAAAATAAATGTTAATAGAATTGATTTTTTTGTTGTGATCCCAGCTTCAGAGACATATTCAAAAAACAAAACAATCAGCAGCAAAATCTCTTTCCAGATTCCCTATTGCTTTGGGTTATACACACATCACAGGACAACTGCTCTGATAGAAAGTAGTTCTGATCAATACAGCTTGTGCTGTGGATAATACAGACAGGATGAGGGCTTGTTTTCAGACAAAATATCTTATTGTCAAAAGTGGAAAGTAACTGAGTACATTTACGCAAGATTTGTATTTGAGAATAATGTCAACACACTTTTACTGCAGTGGTTCCCTTTAAAATGACTTGTTATTTCTATTACACAATAATTAAAAGGGGATCATATTTTACTTTTAACTCGGTTGTAGTTAGTATGTAGCAGTGGTCTATACTCAAGTACAAGACAAAAAAACAAAACACAAAATAGCTCAATACAATGTTAAAAATTAGGCGAGGGTCCCCAAGGTTTTTGGCTTGAAATATTTACAACAGAACAGAAAGAAAAGATAAATGTTATATATGTATCAGATCTTTTTTGCAGGAAGGAACATTTTAAGAACCCATCAGCTTTATGTGGTTACTTTTAGGTTGAAAACCACGCGACAAAAATACCTACTAAAATAGTTAATTTATCTTTATTTGATCAGCAGCAACAGTTGAATGCTTCTTCTGCATTGAAGCATCAATAGTTAGCATCCTATAAACGACATATACAAACTATTACTTTATTTTTGAACGAAGGATCTGAGTAGCTCTTCCATCATTGGTTAGGATTCATTGTATTGACACAACAGCCTGCGTAAATAAATTCAAATCTGCATGCACATTTAGATACCAAGAGAGGTAAATGAGAAAACGTGTGCGTGGGTTGAGGTCATGTTACGATTGCGGGAGCCAGTCAATGGTGGAGAGACTATTGTTGTTGTTTTTTTCAATTCAAATAGCAAAAAAGAATAAAAAATAAGTACTTAAACATGAGGATGCAGTGAATTATAAAGTTGTTGAACAATTGTGTCTGCTGAACCTGATCAAGCTCATTCGCTGCTGAAGAAGCTCAAGAGCCATAGCATCAGCTTTCTTTAATACTAATGTGATAATAGATTTTTCCCATCGTGATTCAAAGGTCTCAACACGGCAAAAAGAAGGAATAGGGATGTTAGCGGAACAGTAACTGAGCATTGGCCAAGTACGAGGATTAAAGTTTTTAAGCCGCAGCAGGCAACCTATAGGTGATTATTGGATGCAATAAAGTAACTCTGTGTGGCCTCAGGCTATCATTAATGACCCACCCTGGACTGGCCAGTTGCTAGACTGGAAAATAATATTTGAAACAACGTGTTACAGCAGGTCTATAATATTGTATAAAACTATTGTTTTCCCTCCATGACTGCTTTTCTCTCCAGCATCATTCTTTACCCCCCTTATGTTTGAAGCAATTTGATCCAAGCAATGAGACATCCATGACAGCTGCTGTGAGCAGGAAGTGTAAATAATGCACAATCTGAGTCATAGACGAGTTTCTCTCCAGTCAATACTGGGCCAATCAATTTCCATGGTCTTGATATTGCTTCTGCAGGAGAAACTGCCTTATTTCCACTTATTTCTCAGTCATTTGGAAAGGATTGCTTGTTAATAACATGCCAAGCTGAAGCACACATGGGTATTTTTTTTACAAGATAAAGACATAGATCAAACCATTTTAAAATCAGACACTAAACTCAACAATCACCACATCTGTTGTTTAACATATGTATTTACATAGTGTCAATATGCTGGGCTATTTGTCGTATTGATCAAAGCCAGAAACACCCCTCCTCTCGCCCTGCACACAACATAAACCTGCTACTCACAGAAACACAACAAACGTTGTTCTGTTTTGTTCTGCCCGATGCAGCTCCTGACAATTGTGTCTCTCTGGAGCTATACATACTGCATGAGTGAGCACAGAAAGGCATTCAAACATTCCACTGTCAAGTACATTGCTACAGTATTGAAAATTGGCCATTACCCACCCAGACAGAAAGAGAGAGATAGAGAAAATAGCTGATATTTCTGTAATTTTACACAGTTTTGTCAAGTTCTCTACTTCCACAAACATCGCTGCATGCAATTTAAAAGAACAGCCAGCCTCTCTTATGTGATGTTATCAAGTGACTGCTACTAAAAATAAGCAGAATATAAAAAACTTTGTGGTTTCTGATGACTTGCAGCATGATTTCATTGTGGATATGAGTGTTTTTGTTGCACTTCAATCACAAGCTCAAGCAAACCCTTTTGACTAAAAGAACTTGAATAAAATCCCTTTGCATTCTTTATATTTCAGTAATGCATATCCCTACGTTATCACCAATCATGTATTTTTCCTTCATGTTTTTTTTTGGCTACCCCTCACAAAGTACAGACATTTTTTTCAACTCGGGGTCATTTTGCATCTATATTTATCACTCACTTTAAAGCTATTGTATGTCGAAGTGTCCTTGAGCAAGATACTGAACTCCAAGTTTCTCCCAGTGGGCCGGCCTTGCAGCTCAGCTGTCATCAATGTGTGTGAATGGAACGATGAAAGGCAAACTGAATAGTGCTTTGTAGGGTTAAGGTAGAAAAAAGCTATGTAAGAGTAGTCCATCCATTTACAAAAGACTAGTGTGTAGGATAAAGTAGAAGGTAGCAGTGAGGTTGCAGTAAGCATACAAATGATAATTACTTACTTAACCCTCCCTGTCAAGCACATAGGAGACCCATACACTGTATATAGCAGTGGACTTAGCCACCATGATGTCACACATTGATTAGTTAACTCCTCTTTCTGTTTGGCATTTTGATTGACACCATCTATGCTATTTGAAACTAGAAGTTACCATTTATGGAAAAGACTTTGCTATATGTTCTTCCTGGTTTACAGCAGCCCAAGCAGAGACATGTCAATCACAGGTGGCCACTCCCTAAAGCACACTCTGCTTTATTGTTAATTTTAATTAAAGATGGAACAATCACTTTTAAAATGAGCATAATGTCGGGTTGCAGAGGAGCTGAATCTAGCGGTTCAGACTCTAAAATCATTAAACCAACTGAAAAGTACAGCAGTCTCATTTTCTCATCTATATATATCATATTGGACTTCTTTTTGCAGCATGTGCAATCAATCCCTACTGGCTGTAATTAGGAAGGCAGACTTAAGGCTCTTCTGTTTTTTCTTCACGTTTGAAGCTTCGTGCTACTCTTAAATAAAGTGTATGAGAGAACAAACAGTTGTCATGCAACTTGCAAAAAAACACTAAAGGCTCTCTCTACAGAAAATTAGTTTCTACTTCTGTAGAAACATGTTTGTGCAACATGACGGAATCCATGAAAAAGTAACCTTTTTACATATAAATAGCTCACTCTACTGTACCAAAAACCAAACCAATATGACTTTCAGGGGATAAATAAAAAACAACAAACACAAACTTCTTATTACTGTATTACATTTCTACAGATAGGTCAATTTAAATTGTACACATCAGTTCTTAAAGTGATCATTTTTTTCTCCTTTAAAAACAAACAAACAGGAACCCTAAAACAATCAGGCTGTTTTAATTAGTGACTGCAGAGCCATAAGGAGGTTTCCTTACCTTTAACGATCAATACAGCCACGGCTGACAGGCTCTCCACGTCCGTGTCCACCACACAGATATATTTGCCGGCATGGTAAAGCTGAATGTTCCTGATCATCAGATCTCCTGCTGTTCTCTACCAAGGAGGAGAGAAAGCTTTATGTAGCATGAAAGATAACAGACCTTGTGACAGCTTATTAAAGAATGTAGTCAAGCATATATAAGGTGCAGTAAATAGCTGTGCCAAAAAACCTTCGCAGATCCTGCAGTTATTTAGCTGGGACTATGCGGGGAAAATCGAGCCTGTTTCAAAGGAGAGATATTACACGTATCTTTTGACAGTTTTTGCAGTCAAAGCCATGAAGGCAAACACACTGAAAACAAATAAGAAAATAACAGAACCTCTGAGTCACATTTTTTTGTCTATGATGAGGATCAAGGCCAGAATTTTCAGAAATTGCATACAGCAATATGAGTTTTTGTGTCCAACAAGGCCTCTGCTGTTTCACGTGCTTTTAGCAAAATGACCTTCAAGACCTGTGTCAACAAACTAACAAATAAGCTGTTACTATTGAGTTCAGATGGTTTTTGCTCTATTGGAGATGAAAAAAGACGCATTAGATTCTCATCGAGAGGACACCCGTAAGCAGCAAATGGTAAATTAGTGGGGAAATCTTCCCTTGGCATTGGCAGGGAAATGTGGCAGTAGAGCCAACATGGTTTAATTATGGAAATTAAATTCCTTGAAGCAGCAAAGTTAAGTTGATAATCTCTTTGGACTGGGGACATTCGAGGATTTCTGGGGAAGGAGTCTCTTCAGATAAGAACATTGTCAGTCAAACACACAGATGAAGAATGGTTAATCTCCAAAGGGGGGTGAGGGTGTTCGGAAAGTGTTTTGTCATCTGGGGCTCTGCCATGCTTTCATTCCTTTAAAAGACACCTCTAATGATGTGTATCCCCTTTCTGTTACAAGGAGCTGTGCAGCAGGCTATGTCAAAGTAGGATTTGAAAAGAAGGCAGGACCAGCCAAAGTATTAAAAAATAGATTACCTCAGAGGGCTGAGCTCTAGAAGGAGAAGTGTGCTCAAGAAGATGACAACCTGTCACAATGGCTGAGCAGCTAACACATTACCTACATGGTATTTTTTTATGTAGGAAGGGCATTTTGACATAGTAGCAACCACGTTTCCATTCACAAAAGTAGAATTGGCACTCTTAGCTTGGAAGAATGGTCTAACAGTGCATCCTTCAAGAGACATTCACATTCCCAAAGCATTTCTTGCCTTAAGGAGATTTTTACAATTGCAAAATAAGGATGCTATCACACCCTCTGCAGTGACACAAGCCACAGTAAATCTCTCCAAGAAATCCCATGATGTCAAACCACAAGCTGTCTCTTTTAACTAATGGCTCGGATGAAGTGAAGCAAGATGGGAAGAGGTGCCAACTGCCCATTCACACGTTCTGAAGAAGTACGACTGCGGGTCACTCACCCCGCCCACCAGCTCAAAGTGACCGTCTCCCTTGGCAATGAGCTGTCCGTTGAAGGCCCAGGAGAATGAAACGTCAAGAACGGGGTCACTGGTGACCTGACAGGGTAACACGATGCTCTCGCCCACAATGATCTCCATGTCCACTGGCCCCTGGATGATTCTGGTTGGATCTGCCCCAGAAATTGTATTTGAAAGATGGGAGTCATTTTTGGTGGGATGGCTGCCAGTCTCACAGAGAACATGACACATTGCATGCAAAAGTATGAGCTTTTGTTGATTTCTGTAATAGCAGCTCTGTAAAACACCTGTCACATGCAAAGCAGTATTATCTATATAGAGTAGAGCCCGACCGATCGTCCAGCCGATGATATTGGCTGACATATTAAGTGACGATCGGTTTTGGCTAATTTATCGCAGTAATGCGCTGATATTACTAGATTTATTCACCAATCAAATAGCATCTTATTTGAGTTTCACTGTATTACACTAGGGGCCTGATTTACTAAGATCCCAATTAAAGAGTACTAAATTGCGTGATCACTCCAAAAAATTGCGCGTTTGGCTTGTGGGCGTTTTGCGGGTGATCTACTAAGAACATTTGCGTGAATGATAAGGGGTGCGAACCTTGAGGGGGCGGTAGTATTTAAGTCAGGCTTTTGCGTGTTCTACTGGGTTACGTCACGGAGAGTTTGGACGGAAAGCAGAATGACTGCAAGCGCAAAATAGGTATTAGTGGGAGAGGCAAATGAACGTACAGTATTTTCGAGTTATAGCAGATAAATCTGAATATAACAAAAAGAACATTTGGCTTATAAGAAAACCTCGGCATTAAACAGGGCCTCTCTTTTCTTCCCTCGATCCTTTGAATGAATTGTCATACATTGCGCAGGAGGTGCGAGCTGTGACCTATGTGGCACCGGCGCTCAGGCGCGCCCCTCGGGCTATTGTTGCGCACCAGACTGCTGGCCAGCGCTGTGTCTGATCGGACATAATTGCCCTGGCAAGAGGTATCTAAGACGGGGGTACAAGCAGTGGTGAGGTCCCCCAATCCAAGTGCCTTAAGCTTGACAGCAGGGGGCTGTAGAGGTTGGAGACGAGCGCGATAGGGAGAGGAGCGCACCGGAGGAGACAAGCTGGAGAGACGCGCAACACGAGAAAAAGGAAATGCCCAGTTTAAAAGGTAACGTTGCAGAAAAGAGGGAAATAGGAAGACATTAATGTCAATGTTGACATTCTTTAGAATGCAGAGGCTGTGAATGTTCAGTTATATTAGTTTAATCATGGTGTTTCTCTTTATTAACTTTTATTGAATCGAAATAAAAAAAATAATGCATGTCATTTATTTTTATGTCAATCGAAAACATGTTAACATGTTGGGGGAAAAACGTGATCTTTATACGTTCTTTTATTGAGCCTATGTCTCCTCCTAAGTGCAGCCTGTTGTGTGTAACACTGGGCTCCTGGATTAGCACCTGCCTTTCAAAGGTGTTAAATTTAGACACCGTCACAATCACCGCAATTTTTGCCTTGGTTGGTAAATCACAATGTGTGTACTGACTTAACTTATTTGAATTTTCTCCTCCCAGTATTTTGCACGCTACGGCAGAAACGCCCCATATTGCATATTCATTAAGGCATACATGCTAAATGGACAATGCGTGTTGTTTTGCTCATATGAAAGACGCAATCCACACTGCGTGTCGTTAGTAGATCAGATAGCACATTTTTTGCTGGTGGTATCAAGTTTGCACACGTTTTAAGACACGCAAACCTTTAGTAAATCAGGCCCTAGCAGTTCTCTTTCACCAGCAGAGTGTGCTTTATGGATTACAACAACCATTATCACTCTACAGAGTGTCAAGCGGTGACGCATCTACTGTACATGCGCAGTTACATTCCAGAGTGACCATCTTGTCTTTGCTATACTGTACATCTCTTGCACAAGTGTTGGATAACTGCATTTGAGGGATCAACACATTAACTGTGTATATCTATACATCTACATCTATTTATCTCTACAGACCAAACATAGATCGAAGAAAGATATCGGCTGATATATCAGTATCTGATGTTTTTTCTCCCCATTATCGATATCAGTATCTGCCCCAGAAATCCCATATCGTCTAAGTGAAATGATGTGGCATGAAGCTTGCCACTACTTCAATGGTCTAATACTACAGGCTGACTCAGCTGTAGCTAGAATAATCTTCTGAAGTCCTGATAACAATTACAATACACTGCAGATCAGATCAGACTTCATGTTATGGGCTGCTTGGCGCATTGTACATGGTTCAGCACATCAATAAAAGCAATAAGAGAACATGCACAAGCACACCACTAAAAAAGCACACGCTTGAGGATGACAGCATCTGTAACACCTCCCCACTAACACTTACATTGCTTCCACTTAATGGAATTTCATTTGTTGCACTAAATTGGTTGTTTTTGACTGCTTTGAGGAAAATAATGATCGAGTATTTTCTCAAACACCTTCCAAGTGCATTATTGCAGCTGCAGGGAAATGCAGCCAGACAAAACAACTCAATGAAATGAAACAAAAAGACTAGAATTATTTTACTTTGCGATTTTTGTAACAGTTTCAGCCCAAAAAAACCTAAATAAAATACTGAACTACTTTTGGAAATGAATCTCACAGATACACATGAACAATTCTGTGTGTTACTTAATCATGCAAAGACTTTATGTTGTGAGCCTCAAGGAAAATGACTTCCCCAAGTTTGCACAACCTCCTCAGATCTAAACCTAAAGTTTGTTTATGTTTTCTACCCACAGTTATTGACTCAAGGTCTCTTGGTACAGCCCCTCTCTCTCCTCTTTTAATCCATACTGAGGAGTGAATTCTGCTTACTAAGTGGAAAAGCACAAACATACTGCTGTTTCACAACAGGGCTCACCAGTTACAAGGAGCCTTCCAGTTGTACTAGACATGCCAAATCTATTCCTGGCGAAACACGTATAGCTGCCTGCATCAGACTTGCTCACATTGGCAAGCCTCAGTGTTCCATCGGGGGAAAGTGAGATCCTGTGGCAGAGTTCAGAAACAACAGTTTACAACCTACTTTGCAAAAACAAAGAATAATTTGTCGTTAGACAAAGTCCAATTCTAGATTTGTTTGTGTTTATGTGCAGTATGATTGTAGACATCAAGCAGTTTGTGTATATGATCTAATCAATTAGACATAACGAAGCTTAAACAATGATGAAAAATACACCTGCTCTGATATCTTTACACAAAAATACACTGATTGGCTTATGTGTGCATATCTCTACTTTGAACAACCATCAATCTTTTGCTATGTGCATCACCAAAGTGGTTTCAAATGACACACATAAAACTTTCATGTCAGTCCTCACCTGTCATTGGTGTGGATAGGCAGGTTTCCTTTCTTCCATAGGATGCTGGCGATAGGATAGGCCTGGGGTTTACACTCTAAAGTCACTGTAGTTCCTGCCTTGGCTTTGAGCAAAGCTCTGAGGACGTTCCCTGTGAAGTCTGGAGGAGAGGCTGATGGGAAACAGTAAACTGACTTTAGAAGACTGCCTCATATTTCACAGGGTTTTTGCAGCATGCTTCAGTTTGATCCGTCAAAACCATAAAACGCAGAAATAACAGAGGCAGACAGGATAAATGTTTGTAATGGGAACCAAATCAAATAAGCTCAAATTGTTAAACTCACATTTCTCACATTTGTATTACATGTTTTTAAGTATATAATGGATTTATGAACAAAAAATATTCTAACTTTTTAAATTCAACAATCACATCACGCACAGGATAAGATCAAAGTGATTTGTATATCAAAAATATTTTTAAAATATGTTTGACCCTACAAAAACCTCCTCCCTGACCCCATTATCTGCAAATCCAGACAACCTTTAAGAATGACAGTAGGTTGACCTTTAAGATTCTTTGCCAACAATGATTGGAGGATTTAAGGGACAGATAAATGCCAGCCTACCTAAAACCATTAGTTCAGCAGCGAAATATATAACGCCGTGTTTATTCTCAGCCACACACTGGTACATGCCGGCGTCAGCGAGTGTCAACACTGACACTGTCAGGACTCCATCCTCCACATGGATTCTGTCCTGTGAAGAAAAGGATGAAAGAAAGCAATTATTGCTTAAGACTTAAAGGTTGCTTCTGCTTTGCTCAGCACGCTCTAGCACCGCTCAATAAGCATTGGATTGGGTTGGAGGCATTGTCAATGGGTGCAGATGAAATCAGGGTTACGTTGTAGAGGATGAATCAGTCAGAGGAGAAACCCTATTTCTTATTTTAAATACATTCTTGTCCTTGCAATCTTGTTACAAAGTCTTCATAGCTTTATCATATGGACCTGCTAAATCAAAACTGTATTGCAATTCAAGGCAAGTTTATTTATTTACCACTCATACAAGGCATTTCAAAGTGTCTTAAGTGTTTCCTGTTTTATTTTGTAAATCTTGTCCCGAGTGTTACTTGTCTTGTCTTACGTCCTCCCTCCGTCTGGTTTCCCTCCATTTTGATTGCCCTGATAGTCTTCTCCTGTGTCTCAGCTGTGTCTCTTTAGCATCAGTGGACCTTTCCTTTTGTTGTCAGTTCATACGTCCTCCTACCCATGTTCCTGTGTCATCTCTTTTGCTCCTTTTTCCTTTTTGTGGAGTTTTGTATTTTATGTTTGTTGGACTTAAAAGAGTAAGCGTTTGGTTTTTTTGTTTAAATAATTCCTTTAGTTAAGTCTGCCCTTGGGTTCTATTCTTGGTCTGTTTTTTACTCCATGACAAAAATAAGACATTGAAATAAAATGTTGGAAGATAGCCTCCTTTTTCAATACTAAAATCCTGCAGTGAAAACTAAGCTTGTACAATATGTGTCCATGTGGCTAAATTAATCATTATTCTGATGTAAAAGTATTTTTTTTCTTCTGCATAAATAAGCAGCATCAAACATTTACAGAAAACGGTTTATCCGTTAGAGATTCTTATTTGAGGTTTAACATGAAAGTGTTTTGCGTTAACAACCTTACATAACACTCAGTCCAGTCTTATAATGTCTCTGTTTTGCCTTAAGAGGATTAAGCTCTAACATTCATTGACAAACAGTCTGGTTATCTGAACCGTGTAACTGAACTCAAACTATCATACTGAGAAAATAATTCCCCTTAATGGATGAACATTACCAATAACTAATGTAAATATATTCCATTAAAAATGTCTTTCTAATATGAAAACTAGACATTTGAAGTTTAAGTGTAAAGAAGAAGCTGCACCCTGAGAATTATTAAATGTTACTGAGAAAAAAAAAAATCTCAGCCGCATGATAAAGTCAAGTCGATTTTAAAGCTGTGGATCTTGAAAAACAGGATACTGCATTAAATTCTCTGGTGGTCTGGAGTGAGGTGTGCTGCTATATACAGTATATTTCACAGGAGATTAAGCCCATTGTCCCTAAATCTGGAGGAGCTTAAACATGCACCATGAATAATGAAAAACAACCACTGACTCCATTCAGATTAAATGGAGCAATCTCCCAGGGACTACACTGATCCACTCTCTAAGACTGTGTAATCTGCCAAGGTAGAGCAGAATAAGAGACAGTTACATCCATGTCTCATCACTGGCACACCTAAGCAAGATGTTTACACTCTCCTCTCATCTCACTCTGAATTGCTCTTGGAAAAAAAACAGCCATGTGCCTGGCACCCGGCTCTCTGAAATGAAAGGATGAGCTGGAGCTGAAGATTAAGTCTTTAAAATGAAACATCGGGAAGTGGCAGAAGACGGGCAGTAATTTACCTCTGAGAGTAGCTGTTGGCCGTTTTTCAACCACGTGTAGGAGGGTTTGGGCTTCCCATTGGCCCGGCACTCCCAGTACAGTCTCTCCTCTATGGCCAGGGCCGTGTCCTTCATGGCCTGGATCCACTGAGGCTTGGCTGAGGGAACAGAAATACACTCCAGTGAAATATCAGACGGAAGCAGGAAGACGGAGCGGAATTATCACATTAAATATGCTGCATCCAGAGTAGTTCAAAGGGAAACAGGCGCAGATTGACAGCTCAAATAAGTGGAATCACTTTGAGAATGGGTTTGTCTTCAGAGAGGGGAGAAGAGAGGATGTAGCGTATCACTCAGTTTCATCACTTTATGTGTCAGCACCCTGTAGCAACTGAAGATTAGCACAAAACACCGCACCACAAAGCAGGAAGCTCTCAGGATGGGGGTGAAGTGCACCAGTCTCCACCACTCACTCCAAAACTGTCACCTTAATTTTGTGTATAATAAACATCAATCTTGTCTGTACCCCACAACTCCCTGCATCTTAACTCTTCCATATTTAAAGACTTTCAGGAATTTCAGTGGCTAGAGTGTTATTCTAAGCACAGCTCACTTCACAGGCACTGTACATACTGTCACATCTGATTTCACAGGTGTCATTTTGCCTCTCTCTCTCACAAACATTCACAGCTGAGGTAAGCCAAGAGCCTAAAAATGTAATAACTGCAGTAAGATTAAAACCAACAGCGCTTATTATCCAGGGAAAATGTAATGACTTTTTCTCTGGCTGTGCATACAGTGATCGTTTCATCAAAAAATCCTCCCTCATAAACTTAGAACAATTATTGATACCACATTTGAAGAAGCATTAAATGTAATATACGTCCAATTCTGAGCTCAGACTACAGATTCTTAAACCTTAACCCATTGAAATCAAACGATGCCTCATGCACATAGGGAGAAACTTCAAAGATTTTTTTCTTTATCTCAATAATGAATACACTATGATGTTTTAATAAAGGCAGACTGATCACTGCAGGATACTTTTAGGTCTACCGCTTGTGCCAGAAAGACAAACTTTCCGCCTAAGGTGGTCTCATCTCTTGAGGAAGTAGATCAAAACAACTGACTACAACCAGCTTTAGTGGTGCATCACTGTGAGAAAAAAATTAAAGTAGAAGGCTCAACAAGCCAGGGAAAGGTTTAGGGACTACATCTCCGAAAACATGGCAATAAATGCTTTATGTAAACAGCAATACTTTCTTAGTCAGCATGCATGTATTACAACTGTTGGGTGGAGCCCTGGGTATAATGGCAAAGCTTTCACACCTTTTTGATGCAGTCAGATGAAGCCTCAGCTAGCTATCAAATACCGTCAGATTAACTAATGCTAATTGAAAAGTTAAGAAAACAACGCTTTTTGGACCATTTGGGATTCAGCAGGGACATGTTGCAAACGCAGGTACATACATAAAGATACATACAAACTGTGAGTTATAGCTAATATGCATTTTTAATCTGCAGTTGGCTTTTTCTATGATCATTTTGCTTTCTTACATGTTCAAAATACATTTTAATTGATCGATTGATTCACTCAATCAAAAATGTGCACGTTTGGTTGGTGTACGCTTGGCGGGTGATCAACTAAAAAAATTGCATGAACGTTAACAGGTGCAAACCTTGTGGAGGCAGTAGTATTGAAATTGGGCTTTTGTGTGTCTTACTGGTTTACGACATGGAGAGTTTGGACGGAAAGCAGTAAGACTGCACTGAAAATGAAACTCAGTCCCATGTAATAAGAGGTATTAGAGGAAGAGGCAAACACACATTTTTCAAGTTACAGCAAAGAAATCTGAATATTACAAAAAGAAATGCGATATGTGAGTCTGCTAAGTGAATTGTAGAGTAAAACGTCAATTGCTGTTGGTTAAACAAGAAGGACAACAGATTAAATTAAGAGAAGGTGGAGATAAAAGGCGATGAACAGAAGGAAACTTGACTTATAATAAAACTTCAGCATAAAACAGCTCCTCTCTTCCTTTCATCTTTTGAACATGGATTGTCATACATTGCGCAGGAGGTGCGTGCTCTGTCCTCCATGACACGGGCGCTCAGGCGTGACACTCGGGTCACTGTTGCGCACATCAGACAGCTGGTCAGCGCTGTGTTTGGTCTGACAATAGTCATAAATGCCCTGGCAAAAGGGATTGAAGATGGGATACAAGCAGTGGTGAATTCTGCCAATACCAATAGTCTACAGCGTAGCAGCTGGGGACTGTTGAGGAAGGAGACGAGCGCACTATGTAGAGGAGCGCACTGGAGGAGACGGGCGGGGGGAGAGACGCAAAACTTGCGAAAGAGGAAATCCCAGTTAAAAATGTGATGTTGGCAAAAAAAGAAGAAAATAGGAAGACATGAATGTCAATGTTAATATTCTTCTTTAGCCTACAGTGGCTGTGAATGTTCAGTTTCGTTTGGCTACAAATAGGCCAAAAGTTTAATCATGGTGTTAAATGGTGATAAATTGATGCGATTTATTTTTGTGTCATTCAAAACATGTTAACTTGTATGGAAAAGGCGTTCTTTACGCCTTCTTGCATTGTGTCTAAGTCTCCTCCTAACTACAATAACAGCAGCCTGTTGTGCGTAACACTGGGTTAGCACCTTCCTTTCAAAGGTGTAAATTACAGACACCGTCACAATCACCGCAATTATTTTCAGGCGTGGTAAATCGCAATGTTTGTACTAAATTAACTTCTTTGCATTTTCTCCTCCCAGCATTTTGCACACTCGGGTAGAAACGCCCCATATTGCATATTCATTAAGTCAAACGTACTAAATGTACAATGTATGTTGTCTTGCACATTTAAAAGACCAAATCCTCAATAATGACCTGTTAGTAGATCAGCTTGCACATTTGTTTGCGGGTGATATTAAGTTTATACACGTTTCGCAAACCTTTAGTAAATCAGGCCCTCTGTGTTATATTATTGTGGTAGCCACATGAAACCTGAGCCTTTCCAAAGGAGTGGATCCTTGAACCCCCCGAATAATTAGATAATCTGGGCCAAGTATTGCTACCATCTATGAGCCTCCACCAGATTTCTCCTCTGACTGTGTTCATGTAAATAAATACAATGAAAAAGACCTGTTAAATAAACACAACCTTATTTAACATGGCAAAGACCTTCATAATTCCTCTTCATTATTTTACAATGAATACATTTTTTGTGTTGTCTTAGAAAGCCAAATAAAACCTTTAGTACCATAGAAGGCCAGTCTCCCCGTGGCTGTGTTCTTGCCCATCTTGTTCTCAGCCACACACTCATATCCTCCAGTGTCGTCCTGCTGGAAACTAGGGATCTCCAGAACAGCATTGGAGTACTTCATTTTCACTTTGCTGGGGAAGGGAACGCCGTTAGCTCTCTTCCAGG
Organism: Tautogolabrus adspersus; assembly: GCA_020745685.1. Lineage (NCBI taxonomy): Eukaryota > Metazoa > Chordata > Actinopteri > Labriformes > Labridae > Tautogolabrus > Tautogolabrus adspersus. The sequence continues at coordinate 12,218,160 of CM036547.1, read as the reverse complement.
TGATTTCTGGGACGGGGCTGAAAGACATAGGAGAGGTAAGCCTCAGGAGAGATTCCCATCCACGGTCCTTTGAAGTTTTTAGATTGTTGCACAGGTTGTCTGTAATAATCCTGCAATAGAGTGAGCGATGGAGCTTAAGCCTATTCAGTGTAATTTTTCTTTTTTGCGGATGAAAGGTTTCAAGTTAACTCAATCCAGCAACAAAAAAAGCTATCTCCGATAGTTTTTTATACAAATCACAGCTTGATGATACACTTTGAGAAATATAATTGCCCCATTAACTTCACCACACATAGATCCATAGGTTCCTCATGTGGAGTGAAAGACAGCAGAAGATTGAAAACATGCTTGACTGAATCCAGCTTACTTCCCAAGGGCGAAACATTCCAGCGTAACTGTTGATCCTTTTGCAGCGGGTACATTGTCTGGGAAATTAACTTCTATTTTGGGCTCGTATTCACCCATCACTCCTATGAAGAGCAAGCACAAGAAAACTTGTTCAGTCCTCCATTATTCATGACTTACATGCAATAGGGTTTGCATTATGGTCCAAACAATAGCACTGCAAAACTAACATGGGAGGAATAAAAGAAATGTGAGCAAACATTCTCTCATGGGGAAACCTCATAGTAGTACATCACTGAAGTGTGCAGTCACCAGAGTGCAGTGGAAAACCAGCGAGGAATAATTTAAACCTCTTCTTGGTGGAATGAATACAGTATATTCAAAATCCTGTTTTTCAAGCTAGTCTGGTTGTTTATCTATTATTTCAAAGCTTGACTGGGCAGCACCCAAACTCAACTGTTCTGTTGTTAATATCAGTATTCAGGGGAGACAGTCGAGACCGGGATCAGAAAGCAATGCGATAGGATTTAAATTTATGCAGCTACATGTACAGTACACTGAGTGGAAACTAACTGGTTGAGCCACCGGAACACTCAATGTAATGGTCCAATGACGTATGGCTTATGTTTTATTCATTCCAGAGGCAATCTTTATTCACTCTTTCTATGAAAGCATAACAGAGAAAAGAACAACAGACTGCCAGGGACCCAGGCCGGGGACTTCATGTGTGAGGCGCACAGGGAGAGCTTTTAAAAGGGAATGTGAATTATAAGACAGCTAAGTCAGCAAAGGAGAGATTTGGGTGCTTTGTTTGCTGGCCTACATTGAGGAGCATTTATTTACTTACAGGCATTAGCACTCAGTGACTCAACTACAGCGAGGCACGACACGACAAAGAGCACTCACACTAGTATGATGATTAAAGCAACCTTGAAAGGAAAGGTCTTAAATATATGCCTGAAAGGCATACTTGTCACATTGCGGACGTAAGCTGCGTCTTACCATCTGTCCGGAGGATCAGAGACGTGGGTGAGCTTTGGACTTTGCCCTTTGTGATGCTGTTCATCACCACACAGGTGTAGTTACCCACATCAGAGGGCTCCACCTTGGCAATATAAAGGTTTCCCGTCTGCTGAGAGACGAAGCGACGGTTGTCTTGTTGAACAAAGTATGGGTACTCATTGAAGACCCATGCATATGTGAGATCTGGAAGACAAACAAGGACTAATATGAGCTGATCGTGGACACCATATAAAGAGATGCTTAATGCGATTAAGAGTATTAAATGTGATTAAAAAGGCTAATCAGCCGTGTAAAGATTATACTTTAATCCTGTGAAAACACTGAGGATGAAGGCTAGAGAGTTTACCTCCTGAGGAAGTGGGCGTTCCACAAAGTAACACCACTCCCTGTCCCTCTCTCACCGACACTGCGCTTCTGGTGTGGACTTTGAAATGATCTAAGTCTGATGAAGGGTAAAAGAAATGAAAAGAAAGATCACCACAGGATCTCATATATCACAGTGTAGCAGAGCTGAGTAAAAGCTTTGAGCAAGACACTGACACGAGCCTATAAGGAAGTTGCCATGAGAATTACACTTCTGCTACGCCTGAGAGAGCAAAAGAGACGGGGAGAGAGAAAAGAGCTCAGACATAGGAAGGGGTTTCTTACTGTGAAAATACAAAGCAGAAATTCTAATCCAGGACCTAAATGAGATGTAAATTATGAGGGATTTTTTTTTTGACATGGGAAAAAGGCTGTTTTGAACAGCTTTGTACACAACCTCTACAAAATATGTGTAAGCTCGGTTTGTCAAATTAATATAAGAACTTTAAAGATTTTGGAAGCATTCCTTGAAATAATACAAATGCTCAAATAAAATAAAAGTTAAGAGGCTCATTAACAATCCATAAAAAAAAAATTAAGTTGGAAAAAGTTGAGAACTAGTAGAAAACCCAGTTGAAAACAAACTTTGCTGTTGATTAAATGTGATCCCCTTGTTGTAGTTTCACACACACCAAGGGGACATGTAACAGTCGGCAATATTCCTCACTAAACTCTATGTCTGAGTCCTCTGAGTCAGAATCAGGACGATTCAAAAGCCATGCTATCTGAAAAACATATCATCATAACATTTTGCTGAAAGGTGAGTCACAATATACCTCGCTACCTAACCTTGTTCTCAATGTTATAAATGTTTTGCCAACTGATAGGTCTATTGAGTTGGCTGTGCTGCTCTATTGCAAAACTTAACTCTGATTAATACACTTCAGGGACATTCTGCATCCACTGTCAAAAGATAAAATAAAATAAATAATCAACTGACTCACACTAAACAACCCCAGCTGAAAATGTACTGCTGAATAGCAGCCATGTGGCGTGTAATTGGTTTGCAGAATTTATTATGGAATATTTGTTATAAATATCTGAACCTAACTTTCCACTGGGCCTGTTATGGTTGACAACCAGAAATGTCTGATTCTTCAAAATATTACGAAATACAAGCAGAGGTCAATATAACCAACAATTCTTGTTGGTCAAAAGTGAAGATTGAGAGTGTAAATATCCAAAGCCTCCCTTTTTTCCCCAGGAAAATTGTATTTATTACGTCTTAGTTGTAATTATAATTACAAATATGTTCATAGGTATTCAGTGTTTTTTTTCTTCACCAGCATTATGCTGTTTTATGTGCATGGGCTACACCACTACAAGAATATGTATGAAACATTAGACAGTGTATTCATCAGTATTTGAAGCACATACTGTATGTCTTCCACTTTTTTATATAGGTACTTCTTTTATTTAAATGTGACAATAGTTCAATCTCTTATCAGCAAAGTATGTAGATTATTCAGTGTAACATTATTCCTGCAAACGCTCATTGCTGTTGAGGCTTTTTTTAAATGTCATTGTTCCATTTTCTCAGTGCTGCATATCTCAAAAGCTTGAAAAAATAAAACCAAAAATATCTGCATGGCCAGATGCCACAGGAGAAGGTGTGAAAAGATGTTTTGTTGTGACATACTGTACATGAAAGAAGCCTTAATGAAAAGCACATTTATTTATTCATTTTTAGATGTTTGCTGGTTTCAGCAACAAGGATATGTGATGAGAAAAAAATAGTCTTTCATACATACCCTCACTGCTGATGTTATATAAAGTAATCACTGATTCTTCCATTTATTGGCATTACCCTTAAGTTCTTTTTGTACAACAGTCGTATCAAAGTAAACACAGCTTTCCTCAGGCATCAGGCTTTATTCACATACTCTTTATACACTGCTTAAGCAATATGGCTGACTACCTCTCCCCTGAGATCATCCAATAAAACACAAGATGGCTTTAGATCAAGCTAAGTAGTTATTCTTAGTTTGCATGTACGATCATAAGTAAGGAACAGTCGTCACGCTCAGACTGCTCCCATATTACTTCAACATTTAATGTAGCTTCAAAACAACCGTACAAGACTCTCATAAATATTGCAAATAATGCCCACTCAGTTTGGTGTGCGTCTGCATTATTTGCTAAGTGCAGTTTCACTTCCGTTCCATTTCTCAGTAAAAAGTGACAAACACTGATTTCAACTTACAGGCAAACTGCAGACTGGCTCTCCTGCTGAGGATCGCTCCCACAGTGTTGAATGCCATACACTGGTACATCCCTACATCCTGGTAGCGGTCCAGACTGCTTATAATGAGGTTGCCCCCAGACAGACGCCGCCGGCGATCCAGGCCCAGATTTATGAGAGTCCCATTCATTGACCATCTGTGAGGGCAAAGACACCATCAGTCCCTGGCAAAACGCAGCGTCCATTTCTTTCTACCAACCAAGGTGGTCTGACAGGAGGTGAGCGGAGAACACAACTCACTGCAGTAACTCGACTTGAAGGAAGAATAATATACTGTGTGTTTGTGCTGGTGTATTCAGGAATACACAGGACTGCAGCTTGAAGCGCCAACAGCAGGAAGTTTACCATTAACTCTTTCCTGCTGAGCTTCAACTTTTCTGACGAACAAACAAACTTTATACTAAAGTGTTTTTGTTGCTTTCACTTCTTGTTATCTGAAATTGTATAAACTGCAAGTTATTAGAAACGTCGTGATTCCTACCTTTAAATAATTTTTTGTTAAAAAATGGTTTCCCTTTTTTGGGGGGGGGAATATAATCCATAATTCTGCAATGCTCACATCTCCATGTCGAGTTATTGTTAGTGTTTGTTTTATGCAGTTTCCTTTTGTCTTTTCTTCAGCTCCGAGTTCCACAGAAAAGATGCCATCCTAGATCATGTATTTCCACCTTTGACTTCTTATTAGAAAATATTACCACTATGCAAGAAGTAACAGTGGGCTGATGCAACAAATGATACATTTTACCCTCCTGTTTCATCTTCCCACAGCTACCAGGCGTGGGAATTATAAGGAAAAAAAAACTTTTTCGCTGAAGGCTCAGATAAAGAATCAGATAAATACAGCACCTGAAAGAACTCTTTAAAACACAAGGTTAATTCATTGATTTAAACAAGATCTGTTTTGAGCGAGAAAAGATTCATTTTTCCTGGCACTGCAACACTCCATGTCTTTTATATGCCATTCAAAATGGAGTATTGACGGGTTCAAGGACACTTTTCAAGTAGGCTCCATAATTGTTCTCAAAGCATAGAAAATAAAGTGTTTTTTTTTTCATTGAGCCACAATTTGTATTCTTCTGTGTGCTCATGAGTAAGTGAAAGACATGGAGGCTATTTGAGCAACTTTCCAAAGCTTTCAAGATCAGCCTCTAAAAGAAAATCTGTTTTTCCAATCCAGGCGCTGAATCCCTGCTGTCGTATTCTAGACATTTTTACTAGATACCAGTGTTCTCGTATGTACTAAGATTAACCTTGCGACATACTGGTGTGCTCACTTGCATGCATTCAGCTTTTTATCCCCATGTCACCAGCTTTCACCTCATTTTGACCTACTCTCAAGAGCCTCTGCTGTTCAGTGATGCCCTCAACATTGTGCGGGTGATTGAATTCCAACTCCAAAACTGAATTTCTCTGCTTGAGTCTCATCTTGCGAACACATGTTGTCCAACCTGACCACAGAGAATCTTGAGAATTTCAGGTGATTCTTCAGTGGAGAGCCACAAGTTTCAACAAGCAGGTCAAGTAAAGGTTGGCCAAGTCACCCTGTGTTTTGAGTTAAAAGAAAAATCCCACTGCATCACTTTTATAACTGGCTGTGGAGGAGAGATGTTTCTGTTTAAGACACGGTTTCCTTTCCTGGCTTTTTATCCTGCTATACAATGACCGTCTCATCTCTTTGTGAGTGACTGGCAAGGGAAAGAAGAAGAGGGGTAAAAAGGAGGAGGAGGGAGCAGTGTGAGCCCATTTACACTTCAAGAGAGGAGCTAGAGAGGTGCTGAGGGCATGCAGAGCAAAGCACAGCCCGCTTGACAAGACACCACCTTAAACATGCTCATCTCACCTTTAATCAGTACATGGAAATACCTGGTCTCAGGCAGGGAACGTGAAAAGCCTGAAATAATGAGCGTACGTTCTCTACACCGCTTTCATTCAGCTCGTCTGTGCCACACTAATTCCACTGTTGAACTCAAAATACTCTTGTAATCAATGATAGTTGACGCCGACTGGTGTCTGGCAACCTGCATGGTTTCGCAATATTCTTTAAGACATAAGAAACATTAAGATACATGTGCAGAGTTTGGCACACCTCTTTAAATCTGTTAAACGTTAATTATGGGTGTTAATTTTTTTAATTAATTTTTAAACGAGATGTCGCTAAAAAGTTCAGAGTTCACGAGTAAGTACAGAGAAAACAGCTGAACAGTGGCGGATATTTTGAATCAATCCGTGGATCTTTATGGATGTAATGTGTTTGGAATAAATCTTTTACTGGATTTGAATCGTTGAGGAGCCCTGTGTATGCAGCAGGACAGTTTTTGTTGGAATATTACGACCGAAAGAGAACAGTAGACAGATGGTAAGAAAAATGAATCATAAAGACTTGCTTGTTTGTCAGTTGTCTGACAGATGTGTAGATTGTGGCTGCTATGATCGTTGGATCTTGAAAGGGTTTACGTTAATGGTCCCCAACCTTTTCTAGGCCCATCTTTGACTTTACAAAACTTTGGCCACCCCAGACATCCAAAACACACACAACTTTTTGCCCAAATTAATTTGTTTTCAATTATGTATTCGTTTTTGTACTGTGTTTCAAGTAAACATCCATTTTAGACCTCATTTCGGATTTTTCATGTAATTTTTTGGGACAGAGGAAGAAAGGCTGGGATAACAATTCTCCACAATGGATGACAGACAGACACATACGGCTTTCACACTTATAGAAATCTCCTGAAAAACTCAGGATATTTCCCAGAGGAGCTATATATGTGAACGCAAACAGCCACATTTTTTGCTCAGACTTCACCCAGAGTTTCTCCTGCCAGACCCCTAGTATTTTGTCCGCAGCAAGTCTGAGTGGGCTGATGTGAGAATGACGCAGGAGCCCAGTATGTAGCGTGACACACAAGTCAGGGGAGGTGATATATAAAAAAAAGTTTCAATAGATTGTAGATTTTCAACACAGACACATGGGTATTAAGAGTTTTCTAAGTCATCAAGGCCTCTTAAGAACTCAAATCTATTAACATTGCAAAAGTTGATCTTGTTTTTGATAATACCATTAGCATTTATTCTAACTTCAGTTAAATATTCATCGGAATGAACAGATTAATTGATATAGAAGCTTACGTCTTTGTTAAAGGATCAACGGTTAACAGAGTAAAATATTTGATTAACTGTGCCCACCTCTGTACATGTGGGTGACCGAGATAATATCTGGTAAGACTAGAAGCAGATTGGCAGGTTAGTTTGCTGTTCAGTCGCACAACACGTGATGTGAGTGTTTGTTTGCATTATAATATAATTCAGAGAACATCACAAAGAGAACAAGCACCTTGTTGTTCTGTATTCCTTGTAACACCTTATTTACATTACTGTAATTGTCTAATATAGGCTTTATATAACTGGAAGCTTCAATGCTAGCTGAAATAATTGTTTTATGTCCCCAGGCTCTTAAAGTTATGTCTTGCACTGATCATTGCCCTTCACATTAAAGATGGCTAACTCATGACACTGACATCTCAGAAAATCCTTTCAGGGGTAAATAGTCAGGTAAGTTTAACTGCTCAGTATGCTGAATATGGGCCCTTTGAAAAAGAAGGTAAAACAAACCAAAAAAGGAATAAATTACTGTACACTGACTGCTAATTACCAGACTACATAAAATGGTGATGCTTTATATCATCCATTTTCAGACACATTTTTCATGCTCCTTAGTTTCAATGTGCTCTTACCTGTACTGAGGTGGGGGTATTCCCTTAGCATCACAAGTCAAAGTAGCTTCCTCTTCTATAGAGTCAACGGGAATAAACAAATCACCTGGCTCCATCCTCCATCTTGGACCATGGTACGATCCACTGTCCAGGCAATCTGTCAGAGAAAAACAGTAACAGCCTGAGTGTAGAAACGGAGGAAAAAAAATGTGAAATTTTTTGATAGAGTCTGGCCTGCATAATTCCACATTCTCCTGGAGGAAATGGGATATTTGGGTCTAATAGGGAGGTCTCTTTCAAAAATGGGAGGTGGGACATTACTAAGCATGAGAAAGGACTCAATGTTTCATATTATGCTGAGGTGATGAGAAGTGCTGATCCTTCTGAAAGAATAAAGTGGATAAAATGGACAGCTGAGAATGTACAACTATGCCAGAAAGCCATTCCTGGCACAGTGAGAGTTGAAATTTCAGCAGTTACCAACAGGAGCATTTTTATAAAACACACGAATTCTAAATGAATAATTGGTAAAATGTTGATCGTTATATGATGTTTAGGTTGACATTTTTGGCAAAATTTAAAGTCCCCATGAAATGAAATATACATTTTCCTGGATTTCATCCAGCGTTCCTGTGTTAAATGTATGGGTCACAGCACCTGAGGAAGAGCCCGGACGGCTCGAAACGTTGTGTGATTAAATACAAGTATAATTGGGAGCTTTAGTGTTGCGAGTCTTTTTTTCAGATTAGATATATTTTCTCCGACTCTGCACCTTATTCAGTGATGTGCGTGTGTTTTTTTGACTTTTTTCTAAATGTATGGGTGACCCCATAGTCAAATATTCAACAATTCGTTCATCAGACCACAGACGACTGCCAGTCTCACAGTAGAGCACAAGTATCATTTCCATAGATTTGTCTGTTTTCTCCAGATAATTCATGGCTCACAGCCTATCTTGGTATTAATATCACCTTATTCATAATTTTAATGCAGTTCTGAAAACCACTCATACTTTAAATCAATCTCCTTAGTGTGTGCATGAAGAAATCATCCCAGCAGTATTGATAGAAGCAGCCTATCCATGTTTTTGAGAATTTCATTGGCTCCAAAAAATGTCAGTCAGCGGCACAGTCGTGTGAAATTGGCCGTCAAAACAGGGAGAGGCAACTACTTTCAACAAAGGCTCTCATTGGCTGTTATGAGATGTCATCAAAAGGTCAGCGAAACAGCAGAGGAAAATTTTAAGCAATCCGTGGATCTCTATGGGTGTAATGTGTTTGGATTAAATCTTTCACTGTATTTAAATCATAGGGACCCTTTCATGATCTGGAGAGTACAATATATCTTCAAATGGTAAGTCAATAGATGTTTCTTTGTCGGTGGTCTGACAGATTCGTAGATTGTGGCTGCTGTTGTGGTTGTCAGTGTCAAGTCTTATCATAGAATAAAATGTTATTCCATGTCTAGAAGACAAATAGTTAAATGATGTGGTCGAACTCAAACGAGAGTATGCGTCAATGAGCGCAAAAACAACTACAAAACATAGGCTAAGTACAGAGTAACAAAGGCAAAGTCTGACCAATCATGTTCGACTATGTTAATACTAAGTCAGGGAAAGGCCTAGCTAAATGTTCATTAATCTGCTATTATCTGCCATATATATTTCAATAAAGCATTATCTGAGGATTTTTTTTTTTACATCGAAATAACCATATCTTCAGTTTAAACGTTTCAAATATCTGATGACTCATCCTGCACTCAGGGGCGTTTACTCATTTTTCGACCGATTAAAAAGCCTTGTTGAAGCTAAAAATCAAAATTCATCCCAACCTTATGTCCCACCTTCTTCTATCTTGTGGTTAGTTCTATCCCCTATCAGTTGGAAATACGTCACGACACAGCAGTAAGGTCCTCTCCAAGTTCTGTTTCATGGGGACTTCAAAGGTGTTATCCCTGCTCTAAGTTCTTTGTTAGCATAATTCCGAGGATGGACAACATTTACTGTACATTTTCTTAATGTCAAAGAAGTAACAGTCTTTGCTCTGCATTTCTGTTGAGTTTCTACTAATTGACAAGAAAAATTGTGTCCACAACAAGAAAACAGAAGCCAATGTTTCTCCATCAGGCAACAATCACAGAGCAGTGAAGAGGAAGATTGAGAGTATTGTTTCTGTGATGCGAATGGAAGTCAATATTGAGGAGTGTTTCTTTAAACCAGAGCCATCCTATCATCGCTGACACTGACAGGATTTTCTTCTCTTCAGCCATCGTCCCCGCAACTGTAAATGTCCAAACGTGAATGAATCATTACTCATATAAAAAAAGGTGGTTTACCTGCCAGACAGTCGATGATTGATAACAGTAGAAGCTGTTTCCATGGCAACGTCATCTTTGGCAGCCAAGGGCAAATGAGAGTTTCATCCAATAAGCTTTAAAATGGCACTGGTGTTCTCCGAGAGAGGGGGTCTTGACCTGTTGGGGAGAGACTTTTGTTGTCAAACACCTAACTCAGCACACTCAAAACATTACTTTTCCAGCTTTTGACATTAAGCCTTTCAATCCCTTAACAGGAAGTAATACAAAACTAGTAGTGGAAGTATGATTACAACTAAATGAAATGGGGAGTCTCATTCCTTCCGTCCATTATCACAAATCTAATCAGAGGATCAAGACAGTGTCACTTTGTGCCCTATTGTTTGGCCAACTTGCACCCGGAGATGTCTGAGGGTGATACCAGAGGCATATGGGAGGCAGCCCATGCCAATCTATTAAGGGAGCAACTAACGCCTAAGCTCATCCTTCACTTGGACGGATTCACTCTGGCTGCCTGAAGAAGACTTGGACCTGGGAATTGGGTGCCATCCAATCAATTAGATTCACCCACAGCAGCATGTGTCTCCCCACATGCTGGGGTGAATCAAGACAGCCTGATGAGGCAGCCATTTCACCCAGGTCCATAATCAAGGGCAAGTGTCTGTCTGCTCCTAGCATGTGTTGCAAATTGCGATGCACCCACTTCTTGCAGGAGGATACCGAGCGAGTAATGATGAAATTATGAAATGTCAAACATACACACAACAGAGAACCAGCAATAACACAATAGTCAAGCGAGTAGTCTTGCACACAAACACACATACTGACATATATAAGTGGTTAGAGTGTATGCAGAATTGTGTGGATCAGTGTGAACCTGCATGCATAAAATAAGCAGATTTGCAAACAGCCAAACCCCCTCAAAACACAAATTTCTTCAAGAGGTGTTTAAGATATAGTAAGGGCAGACACAGATAATAACACCAATCTGCTAAATGTCACACAACCCACACACACCTACATACCAAACTCACTTTCACACCGTGTACACCACATATAATACCCTACCTCCACTCACACACACACACACACACACACACACACACGCACACGCACACACACACACACACACACACGCACACACACACACACACACACGCACACACACACACACACACACACGCACACACACTTATCATTTAGAAGACATAAGCCACGACGAGCAGCTCATTTGTGGCCTAATCCCTGGGCGAGCCAGGTTCAGAGCGCTACTTATTGAGGGTCTAATTGTTTGTCAGCTGCCTGGATGTCAAATCACACATGTGGGGTCTCTGCCAGGAATTTTCTTTTCTGCCTTTCATGTTTGCTATGTCCTTTTTTCTTTTCCCAAAGTCGACAAAATTGGATTGGTATGCTTCCTCTCTGGAAGAGTCCTGCATGCCATACCTCAGTGATAGGCCCCAATTGGTGCAAACTGCTGGCACCTCAGGAATGAGGATTGGTGTTTGGAAGGTACAGAGGGTATTACACTACTGTCGACTTTGCATGTTATGGTTTGCATTTGTAATGGGTTTTTTTCTGTCAGGGATGGGAATTTGTAACAGCTGATGCAATGTGGCACTTTATTGTGGGCACATTTAATAAATAATTTACAAATGCAAAATAGTGAATTGCACAAATGTGTCAGTGATATTACAGAGAACAGATCACTCAGTTATTCACATGTCTGCACACACACTTGCACACAAGCACGTAGGTATCCACCCACATGCACAGACACACACAATCACACATGCTCCCATGTATAATGGTGCTTACCACAACAGTTATAAAAGGTGGTGAGGAAGCTTTACAGGGTGAATCATTCTCAATCAAAGAGGGTCCCTGCCTTTAATAAGAAACTACTAGCTTCACTGACAACCAAAAAAAATAAAATAATAATCATGGTATCTTCCACCTCCATCACACCCTGCCTGCATCCAAGTAACACGCTGGTTGAACAAATAGCCCAGCTGGCAGAGTGGGAGTGTACTTACTTTGAAGGCCTGAGCTGCATTCATCACAGATATTCCAGCTGACATCGTGGCATAGCAGTATGCAATTACTTGGTGAATGTTGCAGGATAGAAAAGGTGTGTGTGTGAGTGTGTTTGTGTGTTAGTGTGTGTGTGTGTGTGTGTGCGTGCGTGTGTGTGTGTGTGTGTGTGTGTGTGTGTGTGTGTGTGTGTGTGTGTGCGTGTGTGTGTGTGCACCTTTTACACCAACTGTATCTCTGTGGCCATGAAGCCATTATTGACACTAGACTTATCAAGGATTGTGGAAAGTATTTTTTTACAGTTTGATACCTTTGATATAGGGTTCTTAGGAACACTTGAATATAATTGATGTTTATTTTAATCGGCAAGTGCATACTCCACCCAAGGCTGATTTGGTCATGTAAAACGTGTTGGTGTGTGCATGTAGCAACACATTTTAGAGGGTGAGGTGAAGTGAATCCAGGTTGCGGTGTTGTGCATCACACCAGGTAGGAACCACAGAAGCTTTTAGAGGCTGTAACAGCACCATGTGAGTAATGTAACAGCAGGTCTGCAGCAGTTTGACAAATAAAGAGCTACATGACAAGCCTTCATTAAAAAAAAACTATCAAGTGTGCCTGTGTCTGAGTACCACTCCAGAATGAGACTACTCGGTGTGTAGGAATTGGCTGCAGTTGGGAGGGCACGTCACGTTGCTCCAGCCTTACACAAAAAAAAAATCAAATTCATTGTACTTAGAACTGCCAATTCGGAATAGTAGCAAGACAGGCCGACATGTGAGGGTGGTACAAGTGAAAAATACATCTTTTTTTAAAAAACACTGCGTACAGAGATACGCAGATTTCTGTATTTGTGCACGCGCTCAATCGCTGAATATTTTTTTCATTATTATTTGATTGTCTTACCTCTTATCTTGAGATATCTTGCGACCAGCAGCAACCAAATTCAGCCCTCGCGGAAAAAGCGACAGATTGATCCTCCATGGAAAACCTTGTTAGGAAAATTTCGGTCACAATCGCAAGGTCGTTCATACAGGTGAAAAAATTAGCCGGTCAGTCAGAGATAACGGGGAGCGCAGGAGGCATAAACACACGCGTCTCATGTCGCTGCTCTTCTCTTTTCTCCACTCCCCACCAAAAAAAACAAAAAACACCACACACATACACACACACACACACACACAACACCCACGTTGTTTGCTGCGCTGAATCACATTTGAAACCACCCCAGTTAAGAGGCTCGACTATCGCCTATGTTTACGCTCTCTTATCCAACGCGCGCGAGGCTCAAATTGGGGTTGAGAAGGAATCATGCAGAGATGATTTATTATGCGCATTAAGTCAGCTCCTCCTGTGAAGAAAAAGGAAGAAGAAGAAGAGGAGGAGGAGGAGGGCTGTACGGCGGCTAGGAGGCGACGGAGCAACCAGAGCCAGCAGCAGCAGCAGCGCTGAGATGGGAAGGTGCGGGAGGGAGGAAAGCGCACCTGGAGGGGAACCGCGCCCCCCCTGCGGCAGACAGCAATGTTGCAACCAAAATTGTGAGCTACATCAGCAGTGGTGATCCTACATCTGAGGGGTAGTGTAATAAATACACACTGAGACCCCTAGTCCTACATTTCGTTTTTTTTAATGTATATTCTTGATCCACAACAATTGCCTTATCTTTATGGAAAGAAGTCAGAAATTATCTTTTGAGCTTTTGCACTCGCCCATCTTGCACAACACAGCAAATTAAAATCTTGCAAGCTATCTCTAAAACAATACATTCTTATTTTTAATGCACTGAATCACAAAAAAAGTTTACTGATCACACTTTTCATTGCATGCTCAATTCAAACTTTATTAGCCCTCTTGGGGCAATTTGTTTGGAGCAGATAAAGAAAGCACAAAGAACAAAGAAAAACATAAACAAAGACACAATGGCGTACAGACAACTATAGGTACTATGCAAAGACACCAAGAAAGTGGTGTAGAGGAAGAGAGAGAAAGGGAAGAGAACAAAATAGAGATGAAAGCTTTCACTGCAGTAACAACACAACATTAGTTTAAACTAATTATCAGTCTGCAGGTTCTCTTCCAAACTTGCTCTCCTCAACTTTACTTGAGAGGTTCTGTCTTCTTCAAAGCCTGAAGAGTCATCATCATCTCTTTTCCTCTTCATAGGATGATTGGCCAGAGTCAAGGTTGGACAGGCTACCTCTGTTTTGCTGAAAAAATCTAAAAAAAAAGGGAGTTTTTATTGTACACCAAGCAGTAACAGTATCTCAACAATCTGTGTTAAAATTATTTACATATGGATGACAAAATCTGGGAATTGGTCAGTTATTTTTTTTCATTACAAAACACTATAACATTTGAAAAAACAAAACAAACAGACATGAAATGACCAATAATAAGGTGAGCCATAGTGTGTGCTTGTGTTGCCATATATAGGTGAACTTACTATTGACACTGTCCATCAGCTCTTGGCTGAAATTGACACTCCTCGTTTTCTTTGCCGGGGAGAAGCAATCTGAGGTCACGCATTCATCAGCTTCATCCCTCTTTCTTTTCTGCAGCATCACCTCTGCTGGGCTTGCTCGCTCACTTGTCTCAGTTAGCAAGGAGTCCAGGCATTTATTTGTCCTTTTCGAAGCAGGGTTGTCGAAATATCGTTTGAATCTAGTGAATTTGAAATAGAAAGAATGGTCATTTATGGACATGTTCTATACTAGCCAAGACTTACATGAAATTATTAATGTGTTTAGGACATATGGTTAGCCAGGAGCCTACTTATTGACTGGGAGACTGTCTTCTTCAAAGCCTGAAGAGTCATCATCATCTCTTTTCCTCTTCATAGGATGATTGGCCAGAGTCGAAGTTGGACAGGCTACCTCTGTGTTACTGAAAAAATCTTTAAAAAAAAGGGAGTTTTTATTGTACACCAAGCAGTAACAGTATCTCAAAAATCTGTGTTAAAATTATTTACATATGGATGACAAAATCTGGGAATTGGTCAGTTATTTTTTTTCATTACAAAACACTATAACATTTGAAAAAACAAAACAAACAGACATGAAATGACCAACAATAAGGTGAGCCATAGTGTGTGCTTGTGTTGCCATATATAGGTGAACTTACTATTGACACTGTCCATCAGCTCTTGGCTGAGATTGACACTCCTCGTTTTCTTTGCCGGGGAGAAGCAATCTGAGGTCACGCATTCATCAGCTTCATCCCTCTTTCTTTTCTGCAGCATCACCTCTGCTGGGCTTGCTCGCTCACTTGTCTCAGTTAGCAAGGAGTCCAGGCATTTATTTGTCCTTTTCGAAGCAGGGGTGTCGAAATATCGTTTGAATCTAGTGAATTTGAAATAGAAAGAATAGTCATTTATGGACATGTTATACTAGCCAAGACTTACATGAAATTATTAATGTGTTTAGGACATATGGTTAGCCAGGAGCCTACTTATTGACTGGGAGACTACTTTTTGACTGGGGTGGCCAAACTGGGGCATTGACATTGACCTAACATGTCCTGATATCATTTATTTACTATTTCTGTCTCCATCGATCATATCTACTATGACTATTAGAATATGCTTTTACAAATACAAAGAAGATATTTTTGTGCATTTGTGCATTTTTAACTTAAAAATGACAACAGAATAGCAACATAAGGATCTTCCTTGCTTAACTTTAAGGACTCATAAAGAAGATGTAGGTCCATAGTCACAGTTTGATCATATAAAATGTGCCACATCGAAGCTACAAAAGGTACTGCCAGCTTGTTGCAAAAAAGTTTATTTATCTAGCTGATATAACTTTTTCTCATATACATGACATAATCATAAAGTATTTCATACACTCACCTGTTGCTAGACTCTGCACAATTACTATCCCTTTTTCTCTTTTTTGATGGGCTATTTTCTTCGCTCTCTGGCTCATCAGAAAAACATAGGTAGCCTTGGCTGTCCGAGCTGTCCGGGCTGTCCGGGCTGTCGAAGATTTTCTCAATCTCCTGATCCACACCCTCCCAATCACCATAGCTCACATCCTGACAATTTTTCATCAGCACCATGCTGGACTTTACACTGAAACATAACAAATCCCTCAGTCAAACATCATCAAACACAATAATTATATAAATGAGAGAAAATGAACACAGATACTAAATCTACACTTACTGGGAGCTGTTGCTGAATTGGCTGAGGTGGCTCATAGTTATAAAAGAATGCTGAAGAATTTCACTTGGTGTTATTCTTTCTGCAGCTTCTATCTTTAGAGTCTTTGTCAGCAAGTCAACAAAGCTTGCCCGGTCACACTCATCAACTCTTGAATCTTCTCCTGAGAGATCTGGAGACAACTTGTACTGGATTTAAAAAAAATCAGAAATATATAATCAAATGTCTAGCTTTTGATTTTACATTTTGACACAAGTCTTAATGTTTGGGGTATAAAAACATGTTTTCTAAAAGAGTCGTCCTACCTCTATCAGATCACTCAGGTTGTTTATTGGGCCAGTGACAGGAAATTTGTTTACCTCAAATGGTGACTGAAGAGAGAAAATATTCATTTTTAAGTGAATTCCAAATGCACAAAAACACAACACATGTTGACAGATATAAACACAACTTTATGCTGGGAATATGTAAATCAAAATGTTACCACAAATCTCCAGATGTGGTATCCTTCTTCAGTGAATCTTGCAGAGAAAAACTTTTTTGTGTATATTGCACTGTTCAAGATGTGGTCTGGAGGCTTTCCAATGGTGTCATAGATAAGTCTCATCTGTGGACACAACTTCATGTTACACTTCCATATCATTTTGTCAGAGTCTCTTTTGAGAATCACTCCAGGATAGTCATATAGTCCATTTTCTTGAGGCAAAATGTGTAAAATTCTAGTTCAATAATAAAGTTTTTATCTTAAAAAAAAGAGTGAAGGTGACAACATTATTTTTTTTAGAAGAAAAGGCTTAAAATAAGTGATAATGCAGTCATAATTGGCTTACCTTTTGTTACTGTCACTTCACAAAATAAAAAAACACATTCTAGGTGAAATCGATTTTTGTGTTTGTATGTTTTAAGTGCAACATTGTTACCAAGTAACACTGACCATATCATATTCATCGCACCCAGGGAACAATAGGATGCCCATTAACATTTCAGCAGCAATGCAGCCCAAAGACCAAACATCAATCGCCTGGTTGAAAGGAGCTCCCAGCAGGACCTCTGGAGATCTGACACAAGTGAGGGAAACAGAAAAAAACACATTGAACTCTCGTTTACTGTGTACACTTATTTTTCCCTTTTCGTATATACGTTTTAGCCTGACTGAAAACTTGAGAAGCCAGCTTGCAGAGTTTCATTGATTTGATATCTGACAAAGCTGTCCCACATAGAGATAAGTCACTTACCTGTACAACAGAGTCTGAACTTCTGCACCTGTCCAATGAGCAGGCTTGTCACATGCCAGGCCAAAGTCGATGACCTTGACTCTTAGGGGCTGCCGTACATGGTCAACCATCATTATGTTTTCAGGCTTGAGATCTGCATGCACAATCCCTGCTCTCTTCAGAAACTCCAAAGCTGTAGCAAGCTGAAGTCACGAATAAAAGTAAACAAAAAAACACATGTATAAGATGGATGTTCTTGCAAAAACAAAGAATAAAACTTTGTAAGTCACAACTTAAACAAACATTTTTTTAATAATTTTAAGAAGTACAGCAGACTAGGCAAGGCAAGTATACTTATAAAGCATCATTCACACATCAATTCAAAGAGCTTTACAGAGTTAGGAAAGGAACATTTATGCCAATTAGAGCATAACAATGACATGCCGAGAAAATTAGCCTATTATTAAATACACTGGAAAAATATATAAATAAAAGATCAAAATGAACAAAAGTGAGTAGACATTTAGGCAAAAATATGACTTTAAAATCGGAAATACATAAAAAGTATCCTCAAATTTATTTTTGTGTGCTTTAGTGTGTTTCATTTGTTCTTGTGGTTTTCTTTGAAGTGATGAGTGATTAATGGTTAGTAATCACCTATATGCATCTACCATTGTTATAGTGCTCTGAAATCACTGACTGCAAACTATGAAAACATCATCCAAGCTTTTTTCCTGAGATGCTTTTGAGTTAGACCGACTTGTGTTGCCAAAGTGCAAAATAAGCCATAACTTGAAAGAACATAAAATGTAGATGTGAACTGCCTCTTTTCTCTTAAGTGATATCCGTATTTCTTAATTACTATTTATATTACTATGCAGGATTTACATAGTATGAGTGCACCCTTTAGCACTTCCTTTAACCCCCACAATGTAAATTCTCAACTTTTCTTCCAGACAAACAAACCTGTTGGAGGATGGGGCGGATCTTGACCAAACCAAGAGACTTAAAGGGACTCTTTAGCAAGTATGCCCAGAGACTTATATCAAGTTTTTCAAAATCCAGACAAAAACGTCCATGGAAAGTGAAGGACTCGTTCCATCTGACAATGTTGAAATTGTCAGAGCCGAGGTCTTTCATTTTTTGAAGAGTCACCATCTGGTAAGAATATAAGATGTTAGAGAGAGATTTGGAGGGAATTCAATGTGAAATAAAACAAACTAAGGATTCACAGAATTTGAGTTGCACCTCTTCTTTTGCATCGGCGATGCAGTTGCCCCCCTTGATGATTTTTAAAGCCACTGTTTCACCAGTGTCTAGTTTAATGCATTGGGCGACTTCTCCAAAGGAGCCACTCCCAAGGAGAGCCTGCACCTCATAGACTGAGGAGGCAGAGGAGATCTGGACTCCTACAACTACCTTAAAGAAGTTGTTACCATTCATGGTGCTGTATTATATCTGTGAATGATTTCTCACACCTGAGACGAGAGCAGAAAAGAAAGAATTTAGACATCCAAAGTCATATCTCACATCTAAGGGCGTCAGATATTTGAAGAACTACAATACATTTTATCTAAACTTTGACCTGAAGCTGAAAATGAACAAGAAATGACTTACTCTTAGTTGTACTTCTTAAAAGAGTTAATATTTAAGGTAAACATGATTAAAAATGAACCAAACTAAATTTACTGAGTAATTTAAAGATAATCTTAATTTCCTGTCCTCTTATGTAAGATTGTCTGTTGTCCAAAAACTAA
Source organism: Tautogolabrus adspersus (assembly GCA_020745685.1). Taxonomy (NCBI): domain Eukaryota; kingdom Metazoa; phylum Chordata; class Actinopteri; order Labriformes; family Labridae; genus Tautogolabrus; species Tautogolabrus adspersus. The sequence continues at coordinate 12,198,997 of CM036547.1, read as the reverse complement.
AATAAAGAATTAAAATGGGAGAATCTTAAAAATAGAGGAAAATAAAAATGCTAATGACTCAAATAAAAACTTCCAGACCCTTATACTAATTGACAAATTGGATTTTTTTCCTTATTGGGTTTATTCACATTTAAAACCTGCTCATCAGAACCAACTCAAAGATTACTGTATTATCTGTAAAACCCTGTGTATGTGTAAAAACACTATATTTTATTGTTTACAGGCTTGAAATACAAATGAGACTTTAACGCTGATGTACAAGCTTGAAAATAAACTAATGAGAGATAAGTTACAACCCATTTCTGGAAGTATCTGCAAATCATGTTAATATATATCTGTATCATGAATGTCAACAATATCATCCCTACAGTATAAACAAGAGTAATAATAAGATAATGTGATTTTAAATCTACATTTCAACTATATTTTCGTGTGATTTTTCTGTGTGTGAACAGATGGGTTTGGAGAATGTATCCAACTTACCAGATGTTCAAGACGACAGCGATGTCGACGTTTGATGTTTGGGTCAAGTTTTCACGTTTGTTAAATAACTTTCTTTCTTTCTTTCAAGACGAAATGCTTTCAGATTATTTTGAGGTTATCAAGCCAGCAGTCAGAGTTGAAATGACAAATAGGATGAAGCTGAAGTCTTAAGAAAACTCTCCCCATTGTGACAGCTGAGTGTTCCATCATTATGTCATAATAGAATAGAATGGAACTTTAAACAGCCGGTGGAACACATGATTCTGTTATTTATGTTTAAAAATTTCTGTTTGTTTTTTAGTTCATCAGCCTCTCAAGGTTCTACTAAAATATGGACGTATTTGCAACACTTAAACAGTGCTCCAAGAGTATTCAGACCCCCTCATTGGGACTGATCGTTATGTTGATTGACAGTGAGATAGACGAGTCAGCATGTATGTAAGTTTCACTTAAAGAGTGGCGCATGATGCTGGCATTTTGCTGGCAATAATAAATAAATGATAAACAAAAGGACTGCGCCGCTTTTGTCACCACCAAACTGATGCAAATGAGATCAAAAGGAACCGTCTGAAAGCACATGCAAGGTATTAAAGGGAGAGTCAGTAGCTTTTTCCTCAAAAAATAAAATATAGATATATACAAAAGTTACGCCACTCAATCATCACGTATGTGTGGTGGTGACAGTGTCTGCAGAGACTCTGTCCTCTGCCTGGATTTTGATACTTTGGTTTGTTTTGCTTGACTCGGGACGTTTCTGGGAGAAAGGTTTGTTTCCCCGAGCCAATGACAGGTAAGTTTAGTTGTGGATACAGTTCAGTGATTGGATGTGATTTCAAACAGGTGACTATGACGGAAGTGAACGTAGTGGCAAAGAAGAGTAAAATATAATCATAGTGAGGTGAAACACCAAGTGGATAAAGCTTGTTCCAAAATGAGGGTAAACCTTGTGTTGGCTTTCACCCGCTGACCCGAGTTGGCCTGCTATCTGTTGGAAAGACAGATGCCAAACAATGTTAGCTTGTGCTAGCGTGTGGTAGCTTGCAATGAAGTTACTAGCAGTAAACGTAGTGTTTGTAGGATGTAGTGTCCTGCAGCAAGTGTGCGCTTCTTGGAGCGATGAGCCCAGAAGGAGGGCCGCCATTCGATAGTTTAGTTTACAAACTGCATCGAAAAATGCGAGTGACTACTCCTTTAAGAATACTTAAAATTGCGCATAGCGTCTCAGTATTGCAGTTATTGCACTATTAAAATCTGGCGTTTCTGAGCTATTTATTCCCCTTTATAGGTAAATGAGCCGCATTGCAAATAATGTCCAATTTAAAAACGCTGGCACCAAAGGCCCTATGCAGTTTTGAATAAAATACATTAGGGATCTTCAGAGAGTTGGTTGTAGCATTACTTTCATTTAATTGTAGTCCATATCTAGAGTGTTACCAAAATCTTGACAAAGATTGATGACAAAAACTGAAACTGTATCATAGACAAATAGCGTTGAATATCATGCAACCCTAACAAATTTATCCTTGGCTTGAACATATTCATTCATAGACACGGAATATTGAAGCTGCAATAAGCAATATTTGACCACTAGGGGCTATTTTCCAAACAAAAGTTACTGCAGTAGAGTTGCATTAGGCATTCAGGGTTCCTTTATTAGACCAAGAAGTCCTGTTAATTTGGCAGAGGGTTCCCATGGCATGGATGAATTGAACCATCAGCAGGAAATTTGACAAAAGCTATTGTGCATGAAACCATTAGAAATAAATAGGTCTCAGAAAGGAAATTTCAATTAAGTCAGACTAGGTGGAAGCTGGAGGAGCTTTACATGAATCAGATAAGACATTATAAGCAGTTTAACTCAGTTTAATCTCGGATTTTGACTCATTGTGAATTATTTCAGTAGCAATGGTGGTGTGATACACTGAAGGTGCAATGGTGAAGAGTGTGAATTGGAAGAGGCTGGGGCAGAGAAAAGGTGACATCTCTTTCTTCCATATATGATGCACCAATCAGGATTCAGCATAATTGAACAAAATCAATTGACAATGGTTAGAAGCATTAGCAAAGCTGAAGTTATCAACGGTAAACCAATACTGTCTTTCTTTCTTTCTTTCTTTCTTTCTTTCTTTCTTTCTTTCTTTCTTTCTTTCTTTCTTTCTTTCTTTCTTTCTTTCTTTCTTTCTCTAACTTTGTATTGACTAATTTAGTAATTCATATAAAAAAAAAATGTGGACTGGGTGCCAGTCCACATTTTTAAATACAATTGCATTCAGTACTGATTTTATTTTGGTTAAAATAGTGTTTTTCTTTAGAAAGACTGATAAAAGAAACTCTCTGGAAGAAAAACACAAATGCTAGCTATAGAAACACACATCTGGGCTAAAAGGAGGGCAACAAAAGTTGTTCTAAAAAAAAGATGTACTTAGCACACATTTTTACCAGTTGAAGAGTAACACCGCAGTTTTTTTTGAGTCATATTTCTGGAAACTTGTTAAATTTCACTTGGCCCATATGAAATTCATGATCTGGTACCTAACATCTTACCTGCCAGCGTCCCCTGACTTGCTAACCTCCTGTGACTGTGCAGAAAGCTGCATACAGTTGTTAACTAGTGTTAGCAGGAAGTGATTAAACATATATCTCGAAAAGTTCCAACTGAACATATGCTTGTCATTTGATTTAACTCATTTTTAAAAGTAAAGTATAAAAAGTAAAACAATTTTCGTAATAATTTGGGTTAGCTTTCTGTTGTTAAATTAAAGGTCCCTAAGTCTGACTCCTGGTCATACTTTCCTCAACTAATTTAGTTACTTAAATAGCTGTCATTTCTAAGCAGACAGCTTAAAATCAGTGTGAGTTTATATAGTAGCGACTGCTGGTTATGTGGGGTCACAGAGAGCCCACAGTGACTGAAGTGCACATGTACCAGAAAACCAAAAGGGGCTATAATGAGCCACACAAGTGGCTGAAAACACAGAGCTGCAGAGTGGGGTGTTAAAATTACTCCAAAATGGGTGAGTGTTGCTGCTTTGTGTGCAAGTGGGGCATGCATGGGGGCTGAATGACATCAATCAAACTAGGTTCTGATTGAAAGGAAACTGAAGTGTTGCGATACAACAGAACCTGTTTTTCTTTGTAGCTGACTGCTCAGATTTTTTTTTTTTTTTGTAGGAAGCTAATGGAGCAGGTACTTGTGGTTAAAATGAACACATTCAAAATGAGTGCTATTGATGATTCTGATATGTGTGACATTCCAGTTGTTTTTTTATTTATTTTGTATTTACTGGAAATGTAACATGTCACATTAGGCAAACATACTGGTCTGTATAATTAAGCTTAATGAGGGTTGCATTTAGTTTGGCAGCTTTCTTTTCAGATTCCAGTATTGAATAGAACAGCACCACTGCATTGTTTTTTATTTTAAAAAACTATAATACCCCAATGACAATGGCTTATTGGTGCCATTACCTGACATTAGGCTACAGGAACAGGATGTTTTGGCTGAAATTTGTATTTATGTTACAGTTAAGTAAATGATTTACATTATTTAATTAATTCTAAAACAGATTTTTGTGTGTACTTATATACACCAGCATTTCTATCATCACACATCAGTCCAGCCTACAGGAAGGATCCTTCCTCTCTTGTTCTTTTTGAGGTTCCTCTTTTTTTCTCTTTGGCAAGATTGTTTTTTCTCCATTTTTCTGAACTGAGCGTCTGAGGATAAACAAAGGGCGTCGTATGATGTACAGACTGTAAATCCCTGAGAGACAAATTTGTGATGGGCTTTATAAGGAAAATTTACTTCACTTGTCTTGACTATAATTCAAAAGTGGATTCTCCAACGGAAAGAAATTGGCTTTAGCTGAAAAGGCTGACGCTTCACTGTTTTTTTGATAAGCATCGGCTGACAGCTTTGGTTCATGTTGAAAAGATGAATCTCCCATGACAAGACTGGAAAGAAACTGCCTTCTATTCCAACACTCTTTCCCCCTCTTTTTCCCTCGATCACACTCTCACTCAACTAGCCTTCATTAGCCTCCGTTGCTCGCACTCTTTGTTTATCTCTCTCTCTCTCAGACACAAACACTGAATTCCTCTTCTTTACTACAGTCATGTTACCCTTGTGTACATCACCAGCAGCTCAATATCTGTGCTATGCCTCAGTGAAGCCTAACTGCATTATGGTAGGTCCCGTAGTCCCTCGGCCTACTAGTAACCCCATTAAACCTACATTGATCATCCTCATTTCAGGCTTAGGTTCCTTTAACATAGCCGGGGCATCATTAATAATGCTCCATACAGCAGCCATTTGACATTTCCTTTAATTATGCCTGTAATTTATTCATGCACTTGATCCTGGAGCTTGTTGTGAAAAGCTTCCTTCAGGAATATTTTATCCCTCTCCTCTCAGGGCCAACGGATTACCCATCTTAATAGCAAACCCCTGAAGGTATTACTTCCTTTACTGTCTGTCTGTGAGTGCGTCTGCATGACTGTGTGTGTGTGGGGCTCTGTGCATGTGTGCGCGCACGTAGGATATGTGTGTGTGTGTGTGTGTGTGATGACAGTGAGCATTGTGCCTTGAACTTGTGTGTTAAGCTGCAAAAGTCATTAGGTCTTATTTCTCAACCATTCAGACGACTCAATGTAAATTCTCCTGTATTACCAGCTTGTCTAATTTTGAGAGAGCACAAAGAAAAGTGCAAATGGTTGCAAGATCTGCGCTTATCGCACAATGCAGCGACCCCCATGTTTAACCCAGTTTTGCAGAGGAAAACATCACCGCTTAATTTGCTCACTCTGCAGGTCGTTAGCAGAGAGCGAAACACAGCAATTTCCCCGAAAGTGGCGAAGGAAATCTAAAATGAATGCTCTTCAAACTGGATTTAAGATGTTAATTATGATGTTTCTTGAGCACACTGTATTGCTCAACTCCTGACTGAACACCTGACAGAAATCTGCAGGATGTGTGTGGGAAATTATGTGCGTTTCAAGCCTGGGAAGTGGAGGGTTTTATATAAAAACGAACACACACACTGACACACAAACATAGGTAGAAATCTGAGCAAATTTGTCTCTTTTTAAATGGAGAGTAATTTGACAATTTGTCAATTTGTCTGAAAAGGAGAAAACGCTACAAAGCCTCTTTACTATTTCATAAAAATGGAACAGCTATTGCTTTAAATATATAAGCTTACATCACTTTCAATTTCATTGTAATCATTTTTTACAAAACCATAAATCTTCCTTTTTTCATAGCCCTCTGCACTGTTGTATAATACGTCTGAACATAAAAAAACATCTCTCACTTACGAGCTTGTCAATCGTCTGCAGTTCACTTAAATAAATCACACCAGATGCTCTTAATGATGCTCTCTCTTTCTGTCTCTCTTATTATACTCAGTTTCCCATGTTGATTCTTTTTTCCCCCCAAAACATTTCTGGTATCCTTAGTTCATTAGCCAGACTCTTTTCAACAGCCTCGCATAGATGACTAATGGGCCAGCATACCTTTTATTGCATACTGCAGTTCTATGGCTGTGGAGGTCCATTACTTTAGAGGATCAAGAATTTACTCTCTCTTGCTGCTGATAGGGAGGCCTTGCTAGGGGCTAATGAAGGGATAGATCCACTTTGAGATAAATCCTCCTGTAGGTCAATAAAAATTTCACTTGGCGAAAAGAGAAAGCTTCAAGCAGAAAGCTGCTTGTGAGGTCTGACATGGAGTGAGTCAGGGAAATATCAGCAGGGAAACAAATCTGTTTATGTCGATGGAATTTCATGTTGAGGCTGTATTTTATTTTGAAAACGTAACAATCCTTGCATGCATATAAAGGGTAAATGGTCTGCTTTTATTTTCCAATACATTATGTGCTTTCTAAAACATAGCAATAACAAGCAATTTGAAATTGACCAACTAACCCAAGGACACTTTTGCAGATTTACAGAAAAGGAGCTGCTTGTAGCTTTTCGCTATACATTAATTAGAACTTCAGATCTTTTGAGACATGTATTACACATAACCTGGCTGTACGAGCAAAAACCTGACATTGAGTTTATGTCGTTAGTCACTGTGTACAGGTATTCTGTATCAAAGTGCATTTATGGCACTAAGAGGTAGCTTATGAAAGTGTGGGTAGGACAATATCCAGACAGTATTCAGTGAATTAAAGCTTTCTGCAGCGACAGATGTTGGTGTGAGTGAAAGTCCGACTATTCATTATCAGCTCTGATTCTTACTCTTTCATACAAACTCATGCAGAGTGATGCTGTGGGGATCCTTTGTTGAAGGAAGCGCTATGGTTCATTGAAAACATGGTCATAATCTGGATGATAATTAATTCGCATTTACAATACCATTGCTGTGCAGCAGAGGCTACTACTAATTATTTTACCACAGCTTCATTAATTATATCAAGGTTACTCAAGTAATTAATTGTAACAATGACTATATACAGTATTGATCGCTATAAAATGCCACAGTAGCGCCTCTATGTTATATTTCCCTTCCTTTTTAGACACATTTGGGGACATAAAGACATGTTTTGTGGAGCTCATAATGGTCAGTTTGGTTAGAGACTGTTAGATTCAACTCGATGAACTCATTCAGAGGCTTTAGTCTGTAGTGTTATTTAGCAAATGCCAGGTTAAGCGTTTTATGGTCAGTGTTTGAGGGTCTACTTGTAACAAGTGTTTATTTTTTTCATGAAGGGGTTTTCCTGTGTGTGGCAAAGGATCATTAAGAAGTTCCCTTTGCTTCGTTTGATAATTACTCTGTTTTTGTGGCCAATGTACCAGCAATGTGACAGAAAACCTAAACGGAAGCTTCACACAAGTGAGTCATTTTATGTCAGAGATCTGATAATCACAGTTTTTACAATGAGTTTTAAAGTCAACATAAGGCAACTTTAAGAGGCACAACAAGGCTCGAATGTATCTTAATCTTAGCAGCAGTATTAGACCTTGCAGTAATTTTGGGTTTAATGTCTTACTCAAGGGCTCCTAAGCAGTGTTTGTGGTCTGTAATAACAACCACCTTGCACTTGATGGCAAATAAACTGGCCTCACCTGATACCAGGAATCAACCTGATAGAGCATATTACAGTAGTGTGCTGACAGTCTGTATCACTTCCTCAAGGCCAACCTTGAAGTTTTGACAAGATTAAAAAATTGCACTGACGTCATCATCCGCGGATGCCTTTACAGCCACGGTAAAGAGACCCTAAATCCAAACTCACACTGAGTATTAGCGTCGCTGCCTACAGCCTTGAATTGCTGAGCAGAAAACATTGGAAAAAAGGAGCAGGTGGCAGCACACACATTACTGCCCACGTCCTCATGCCAATCTGAACAGACATTTCCTGTGCCGCTCAGTTGTTTATGAATTCTGCCAATGGCTACACATAAAGTGTTACAAGAGTTAAAATTATTTTAATGCTTTCGTTTCAGTCAGGACAGGGGGAGGGGAGGTGTTAAGTGTGGTAAAAGATGGGGGAGAGGAGATTTTTTAAATGGAACAACGTGCCATGTGTCATGAATTTTCATACAGGGAGTCTGTCCTGCCTTAATATTCACAGCTACTTTATTTCACAAAATGAAGGAAATTTGCAGATTTAAATAATGCGTTTTTTAACAATTCTTGCTGTAATGTCCCGCATATAGGCTATTCACCTAGACATCCTGAATGTTAAGGTTGTGTAGCTGTTTCTATTTATTTTATAAATATTTTAATTATGCAACAATTGTTAGGGGCAATACAAAGGTCCTTTTAGCTTAATATTCATTACTTATAAATATTTTAGCCTTCATTTTACCAGCTTTATATTGATTCATTTTATCTGTGTCTCTCTCTCTCTGTCTGTCTGTGTGTGTGTGTGTGTGTGTGTGTGTGTGTGTGTGTGTGTGTGTGTGTGTGTGTGTGTGTGTGTGTGTGTGTGTGTGTGTGTGTGTGTGCGTGTGCAGAAATGTGAGTATTGTATGTTGTTTTCAGAGTTAAGTTTTGCTGCTTGGTATTAGCTTGTCTGACATCTGTGATCAATAAAGCTATCCCTACAAGGTCAGCCTAATGCACATGATTTCTTTATTTATCATAAGAACCTGCATGAATCTACACAAGCTCAAATGGACTTTGGTTGGTATGTTCTCTTCCTGGAGACCAGATATAAACGCAGAAGAAAGTTTCAGTATTTGCTGCACCTTATCTCTCATAAGAAATAATCTACACAAATAAGTATATGAATATTTATTACAATGCAGTTTCCAAGAATATTATTTACTTGGGTATAGAAAGAAAGAAATCAAATACCTTGCAGGTGGCCAACAGTTATTTATCTAGAAAAAGGGTCATTGTAACCATGAAAACATATTTGAATGAACAAATAATCGATTACAGGCAGAATAAAAGCTTTTGAAGAATTCCACAGCATCAACCAACTTGTGTAACCCAACAGGTGATGCCTGACCCTGTAGTGTGCCTCCTTAAATGAAATGTTTGCCTCCTTCATGAGAAAACGAGGCAGTTGGGAGTTGTGTTTGCTTTCATTTTGAGAGTATTAGAGGCTTATACGTGAGTGAACCCTGCAGTATAATGGAACAAACAACAGAGATGTCACCCAAGTGGGTTCTCTCCCTTAAGTTCTCTCTCCAGAGAGGGCTCCTGCACATAAACACACATCATGGATGTTCAGCCTGAATGCTTCTGGCATTTTTTTTCCACACATTGTTCTCAAGTGTTCAATGAAAAGATCTATTCTAGGTGATGGGGATTTGGATATATCAAAGTCCAAGGTGCAGACCACTGTATGGATTTTCAATAGTCTCTTCCTAATGAATGTGTTCAGTCTTTTCTTGTCAATGAATGACCCGATGATCCCCCACACTTGGAATATATTAAAAGCTACAAAAATATTAGCTTGTGTAAAACATTTTTTAAATATATTTTTAAAGATGCACTTTAGTTTTAATTGGACTCCAACATCAACACAACATGCAGAACACATCAAGTTCCCATCAGTACACTCAAGAAAATGCATACACACAATCAACCTCAACAGCTGGTAACAAGCAAGCGACTCTGCACTTCCAAAGTGTTAACTTGCACATTTGTTGGTGACAAATGATGCAGAAATAGTGTGTAAAGGCAATGTTTTCTCATTATGGCCGCCATGAATAGCAGTAGATCTGCTTGGGTCTCAAAATTTTCATGGGAGATCATTAGCTGGTTAAGGGTGAATACATCTGTTTCCCACAGCCTTTCCCTAGTGTAGCATTCAGGATGTCAAACACATGAATTATTCAAACAGCTTGATTAACATTAAGAATCCCTTAATGGTCAACATGCTGACTTATAAGTGTACATGAAATAGAGAGTCTATATTACAAATCTTCTCAGGGCTGGACCTAGCTTATTCAGGGCCCAAGATTAGACCACCTTTGTTTGTATAAAAAAAAAACCCTGTCGGACAGGAGGGAGAGCGGGGGGTCATGTGGTAAGACACGTAAAAAGAACAACGTAGAAGTGGCGGACGAAGAGAGCCCACTATACAATGCTAGAATGAGAATATTTGCCGTAATAAAAATGCTATTTGTAGTTCAACAGCATCACATTATCAACAAAAGAGCGAAGAACATACTGACAAACAGCAAGCAGCAATTAAATTACGTTGATGGAGATCGTACTGGTGTAAACATCATCACCCCCTCCTATGTGCTCAAGGTGAATTCTCCTGTTGTGTTCTCACATCAGCTGCCTTTGAATCTCTGCAGAAATTTAATAGGGATAAAGTCCATGTCAAAAATCCAGCTGTTTGTGTCACACATGCAGCTCACCCTGAAAACTTCAGGAGTTTTTCAGGTGTTTTTTTCAGGAGCACTAATAGTGTCGGACTCTGTTCACCGTTCGCCATTTTCACGTTGTTCTTTTTATGTCCTGACCCATGAGCCCCCCCCACCCACCAATCTGACAGGGATAGCCTCCTGCTGTGAAGAGCATGTGTGAACAACCTACTCAGGAAGATTTCGGGGACTTTCTGCCTGAAATCTCTTGATAGTATTTCCAGAAGTTCATATGTGGAAACGGCTTATATAACTTTTTAACAATGTTACAGATAATAATGTTTTATTAAACATCTCAGCTAACAAAATGAATTCTTAAACAACAAAGAAAAGTCAATATGCAAATATTTTATGAATGTGTGCTTATTATTTGACCCACAGGCATAAGAGTTTATTCAATAGGATTTTGGTTGTTGCTTCCTCTGATTTTATGTTGGATGGTTTGAAGTGGTTGATAAAAAATGTGATCTTTGGATCATCTCCCCCCAATTTTTGTCAATGTTGATATTTTTCGATGTTGATAATTATATAATGTTTTTTATGAGTGTATGAATACTAAACTTTACTGATAATTATTACAAAACTAGTAGACTATATATAAACTAAAACATATTGTGACAGAGGTAGATTATTTGGCATTAGTCAATCAATCAGTCTTTATTTGTGTAGCGCCCATTCATAACAAACGTTATCTCTTTACAAAAGAGCAGGTTAAATACCTTCCTCTTTTTTTATGACAAACTGAAATGTTGGCAAACTGTCCCTACTTACATGCAAGCTTAACACAAATGTATTTTCTCAGAACAGTAAAGTGAGGGAAGTACAACACAAAAATGCTCATTTGTACCCACAAATTTATAGAATGCCCAAAGGAGAGCACAACAACGCATAAATGCAGCCCTTAGTCACATATTCCCAGTGTGCACGTGTATTAAAGTCATTTAACATTTCAATTTAAATATTTCCCTCGGGCCCCAATAGTCTAGCGAGCTGCCTTTAACACTGCTAAGTAGTGATGATGTAACACCTCTTATTCCAATGCAACGCTGATATCACACACATTCTCAGACACACTGCCCCCCCACCCCTGTCTTTAGTCAATAAATGAAGGCAGCTGGCTTTAAATGCGCTTATCGTTCAACATTTATTCCCAGTCCATCTCTATTTAGCAACAATCATGTTACTATGTTGGGCAACAAATATGAGATAATCGATTGCTAGTACAACTGAAATTTTGCATGTTCTCAGTATATTCTATTCAAAACAATCAGTTAATATAACATGCATGCAGTGTAAGCATTCTCCTCCACTATGAGAATCATGCTATGTGTTCTTTGTAGCACTCTTCCCTCAAGAGAGCATTGCTCAGCACAGCTTCGCCTCCTTTCTTTCCAAAACCTTTTCTTCCACTGTGCCACTCTTTTGACACTGTAAAGAAAGGCCAGTCAAATCAGATTCTGCAAAAAAAAAAAAAAAAAAAAAAAATACACACAAAAAAACCCACACATTCTTTTGCCAATGGATACAGAGAAATATCTGACACCTTTAGGTCAATATGCCCACATGTTGGGCCTCAATACAAAGCAGCTCATAATTGGATGATTTCATACAGTGAGTAGTAGTTCACCCTTGTATTATGGATAATCCTTGAAGCACTGCTAATATTCACAGTCTGATGATAGCCTTGCAACGGCAAAATGACAGACTGTCAAAAGTAGATAGCAGTGCAGAATTCCTTTAAAATGGTCTCCATGTGGCTTTAGAAACCTCACGAGGTGCGAACCATAGAATTCTAATTTCATCCTAACAATTTTTGCCAGGTACATTTATTTTGCATTCTTGCCAGATTTCTGTCATCTAGAGCCAGGACAAGACTCTTTTATATGAATAGCTCACTTCAATCACAGGCACTATTCAGAGGGCTTCACATATGTACAAAAAAAAAGTGCTTTTAAACCGCAGGAGCCTACATCAATCATATCTCACACTCACTTTGTCCACTTTTGTATCAACGAAAATGTGCCCTTTATCCTTTCAAATGGGAAAAGTGGTCTAGTAGTATTGCTCTTTTTCCCCCTTGTTGTTTCTGTTTTGAATTCAGCCTCATGTTCCTTCCCTTAGAATGATCTGAAGTGAGCGTTTGGGGCTGGCAACATTTTGCTCAAGATTTCAAAATATGATGTTTTATATTCAGGTTGAAACATCACTTAGGAAACAAATTTGTTCATTAACGTTCAGTTCTTTTCATCTAAGGCAGCTCAAGCTTGTTCTTAAAAAAATTGACAGCCCCTTGCAATATTGCAAGATCATGGTGAATGTATTTTTTGTATGAACAAGGCATTATTTCCCTTAACTGCAAGGTCACTAAATTAATATATTATGCAAAAACATTCTGCCTAGATTGCTGAATTAACTACACAGACAGCACAGTGGTAAGGGGAACTTACTCAGAAGCTCCCTCTGGTGTTTAACTCCAATAAATAAAATATTCTATGTCAGCAGCAGTCCCTGCAGTAGAGACATCAGAAGAATATTTCTTGCCTAATGTGGCAACTAAAAAAATCCTCATTCCACCTTCGACATAGAATGAAATGCTTCGAGAATAGGTTGTAGTGTAGCTTGCAGACACTTTGTTTCAAGCTCAAATGCACCTTGGAAACTAAGGCAATGTCCGTACTGCATGAGATTGACACTGAAATAAACATACAGCATAGGGGCATCTATTATTTTCTATTGATCAAGACTATATAATGTATGCTGAAATCCCTTCACAGTTTCTGAGCTTGCTAGAGGAAGTCTGTGAAAATACTATTTCTGGATAGTGCTGCTGCCTACCTGGTGTGCAAGGCCACTTAAGATGTCACTAGGGGGCATTGTTATACCACAGCAGGAAAGACCTGCCACCTATAAAACATACATCTATTACTATGGCAACTAGATTCTCTGCACTCCCTCCTCTGTGGTTTCTTTTTGCAATGTCTCTCTGTAGATCAAATACCTAGGGCAGAGGTCAATGTGAACTAAATTAGAGCTGTACATATTGATAGAAATAAATTGCTATGAGTTGTCAGGCCCAACAGTGGAATACAGAGTGTTCAATTTGGGCATAATGCTGTTTCTCCCTATATGATAGAGCTACCTCTATTAATACATACTGAGACTGAAACATGGATAGGAATCTATAGAGCTCACTTGTCAGCAGTGAAGTACTTGAAGCTAAAGAAATACACAACTTGAGGTCAAGATTACAGGTCAGCACAGCACAATGGCCTTATAAAGAGTGAAGATGTGAGGTCTCCAAGCTTTGGCGCTGTGTCTCTCTCTATATAGAGGGTAATGTCAAGGTTCAAGACACAGTGTTCACTGCTGGTTCAAGTGGTAATTGGAATGTAAGCTTCTTCTCTATAGCTTTACAATTAAGTGAGGCCCTTTTGAGAACAGAGCTTGGCATGGACAACCTGAGCTTTAGTAATGGTCCATACTTGATGATGGAAGGCTTAATTGTTCAAAATTCACAAATTCAGGACAATTCACATTGTCCTCAAATTCACATCAAATTTTAACAAGACTATATAAACAAGATTCATATCCTCATAAATAATCTCTAATCAGCTCTGAAGTAGAATATTAAGATTTGCATTTTTGTGGGGGATTTTTTTTCCAACTTACACCCAGAGTTTGAGACCCTTTCTTTAGAGATCATGTTCACAATATATTGCACATTCATGTTTTGTAGCAATTGTGCAGCAAAGTAAGCACCAATATATAAAGGGCCTACCACTGGACATTTCCAAAGGCCTAATCTTCATACCAAAATGTGCATGAAAATTAAAATCTCAAATATATAGTCATACTAAAAGTGTTAGTCAACTCAATTCGATCTTGCAGGAGTTTACACGAAAAGGAAGCTCTCCTTCACAATGTGATTCAACCACAGCACTGTGCACTTATGGTTTGCAATATAACTATCATGAAATAATAATATATTCAACAATAACTTGTGTGAATAAATGCACAGATATGAGAAAGTTTCACAAATTAACCACTATTTTTAGTTTCCTTTGAATGTCAAAACATTGTAAGATATGTACATTTAAATAATCACAAGTGGTCTTACTTATTTTTTTACGTTTCACTTAAAAAATATCCATACATTACAAGTTAGAAAACTATTCTTTTGGATTGAAGCCAGCGTTTAATGGTCCTTATTTACAAATGTGAATGTTTGGTTTGAAGATGGCAGTCATTTCTACACCATGCATTTCACATTCCTTCAGACACTTGAATTTATACTTCAAGTGACAGAGTGTTTTTACTCTATGAGGTGTTGAAACGCACAACACACTTTTCATTCTAGCTCAGAGTTAATGGTGATGGTTCACTCAGTGAGATGATCTGCTGCTCTGCTCTCTTGCAGCTGGAGTGCCAGAGTGAAATCAGAATGGTGTGAAAGTCTGTATAAGCACTCGCATAGTTTTGTGTTTCTCATTCTGAGTGTTGATGAGAGAAAGCTATTGAACTTGTCCATTGGAATTCTAAGCTGTCACCTTTAAATTTGATCTGTTAACTACAACAGATAAGTCACTCTGCAGTCATCTTTCCTCTTTGGATAGGGCAAATTACCTGCATGAAGGTAAACGTGATTGTCCTTTGAATAAGCAAATAACAAATGAATCCCACTGTTAAAGGAGGCACGTGTGTATCAGAAGTAGAAGTTGGTGGGTATTGTACGGCTAAATAGATGATGCCTCTGACTTTACTTTGATTTACTTTCGGCACGCGCGCGCTCACACACTGACACACTTAATATTTCCCCAATCCCCGCGCTTTGTATACGCACATATTTGAGCCAAAGCCTATGCGTACATTCCGCTTATAGTATATGACAGCAGTCATTCCACACGCGGAGTCACTGCATGTCCTTTGACCTCCCTCGTTTCTAAAATAGAGAAACGACCTTGTGGAGACTTGAGTCATAGTTGCAGTTGCAGTTTTGGCCGTCCGTCAAAGACTTTCTCACGTTGGGCGTCTGAAGTAAAAAAGCCAGCAGGAGTCAACACGTTTGTCACTCCATCAGCACTGACTTGTACCGCGGACTAAAAGTTGCCTAAACTTTCACACTTGGAAACCACGAGCTTCCCCTGAGGGATTTGAAGAAGAACCTTGCAAGACTTTTCATCTCTTCAGTTGCTCGTCTTATGGGTAAGCTATCTCTTTTGCCGTCTTTTGTATGACAGAAAGAAGACCATTTAGCTTAATCATGATGTAGGCCACATTTTGATAAGGGAAGTTAGGTTAAAGTCAAAACTCGTATAAGGCATCATTCATACCTGAGCGTCACGCTGCAAGTTCAGCATCGTAACTCGTTAAAACCAAGAAGTCTAAAGAGTTATTTGGCTCCTGTGGAGCTCATAGTATGCAATACAACAACAAAACGACACAGCTTTCAGGTTGTAGAAAACGTTTTAAAAAATCTTAGATTGAATAATATTATTAAGTCAGCAACAAAGCCAGTGTTGCCTGTTGTGTCTGTTATTTATTGCCTGTCCTGCCCAGCCTCCCTCCAGAGATTAGGCATTTGTATGTACATTTTGTTGTTTTGTCCTTCTGACATTATTGCAAAACATGTATCCATTATTTCGTATACAGCTGTTTTGTTTTATAAAAATTGGTAATCTCTTTCACATGTTTAACATGTTGGGTTGCCAGCATTTTGCAGTTATTCCTGAGGCATTTAAATTAATTACACATCTTCAACCCTCTCAATGATTTCTTTGAAACATTTGAAATGTGTTTTTTAGTGGTCTCAAAGTGATACTGATACTCAAAGTGAGACTTTCAAAACAACAGACAGTGCTAGTTTCAGATGAGATGGTGTATCTGACTCCTCTTCCTCAAGTTCAAGCAGCATTTATCGGTACTTTCTCAACAGCTGATACATTACATTCAAATTTGAATTGGAGTATAAGTTTTATTGACATTTTTTGTGCAACTTACACATTTTCAAGTTGGTACAAAGATTGTTTATTTTCTAAACTCTAAACTCACTTGCGTACATGCTGTCTTCCTCCTTCAGTAGTCAGAGCCAATATCATTAATGAAAATGTTTTACAGTGAGATCACATCTCTCTGCGTCTGTTCTTCTGTCCGGACACTCACAGAGTGAAGAGGAGTGCTGGCGTCTGAGTTGCTCAGCGCTTTTGCCCCACTCAGTCCTGTGAAGGCAGCCCATTCAAGCCCCTGCAGCTTTGTCATGGCCAAATGGGTCGAGTCTCCCTCTTTGTGTGACCCAACTTGACTGAAATGTGGTAATTGGGGGAATCCTGGGATCCTCAGCTCCTGTGGTGTTGTATTGGCCAGCCTTTCAATAAATTAATTTACAGTACAACAAGTTTTTACATGAGAAACAGGTCAGCTTGTAATCAAAACTTTGAAAAACATCCAGTTATGTTTATTCAGGCATGGTTGGCTCAGACTCTCTCCCCTTCTCATCGACATGGTCATCATGTCATCTGAAATGTTGGCAAAGTCGGTATACTGTATCAAACTGTGAATACATATACAGTGTATCAGTGTTAAGCAAATTGCAAAGACTGCAATAAAATTAGATTAAAGTCTATATTAATTGACTCTTCATTAAAGTAGTCCTTTAAAACTTATAACAGAATTCTGTTCAGCCCAACCACTAAGATGAGCACTTAGCTTTAACATACACATGAACATTAATATACATGAATAAGTAGACAAAAGAATTAATTTTTTTTTGGTAAAGTACCGTAGAAGGAAACTCTTGCGCTTCAGCCACTCCACAAATGGAGGTTGTGGCTCTAAGAGAAGGACTTAAGACGTACAAAAAATAATTCATTGGATACCTTCTTCAAGACAGGAACCAAAGAAAATACTAAAAGAGCACGAATCACTTAAGACAAATTTAATAAAGGTGCAAAGGACTAACGTTTCGACGCACTGGGTCTTCTTCAGAGTCAAAACCCTGAAGTTTTTATAATTCTTCTTCATTTCTGTTTAAGCTTTTTATATGTGAAGATTCCTGATTGTCCTTGATTTTAGTTACTGGAAAAAGTTTCTGTTGCCAATGCGACAAAAGCTCCATAATTAATGGGTTTGTCTGTAAATTGTTAGAAGCAGTTCCCCATGAACACAGATCGATGTCCTTAAATGTCATGTTTTGTGTGACTTCACTTTGCTGTCATGTTTGGCAAAATGACTAAAAGCAAGATTCAGAAACATTTTACCTGCCGATTGATTTTCTGTTGATTGTTGCAGCTCTGCTTGAATTCACCAGTCCACTGAAAATACACACACAGTCGCACACCGCTCTGCCTTCTTCAGTGCACAGATTTAATTCATTCCTTCTTTCTGAGAAACACTATTGTGCTGCCTGTTTTGACCAGGATTCTCTCCGTAAAAATTGATTGAATCATCCAAATTCATTGCTCAAGGCATTTTCTGACTTATTAGAGACGGATAATGGATGATAAATTCTAAATGTCAGAGGCTGAGTGGTTTGTCTTAGTGCACTTCATATGAAGCAGGTGCTTGTATGTAAACTGACAGTGGATTCATGCTGGAAATGTCATAATGCTCTGACACTGTGAAATGAAAACTGTCCCGGGTAACTAGCTCCCCAATGGCAACAATGGCAACACATAAAAGTAAGTGTTCCAGTAAATCACTTTGTTCTGCCTTCTTAGAGGTTATACACAGTGTTAGCCTGGGACAGGTATATCTAGCATGTGCTGCCACATGCCAGACATCCTGTCTCCACCTATCTACTTTGCTTTCCAGAGAAACATACCAGATAATAGCTTCTCAGCAACCTCTGCAATTGTATAATTGAAGCCTGTTGGAGGAGTTTTACTATATTTACTCAGTTATGCAGCTGTAAGTCAACCCATGGCTTTTCAGAGGTGGCAAACTGACAAAACACCCCCAGACCCTAACATTTTGGGATATGAATATCATATAAGTCCTGGATTATTATGATATTCTGAATGTAGCATATTTGTTCTCAGTCTGTTGTTGTATTGGGTCTGAAATGCAGCCAAATCTTTAGCGACTGAATGTAGTATATTTAGCTGCTGTCAGCATCTGAGCAGCTCATTGTTATCCATTAGAAGAATCTCTGCAGTGTAAGAGCCTTACCAAGCAGGGGGCGAGTTTTCAACCACTTAATCTGAGACGAGCTTGGGGGAGTAAAACTCAATCCCAGTCTCTATTGCCAACAACATAATTCTATCAACATGCAGCCGCTACATGAAAGAATACAACCGTAGCTATGCATCTCAGTGAATGGTAGAGTGAACTGTCTAGTTAACAAATCATTTTGTTTTTTTTCTGTCACTTTGAGAGTGGTTTCAGATGGTTGTGTGTTCGTTGTTAGCCACTACAAATCGATTTTCTGTGTTGGAGCTTTATCAACGTGGTGGACACGGTTGGAAATTCCCTTAATCAGAAAGTAAAGGAAGGGAGGTGAACATGCATACCAGATCAAAACATTTGATTTAACTATCAACTCATAAAGTCATTAACGCTGTTTAGTATAAATCATTAACAGGTTACTCATCCTTGGAAAATGATACTAGTTTATCAGGCTCACGATGCCAAATGATTTCATATTCAAAGATCTCTAATTACAGTAGTAAAACAAATTTGAAATGTGCCAACGCCATCACATTTAAAATCATTCATATATTGCCGCAATCAATCTGTGGGAAAGAAAACCACAAGATTGCTATCAAGTGTAGAAAAGGCTGCAAAATAACTTGTATTCCCAGGGCAAATAATTATTTCAGAGAAAAAAAATGAGATGGCTTTTTTTTTTTTTTAGAGAGAGGCCCAATAATAACATATTTTACATATCAATAGACTGAGAGAAAGCTTTCATGTGGATTAACTGTTTAAGTACTGTTTAAGAAGATAATCTGCCAATACTGCATACATGCATAAATTTAGCAGTCTGTGTATTTAGGAATGTGAGATAACAGCTGTCAGAAAAGTAGCGTCATACTCTGTGTGTGCGTGTTTAAATGGCCAAACTGAAATTGGCCAAGCACCATCTTTTTTTAGTAGTACAAAAAATCCATCCATCATCTGCAACCACCACCAAAGTAAAAGTTCAAAATCTAACGCAAAATGTTAGTTTGATAAAGAATAGCAGGTGGTTCTTCTGTGTCGTTCCCATGCTCTTTCCTGCTGTGAGTATTAGTCTCTGTAGTAGTTCCCCGCTTCTGTGCCATAAAAGGACACACAGGAATCCCTTCTCCATCTCTTGCTCAATAATTTAATGATGCTTGGGTGGCTTTGATCAGAATGCGGCCATGAAAGAGAGACTAAATGGCTTGAGCACTGATGTGTGTATTTGGTGAGGGGGATTTTATTGCTCTCCTCCGAGGAGAGACAGTCCCCATTTGGAATGCTCGTGAAATATTTACAGGAGTCACTGACACAGGAACTTACTGCCATCAACGCTGTGGTTTAAAATAGAGGGATCACTGTTGGAATGTGATTGTGTCTTCACACTGTCTGTCTTGTCTGTCTTTGTTCATTTGTTGACATATTCGTTAACATGAAACCTTTATCCATTGAGAGATTAAGCTTTGTATTCTGTGGAAATGTTTTTAAGAATTCCCAGTAAATCTCTCCAGCATGGATTCCAGCAGTCTTGTTACCATGGTGTCTGGCTTTCTGCCTCTCAGCTCTGGCACTTCCTAACAACCTAGAGCAAAGGTCGTGACCACTCCAGCCGACAACTGTTTGGTGAAATAAACGCCCCGCGCAGGGGGGCACAAATAACTTTGGACCCTGTCTGAATTGTAGGAACTGAAGTTTCTGCCGTGAGCAGAAGAAGACAGGGATGATCTGGCTTTGAGGGCGATCACATATGTTGTCCTCAGACTCCCTTCACCCCCTTAAGCTGCAATTTCAGGAGCTTGTGCTCAAGTTCAACTGGGAATAGGTTCCTCAGCGAGTGAGGAACATGGTTTTCTGGCACTTGAAATGCTCTTCAAGTCATTCATCTGGATGCCTTCTTTTGAACAGTGCCCTCACTGTTAAGTCCCCCTTTTTTCAGGACAAAGCTTAGTTTGACACAGAAACCCGAAAACAAGATGTGACATCTACAACCCATCCCCATGCTAACAGTTACAGAATGTCCCTGTTACCAGAGAAGTAAACATCCTCTCTGCATGTGGTCACCTCCTGCAAATTACTTAATGCAGTATTGCAAATTTTATTTTGTATTTGGCCTGGAACCTGGAGGGAGGGGATGACTTTAGGCTTGTTAAAAATCAGGGCATGTCACGCTACAGCCGGCACATGTGTGTGAAAACATAATGATAAGAGCTCTCCTGTGTTTGACAGGAGGAAAGAATTTGGGTATGACGCATGGCTCAATGTTCGTACATGTTCCCCTGCTTCAAGGCTGGGATGATCTACATGAGTAACAACGGACTCTCACACCACTAATCCAAGGTTCATTAAGTTGTCTGCCATGTTGCATTTCCTGTGCATTGTGTGATTATATGATCGACAGCTGTAGAGGTGATTTGATAAACAGTTTAAGAGAAAGTATATAAGTCCATAAAAGGGGGGGGGGGGGGGGGTCGCCTGACTGTTATATATTCATTATTTACTTTTACTCACCCATCATCGAGGAGTCTTTATTCATAACAACCTTTAGTAGCAGCTGCTTTTCAAAGCTCAGTCTTTCTCCCCTATGTTGAGCCTGTTGCACAAGTGTTTTACAAGCTTGTTGAATTCCTACACTATGTTATTTTATCTTTATCATATTTATCCAGCACTCTCAAACCCTAAGCTATACTTTTGAAGCGTACCACCCGGGGGATTCACGATGACCCTTGCACTCTGAGCACATTGATTTTGCTCATCTACTGCTGGTATTCCTAACAACAGGCTCTGAACTGAATGTCTGTCTTTTCCTGCTGCTGGAATTTGATTCATATGCTAATCAGCTGAATTCCCATGGATTTCTCTCTCCTGTGCCGTAGATATCACCCCAAATACTCTCTACCTCCCCCCTCTCCTCGCTGTCTGTTTTTGTCTCTCTTGCGCTCCCTAACTTTCATGCTTTCTCTGGGTCTCAACCTTGCTCACAGTAATCCTACACAAGATGCTTTATATGGTAGTATGCAGTTCTACCTTTTTCTCTATTGCCTTTAGGCCATGTAGAGGTTCAGCCAAATCAGCATGCTTCTCCCAGCTTCTCTCAGTGCTTCTTTCCAATGAACAGATAAAGAGAGGGAAGGCAGCTGGAAAGTGTCTGTTCAAATTATGCATACATACTTGCATTTTCTTAAATAATGGCTATACAGTATTTTTTACAAAGTTACTTTAAGTATGTGTTGCAGCTCTGAGGTCATAATCAGCTGTGGTGTTTTTCTGGAGATGATTTTATTGAACTGTACTCAATGACAGGATTAACAATACCACTCTGAACTATGACCCCAAATCAATCATACATTTATTTAAAAGTCATTCACCTTTTAACGAAAACTGAACATTTTTGATGATAAAATGTATGACAAATATATTAAATATTTTGTGGACTTAAGCCCTATTCGCACGGGACTAGTATTACCTCTAGTAATTTGTAATAAATGCGGAGGTCGTCTGTGATCTTAATCCCGTGGGAATCTGCCATCTCTGTAATTTGTAAAGTAAAAATTACACCGCAAATTAACTACCATATTTCGCCAAACACAGAGGTTATGTGACTATATTAGTCCTGTGCAAATCGGCATCTCTGTGATTTGGGGTTGTTTTTAGTTTTTTTTTAAGGTTTTTTGTGTTCTCCACGCCTTTTTTCTGCCTTTTTCTCGGTCGAGAATTGTGGAGGCTGCGTTGGCAATTATAAATGAAAGTTTTGACAGCTTTTTGGGTGCAAATTCAGGAGGCTCATCTAGCTACACAACATGGAGACCCATTCTATCAGAAGAGCGAAATCTCGAAAGATGATGAGATGGATGGCAGCATGCGGTTAGGAACATTTTTCAACAGGCTCAACAGTTATTATGTGGTAACGTTAGGCCTATAACATCAGCTAGCGATCAGACACTTTCCAATCAATATTTCTCCGTTGTGCCGGTTACGCAGAGCCTTGACATCATATCCGGAGGACAATGTAAGCAAATTTGAGTTAAAACACAGACTTCGCTTATCCCGTGCGAATGCGTCACACGAAACACAGGCGTGGTAGGGTAATTTCTAAATCACATGAGGTCCCCAGGCAATACTAGTCCCATGCGAATAGGGCTTTAGTGAGTAAAAATTAGGGACATGTGGGTTTAGTAGAATAAACGGTTTAACTTCATCACCCTCTGCAACAGAATTAGTAGTCGGATAACGAATTATTAATATTTTGGCCCACATTGCCACATATGAATTGTATTATAGGACCCCCTCAAAATGAGATAGCATCTCATAAGAGCAATGCAGTTTGGCAGCATTTTGATCTAGGAAATTGAGATAAAAATGTATGTGGGTTGTGTAAAGTTAAACTGGCATATCGATAAGAGTGTATCCACTTTTAGTATAGACATGTCATTGTTAACCTGCAGGGAGGATAGAAGGCTTGGGATGCTAGGCAAACCAAATTACATTGTTTACCTGCAGACAATTTTAGATAAGTTGTGCTCAATTTTCTCTGTTTTCTGAGTGTTTTGTTAGCTTTTGACTCGTCAGTTAGTCCTTATTTAAATTTCTGTTTAACGGACTGGAATTTGGTCTGCTAGGAACATCCTTGGTAAAAACTGGTGGCCATGACTTTGATCCAGATTTAGTGTCCATTCTCACTAAAACTCATTTTACAACAATACATTTCTTCTGATCCAGAAATGCCTTGCTTTAATTCTATAATGTTCCTCTAATGCTAGGCACCAATTATGAAAAAAATTGCATTATGAAAATTATGTTACTAACATGCTTTGCTGGTGAAGGTAATCAACATTTATATTTGAAAGGCTTTATTACTTCTTTTCACTTTAAATGTCATTGTACAATTCAAGTTGGTTTGTACTATGTGGTAAATGACATAACACCTGACACAAAAGCTGCATTTGAGCTAGAATGGTTGAAACATTAAGTATTTCTCTGTATTTTAAGTTTTGCTCTTTAAACAGCTGAGACATTTTGGACTTCTATAGTTTACAGACCTGTGAGTGATGAACTGGGCATGGCTGGCAGACGATTTAGACTGTCCATAAACTTTCATTAATGCCCAAAATAAAGGCACAGAGCTGTCATGATTTTTGTTGACCTGCAAAACAATATGAAGCAGAAAAAGTTCTAACAGTGTGATTGTTGATTTTTACTAAACAAGGGGAGATGATTTCTTGTCCTTTCTTTTTTGGGTTCTTTTAATGAGTGGTTGTTACAAATATTTGGGCTTTATGTATTTCAAATTTTATTTTACATAACAGGGAGTGATGTTAATTTCCTTCCATATTTTTTAATGGTTAGTTTGGTTACAAATCTTTTTGGAAACCATTAGACTAAATTAGACTAATTTATCATCGCTAAAATCTTACTGCTGCGTTTTTATAAATGCCCATCTTACATCAAGCACCTTTGTGTGGAAAAACAAGGTATTTGATAATTGTCACTTAGCAGAGTTGCCGGGGGGGGGGTGTTATACTCTATAATTTACAGTAAACAGGCTTCAGTTGATACTTGGCTCTGAATGTAAGGCAGCCACCCTCAGATTAATCACAGCCTCTCAACATGTTCAGTTTCTGTGTTAGATTTTTGTATGAACCTGACTGATATATTTGGTTAATAGCCAACCTGACCAAAGCTGAAATATGTCAAGCAGTGTATCATCTGCATACGGACTGACCGGGCCACCGTGTCCCTCAGAACATTTTTCCTTTGCTCTAGCACCCTCCTTCATACACCCGCTCCCAAACTTCCGACCCAACACAGTGGAACTCCTAAAACACTCTTTAATGGACCCTTTCAATAGGGAGCACAGACCAGAACAAACACTTTCATTCATGATGTTCCAAAAATGCAAATGAAGCAAGGTCCTGACACTTTCACAGGGGTACCCCTGTCATGGGCCTGTGTTAGACAGCAGTGAGGCTATCGAGCATTCAGGGTGATGCAAGGTACAACTCCTATGTCAACTGTCCAGAGAGTAATTTAGACCCACCAAGATGATGAGTCCCCTCAAGCGCCATTGACTCTGAGCCATAGCATAGCTGAAGCTAAGTACAAGCTGAAATAGGAAATTAGAGCTCATGGAATGCCTTAGCTGCCATTGGTGCTATACTTGAAGGAAAAGTTGCACACTATTAGATAGTCTCACCAGTGTGTCCCCTACCATTCGTTTAGAGGGATGGTTAAGTGACATTTGTTCCCTGCTTCCATGCCCCTCCCACGCAACAGGTCATGTACATGAAACTGCCCCCCCTAATGTTTTAGAATATTTCCTTTGTTAAATATCGTAGTTTCCATCCCTTGTGAGAGCTTGCTATCATGTGATATAGTTTGATGAATGGTTTTGAGGTGACTCATTTCTCTCTTGACATGTCAAAGCAGATTCTTCTAAGCTCATTGATGACCAACTCATCATTATAGACCAATTATTTTTTTTCTCACGAGTGTGCTGTATGACGATTCTCTTAATGCAGTAGATGCCAGATTATTTGCCTTTGGGGTTTTTTTTGGTTTAAGAATTTGATTTATGAAAAAAAATCGAAAAGTTTTCCTCTTCAATTTATAAGGCTAATTTGCATTTGACTGTGTTTTGTTACTGACGAATGTGACAGTACTTATAAGTATATATTTTTTCATCTGCTAAGATTAAGCTTGATACCTCTTATTGTGACACATGCTTGTGGTTTTAGAGCCCTGGCTCAGACTCTTTTCATCCGGACAAGCAGCTGTTAAATAACCAATACCACTCCTCGTCCTTTTCTTTCTTGTTTGAGAAAAAAACTAGGCTGCAGGTGCAGGCCGTTAAAAGTAAGACCAAAATAAGTTTTTTAAAAAGTGACAAGAAAATCGCTCTTTTCATTTTCTTTCATTGTACTCTGCCTAGGGCTTGAGCAATGACATCCACAAACTGTGTTTGGGATGTTTAAAAAGAAATCTGGGGGAGAACACATGGGAGAGTAAAAATGTGTTTACAATAGTGTGTGCATGCTACAAGACCAGACAGGTCTCGCCCTGAAGTGAGGCTTCACTTTACTTTCTGTGTTTGAGCACTTGGAGATGAATTTTAATCCCCAGGATCAAACTGTTATTCCTAAACATCAGAAAATGGCAATCATCACAGCTTGTCAGTATTTGCAAGGTAGTTACTTCATAGATGGCTGCTTGTCAGCTCTTTTCATAAATAAGAGAATTATTGAAATATGAGGAGTTGAATGTGTCTGGTGTTATCACTGTCTTTTGTTTCATTTGGAGACAGAGAATGTACTGCTTTAATCATGGACATAAGAATTTATTTTAGGTGGATTTGTGCCATCATGCTACTGATTACGGTATATGTTAAAAGCTAAATACACAGCTAGAGTTAGATTATTTGTTTAAAAGATGAAAAAAGTCTTTACATACTCATCAACTCATACAATCAACTTAATAGTCTCCCTTCTTCACTATTCAACACCAAGGAGAAAACTAACTGTGACTACCAAAACTGGTCAAATAAACAACAAACTGAAAAAGGACAGTTTACCCAACAGTACTGTCCCATGTCAATGTTTTTAAGGCAAACTTCTGCAAGCTCAGCTCAAACTCACACTAAGCTCAAGGAACCAGAAGTGGACCTACACAAACAGCCGTTTTGAAGCAACATTTCTGGCATTTGTTGGACTTCTAAAAAAAGACCTCATCAACCCAACTAAATACCACTATATACCAACAGGATTATCCCATAAAACTAATTACCAGCTTAGTTCAGACCACGGAGCACAGTACTGCTCCCTTTATCTGCCTCTCTGCCACACTGATCAACAAAGTGTGAGGGTGAAGGAAGGTGTGAAGAGGTCTTCTTGTGGCCTGTTGGTGTTTGAAGGGAGGAAGTTGAGTGTGACTGCTTGTCTCCACACTGTCTCTACTTGTGCTGCTGGCTGTGGCAAACTGATTAAGCTGCTGAATGCCACTCTTTGTCACTCTTCACTTCTAAAAGGGACATGTTTCCACAGTGATTCATGTTGTTTCCCAGTCCGTGTCATTCAAAAGCCTGACTTTTTTAAATGGGGATTCATTTAAATATTCCTGTTTTTTTCTGTAATGAAGACTTTTTTTTAAAGAGCCAAAGCAATAGAGAAGTAGGTAATATTTATTTGAAAAAGAACTACCCAACCATGTGTTTTGTGATTCGGTATCAGGAATATAAGATCAATAAAATATCGTGCCATCTGATTGCGTGCCAGGCATGCTTGTGTTTATGAAAGCACTCTTCAAATGAATTTCCACAGAGCAATGTGTGCCCGCACAGGCGCTTTCTCAAGCTTGGCGGCTTTTAAATGAGGCGAGACGCCTCCTGAACTTCTAAGAAGCACATGTGCTCTGAAAAATAACATTTATATTAAAGAACAACGGAATGGTGTTCTTGCTTTAGTGATGGAAGCGAATACGAATGTTTTAATGATCTATGATCTAAACCAATGTAGTGTTTACATTTTGGATCACATTTTGCAGTAGGAATTGATCACAGTTAAAGAGTTGTGTGCTAATGTTTTCAAGTGCTAATGTTTTTAACCATTAAGTTTCCATGTGCGAACAGTTTACAATGTTTTTGTTGGAGTCTGTAAAAGGTTTCAAATATGAGCCACTACACACTTTTGCTTTAAACCTGTTATGCTTGGGTATGTTTACAATGTAGCAGTTTAGAACTCCTGCCCCTTTACATAATACTGGTAGCACAGGTTTGATGTGGATCTGTTTGAAGTGTGTCAGAGTTGTTTGTGTGAATTCCAGGCTTGCATAATTACTAGTTGTTGAAGCGCTCGGGGGACTGAAACAGAGACAGACGCACGTTTCTGTACCAACAAGTAATGAGGAGAAGAAGTGTTGACCTTAGAGGTAAGGGGAGTTTTGTTATCACCTTAAGTAGCTTTTAGACTGGATGTGTTTAGAGGAAACACATTTATAGGCTGTGAAGCCCATGTACGTATGTCATTGAGGATTATAATGCATCACTTTAGCCATATAGAGCTATCTGTGATTTATGAGATATTAAACTTTTCTTTAGGAAGTCTTCCTGACTAATTCACTAGATAAAACAAGAATGAGACAATTAACTTTCATGCTTGGCTTTTTTCTCATTAGTGTTTTTTGTTCAGAATTGATTACTATCCTGATGGAGTTTCACAAACAGAGAAATATAGATGACAACTGGGACTATGTCGGATGTTAACATCAGTTCAGTTTATTTGAAGACAGTTGAGAGAACTTTTATGTACACAGACTGTAAGTAGGGCAATTGTGGGGTATTGTAAAAGAAGCCTAGATAATACATTGTAGATGATGAAATTTATTCGCCACTCAAAAAGTAATTAGTCAACGGAGACATATGTCTTATTTATTATGCCTATTGTTTTTAAAGGGATACTTCACCCATTTGCATTAAGCTTTGTATCATTAGAAACTGGTAGTATTTTTGAATGGTCTTGCAACCCCCCCTCATTTTCCCCTGAGACGGGAAAGCTTCGTATTTCTTTTCTGAAAAGGAGTCAGATGACGCAAAAATCATTATTTTGTGCTATCTCTACGAGCCGCAATATAGCGGCGAGCAGTTGAGGCTGATGGAGGAACGGGAGCTGTCTGCTGCTGACAGGCAGGTCTCAGCAGCCAGGGCACAAGACCTGCCTGTCGCCGGCGGACTGGTGGTGTCGGTGCTCTCACTGTTTGCCTATGGACACAGACATTGAGTCCGTTTGCTGCCAGGAATTTCTAAGATGCCAATTCCTTCTGGAAGAAATCTCGTAATCAGTTGAGAAAACGGCCGTATGTGTTGTAGACAGACTGTAAATACACCGTAGCTTCATTGGGAGTGGCCTGCGGTGCTGTGCATTCTGGGAGTTGTTGTCTTTCATCCACATGAGCCAAAAAGACACTTTCTGCCTTTTCTCGGTCAAGAAGGCACCAACTTAAACATGTATTTCACATTTCTACTACATATATGACCACATTTCAATACAGATTCATGTTTCAACGGGTGAAGTGTTGTTGGGTTCTTGTTTTGCCTGGGTTCTTATGATAAGTTCTTGTAGTGGTCGGGGTATATGTCTGTTGGGTTTATAGTTTTTTGCATTTTTAATGTTCTTGCTGCTGTTAATGTTCTTCTGTGTTTGCTGTGTTCTTGTTTGCTGGTTGTGAAGCACTTTGTAAACCTGTGTTTTTAAAGGTGCTATATAAATAAAGTTATTATTATTATTATTAAGTATCCCTTTAAGTTTTTCTTTTTTTAAAGCCATCTCTTAAAATGCTGTGAACCTAATGACACCAGGGATATGAAATAGTCAGGGTGCACCCATAAGTTGTTTTCCAGAGGAGCAAGAAAATCATCTTAGTCACACTTTCTTTATCACATGTCTGTTAAACATCCGAAGTTTTAAGAATGAGACATCAACTAACCCAACCCACTCAGTTTTTAAGGGGTCGGCGTAGTTATGTACTTTGCTAAAACAAAGTTGACAGGGGAAAGCACTCCAGTATTTGTTCATGAATAGAGTTTGTCTGCAGGCTGCCTTCCTTTCTGTCAGTCCCAGCAGATGTTTGTGGACGTCTGAACCCTCCTCTGTCACTGCTGTCATTGTCAGTGTTGTTGACAGCAAAGTTTGACATGATGCATCTCTCTTTTGTGCGTGCATTCTTATGTCTGCGTGTGTAAAGCTTGGGTTAACACCCACTGGAATCTTTTTTTTATTTGTGATTTCAAACAATGTTTGAGAATAAAATAGAATCATGAATGGGTTGTGACATTTGGATTCTGTTGTTATAGGTTTACAGTAAATACTTTGGTGTGTCCAGGAAGCATGCCATCCTGTCTTTGATTGCACTCATTACACACATGAACATGTGTGTAATGAGTATAATATTTTCACAGCTATTTAGGCCCAGTCATCTAATGTTGATGTATGTCAAGCTTTTCTCAAGTTTGTTTGAAAGGTATTCTGTAATAACTATGTATCTGTGAGCTTTGTGTAGAGACATAAGCAAAAGACTTGTAATTATCAGAAAGCACCAAAGGCGAGGACTGCTGAGGAGGAAATGCATCACTACAAAGGCACGGGGCAGGGCAACCTTTTCAGTTTGTCACCACAGGGGATTTAGATGTCGGTAGGGACGCAAAGTTGGAATTCACAAATGAGGGATGTCTCTGGTTTGTTTTAACGTTCCTGTTAATTAAACAAGCACAATGAAACTGGTCATGATCGGAGACCCTGAAAATACTTGGCAAAATCCATAGCATTCTCTTTTGTTTGTCATTATTCTGGCGCAGGTGTCATCTTTCAGTCTGTGAGTCATTGTTACAACAGTAATGCTCTAAATCTGAAGTTGTAGCATAATCATTTTAGAGATTCATTTCAAAGTGTTTTATCAGTATAATGAGGAGAAGGAAAAAATACCAAACCACAAATCTTTGTTTATAAAGGGCTTCAACAAACAACTCTGTTTTATACCAGTTAATCTGGAGATAAGAGTTGTGAGTACCAGTGGATTTATGAGGTATGACTTCATTTTCTTGATACATTGATCAATAGAGAATAACAAACGTTTTACTAGATTTAACTAACATTTTAAGACAGAAAAACACATCATTTCCACTGATTTAACAGAAAAGCAGACAAACCAGATACCACAACAATGGTATATTTGCATAAAAAAAAAACCCAACTGAAACAAATGGGGCGCCGGATAGCCTAGTGGTTATATCATGCGCCCCATGTGCAGAGGCTATAGCCTCACCGCAGCGGCCGTGGGCTCGAGTCCAGCCTCAGCCCCTTTCCTGCATGCCACATCCCCCACTCTCTCCTCCCAACATTATGTGAATATGTTTTACAAAAGATTTTACGTTATGTCATATATCTTATATATTATGTTATTATGTTAATGTTATTTTCCGTCTCCTTTTCTTGAGCTCTTAGCTAATCCTAGTTCCAAAAACAACCAGGTGACTATGTACCGGTACATATATTTGCTTTGACCAGAACATGTATGTTTGGTCATGCTACAGCTATTGGCTTTTCATTTGCATTAATCTTTTGTGCACTTGGTTCCATGTCTACATAACATGTCAAGCTGTGAGTGAACAAGTAAGGCTGTTAGGCTTTGCCTCTAAGGTTCTTTCTCTCCCTGTTTACAGAGGCCCTGCTCCCTTAAACCATAGAAAAGGTCCATTAGAAGTGATGACAAATGGCTTAAATGGACTGCTTATGTCTCAGCCATCTGGACCTACAGTTCAGTGACTTTTGGTTGAGTTAAAGTAAAAAAAACAAGTCAGTCAGTAAGACAGTACAAAAAGTATTTGTTTCTTATTTAAATAAACATAAACACAGAAGCAAGAGGGAATATTGGAAGACATATTCTTTTTTTGGCAGAGTAAATGCGGTTTAGATTGTTTCCCCCCCCCAGAGCCACTAATTAAAGCCATCTTTAAAATATTATACTGCAAGTAGAATAGCTCCTCTCATGGGTAAGGCTCACCCTACCTCATTTCAGGCTTTAAAATACTGAAGCTGTTAATGTAAAATCTTGCTGGGTGTTTGACCCTGCAGGGCAGTACAAGCATTGCTTAGTCGTTGTGGTCATTATGTCTCCATTAGGCTTAGAAAATTATGTTGTAGATACAATCTCCATTATTCCTACAGTGCAGATCAGGAAACAAATTGGAAAACACTTTAACTCAGTGCTGTGGCTGTTATGCTACCTATACTGCAAATCCCCTCTGTACGCCTTGGAATATAAATGAGTCTATTGAGAGAATTACAAACAGATAAGATCGGAGACCTCTGCATGAAGGGGGTGTTTAAGTTGTGTGAGAGAAATAAAGATGATCACTTATCTCTGGATAAAAAGCCATACGTAGATGATAAGAGAACTTTAAAAGAGAAAAAAAGGAAAACTAAATCATGTTGTTTAGATGGCCTAGTGCCCTGCTATCACAACATCATGTCTACTCCTACATGTTCTCCCATGCCTTCATCCATCAATACCCTGCAGCACCGTAAATGAGAGTACACATTTATAAAAGCTCTGGTCCTTTGGGAAAAGATGACTCCCTTCTCCTTTCAATGGAGCTGAGACACATTGCATTAACGTCATTCAAACAGGGACAGTTGTAAATGGGCGTACGTAGTTTGTTGAAGGATGGAGGGATCTATGAAAGAGAGAGCGAGAGAGAGAGAGAGAGAGGGAAAGACATGCCTGTACTTCCTCTCCTCCCATTCTTTAATGCTCTGTGAGTAGCCCCGCAGTGCAGGCTTTGTCCCAGTCATTGTCACAGGCTTAGCAAGCCTCTTTGCCAGTGAGAGGCTTTGGCGACATATGTCACTTCAGTGAGTCTCCTGTTAGCTGCTTGAGTGAAGGGGCGGGCAGGGAGGCGTGTCTGTGTGCCAGCAGAGGAGCAACGTGTGGTGGAGGAGGAAGGGCATGTCAGAGATGTTGGTTTAGAGAGAGTTGTGGGAATGATCCCTTGATAGTCTTGTCACAAAGTTTTTGTGTGTGGACTTGCCGTGCAGCTGCCTTGTGCCACTGCTAGTGGTGATTTTAGATGTGGAATGACTCAGAAACCAGTAAGTTTTGGTGACTTCATTTTGGACTTTTGCTGAAAGTAGTCCCTAACTGTGTTGCTTTTTTATGTCTTTGAGTAGAAAAACGTGTGCAGATGAATGTGCATTCATTTACTGGCTGTTTCCTTCTGTCTACATGTAAACAGTCTGTGTGTGGGTGCAGGTAAGTTGAGGGAAGTTGTAGTGAGCGTGAGCTTTAAGAAAGGGAGGGAGTCATGTATACAGTGTGTGTTTGCAGGGATTAGTGATGTAGTAGTCACACTCGTTGTGCCCTGGCCAACTATTGGCTTAGTGAACACAATCCCTGCAGATTTGTGGCTATGATCTGCCATGTGCTCAGGTAATAAATCCTCTACTCCCAAAACAAATGCCCTGCTATGTGTTTACACAGGACTCCACCCCATTTTACGCTTGAAGGATTTTGCCTTTTAATGGGCTGCGACAGCCTTGTGTTAGTAATTATTAAAGGGACATGGTTGCAGATCTCTGTGTGCATATAAGGCTTGGTAATTCACCTGACTTTCAAAGTTTTTATCCTGCATCAGGCAGAGGATTTGCTGCACATGATTGAAAGTTGCCTGTTTTGGTTGTTGCTGTGTTGACAGTATCAACACATATCTCTTGACACACGTGGAGTTTGGGCCTCTTACCTAACAAGGGCTACTGTGGTTTGCTGTCTGTGATTTAAAGCAAAACACTGTCACTAAAGTTTTCATAGTACTGTGGGTGGTCTCTAATGAAAAGCTGTGTCTGTGTGCAGCCTCTAAGAAATACTTTATACACAACTCCAGACGAAGAATGACAGCAGCTTACAGCTTTATCACAACATGAAAATGTATGCTTACTCCACTGGAACAAACATCTAGCAGCTTTGTATACCACCCAATTCAGCGGAAGATAATCACAATAAAGTCCTCATTGCAAATAATACTGTGACACAATCTCTCAATTTGTTTAATTGATTCCAAACTCAAGCAGCTTAATCCTGCATCTACTGTAGTCAAGCACAATTATCATATTAACCTTTCTCACTAAGAAGGGACAGCAC
Source organism: Tautogolabrus adspersus (assembly GCA_020745685.1). NCBI lineage: Eukaryota > Metazoa > Chordata > Actinopteri > Labriformes > Labridae > Tautogolabrus > Tautogolabrus adspersus. The sequence goes on along the minus strand of CM036547.1, from coordinate 12,165,847 downwards.
ATGCAGCTTTGTGTCCTTGGAAGAACTCTAAGTAGCACTCAGTCATTGTTAAGCAACGTACTGTATGACTGCTGGAACTCCCCTGCCTTCATTCTCTTGATAGCAGGATTAGCTGGGGGGGTTGAATCCATTTGGCAATGCCACCACGGTCTCAGCACTGTGAGAAGTAAGCCGTGAAATACTGACGAGCTTAGACCAATTTATTGTCTGCCATCTTGGATCTAGTGATCGTAGCAGACTGCAGCTTTGTGCCAGTAGGGTTTACTGTAAGCATGCCATGCGATGCCACCAGCCAAGCTTTACAGTTCAAAGGGTAATCTCCAGACAAGTGCTCTGCTGTGTTGTGCCACGACATCACAACAAAGAGGAACAACTGCATCTAAATGGGTAGTTTACTCAAAAGGAGATTTTGCATGAATTAAGGACAGAGTTTTTTCAAAAGAGAGACAACCTTTTAATTCAAATCATTTATTAAAAAGTGCTGAAATTGCTGAAATGAATGTTGTGTAATTAAAGGAATTAATTGAGTTCTATATTTAATTAAAAATATTTTTTAGTCAATTGTTAATAGTCTCTAGTGCTTTTCTGTGGCTGTCAGCCTTCAAGTGCTAAGCCTTTCAGTTCATTTGAATAAATGCCCTCTGGGTAATCTGCATTTTGCTGCAAAACATCATAAAAAATATTTTTCTTACCCTGAGGCACAGCATAATTGAAATTAAATCATCAAAACACTTGAAACGTTTTAGTTTGGATTTTCGAAAAACCCTGCAAAGAATATGGATTTCAGAAGCTTTTATGTTATCAGATCGTCTTGTTATTTATGTTTAGCCTTCTGGTTTTACTTACTTTCTCTTGGTAGTCAGCCACATTTTATAAAGTGCCTGATATCAGTATTGCTACATGAAGTTGGACTACTTAGAGATAAACACATGATCTTCCTTCAACACATGCTCTCTGCTTTGATTAAATTATTATAGCATGAATGACCCCTTCGTTGACTGTTAGGTCTACTAATGACTTTGCATTTTGATCTTACCCTCCATCCTCAAGGTCCTCTGTGCCTTACACATTCCAAGTGATGCCAGTTGATCTGCATCGACACGTTCGCCTGATATCTGCTGTCTCCATTGACCATTGGAGGGGGATGAGGTTGGAGGGTTGCCTGCAGTTTGTCCTGCTCATGGCCTTGACCTGCAGAGCTGCAGGTCTCAATATTCCTCTGGAAGGTAGGAGTACCATATAACACCTATTAAGGCAATGCCCAATTACAAAATGTAGAGTTGATTTACAATGTTTGATTGTTGTGCAAGCAGAGCTCTTTGTTTTTATTTTTTTCAAAATGTAATGTTTGCCAATTGTGTCTCCATGTGAGTAAGAAACCATTGGTCAAATATTTGTACTCATCCTTTAAGAAGTCCCATCTTACTTGAGTATAAATGCTATGTTATGACTAACAAATAAGTTAAAGTAAATTGTTAATGTCACCTGTGTTGCACCAGCGGTTGCTCTGTTTAGGACTGTGAATACTTTGCAATCAAGTCCTGGTTTGCTGTTTCAGTTCCGTGTCTACATAAGGCACCTTATTTGTACAGATTATCCAGAGTGTTTGAATACAACTTGTCATTGCCATGACTCATGTGCTTCATACAGGGCAAAAGGAAAAAGTTGCATTACTTCTTGTCAGTTTAGTTTTGTAGCCATACCTTTATCGCTAATATTAACATGAAGCATTCTTGTGATCATTTTGCATGTATTTGTCTTCATATCACAGTGGAGCAGCCTCCCACCATCATTACTAAAACATCCGGTACTGTTATTGCACTTCCTTCGGACCCTACCATAACTTTGAAGTGTGAAGCAAAGGGCAACCCACCACCAGAGTAAGTAACACCAAATTCACCTCTGTTATGACCAAAAATGCGCTCACTGATTTAAATGAACTATCACAGAAGATCACTGCTTTCAAACAATGCACAAAACACTCTGCAATGAATGGAAACCTCCTGTATATTTTGTCCCAACAGATACAGATGGACAAAAGACGGCAAAGATTTTATCCCTCCCCTTGTCACAACAAACAGAACAGACCACACAGGTGGCACTTTTGCGCTTCAAAACAAGCATCTCGTCCAGTTTCAGGGTAAATACCGATGCTACGCTTCTAACAAGCATGGAACAGCCATGACGGAAGAGATCAAGCTGATAGTTGCTAGTGAGTATCCTTCACAAATTAAGCTTTTGAACAAGGTGCCTTTCAACATCACAGTGTAAGTAATTTGTTTTTTCAGGTTTCATAATAAGGTTTTCGTTTGTTGTGTGTCTTTCTGGTAAGGTGTCCCACAGTTTCCAAAGGAGACAGTGAATCCTTTTGTTGTTGACGAGGGAGACCCAATCATCCTGCACTGTAACCCTCCTGAAGGCGTCACTGAACGTCAGATCTACTGGATGTCCATTGGTAAGCCAAGAAGCAATGGTTTCTATTTGTAGTTTTTCAGTTGAAATGCTTTTAGTGTGACGAATCAGCCTGAAAAGTGGGTTATGTTCTTCTAATATTAAGACACTTCAAGGAAAGGCTTCACTTTTACTTGTATTTCACTAATAATTATTGTATTATGGTGGAAGGGAAACAAACTAGCCAACAACTTCAGTCCTCTCCCTCAAAACCATGGCTGTTGGATTCATCTGGTTTGACCATGCTTGTGTTTTCATGCTTAATAGTATCCCAGTGTTGAGCCTTTGCCTAGTTCTGATCTTATTCAGGATACAATGTTTACATGGTACATGTGGATCATCCTTGTTTTTCATGTGTCTGTATACATAATCGTTTCAGGATACACATTTCTTTTATCTTTGAGCAGTTATGTCTTGATTTCTCACTATCTCAGTCCAACAGGTAGATTATATTGGGCTTAAACCAGGATATGTTCATGCGGGACACATACCCAGGATACTTTAAAAACTGTATCATAACCTGAATATTCTGAATGTATAAATGCACGTTGTTTAAGTGAAGACAAGTGCAAAGGCTTAAGTATGCTTCAAATAAACTTTGTTGCCCAGCGATGTCTACACGGAGAGTTTATACCTTGATCAAACAAATGGGGACTAATAGCACTCTTTTGGATGGTTGCTCTTCAAGGGAAGTACAAGGTTATGAGTGTTTTTTCGATACAGTATATTAAAAACAGACATATAAGGAAAAAAGTGATAAGCTGGTAAAGTATGGGTGTCATGCTCTCGATCCTAGCATAGTTTTAGGGATGGAAAGTGAAGGTAGTGTGAGTGTTGAAAAGAGGCAGGTGGCTGTTCTCACTCTCCATTGGTCATCAGTGATTTCAGCAGTGACAATAAGATGGACTTTCAAAAAAAGGTACACACTTGAGGACACAAATGTATCCCACATCAGGCCCCTTCTTCCCTCCCATGCCAAAGGAAGCAGTTCTGACTAAAGTGCATTGTCAATAGGGGCGGAGTTTTTTGACTTTCCTCTTGAGAACTCCTCAAGAAGCTCCAGCAAACCTGTCTGATGTGAGAAAGAGAAATATACGTCTTTCAGATGCTCAGAAGGACACAACCTAGAGATATGGGGCAGAGTGAATAAAACACTTGGGCACAAATTCTTGTTTTTTAGTTCAAAAAAAAATCTGAACGAGTTAAAAAATATTGTTGCTTTATATGAGTGACGCGTCTTTCCCTCAAGTGCCATGGAACTTAAGCCGGAAACAAATGTGTTGGTGTTTTTTTGTTTTTTTTGAAGTGCCTTGAAAAAACTGAAAAATGACTTGGGGCAGTACTGTGAATGGGCTTACTAAGCAGTTACACACACCGTCACTGACCCGTGACATGAATAATGGTTCAATGCAAACCATTTATGCTGTAAAAGGGTGCGTACAAGTTCAGGCTCTATAAAAGGAGACTCTTAAAGGCAATTCCATGAATATGTAGTGTATGTGGGGCTACCTTGTTTTGCAAATTGCGTCATGTGACCTCATTTTCATTATGAGTCTGTTGTTGAAATATGTTTTATTTTAATTTCCTTATTACTCTTGACCCTTTGGTGCACTTGATGGATTCATCTGAGGTTCTGCTCTGTCTAACGTCTGCTTTCTTACCAGCCACATTGTATCTAAAAACAATTAGTAGGTTGTATTTATATTAGAAGCTTTGCATTGCTATCATATCTTTGATGCAACTATGCTCTTTTTCAGGCCTCCAGCGCATTGAGCAGGATGAGAGGGTTTCCATGGGCATTGATGGCAACCTGTACTTCTCTAATGCCTTACAGAAAGACAGTCGGCAGGACTACTGTTGCGTTGCTGCATTCACCAATATACGCACCATTGCCCTGAAACCGGCCATAGCTGTCGTTGTCAAGAGCCGTAGGTTGACTTTATCTCTTTAACTCAAATACTGTACATGCAACTTTTAACTACTGCAGCACACAGGTTTGCCATCACATCAAGGACAGAACATATTTCCAGATATTTTTACTGTCCGATTTAAGACGTTCCCCAACTGCATACCAAGAAGCAGGGCTTGTCTTGTCATGTTTTTGCTTTAAGAAGCTCTGCTGACTGGGAAAATCAAGATATGTCAGCATAGACAAACCATCACTACCACTATTATTGTTCTTCCAGTGTTTTATTTTCATTCCAGTGAAAAATGATTTTATCACTACTATTCTTAGTGTTATACTCATTTTGTTTTTCATTTCAGTGAAACCTGAGAATGATTCTGCTCTCAGCAGCAATACCAGTGAGTTATTTTTACCCATCAAAGTATTTACAGCATAAATCAAGCAAGTTTCTTATAATGTGATCGGCAACTTTTTTGTTTGCATGTTGAAAAAAGCTGCAGAAGACATATATATTATAAGCATGTCTGTCTATTATATGACCAAATGATTTTAATAATATAAGATTGAGAAACACTACTCTCTTTGTGTAATGTAGCTCTGGCCCCCCCACTGAGGATGCCTGGCCTGCTGCTGCCCTCTGGTGTTCAGACGGAGAAGGTTCTGTTGAAGGGACAGCGTTTGGAGCTGGAGTGTATACCAGAGGGATAGTATGTGTACATGCTGCATCATCGCACCAAACTGCTACAACTTTATGTACTCTATTATCTTATTCATCTTCTGTTATGGCTCACAAAATATCATTGTTCCTTGACACAGTCCCACTCCCAAGATAACATGGATGAAATTGGGGGAAGAAATGCCTCGAAAGACAAAATACGACAACTTTGGAAAGCAGTTGACCATATCTGCTGTAGAAGAGGCGGATGCAGGGAAATACATGTGTTCAGCCAAAAACTCAGCTGGAGAAGCTGTCCACTACTTTGATGTAATAGTGGAAGGTAGGTCAACACCAAGAGCTAATTATGTATGTTCTTGTGGGTGCATTTGTGTTTGTGTCAAAGAGCAAGCTGCTGACACAGGGGTGGCAGTTGTTTAGGTGTGTAGACCAATGCAGCTCTTCTTAACGTCTCCCAGAGCCTCCTAAGTGGCTGACAGAGCCTCCTCAGAGCCAGCTGACTGTTATTGGGTCTGATGTTCACATCAAGTGCTCGGTCAGCGGAAAACCACCACCAGACATAACATGGAGGAGGAACGGTGAAGTTTTCAAAGGTAAGTTGGGAATCTAGCTATGGGTTTTACGCTTCTTTTGGCACTGGGCAGGAGGACTGTGCAGCGAGCAGCTTTGCCAAATTTTAACCACAAGGTCCTGAATTCAATACCACAAGAAGCTGATCCTCTAAATATTCTCCTACATACGATGGAATTTATAAAACAGAATACACTAAATTGAAGTAAATGTCTTGTTGCAGAAGTTTCTTTCAGGTCTACTGATTTATAAATCCAAAGATATTGGCCAGTAAAGGCTTATGATAGATATAATGGAGTGAAAGTTTAATGCAATGACAATACACCAAATGCAAAAATGAGCTGCAGTGCTCCCTGTTAATGGTTTTATGTATGCTTACAACTATTTGTCTGACTAATTACTTAATTGATGACAGTATTTCGTGGCCTTGTAATAAACATGTTCATCAGATAGTCATACTTGATGTTACTGCGAGTCAGTTTTCTCTGACCAATAGTCCCAAAGAAAAGAAATTCCATTTACTTAAATGGAGTCGGGCAGCAAATCTTCACATTTATGGGGCTTGAACCAGAGTTTTTTGTTTGATTGCTTTGTTGACCAATCAGCCAATCCTTTTAGCTCTTCTTGTTATCTGATTTGTTTTAACTTTCAAACACCGGTGTTAGCGTTGGCTTCAAAGTCATGCTGTTTGAACTGTAGCTTCTCCTTTGAAGTTGTTTTAGATTTCATGTATGTACCTCTCTCTGTCAGATGACCCGTTGAGCAACAGGCGAGTGCTTGATGACACTGTAGTGCTCCATAACGCCGCGCCGGAGGACAGTGCCGTCTACCAGTGTGAATCCTCCAACAATCATGGCAAGATTCTGGCCAACATCAACATCATGGTCATAAGTGAGTGTTACAATAAAAATGATAACCTGTCAGTGAGGAAATAGTTACCATCTGATGAAATCATTATGAAGTGAAACACTTTTCACAATTTTCTTCTCATTCACAAACACACTCACACAAACAGAAAGAGTAATGCAAGACAAGTTAGCCACTGGGCTGACCACAGGGAGCAATTCATGGACTTAAGGAAGGGGGTTTAACTGATCAGTACTTTCTTAGAATTTAAAGCTCCAAATATTTGTTGCAATCAATGTTTGCAAGGTTTACTCTCTGTTTATGAGTCACTGTCCAGGAGTAGATGTTTACCAAATATAGGAAAGCCTATATATTCAGATTAAAGCCTTTTACTAGCATCTGTAAGTCAATGCAATATCTCATTAAGCATTTCTGAAATATAAGGGGTTTAAAGCTCTTGGGCTTTCTTGCACCATGTCCTATTGTTTACGGGGAGAAGGCAGACTCAGAGGGCAGAACAAGTTCCTAGCTGTGGGGGTGTCACCCACCTGAGGGAGGGGGTACTGCTCTTTGTGATGTCATGAAGGGAAAATCTACAAACAGCCTGTTTAAGCGCACATTTTCTGAAAAGTGGAGCAGGCAAAAGACAGGATGAACTTTTCTCATAATTGGCTGGTTAGTAGACAGGCTAGTGACACACATTTAAAGTCAGTATCCTACCATAATGAATGTCTACCATAGTACTTAACATGTCAAATTGAAACATTTATTTTCTAAATGATAACTACGATACACTTATGTGAGAAAGAAAAACGTTTTGTGCATAGACAGGACACTCACATTCTCTTATGCAATAATGAATGAATTTGCTCTTAGATAAGATAAGGGACTTTATTGTCAAATTTTTCACAAGTACGGGATATACTGAGTATCCAAATGCTGTTTTCCCAGACCCCAGTTTATCAGAAAAAACATAAAACGACAAACAAATAGAAAAAAATGAATACAAATCAAAACTGCAAACACATCAGTGGCCAAATATAGCAGTTGTCAAAAATATCAGCACTTAACATATTTTATGATGATGACACTCAGAAACGACTCCATCATTCAGTTGTCTTAATACTTAGTTCATTTTCTGTCATTTGACTCATTCTTTAATTGTCTCATTATTCTAGCTGTGCTTTCATATTTGACCTATCCTTAGCCACTTAACATGACTGAGTGGTTCAAGTCTGCTCAAAATACAAATATTAGACACGTTTTAACTACACCATTTTCTTTTTTAGAAAATAAAATACTATTTTGTAGTGATGTGAAATTAACATGTCATATTATTGTTCAACGTTATCTTCTTAAGTTATTGGTAGTCTACCATACAACAATGTGATGTCAGTTTAATTTTATTGAGGTTTTCTTACTTTGGCAATTCAGCTTTTTATAAAGAAGATGCAACACCTCTGGAAGTGTTACCAGAGATTGTGATGGCTGCCTCTGATTTACAGTATATGCTTCCTTTCAGTCCTCAAGTCCTTTGGGTAATATCTTGGTGTTATAGCAGTAACTGCCTTCTCATTTGCTATCCTCTTAGATTTGGCTCCGCAGATATTGACAAGAGACAACCATGAGTATGCTGTAGTCCTAGGAGGTGACGTCATCATGAACTGCAGTGTGTTCGCCTCTCCTTTACCTTCTATCTCTTGGTAAGTGATACTCAGATTAGCAGGTATTAGTCCGCTGGTGACAGCCGAGAGTGAACGCAGAACATTTTTACACATATTGTTACTGTGCACCAGAAGAAGTTAACACCTTTTTTTCTACATGATGTTCTGTTCGAGTAACTATTTTTGTGTGCATTTACACCACCGTATTATTCATTACTGTGAATTTAGCAGATTACTGTGTTTTAGGTATAAACCAGAGAGAAAACCGTGCAGCAGTGAGTCATTATATTAATCCCACGCTGCTTCAGGTGTCTGCATGACATACGCTGATGTTGACACCTTTGTCTACTTAATGTGATAATCCTTTTTCGTTCTTAGTAACTGGAAAAGCAAAAGATATGATGTTCTACATACCCAAGATAATATAATGTATTGAAACAAATCATTCCTAGATTTATAACTAACTTAATTAACTTTAATCTGGTGTACAACAAATATTTGAATAACTTAATATAACTGATTCTCTGTGGTTTTCACTTAAGTGGTTGAATACGTTTTTTTTGTTGTCCTTTGTGTTATTGCCCAGCTGCTCTAAAGAAGCCTTTCTCTTCTAGGACCAGAGATGGGACTCAAGAAACTCTTGTCGGTGGACGTTTTTCTGAACTCCAAAATGGATCTTTGCAAATAACCAACGCAGAAAAAGAGGACGGTGGGAATTATGTGTGTGTTGCAGTTAACACGGAGGGCAAGTCAGCTGTCATCGCTGCACTGGATGTGAAAGGTATCTAAACAACATGATTATTGCTTTCTTACATAGGGCTCGTACAAGTCACTGCACAGGATTAGTCAAGGCTAATTATCCACACATGGTCTGTTTGGCTAGACCCAAAGTAGAGACATTTTTGTTGTCATTTAAAGTTAAAGTCAGTTTGGTCGTATTTCGACCATATATAGTTTTACAATTGACACATGACTCATCTTTTTTATTGGTCACTTGTTCAATAGAGAGCTTGAGCTTGTATGCAAAACCAAATACAACTTCACAAGACCCTTTTTTTAACTAGTTTGTCTTTCTCTTCTGGGTCGTTTGCACCCATAGGTAGTCATTGTCTATCATCGTCTGAATATGCCTCTGGAAACAGATACCAACTTCTCAGTAATTCTTGTAGAGCCAGTGGCTAGTGTTAAATGTAGGGCCTGACGGATATGGGATTCTTTGGGCCAATAACAATATAGATGAATAGATAGATAGACAGACAGATAGACAGACAGACAGACAGACAGACAGACAGACAGACAGACAGACAGACAGACAGACAGACAGACAGACAGACAGACAGACAGACAGACAGACAGACAGACAGACAGACAGACAGACAGACAGACAGACAGACAGACAGACAGACAGACAGACAGATAGATAGATAGATAGAACAACATCATGATGCTGCATGATTATTAAGTGTAAATCTGCAAGCTTTGTCAAGCCTGTCTTCATGATGAGAAGAAAATAACTTTTAGAATGTGTTTTTGTTGAACTGAGGTCAGATGGATCGATTAATGTAATGATTAATGTCCCTTTGATGTTTTAGATGGAGTATGAATAAAAATGTGGTGAAAATATTTAGAAATACATTTTTCATGGACTTTTCTCAATGAAAATGGCCATGGAAGATTCCTGAGCAATATCAAGATATTAACATTTTGATAACTGCTATCACAAATCTTAAAGGCAGTTAATGCCTGAAGAACTATTGGATAAAGTTAATTAATGGGTTCAACTTTAACTGATTATGTCAGGGCCTTTATACCTGCCCTTTTTCATCTTTAGACCCCACCAGAATAACGAATCCACCTCAAGACATGCAGATCATCAGTGGGACCCCAGCGCAGTTGATGTGCCAGGCAGAGTATGATCAAAGCCTGCGTAGCACCTTTGAGGTGATATGGATGAAGGATGGGAAGGAGATCCCACTTTCCTTTGAGGGAAATTCAAGGTAGGTGGCTGCAGCTTAATCATGCTTCCATTATTTTCCAAGCATGCTTGTGTTTAAGACATGTTAAGTGTCTTTATCTCAAGTCAATGCTAGGGAAGTAAAATGCATAAAATATCCTCAAACCTTTTATCCTTATCCTGATCGCCGGAGGGGCAAAGACTTTTTTTCCCAACCTAATTAGTTGATCCATCACATCTTTTGAGGAGGTGACATTTTGATGTCTTTCTTTAAGAATGCTACAGTTTTAGTACAGCTGTTGGAAAAATAGGTGTGGAAGGTTGAACCTACTACTGCACTAAACTGAATGCAAAAATGTGAAACATAGGGGCGGCGGTAGCGTAGTGGTTGGTGTGCGCGCCCCATGTATGAAGGTTGTGGTCCTTCAGGCGGGCGAGTCCGGGTCCGTCCTGTGGCTCCTTTCCCACATGTTGTTCCCTACTCTCTTTCTCCCTGATCTCTGGCTCTGTCCACTTTCCTGTCTCTCCAGTGAAGGCTCAAAAAGCCTCCCTCCCCCCTAAAATTGACACTGTGCAACTGTGCACTGTGTGTAATGTAGAAAACTGTTAAGCATTAGTGCTATATTTGCTCATTGAGTACTTTCTACCTGATTTAATCATGTTCCAGCTATGTACTAATAAATGTCCTTATAGGTTCAGACACATTGTGGACGAAGGGATGCTGCAGATCATGAATGTTAACCTGAGTGATCAGGGATTATATACATGCATTGCTAGAACCAGCCTAGATGAGGTCAATGCAACTGGTCTGCTCACCGTACTGGGTAAGAGTGTTTTGTAAATATTATAGCATAGAATATCATTTATTATTGATAGAACATTTCTTCAAAGGTCTCAAATCGAAAGTATCCCGTTTAATATAGATAATGACATGAATAATTTAGAACAGGGGGATACATTGTGGTGTGAATCTCATTAACATGTTACACCCTCCATTAGGTGTGCTTTATAATCTCAACATCTCATTTTGTTGTATGTATTTTGTGTTGCAGACGTTCCAGATGCTCCCAAAAATGTCCAGATATCTGAACTTATGGGTCGGAGGAATGTTAGTCTGTCTTGGGTGCCCGGCAATGAACACAACAGCTCTGTAGCAGGTAAAAATGAATGCAGGAGTGGAAAATGTGATTTCTAAAACAGGATAGAGGTGGTAGTGGTGCTCCATAATGCAACAGAAAAAGACTCACTTAGAGATCATTAATATATGTACAATTTTTAGAATTTTTATTCAAATTAAATTCACTTGACATTTTACTGCCTATATAAGGATTTAACCATTATTTACTTTAGAAAAATGTCTTGTCTGTCCAACTTTGGCCAACCCTCAAGCACACCCTGTTTGAGTAGAACAGAATAATGTAGATTCAGACTTTATCGTACAACCAAAGCTAATTATTTTCTGCCATCACTGAAGACACAATATAAATAATGGCAAATTAAAGCAACAATATGTAGGATTTCAGTTTGGTGGCCCAAATTCATTGTCTCTGAGTGCAACTACACTGTCGTTAAACACACACAGTGCCGTTGCCTCACCTCTCAGACAACGTGCATCTGTTGACAGACGGCAATGAGGTTGTGAGAAGCCAAAGAACCATGTCGATTGACAAGGAACAGTAATATCACCGTCTTTCAAGCAAATTTGACACTGCAAGCGTCTTCAGCTCATTGTTTGCATGCTCTTTGCATGTTGAGTTCGGTATGTACATTCAACTGTTACCATGATGTTTAAAGTCTGTGGCTAAATGTCTACATTGGAAAGGCTAATTTATCACATGCTAGTTTAGAGAGGTTTGTGGGCTTGACTTGGACTTGAGCTTTTACACTGCAGCTGGGGCTCGAATCCCCCGACCTTCCGATTGAGAGACTACCGACTCTACCACTGAGCCACCGCCGCCCCATTTGTAAGGCTTACACTTACAAACCTATGTCTTATAAAGTTATACAGCTAACTCGAGGAAAGACACAACTTTTCGGTGTAAGATGGATTTATTTAAATATGCAAGCCTGAGACATAACTTAGGTTAGATGATTTTCTGCACCCAATAAAGATGCTCAACACGAGGCACTGATGACGCTGAAAACAATACAGCCTTACGTTACATTGCAATCTGTTAGGAATAATATCTACAGGGATGTACACTCTGCTTGTTGCTTTCCCATTAGCTGTGAGACAGATTATAGTACCTACTTGCTGGGCAGTATGCAACCTGTTTGTAACCGTTCTTGTACTGTATACAATACTACGATTTAGCCTTCTCTTTATGCATTACTAACTGCTGTTTATCAAATCCCTCACCAACCTGTAATAACCTGAACAGTATTTACTCTAGTCTGGCTCCTTGCTCAGTCACTCTCTCTTTTTCTTTTTTTAGCTTCTTTTTCTCTTCTAACTGAAGGCTTGTGGGTGAACTAGTGCCACAAAGCTGTTTGTGCTTCTCGCGAGATGACTGGCCCGCTGCCAAATTTACATACTGCTAATTGCAGATGACCTGGCCGCGCTGTGGACATGAGAGAGACACTCTTCTCCCTGTTGAAAGTCATTGTACTATTAGATCGACTTTAATACTTTTATTTTAAGGTGGAAAACGTACACATTGTTGCTTTAAAAGGACAAAAACATACCTATATGCACACAAACTAGAAACTACCCTGGCAGGAACCTGACACTTTTTTTGTCTGATTTGTTCCTGAATTTGTTCAATTTATGCTGTTACAATTACAGATATTTTTCATAGAATCAAATCACATTTAAGTCTACAAAACTCTTATAATGACTTGGTATTGATCTTGGATGTAAGGTCTGTACATCACTGAATAATATCAAGTCTCCTCTGTTGTGTAAATCTGCATGTACAGACACAGTGGCTGTGATCACTGCTTAGCGCATACTTAAGTTCTTTATCAAGTGATGGCTGCAAATAGCGATGAAGCTGTGAAGTGCTGATGATCCTGGCTGGGAAGCCCGGTCTCATTTGTGCTTCAAAAAGACTGAACTATTTTTGGAACTAAGTGATGATCAGATTTTATATCAGCGGAAAAATATATCCTCTTGTAGGCTTGTAATGTCGTTAGCTTTGATTCGTTTTTTTTTTCTCTGAAAATAAATTAGAAGAGACATGCCAGATGAAGATCCTTTATTAGACTGAAATATGAAGTTTTATGTGTTTAGTTGAACATCTTAGTATCAGACATCTGTTTTAAGGCCAGCTCTTTGGATCACACAGGGAATTGCCAACAGCTCTGGATGTGATTGAAATCACTCCCTCATTTACTAATTAATTATTCCTTACATGATACGTATGTGAGTTGGGTACTATTACAGAGCACTTATATTTCAACATGTCTGAATTATTAACATTTTGTGCAACATGCTTACAGATGTAGTGATGCATAATTCTTATAAATGTGGAATTTCAGGAAAATAAGGATCAAGACATGCAATAAAGGGACTTTTGCAAAAACAGAAGATAGTTTGGTTATGCATGCTTACATATATTTCTGTGAACACTGCTATACATCAGCCGTTAGGTTTATATTCCAAAATTTGTATTACACTGTTTCTTATTAACACATCCAGCAGCCATGGGACAACATTATGTGAATGTTGTTTTGTTTTTGTGGCTGTTTGATGCTCTTGTGTCTGACATTAGCTATTTTTTTAGCTCTGTATTTGATCTTTCCAAGAATTGTAAGGGTAAAAAGTTGACTATTTTGGTTACGTATAACCCCTTACAGTACTTTTCGACCACTAGTTGAAAACGATGATTGCCTAGCATTTGTTGCCGAACACATTTTCTTACTTAAATAAATAAATTACTGTGGCTAAAAATAGCCTGTGAGAGCAGTACAAGTGAACTCCAAGAGAGAAGGTGGGAACTCAACAGATAAACAAAGAATATAAACTCTGTCCTCGGGAGGAATTAAGCCTAGCCCAGCAGATGGACTGCAAGCAAAAAAAGGGTCAAAAACTTTCCCTATCAACCTCCTTTACCTTTAAGGCTAAGTTACTCGCTTTTGACTCCAGCTCAACTTAACAAAAAGATATGAGAGTGGTATCAGTTCTTTCATTTAACCCCAAGAACTAAAGGAAATACATATTTTGTAACAGAGTATTGATGTACTCCTTGATTGGTTTTGTAAGGGTGCTAAACTTGTACTGTAGATGGTTCAGCAATGATTTCAATGTGACTATACTCAAAATTAAACACATAAAAGGAATCTAATGCTTTCTATGTTCCTCTATTTGCTGTTGTGATTGTAACGCATATGGTGATAAGTGAATGTGTTTGTCTCCTCTCTCCTCCACGAGCACAGAGTTTATAGTCGAGTTTGAGGAGAGCCAATGGGAGCCTGGCAGGTGGAAGGAGCTACAAAAAGTCCCTGGTAACCAGGCAACAGCTGAGCTGGCACTACAGGGGCACCTTAACTACCAGTTCAGAGTGTATGCTGTTAATGCTGTTGGACCTGGACCCCCTAGTGAGCCCACTGAGAGATACAAAACACCCCCTGCTGGTAAGACTCGCTCCCTTTAATTAACATTTTCTGCAGTGGTTATCTGTTGATTGTGAAAGCATTCAAAGTTAAACATTTCCCTTGAAATATTCAGAGAGGTGTCATGTGGAGAGAGTAGGCTTTGGCCATAGAAGTGTTTTAGTGGGAGGTTTTGAGGATACTTTTCAACTCTTGAGCCCTAAATGCTCAAGTACAAGATGCTGCATTTATTATGGATGTGGATTAAAGAAGTATACTTGTACTTTATTTTACAAAGAGTCTGTCAACAACCAAAAAATATTGATAGATATTTGCATTTTAGCATTCAAAGATCCTTATTTTTTCATTCGTAACTCTGTAATTATGCCAAATCTCTTCAAAGCTCCTGATAGGAACCCAGAAAATATCAAAATTCACGGCCATCTTCCTAATCAAATGGACATCAGCTGGGAGGTAAGATAAATATCCTACTGTACAATGTTGTACTCCAAAAGCATTGTCCAAGATTTCAAAGTCTTCTGAACTCTGCTCTGTTGTAGCCCCTGTTGCCAATCGAACACAATGGCCCAGGCCTTGAGTACAAGGTGAGCTACAGGAGGCTCGGGGTGGGAGATGACTGGATCTGGAATCTGGAAAAAAGACATTCCATCAATGTAAAGAACACGTCCACTTTCGTCCCATACGAGATTAAAATTCAGAGCAGGAACAGCCACGGCTGGGGACCAGAACCTAAAGTTGTTACTGGTTACTCGGGAGAAGATGGTGAGTTACAGACCTACTACTTCCTCTACTATATGTATTCATGTCTTTAATATATTTGATAATATCAGTATATATGTTAATATCCAACTTGATTAAAATGTGTTGTTTCATTTAAACGCACCCTAAGGCTGAAGTAGCACATGTAAATGTTGTTCTGTTTGTGACTTCATGTGAACTTTTTGTGTTATTGCATCCCACACTGCCTTCAGTCGTCTTTTGGCATTGTCTGCGGGAAAATGTTTCAGGTTAAGTTTTTTCCTTTTTTCCCCCCGTGATTTTTGAACCTGTGCACCTGTACAGTAGACTTCTCTTCCCTTCTGGAAACACAAACAAAAAGAGAAACACTGTTGCTAAATCCAGCAGGTGGTAGATAACCTTTGTGGAACCAGTGGATGTCAAATTTCCACTTCTGTCTGACGCTGTGGGAGATTTGACGGACCACCAGAAACGTTGTCATTTAGTCCTACTGAGGCCCGATTTTCTCTCCTCTCTCTAGTGTGTGTGTTGCTTCCTACCTTTCCTTCTGCCAGTAAAGTAACTTTGAGAGCAAAGTATTGTTAAGCTTTACCAATTTGTGTTTGGTATTATGACTTTCTGCTGGTTTCTGCTGTGAAAAACAAAACAAAACAACAGCTTTGAACAAAACTGCTTTATTTGATATACAGCTGAGGGTACATTTGTGCACATTTATACTGATCTATGAGCAACAGGGTTTTGTTTAAATTGTTTACGGATCTAAAAATCCTACATCAAAAGAACGAGTTCTTCTGTCTTAAAACACAGAAGCTCAGACTTGAAATAAGGCTGCTTTTGTTCTAGAGGGAAAAAAGTATTGTTTTACCCAGTTTCTCTTTAGTTTGATCTTTTTTCATAGTTTTTTGTGGTTATGTTTAAGAGGTCTCTGCAAAGTTGGCCTGTGTGTCTGCAGATTGTCTGTATTCCTGACCTTCCTCTGTGTGTTATTCAGTCCCTACTTCAGCACCGCGGGATGTAGCAGTGGAGGTGATCAACACAACTGTTCTGAGAGTTAGCTGGACCCCAGTTCCACATGCCACTGTGAGAGGTCATCTCAGGGGCTACAATGTAAGTGTTTATTGTCCTGAAGAACTTCTTCTTTCAGCCTATGCTATATAACTAAATAAAAAACTTCAAGACAATGGAGGAATTGGAGACTGTGAAAAAATCTGCAAGTTATAGCACAACATTGCTTATAATCTACACGAAAAAGGTACAAAGAGGCAATTACAGTTAATATTATGAGATAACATGTTGCAACATATGTCATACCAGCAATTTCCGCGTAGTCCGTGCACACTGCGTTCGGTCAGTGCCATGGTTGTGCTACATCATTCGTCCACGCACCCTGCCCCACTGGGTCCATTTCTGGAGCGTGCCGTGAACACAGCGTAGTGCAACCTTTAGCAGCTGTACACATGGACCTCTTTCATCGCCTTCAGGGAACAAAAATTATAGACAGGAAGTGTTTTCCTTTCAAGAAAATCCCCTCTGTAAAACACCACATTATGGGACATTTATTCACCAATGATCCGCTAGGCCACTATAGTCAGACTTCAAGCATGCTAATGCACCATCTGCCAGGAAAAGGGGAAGAATGTGCCACCAAAGGGGCTGTCACATCAACATGACAAAAACAGAAAAAAGGGACGTCCAATGTTGAACTAGATATTTCACCTAAGGTTAGACTTAAGTGATATAGCCTTAAAAAAGTGATGTTGCCATTGCCCTTTTTGAATGTTCCCTCCAATGAAGGACCACTGCTGTTCAAAGCCAGGGAGATGGCCTCCATTATCCAGCCTAAGGTGCTGTTTAGACAGGAGTTCACCACTACCTGGATTACCAAATAGACAAATAGCTGATCACATAAACAAATACGCTGGGTGCAGTCTATGTAGGTGTGCACTACCAGGAAAAGCATCCACCTCTACTTCTCCGATACAAAAGGAAAGATCAAATGCTCACGATAAAAGCCATGGAACGAATGGCTACAGGGATAATCTCAGGCAAATGCAGTGTTCAGACATAATGGTACATCTGAGGTGAGTACATGTGGGATGCATAAACAAAGCATGGATGCTGTCAGCAGCTTTTTGGATGTCAAGTGAGAAATCTGTGCAGTTTTGTATAACATAAAATTAATATCAATACACTCAATGGGTCAAAAGCGATACCACATAGAGTCTACAAAAAGAGCACTTACGCCAAATCTCATGAAGGGACACTGGTTTTGATACTTGCCTCAGCTAGCAGGCTACCTTTAAAAAACATGTTTTAAGAGGTTGAGTGCATCCATCAGAGCTAATGTGACCAGCACATGTTGCAACCAAAAAGACCTTAATCGTGCAGAAAGGAGTAACTTTCATCCTCCAGCTCCTGAGGAAATGATAAAACGTCCACAATATTTAACCAAAGCAGGAGTAGGCCTATAGTTGTGTAGTGAGTGGAGGATGCAACTTGGACTTTGAGTCATTGCTTCATTGCTACCAACACTTGCAAACTGTTAGCCTGTTAATTTGACCAACAGGCATGCAGCTTTGGTAGTGCAGGGTGCAGATAATTCACCTCTTCTCCTGTTGGAGAGGAGGTCCTTGTTAAGGGGAAGCTGCCAGCGCCTATCTCCCAGCAGAATGACTATCTCTGCATACCATGCGTTCTCCAGACACTAAGGGGCTACCAGGACCAGGGACCGATTCCACAGGCAGCGTAATTTTCACTTTGGAAAAAGTGTTTTGGGCTATCCATTCTAAAAGGTGTGTTCTGGTCTATTGTCACAAAGGACAAGGGGTAGAGGGTTTTTGCCCCAGAGTAAAAGGGATCATATTTCCCCCTGCACAAATGTTCCCATATTCTCTCTCAGTAGTTATCACCATGGAGAGACTGTCTTCCCAAAGGTTGATGCAGCCTGGGACATGGGGCAATCTGAGAGACTTAAAAAAGCCAGCAACAGACAGAAAGAGAGTTTTAACAGGGGAAGCAGACAAATTCACCCAGCTTTCTTATGTGGAAAATCACTGTCTTATTGAGCACATGCAGTTTATCAGAGCGTATAAGAGTTCAAAAAGATTTACAAAAAAGTCGCTGGTTGCTCCACGACATTGATGTGATGTTTGCATTGGCCAGGTATTCATAAGCTTCATTCAACACATTCTCTGATGTACGTTGCTTTGGATAAAAGCATCCTCTAAATCTTATCACATCTAAGAATGATGTTGCACAGAGTTTTTAGCTTTGGTTTTTTTCACCTAAACTTCTCCTGGGACTTAGAGGTGATGCTTGTCAACAGGCAAGGCAGGCAACTGCTTGGGGCCAGTAGGGGTGACCTGTTTAGACTTGACATCGTTCTCCTTTTTTTTCTATCTCACAGGTTCACTGGGTAAGAAAACGGAGTCTGCTGCATCCCAGTAAAATTTTAGATGAGCGCCACTCCCTCTCTTTTCCTGGGAAGAGGAATCATGCCATCGTGCCACAACTTGAACCTTTCTCCGAGTACAGACTCACTGTAAATGTTTACAACAAGAAGGGCAATGGGCCCAACAGTGACCCGGTCACCTTCAACACTCCAGAAGGAGGTGAGGTGACACAAGCTCACTTTTTATTTACACAAGAGTTCCTGTCTGCTCAAAATTGTGTTTGGTTTGCCCTGTGGTTACTTGACTTCCATGTTTGTGCTTCACTGTGCGGAATAAGAAATGAGCAGAGTTTGACAATTGAAGGCTGGAACATCTTTTGCGCTCAGATTAAACCTGAGTTTTCAGGGTTGTGTTTATAAGAATGATTCATGATGTCAGAAGGAGTTTAGCAATCATTCATTGCTCAGTGTGATTTGGACACCTCCAATTCTTAAACTATACAATTAAACACATGTACTATGTTAATCATAGACTATGGATTTTTCAAAGATGAAGAAGGAATATTGAATTAAAAAGATTTAACACTAGGAGAGATAAGAAAAGTGTTGAGCCTCAAGAATCAATCAATCAATCTATCTTTCAATATTTATTTGTGTAGCGCCAATTCATAACAAATGTTATCTCGAGACACTTATGGAACAGGGGAGAAAGAAGAAGTCATCAAAGAAAAAAATCCTTGTTAGACTGCTCTGTGCTGCAGCCTTGTGCAGCAACAAGGACACTTCAAACAAGCACACTGCAAATGTGACAGCAGTGTGATTATCATCTTTATAAAGGCTCAGCATGGGGTGAAAAAAACTTCACAGAAATTATACAAGTGACGACATGTATCTAGACAGAGATTTATTTGGTTAATAAAAAAAGTTATTCTGACATCACTGACACAGCAAGCTGCAAAGAAAGTTTCTTTATACATGCCTTAAATATATTTACATGAGTGTTGTTTTCATAGTTCCCAAGCAAGTGCCCATCCTGACTGCCTCCAACGCCCGGGCAGACTCCATTTTGCTGGTTTGGGGCCCACCACTGGAAACAAACGGCATCCTTACTGGATATCTACTGCAGTACCACCTGCGTATGTATACACACCATGAATTGATACTCATTCAATACTCAGACTGTAGAATAGACCTTTGTATCCATGTTAGATATTTCATTAATAGATTTCTCTTTGCTGTATCACAGTTTTTGTAGTATGAGGCGTTGTGGGCGAAGTGTGAGCAGATTTGTAGCAGTGTTATTGAAGAGTAGGTGAGAAAAGATCAGGTTGGAAAAAAAACAAACATAGAGGGTTCTGATGTCGATTTGATTAACCTGTAAACAGAGTTCATACACTATCTTCTGCTTTTTTCCCTTTACTCTATTTTTTTGTGTTATCATACCAGACACTAGGTTGCACTGTTTGACACTGAACCCTGCACAGTAGTCTGAAACAGTCCGATTGTGCGGACTACTTATGATTGTGCTTTGACAGTTTCCTCAGTGTGTCTTATCTGGTATCCTCCTGGACTGCAGGTTTTTCCTGAAAGGGGATCATTTACGCCAGTGCTGTTACTAGCTCTTGTACAAATTTCTTTTTGCGTTTATCTCTTAGAAGAATTTCCTTTGGCACAAAAACGCCACTTCTTTTAATGCTGGAGAACATGTAGGGCGAATAAGTGAGTGAGGGGCTTTCATTACTCTTCCTCTGTTTTCAAAGCCTACACTCTCAGTTGGCTGACATTTCTGAAATCTTTTGTGTAAAATGTGAAGGCAGAGACAGCCCTTTGCCGCCTCCACCAGCACCCACAGAGTCTGGCCGGCTCTTCAATACACTCTGTCCCCCTTTCCATTCTGCCTTTCCCATATCAGATGTCAGGCTTTACACAGATATTCCCACACAATGCAGGCTGTGGGTGTTAGAGATTTTTGGACTGAACTGATTCACCATGAAACTCGAGTATATTTGAAATAGAGCTCTCAGTTAATGCTGTATAAGCACAGAATGAACGTGCAGTTGAGTCAGGAAACGGTTCTGTTATAAGTCAATGTATAATCTGCTGATGTACAAACACGTGAAATATTTATTCTTCTTCTGCTCTGCATACAAACACACATTTTCCAAAGGGGCACAACAGGCTTGGCACACATTCAGTTCTAACCTGCATTTCAACATCAACACAATAATGGCATACACCAGAGGGGGCTGCAGGAGGGGTGTGTTAGTTTCTACAGTCTGTACACACACTGTACTTTGATCTATTATACAAGTTTGATGATACATTATCCTGCTTGTGATGTAACTCATCTGAGTTCCCACTTCTGCTCCAGCCTTGTTTTTTTTCTTTTGTCTCTTTGTGTTACTTCTGCCTCTCCCACCTGTTTGTTTAAATTTTCTACTTTTCAAGTTGTGTTTTTTTAGCTTTTCCCTCATCACATCTCCTTCAATTCCTCCTCCTCAGTTTTTTCTTTTGCCTACTCTTTACCTCCTCCTCCTCTTCCTCTTTTCATCCATTGCTTCTTGTTTACACTCTTCCTCCTCCCCCTCCCCCTGAGCTCTCTATCTCCTCCTTTCATCTCCTCTCGCCTCTCTCCATAATGTATTCCTCCTCAGCTCACCTGTCACGGCTTGTATCTGCTGCGTTCACTTTCTGCATGAGCTAGCATGACAACCCTTCATCTTCTCCCTCCCTCAGCCATTGACCCTCATTATAGCTGTGTTCTATTAACATACAACATGAGCCAACAGTGATGACTTTTTCTGTGTCTCTCCTTCGGGGGGGTCACTCATGTCTCCTGAACTGACCTGACATCCTTCTCCTTTCTCTATAGTTAATGAGAGCACACTGGAGGTGGTTGATTCCCAGGAGATAAACATCACTGGGGCTGACACCTCCCAGTGGCGGCTCCAGGGCTTAAAGGATGGCAGCCTCTACCGCTTCCAGCTCAGTGCGTGCACTCAAGCAGGTTGTGGACCTCCGGTGGCCCAGGAGAGCAGCACCGTTGAACAAGCACGTGAGTAGATGAAATCGATGTTCCTGTCCTGGTTGTGTCCCAAGAAAGATATCATTTGGTTAAGATAAGAAAAACCTGCCCAGAGTATCTGAATCATACAGTAGCTCACTACAGACAAGGTTGTTGCAAAGTTGTAACTGCAAAGCAGACATATTCTTGCTTATGATGTATGGTATTTTACATAAATTAAAAACAACGTTTATAGTTTCAGAGAGTACAAATCAGCCTTGAAAGCAGCTTCATATATGTCCTTGGTGGCCTTGAGGACAGTTTGACAGGTCTGAGAAGAAATACCCTGATGATTTCATAATCAGGGTTTATTTCATTAGAGCATGGAAAAACAACATTTTTAACACAATCAATGCATTTGAAAAAAGAGGGTGTTTAAAGGGCATGCTTAATCTAAATAAAATATTATTGTTTTGTGGGATCCAGTGTTTTTTGGGGATCATTCAAATAAAAAAACAAGATATTTTATTATCTGGTGCAAAGATCTTGATCTTTTCTGAGTTTTCAGTTACATGTTGTTGCCTTTTAAAGTTTAAGAGCAGTTTGTTCTGAGCCACAGAGAAAGGCTTTTACTAAGTTTTTTTCTTAAAGATATACTAGGCCAGAGTGACTCCTCTAAAGCTTAAGTGCTATGCCTCATCTTAATAGATTTGTCTAGCACCAGATTTAATAATCATTTTTATCCTCTAAATACCATTTGTAGTCTCCTTGAGATGAAAGCATTAATAAGCCTTGTGGCACCTCTCTAGCTTTTAGATTTTTTTTTAATTTGAGGCATAGAAAGATTTCATCCATGTAGTCCTTAGTTAGCATTAAAGCTAGGGTAGGTAATTTTCGAAAACTAGCATGATTTTGAAAGTAGCATTCTTTCCGTGCTCCGTCTTCACCCACCCCCTCCCCTCTGTGCTCCCTCAAAAGCCACGCCCCTCACTTACATGCACTAGCGCCATTGGTCCAGAAGCGGATTTCAGCTCATGCTTTGAGTGTGGGCTCGTGCATGCATGTGGTAGAGAACGAGCAGAGAGACAGGGAGGCATGATTGGTTCATAAAAATGGAACCGAGTGCAGACATTGGTCGAAGTTTTTACGAGTTTACAACTGCTACAGATGACGGATTTTCTTTGTTTCTTTTTCAGAGCACATGAATTATTCATTTCTATCAGGACATAAAGACAGTTTCAACCAACATCTTAAAAAGTGTATCTGGAGGAAATTACCTACCCTACCTTTAAGGCAGAATGAGCTGTGGGCTTTGTTAATCTAGCTCTGTTAAAATGTAAAGTCATGTGTCTTCTGCCTAATGTGAGAAAAATACACCTTACTCTGAGGAGAGGATAATTTAGGTGTAAACAAAAGAGAAGTTTCTTTTGTGTAAGCCAAACACATCACAGCAGATGGCTGTTCAACACCCGTCTGGCTCTGCTCGAGGTTTCTGCCTGTTTGAAGGACGTGTCTCCCTGACACTGTTTCTTACTAAATGTTGCCAGGTGCTTTGCTCATAGATGAATGTTGTGTCTCTGTAAGTAATATAAAAAAATAGTACAATCTAAAATAGTACAATCTAGACCTGCTCTTTTTATAAAGTGTCTTGAGATACAGTAACATGGTTATGAATTTGAACTTTACAAATAAAGATTGATGGATTGATTGAGATCAATGCTGCGTTCCAATTCAACAACAAATAACGTTGTTGCTTCCTGGAAAACAGCTGACAAGGTCTAAAAATTCCAGTTATGTACGTACAACAAACACATTTACATCATAAGAAAGATGGAATTAAAGGTAGTACAACATATACAAAGAATGCATTATTAAGATAAGATTACATTGGTGGGCTTTGCTTGATCCTAAAGTATAGCAGAACTTCTACAGAATGTTGCTTATTTTAGAGAGCTGGTAAATGAAATATAGCCTTTAAAATGACATGCCTTTTAGAGGAAGGTTTATACCTCACTAATGAGAACCTCCTTGTGCAGGTTGTTATTTTTTGTAGGATCAACAGCCTTGAAACAGCACAAAGTAAACCTTAGTCCCCCTTGAGATGCTTTTAATTTTCAAAACACATTCAGGCATCAAAGACACATTCAGAACTATAGTTGTATGAAAATCCAGACATCATACAGAGGATTCCTCAAGTGTATTGTTGAGAAGGAGTGATATCAGGGGAGGGGATCGCTGCACAATACATTTCTATGGCATCATAGTCTCAATGTTTAAAGAAGATCTTATTTCTCACTCAGTATGTGCACATCTTACCTGTTAGTCAGATGAAGCTCCAGCTAACTATCAGCTACCCTTAATTCATTTGGTGCTCATTTAGTGGTTAAAAACCCCCCCTGCTTTTTTGGCTTCAGGAGGGACATGGTGAAAACACAACCATTGTGTAAAACCTGAAGAAGCGCAGATCGACAACAAAACGGAGTTATAGATAATATGCATTCTAATGATTTGTTAAGTTGCCACACTTCATTTAGTTATTGAAACATTTAACAAAGTAATCACACATCGTCCAATTGTCTAACATCATGTAGGCTTAATATGTAGATAGAAAGCAGAATGCATAATTTTTTGTATTTTTCATATCGCAGATAGAAAATATTTCACAATGTCATTTTTTTCCAATATCATGCAGCCCCATTACATAGGATTCAGGGAACGCTATTTGCGACAGTGTTTTTATTATCCTGTACAAAAAAGCCTTTCCTCCTCCTCTTATTATAAGTAGTTCAGGTGTCTTTCTCAGTTAAACATGGACTGTTCAGCAGTTCAGCGTTATACATTTCCTGCTCTATATAATCTCTCTGGAGATCAGGCAGAATAGAGTTTATAAATCATGCTGATGTTCTGTCGCACAACTCTTTAATGACCTTCAGTGTTCATCAGGTTGTTGTTCAGGGTGTCATCTATTACAGCCGCTGAGCCAGACTCACTGAGAGAATTAATGAGCTGATAAGTTCAGAGAACTAACCCTCTGCTGCAGCGTCATTGACCCTATTCTGAACTATGCTTTTTTTCTAAAGCTTGTAAAATAACAACAGCCATCACAAGCTGTTCATTTTATATTACATCATCACTTATTCTCTAACATGTTTAGAGTAAAGTACTTATTCATAAAATGCCATTGAATCATTTAAAACATGTGGGTTTCCATGTTTAATTCAGGAAATTCAGAAAATCAGCAATAAAAACAATAACTGCCTTGTAGATGTGACGAAGGAAGGTCCTCTTTAAGTTCCAAAATCAGAACAGGTCGTTTGATTTCAGTCACTTAATGCAAAGCTTTCCTTCTCACAACTTGTCAAGTTATGTTCAAATCTAGTGTGATTACAGCACTATTTAATACTTTCTAATCTCCGTTATAACTCTTGTTCACTTTTATTTTTTTTATAACCTAATCCTTGTTAACATTGGTGTCAATCGTGTCAATTTCAGCCTCTTCATTTGACCACCAGGGACCGCCAAAGACAAAAAATGTTCAATTGCTTGACAGATAGTGGCTTTAACTGGTATTTAACATAAAGTAAAGCCATGTACACCTTATCTGTTTTCCTGTTGAACCTTCACAATGGTGGTTTCACTAACCATATAATTCATTCAGGCAGAGTGACAATACCTGTCACTATTTAGTACTGGTAATTTCTTTCCTGAGTTTAAGGATTTCAATCTTAAAGTTTCATGTAACACTTCTCCCTCCATTACATTAAGGACAGGAATCCATGAGCAAATGTGTCCACTCTGTCTGACTGCTTTAATAAAAGCTATTCATCCCTCTCTGGCTTTTATCCTCCCTTCTTCGAGGCTGTGCATCTTGTAGGTGGATGTCCAGCCTGAGAGCCATTAGATGCACTGTTTGTAAATCTGGTTGAGTAGAGAGTCAGTTGGGAGATAAAATGGTTCTGTTTGTGAACACTGTCCTCAGGGTATGTTAGTCACAATGCGGCAGAGTAAATTTATGGATGCCAATAGCACGGAGCAGGGGCACCGTGAGTTGAGAGACGTTGATGAAGGGTGATGGAGTGACAATGGAAAAAAAAGTGAGCACTGGCTATCAAATGTTCCTGTTTCGATTTCACCTAGTGGCTTAAAAAATAGTCTGTTTTAATTACAGACTGAGATACTGGAACAAATTACAAGCATCAAGGTATTGACATTTTTTTGTACGTGTGTGTCCAATTGTCTTTGTTTAAAAGGTTTGTAAAGAAAAGAGAGCGGCTGAAGTGAGAGAGGAAAAAACACACATAAAAGAAGTGGTGAAGCATTTGTGAGAAAGAGGAGCAGGAAAAGCTCAGAGAGAAGCCATGGCAGAGGACTGTGGCAGACAGAAAGAATATCTATTCTTCTGCATCAGGTCTCATGAGATAACAAAGGAGCAGAGATAAAGCGGACTGCAAACATGACAAAAAGGCACAGAGTCTCTCCGAAATAACCAGCTCCCCCTGAGAATAAATCATTTGCCTTCTGCCACAACATTTGAACACCCAACTTGTTATCTTCTACAAATTATTTAATAGTTTGAACTTCGTGTTTGAAAAAGTTTATTTGGAAACATAATTGTCGAGGGCTGACTTCAGTTTCATTACACTCAGCTCTGGATAGAGTAATAGAAGCAGAACAGGCTGTGTTCATGCACAGCGGTGTTCATTTTTTAATGTGAGTTCACACAATAGAATGCAACAGAGAGAACATGCTATTCACACTAGACATAGTCTGTGAAATGGCACAGGCAACAAATGATATGTGTGCCACAGGTAATGAAACAGTTATACGAGTGAGTGCTAATTATTTTTATGTAAACTCAAAGTAACACTGAAAATGACCAACAGAGTTCAATTACCAAATCCTCTAGCCGTAAGCTGTACTGGTTATCTTTAGAGGATCACAGGGGGCTGAAGTCAATCCTAGCTGACGTTTTTTTTTAGGGGGGTGCACCCTCGACAGGTTGCCTGTCAATCACAGTGCTGACCCACAGAGACAGACAACAAATCACACTCAAATGCACACCTATTGGCAGTTTGGAGACGCAAATAAATAAACTTGCATGTTGTTGGCCGGTAGGAGAAAGTAAACAACCTACTCTCTGTGAGATGACAGCATGTCCTGTATTGTATTAAGGTTTATTTGGATAACAGACAGTTTTTTACTTGTCGTCATGTTTTTTCAAAAACAGATCTTTAAACTTTTAAATAACAGACGCACATCAAATAACGACTGAACACTTGCTAGTTACTTCATAAAGCTCAGGTGATTTTTTTAAATCAAATATTTATAATTCTTAAGGAACAGCAAAGTAATGCATAAAGTACCATGATGAGAGACTTTAGCTGTATTTCAGTTACAAATCATAAATGTAAACCACCCATGTGAATATTATTAAACTCTCTGGCAGTTCATGTGCAAGAAGATCATTAAGTGTGGCTGTGATATACTTCACAATGCAAAATAATCAAATGACAAAGTCAAAACATACAATGCGGCTGGATGAGGCTTTGTGTTGGCTTTCTTATGGTTCAACAGTCTCTGAAAAGATGACGAACATTGTGGAGAAGCTAACACCCAGATATTCTCCCTCAAAAGTATTGGATTTTCATTAATAACAAGTTCAATATTTCAACTTAGTGGTGATATCCAATGTTGTGTTTGCAAGTTGTTACTGAAGAAGCTTTAAGACGTTATAGTATTTGTGTTTCCGGATAATAGTTAAACTGTGATTTTGGTTCTACAATCTACAAATACAGAAAACCGTGAAAGGAAAATGCAGAATGCAATAATTGTGTGGTTAATTTCTTTTGAACCCGTTAACCCCTAAACTTATTTCTTGTGTTTTAAGGAGCTTCTTCAAATGTTTATGCAATGCTTCGTGGGCTGAGTAAAAATATTGATTCATTGATGCACTAAAATATATTAAGGCACGTTTTAAGCGTTTTATAGTTGTACCATTTAAAACCTTCTGAGGTTGATTCTGTCGTATACAACATCAAATTGATGGTTTACAATATGAACTCTAAACATAGAACAGTACATTGTAGCGACTTACTGTAAAATCCACTTGCTTCGTGAGACCAGCGGCTTTAAGGCGATAAACTCTGTTCGTTTTAGACGTTTTTTCAATCCCACTGAAAAGATCAGTGTATTTTCAGAGTGTGCAGACCAAAAACGAAGGTACAGTAATCTGTAAGTGTAATTTCTGTTGTTAGCACATTCGTCTAACTCAGACGCTGCCATCTTGTTTTGGTTTGTCGACCAATCAGCTGACATGTAAGGGCCATTGAGAAGCCTTCTCCCAGCAAAGACATACGAAAGATAGAACTGTTTTGAATGGATTCATCCTATTAGGCTTTTTCTAGTATCAATAGTTTGTGCTCTTTGTACTAAAACAGCTCTAAATAATGTGTGTAAATTGTCCTTTGCAAACTTGTATATCTTGGTGCACCCAGTTGTTTTTATTGTTTGTTAGTAGTTCCCTGTCCACAAAGAGCTAGAAACTAATTAACTAACTAAACTAACTTCTATAGCCCTTGTTGTTTTACATTTTTCTTTTGTATTAATGGTGTAATAACTATTTAGGACTTCATCTTACAGCCTTGGGGAAAATGAGGGAAAATGCATTAGACTTCAGAGGGTTTAAAAAAAACTGTTTATTACTTTTGTGCTGTAAATTCAGCTCAGGCACAGATTTGCACTTTAGAGCATACTGTACTTTAATGTTGTGTCCTTTGTTTATTAAAGAATAATGCAACGGTCAAATACATTTTGGAGTCAGTTTGTTTTAAACCTATAAAAATAATGTAAACACATTTATTTAACACATATCAGAAGGTATTGTAATGAATTATCTGGGTATTTCTGACATCCATGCAAATTATTGAATCAATATCGTAACAAATCTATATATCAAATCTTGACCCAAATAATCTAAATCGAATTGGATTGGGAGGTCCTTGACAATACCTAGCCCTAGTGCTTTGTGGGAAACCATTGTCTATCAACAATCCACCCACTGGTGGTGCTGCTCCTCACTGGTCACAGAATCTAGGAAACCACTAAACAAACAGATCACTCATGCAAGCTTCCACCTGCATTTCATTGTTTGTGTGGATGCTCTGCCCACGTGAGTGTCTATATGTGTGGATGAACATGCACATCTGTGTATCCAAGTGTGTGCCTGTGTGTGTTTGTGGCTGGTCTATAAACCTTAAAGCTGGCTTTCCATATTTCTGTAATCTTCTGCTGTATTTCTTTTTCTTTTTTATCCCTCTGAAGATTTGTCCCCGACTCCAGCTGTGGCCCCTGATCAGAGCAGTATGTATCACTACGTAGAAGTAGTGTTAGAAGTAGAGGTGGACTAGGTTGTAGGTAGTTTTGTGTAGTTTGGTGTTGTGTTGTCATCAAAAGCTCGTCCTTTATATTTGACAAGTAAGTTCTAGTAATTCCTGAAACCGGTTCAGGGAAGACAGAACATTTCTTTGTGAAAACACCTTGTCAAAAAGTGACAATTGCAGTTTGAATTTGCAATTCACATTCATTATTTAGTAACTCTGCCACAGTTATAGTGTGTTTACGATCACTTGCAGTGTTCTTGCACAGTTATAGCCATTAATCTAGTTTTCCCAGTTGCTTTTAACAATCTTACCTTCATGCAGTCTGCAGAGCCGGCTTGTTGCACAGAATTCAGCATTAGAGCTGACAGTGTTGTAGCAGGAATCTTACATCTGAGGCTTCTCTTTCCTTTCAGGCCACAACTGCTCTCTCTTCTTTCCCAGCTCTATCCCAGGCAATTCTACTCATCCTCCTTTAGGTATATTGCTCCCACTCACACATGCATCTCCAATGATATCTTTGTGATCTCATCTCTACGTACCTCAACTTTCAGCTAACAATGGAATCTGAGACATGGAGTCTTTGCAATCTATTCTGAAATCAGCTCATGGTGGGGGGGCGTCAGGAAATGCCAGCTTTGCTTAGGGGAGAGTGAAGACTAGATGTCACTCCCGCCCACGATCTCTATATCTACCCTTTATGAGCCTAAATCCAGCTCCACTCAATTAAGTCTGGGGCCAAGCGTTGCCTTTTGAACTGTCGTCTTGAAGGGTTTTCTGCAAGCTGCACTGTTCTCAGGCTGCGGGGGAACCTATTTGCCTCTGCTAATCCTCTTTTCCTGCCTTCTATCTGCTTTTCTCTGTGCCTGTCTGTGTTTCCTTTCCTCCTTATTTTTCCCTCCTCCTATTTTCTTCTCTCTTTATCAGTTCCAGCCCTGTTGAACATAAGCTGCTATGTGAGTGACACATTTGCCAAAATCAGCTGGACTGCCACAGAGGAGCAGCAGGACTCGCAGCTTTATGTGGCTTATAAGAATAACCGTAAGCTACTTTTCCTGTCCCCGCCTTGCTAAATATTTACACGATTTTCAGGTGGCATCATGTTTAGGTGCAACTGTGAAGGTTGCATATAAACATCTAAAATGTATCCTAAGCCTAACATTAACATTGCTTCCTACTTTATTTCCACAATTTCCTTAAAATGTATTTAAAGTTATACATAGTGCAGAAAATACCTACAATAAATGAAGAACCATTTCCTATTGGCAACAACCCATCCTATCTTCTTCCTCGATAGCATGAATGCTAATACGCACATGCTGCTTGTGCACTTCCTATGCTTGGCTGTGCAGGTGAAGGTATCTGGAGGATTTCAGAGGCTGTAAACACTTCTCAAAGTTTCCACATAATTGATGGGCTCAAACCCGGGATGGAGTACACCGTGCGCCTCATGGCCAACAGGCTGCTCGATAACACTAGTATTTTCGAAGAAGTTATCCAGACAAGAGTCAAAGGTGAGACAAGAGAACAGTGTTGCAGTCAGTAGAGTTTAGAGATTTGAGTTCTAGCCTGCCATGGTGAAGCGCTGAGAGAATTATTGACAATTGATATTGATTACGGGGGAAATGTGCATTCATTAATTTTCCTTGCATCTCTGAGAATATTTTTCTTCTTCTATTTATTATTCTTTCAAGAGACAGTGTTATAGCTGAAGGGAATATGAGTCAAACAGGACGTGAGAACATCCTCTCAAACTAGAATCCACTGTGTTTTTCTCTTTCAGTCAAATAAAAAGTTGTTTGGGGAGCGCTCGAGGGGACTGTCGTGCTCAAACACAAAGATGTAAAGTCGAACCTTGAGCTCTGTGTCTCTTTCCTTTTTTTTGTTCTCAGGTGTGGGAGGGCAGCAGAGCGAACTTTCGACCCAGGGCTGGTTTATTGGGACCATGTGTGCTGTGGCACTCCTTACGCTCATCGCCCTAATGGCCTGCTTTGTGCGGAGAAACAAAGGTGGCAAGTATGCAGGTACGCCGCCGCCTCCCGAGCGACAAGACATGTTCTCCATGGAAAAAGGTCAGTTAGTCTTTGACCAGGGTTGGGTCCAATTGTTTTTTTCACTCCGGGAAGTGAACCAAAATACAACTCATTAAATGCACAGAGCGTGTTGACACTACATTAACCTGGTTATTAGAAATGTAAAATCATTTTTAAATGTCTCCAAATTGACACATTGAATTGACTATAAATAATTTTGGTTTACCTCCTGAAAATTATAGAAATTTGCAATGGGCCTAAACCCTTATCCGTTCTCGGTTTGGAAATGCATCATTACTGCATGTTGGACACTCTCTGCATGCTAACCCAACAAAGCACAAAAAATCATTAACCTTCAATCCGCTGTCCATGAGTTGCAGCAAGTGTAAAAGCACTGGCATGTAAGTTAATTTGCTTGGCCCGGTTGGTTCCCCTGCTTGGTACCTCTGATTCAGTATCTTGTCAAAGCAGACGAGTGGGATCCAGCTGGCTTTGTTCCACACCTCTCCACCCCTCACCTGTGCAGACCTTCCTGGCGCTTCCTCTGCACCTCTGCTCTGTCTTGTATCAGAGCCAAATTCTGTCTCTCAATGAAACCTGCTGCAAGTTGTGGGTCCTCACTATTACTCGGTTGCCTTTTCTTTCAAACTGTTCTCCCGTTGTCTCCCCACCACTCCACTCCTTTGCCTGCAGTAGCTTTTGACATGAAGCACTGAATATTTCATCAGCTCCTTTAGATTCCCCCTTTACCCAACCAGCTCTTTTCATGAAACCCCTCTTTTGTCTCTCTTGAAAGCAACTGGTATTTCTTAAAGCATATTTACACAAAGAGCTGGTGTGTAGTGCTTTGTGCAGACACACAGCAGAGAGGCTTTCTGTGTACAGGCTTGATAATAATGTTTACACAGTCTTTTCAGTTATAATTTTTCAGTTTAAACTCTTACATACACACAAGAGATTTAAAAGTTCAGATCAATTATTCCTGCAGCCCTACAAAGCATCAATGTTGAGTCTGCTTTTGCTCTGGTTTCCAAGAATTGTCTGACAGAAAATCACTGAGGTTGATTAAATCTAGCACCAGGCAGATGCTATAGTTTGAGTAATTTCCCTTGGTACAGTTAAAGATAGGATCCTTTATATTTATTGGAATTTGAAGCATTTCACTTGACTGTTTGTCCCAACAGTAAAAGTAATATATAATTACATCTTTGGAAGAAAGTATTTCTCTTTGACAATGACGCTGAAATATCTGTCCCCCCCGCAGTGAAAGAGAAGGAGGACCTCCACCCTGACGTAGAGTCACAAGGGATGAATGATGACACCTTCTGTGAATACAGGTGAGCTCTGCAGTTCTTACCTGCCATACCTTACCTAAGAAGAAGCTGCAGTGCAAACACATGTCAAGGAAACAACACGTTTTATCTCCTTGAAATGCATCGTATTGTAGCAATAATATAACAACCCTAAGTGAAATATTTCCAGGCTGAGAAACTCATTTGTCATGTGTCACAATAATATTTTTCTCTCCCATTCCAAAAGAAAGCCATGCACTCACGAGCATTACCAGGATCAGCCTGGCAGCCAGTGTTCTCATCAGTTAATGGGCTAGGTAATCACACAGTAGTGGGTAACAGGAGCTTGAGATTTGCTCCCTTTAGCTGGAATGATGTGCTTTTACTTTGTTGTCAGACTCTTATCTAAGCGTGTGACTTGGCTTAGTTGTGCAACCATTAGTAGGTTTTGTGTCTTGTGTAACTATGTGTGTTTGTTTTGGGTGTGTGTGCATCACTGTAAGTGTGCTATGATTTCATCAGACTTACAGTATGTCACCCAAAAGACCCCCACCCCAACCCTGAACCCATCCCCTCTTCCATCAACACTATATAGTATATGTAGTTGAAATTCAAATGTTACACATTTGTATAAGGATTTGGTTAAAAAAAAAAACAGGCTGACTTGTGGTTACATCAGCCGTCAGTGATGACACGTCACATGTCCAACATTGGTCATAATGCAAACAAATAAACGGTGCAGCAGCACTTCAGCGGAAAGGGTTTTTGCTTGAAGTGAATGTCAGGATGGAGCAGAAAGATTGGTGGTAGTGTGACCGCACTTTTGCAGACATTTCTCAGACAAAACAGTTATGTTATTAATTATTTAAAATCTTAGATCAGCTGTCTGCTGAACTTATTACAGTCATGTTTCCACCACTCCTGATGTAGAAATATGTATGTTAGGAGAAACGGAGGAGAATGGATCGTAGTGAAAGATAAAATGTTACTGTCTGTTGCTCTTTGCCTCTGGTGTTTTGAGGGATGATGATTTACTTTTAAACTTGGATTCAGATTTTGAATGAATGATTCAAAAGAAGATCTTCCATACAGTACAGATTTTTAATTGCAATAGAGAAAGCTTCCTCTGCAGATGGCAACCTTGATTCTCCACAAACAGTAATTGCTGATAGAAAACATCTTACATTCAATGAAGCAAGCATAAACAAAGCATCGCAAATGGGTAGAAACAAACTTAGTCTTTAAGCCTGAAGCAGACAGCTGTTGTACTTCATAATAGCTGTTGAATTTCCATTGTTTGCATTGTTTAGCTGCTACTGTGACAGTTTAGGAAAATCAAGCGAATCCTATTTTGCTTGACAGCACTGCAGGAACTGTGTGACAATGGTGTGTTGGTTTGTGCACATGCAACAGAAATCACCTAAAATAGCCTCTTCTGTCGGCTTTGATTCTGCTCGTCGTCATATTACTCAGAACACGATTACTCACCATTGTGTGCCTGCTGCCAATTGCAGTCCTGTGGCTCCTGCCAAGACTGTAATTCTATTAAACAAGGAGAATGCATTGTCCTGTTTAGGATTACAGAGTATATTTCATAGATTTTGATTTATTTAAGGACGTAATAAGCTGGTTTTACTGTCCAATACTGACCCAATGACTGATTTATGTGAACACGTAATAGGGTTGGTGATCCACACTAAGCACTCGATGTATGCTGTACAGATGATGAGGCTGTTTTCAGACAAACAGACTTAAAGTAGTGTTTTCTATGAGGCTTAACACTGATGGAGAGCACTGGTGGGTGCTCGGCAACAATTTCCTATTGCCATATATCTACTTTGAGTGTAATTCTATTAACATTATTATTATTATAATTATTATTATTATTATTATTATTATTATTATTATTAAGAGTAACTTATTATTTATTGGTTTACATTTTTAATTTATCATCATGAATAATAGTGGGATATTTGAAATGTATTTGCAATCAAATGTATATTATATATAATTGATCATAAATAACATAAAAGGTTGGGACAACATATGGATACTGCAATATACTGTTAGCATTAATCATTTTCTACAGTTATCAAAAAAAGTCGTCCGGATAAAAGAAGAAGACGCCGGGGAATAATAACGGACAGCTATGAAAATAAATAAAGAGATGAAACCAAATTGCAGTGAATCAAAATGCATTTTCTGCACTTCCCCCTTTATAATTTTATAATTGTTATGCCCCGTCTAGGGGAAGCCAAGACACAACATGAACAAAGGCCTAAATCCGTCACTTCCCAAGCAACAGTTTAATGTTTTGACCCAGACTGTTATTTATTTTTGATACATCAATAATAAACAGGGATATAACAGTGCCAATATGAATAACTAAGGATACATGTGAATCGGTGTCCAAACATTACAAACTAAACGGAGGCTAACTGGTGAAGCGAACCAACCTAATAAATCAAGAAAAAACAAAGACAACCAACTTACCTCCCTAACTTACCAAAACATGAGAAAACAAGGTTAAAGTAATTAGTGACTCACCCCACTTCTAACACAAAAAGAACTAAGAAGAGTTAAACAAAGTAAATGGGCGTGGCCAGTTGGAAAGCCAGGAAGATGGGGTTCCCCCTGCGCTGCAGCGACGTCATCTTCCTGCTCTTATAGTGGGAAAGACCTCTCTGCGGCGTATGATTGGTAGGAGCAGGAAATTGATGGGCCAATCGGCTCCTGGGACTGGCAGACCTATTAACACAAAAGTAAAGAGCACAGATGCAAGCAACAAAGCCAATAAAAAATATGTATCAGCTCACAGTTGTTACAATAAGATATGGTGATTTATCATTATATGATAGTCTTGGAATACATCATTTGTATCGTGATAATATCATGATTGGGGGCTACGTATCACCTATGATATCCTATGGTAGCATATTATATTGTATCATATTTTATAGTATCCTGATTTACTCTGCATTTCCTTCCCCTATTGATATATGCATATTCTATTACTGGAAAAAATTAATGATGTGATATTTTATCTGCAACACCAGAGCTCTTGAAGCATGAGAAGCCGTGGTTATAAGAGAAAAGTGCAGATGCTTATCTGTTTGATTGAACTATTTGATCAAAAACTATTTCATATTATATTCTCAGGAAACATTTATGAAATCATATCATATCTTTATCTCTGCTTCAAAGATTACTTTAAAAACTCTTGAAGCTGAAGTGCTTTGAGCTTCTACAGATGTTTGGCTGCAGCTATCTGTTTAAAATGCCTCTCATGTTTGGTTTCATGAGCCTGCTCTGACTACTGTCCCCCCAGAGTGCCCTTAGCTGTGCTATGATGTTGTTTTCCTGGTGTTAGAGCTCGATTCAGGGCTCTCTTGTGCCCTTTGAATCTCAGAAGGCAATAGACCACCCACTGGTATGCCACGTGTCTGGGGAGTTGACAAGTGGTAATTATGATCTCTCTTTGGAGACGGGCCTCTGCCACCGAGCCTCTTTGTCCACT
Organism: Tautogolabrus adspersus; assembly: GCA_020745685.1. NCBI lineage: Eukaryota > Metazoa > Chordata > Actinopteri > Labriformes > Labridae > Tautogolabrus > Tautogolabrus adspersus. The sequence continues at coordinate 12,129,875 of CM036547.1, read as the reverse complement.
GCTAGAACAGCAAGTGTCAAAGCTGGGCAGAATCTCAGCCATCAGTGTGATGCAATTTTTTCCTCAGCTTATTTATGTTTGGTTTTTTTCACCCCCACTCTCTTTTCCCCCTCTTCTTAGTTCTCATCTTTCATAGGTACCATCCTGGAGATGGCTGAGGATGCTGCAAAGTTTTCTTCCAGAAACCTTTAGACTAAAATAAATACAACTTCAGGAGAAATGTTGGGGAATAAACCCTCCTTCCACCTGGAGATTAAATGCTGCCCTCGAACCAAGTCAGCATGGGTCAATGGAAAGACAGATTTAATTACATTCTGCCTGGCGATGTGCCTCCATCTCTCACCTGTTTGTGAGGCTTGAGGAAAGCCTTTTTACAGCAACAGCTGAGACTAAACTGGATTTTGACCAGCATCTTGAATGAGAGTTGGGGCTTAAAGCACTCAGCCCCATTTTATCACCATATTCAAAGTCACTGTGGGTGGGCTGCGGCGTCTCTGAGATAACAGCCACTTATCTTCGGCACTCTAGAGTCGTCAAAGAAAGAAGGTTTGATAAGAGTTGAAATGCGGACCTTATGTGGCTTGCATGGTAAACGGCCCCATGAAAAAGGACAGATAAGATTGGTTATTAAAAATCCCCGTGAAGGAGGCCTGATTTGTAATCTTAGCTTGAGCTGCTTCTGTGTGCTAAAACGCTCCTCAAAATGTCGAGCTTGTTTTATTTGACACAGGTGTCAACTACAGTACGCCTCAAATGGCGCTATCATATAGCAGCCAGCAGAGCGTCGTCTCTGAACACAGACACTCTGTGTTATGAATACCAAATCAAAGGAAGAAGAAAGAGAGAGAGAGATGTTACAAAATATGGAAGGTTTGGGGAATTAGAAAAAGAGGACAAGGAGGAAAAATATCCTCAGTGTTTTGAGGTGACCCTGCGTCTCGTTGCGAGACACCTGCGAGTTGGCGACTTGCCCAGCCTTAAATTGGCATCTAATCTCCTTGGCCTGTGTGTGGGCCCCTCGGGAATACCAGGAATGACAGGCTGTTTTTCTGGTATTGCATATGGCCCTCCTCTTCCCTCCCTCTTTCTCAATCTCATCCCCTTCCCCACACATACACACACACACACACGCACACACACACACACACACACATAAACACACACAAATCTCCCACCCGACTTCTTTCTCACTGCACTCTGGCAATTTCCATCACTGGTTCTAAAGAGATTTGAAATTGCCTTTGGTCCTGAAACCTTGGCAATTAGCAATTAGTGAAGTGATTGTAGCAAGCCCTCCCCGCCTCCCCTGTGCTTCCTTTTTAGCTGTGCAGCCGCTGCATCCTCCCCTGCCTGCTGCCTGTAGTGATGTATTACGTGTGTGTGTTAGCGCAGCCAAGGATTTAAGAGTATATGTGCTCTTTAAAGGCTGGTGTTTGTGTGTAGCTTTTGGTTATGTTTGATAGTTGTCGTGTGTCCAAAACAGCCTCTTAAGTCCATGTATGTTGTTGCAGAACATCTGCCTGTGGTGTTTAATATGATATGTTTGTTTATGCATTGCACTGCTGACCCCAGCCATCCTTTTCTGTTCCCGTTGATGGCAGTGACAGTGAGGAGAAGCCACTGAAGGGCAGCAGCTTGTGTTCTCTGAATGGAGATGACATGGCGGGGGACAGCGTCAGCAGAGACAGCCTGGTCGACTACGCAGACGGAGAAGAAGAATTCAATGAGGACGGTTCATTTATCGGAGAATATTCCGGTAGGAAGCATAGAGGCTCTGTTAGCGAGCCCAGCGGACCCAACCCAGTCACTGCATAAAGCCAGGCTCCGGTTGAAACGGTCTGCTTCAAATCCTTTCAAGATACTTTTCAAATTCAGCTTCCCTGGCATTAAGCACAGCTCCAAAAGCCAAATATGAGGGAATAAAAATGACTCAAATGTGCAGGAGTTTTTACAGCAGACAGAACTTTGCCCAAGGACTGGAAAGGAAAAAAGTACACCCACCATACACAAAAGTGTGAATACTGTGTGAGTCTGTGTACATACTGTGAGAGAATGATCATGTGTTTCATATTAATAATCACATATTTTTTGTACCTATCAGAGACAATAATCAGCCAGATACATTGATTTTAATCATTCAAAATATTTTTCTACAAATACTCTAAAAATAAACATGGAACATATAATGTTTGCAGTTAATAAGAATAAAACACGACGGTATAGATAGCAATTAATAGCATTTGTTCTTTCATTTATCACACAAAGCAAAGCAGGGTGTTTATTTTGTACATTGAAGACAACATCACTGTCATGAAATGGAGCTATAGATATATTTACATGGATTCCTTTTTTGTCCATTTATGTTTTATGAGTTTTGTTTATCTTTGTGAAAAAGGATAATTGTTTTTTTAAGCACAATGTTGTTGTTGTTTTTTCATTGTTTTTTCATCATGTCAATAATATTTTCAAAATGTTTTATATATATTAATCAGGATACACAAAAAATCAACATGAGAAACGGAACAAGTGACGTTTTAAAGCTAATCCCGCTTTACTTCCACTTACCAACCAGGCTGGTAAGTGGAAGTAAAGCGGGATGATATACAGTATATATAAATTACTTGACAAGAAGGTTAACGTGCCAATTGTTTTTCTGCATTTATCTCTGGGATTTTATCACAAAAACATTTATTTAACAGCCTCATCAACACAGCCATTTGTGAGTGAGTTTTTATCTGATTGGACAAGTCAAAGGAAATGGTTATTTTACCCTCTTACTTGTTAGAAATGTGACTTTTTTTATCCTGCACCTTCAGTCTGTGGGTTGAGTCATCCCTTTAAAAAGATCAGACTGCTGGGCTGTTTCTAATCTTAAAACTGTTCATGTTGAGACTTCCTACCCTGTTCTTTTTAAAACTTGGTTCAATGACTCATCAGTTTCTATTTGCTCTCCCAAATTCAAAAAAAGCACTGACTTACATGGTAAGCTCACAAGTAGAGATGTTTTCTCCACTCAGCAAAGAATGTTATTACATTAAAGAAAAAGTTCCATCCTTGGTGATCAGCTATTTAAATAATTTGTTCAGCCATTTTTGTTTTCATAAACTTAATGATGAACTGAGAGTCGATGAAGGAAGCTGGATATTCTCAAAGGTCAAACAAACTGCAAATCCCCCCCAAAAAAAATTCTGTTATTTCTGCAACACGTGCAGTGAAACCTCACATACATAATCCATGTTGCTGAAATATTCATTAAGGATATAACTGAAATGAAGTCTGGATTTGACCTGTTCAGCAATCCTGCGTAAACAGATGTAGAACAGGTTGGTGTAAGTTTACAAAACACTAAATCTTAATTGACAAGAGGCTTTTTATTTGTTTGTTTACTGTTTGTTCCTGAGCTTTTTAACTGTAAATACATGTTTCTTTGGAGATCAGAGAAAACCAAAAAGAGAGTATTTTGTTACTTTGTGTAAAATAAAGTTTTCAGCTCAAATCAAGAAGAGCAGAAGTAGACCCATGGAAGAAAGTTTAATAATGAAATATAGTCAACACTGAAGTCAATACTCCACTCTCACTGGGAAATCTCTTTACCATTACTTGGTTCAGATAATTGGAGCTTTGGGACTAAACTCCAATTATCTGGACCAAAGCAGTGCTCACTTTCACCTTCAATCTGTGATGGGAAAATATAGCACCTTTGATGAGGCAGATATCTCGACTAACGAAGATGGGAGATGATAGACTCCTCCGTCATTTGGCTGTAGCCTCTTTAAATCCCTCTAAAACAGCCGACTCCCCCTCTGACTCACTCCAGGATTTGTGAGCTTTTCAAAATGAAAGCTCAGAGGATCAGAAGGAAGATTTTTTTTATATCATATTGCGGAAATTCCTTGAAGAACCGAAAATTAACATTTCTCCCTGAAAATAGAAAATGAAATATAATTTGCATTCAAAGACAGGAAGATGCATAAATTACAGAACATGCTCTATCTAAGTCTGAGCTTTAATGGGACAAGCCATTACTGTAAAACTGTGTGTGTTTTATTTTATTTGAGCCATGTTCAAATCCTCTCACTTCTATCACAGAGCTTCTCTTTAAAACTACTGGGAGGCCCTTATCTTGCATTTTAAATTCACCGCCGCTGCAGCTGTATAGTCTGTCTATAGCTGTATGATTATAAATAGGCATTGTAGCCGAAATCAAACCAGACTTGGGATAGTGGAGTTGAAAAGCACTTCATGCCTCATGGCAAGATAAAGGTCATTTAAAGAGATAATCCCTGTATTGTCGGGGATTACGTCCTCATCCGTTTTAAAATTGCTTTCTCGGTGAAACGTTAAAACCTCTAAACAACAACAAAAGATTACTCCAGTCAAAGCTCCCCTGAGTGTCACACAGGCAGCTACGCTAAATCTGTTTTGAGGACATGCAGGTGACCCTTTTCTGAAAAGTCATAATAGCACTATTTATGAATGAGCAAAGGTCAGGAAGTTAACAGGATCCTTTGCTCGTCATGCTCATGTTATCATTGGTAACTGCTGCACACACAAACAAACAGATCCTGGCTCAGAGAGGATCACTCCTCTTCAGTCGATTTGATCGGTGCTGATATTTAGGCTAAGTGCCTTGGAAATTGCCTGGTTGGAGGGAATCGATAGCGCACGCTGTGAGTTCAGCCTAGTGACCGCCGCAGTAAACCAACTGAAGACACTGCAAGGACAAGACACTGAGTAAAAATTGTAGCACACGGGGAAGATTTGCAGTTTGCTCAGGGTACAAGATATTGAGTTTACGCTACCCTGGTCGAGAGAGAGGTAGCATGATGGTCATGAAGATCTCATCAATAATGTATACTGGTCGGGTTCATGGAGAGGGCAACTGTGGCAGGTGTTGCAGAAGATGCTTTCATGGAAGACCTCTTTTTAAGGGCTTTTTAAAGGAATGCAGTGAAAGCATTTGATGAGGAATTGGTTTCAATAGTTAAAGCAATGTCACGACTTCCTTTTCAAGTAGCAACAGCCAGTCAGGCCTATTGACACCAACACATTCGAAAACTCTCTCAAGGACGAGCTATGAGCACTTTACCAGAGGAAGGGGCGAAGGGTGGGTGGAGAAAATGGGGGGCCGAGGATTGAAGGTTATTCGACTGCACGCTCTTTATTCTGCAACATTGCTGAAGAGGAGGAGCTCAGAAAGGCGACGCATGACCTTGACACACAATCAGAATGACAGTGTTTTATCTTGCATATTCTTCCAATGGCCTTCACTTCTTTGTCTGCATTTATTGAAGTGGATGTGGGATGAATGCTCAGGCTTACCTTTTTATTGAAATCCAGAGCAGACTAACAATAAGAAGACACAGCTGTCGAGCAAAACTTCAATGTCTAGACACGCATTCAAGAGTTATTGGAAAAGTCTAAAATCTGTTTTTTTCTCTGTCTTTTTCACAGCCATTCAGACCTGTTCATTTTATTGATTCCGCTTTTAAAAATGTAATCACTCTAAATGCATCAATATCTCGAATAACATTTGTCCCGGTTGCAGTAACACCTCCAAGAACTCCTATTTAATTTTGGTCTGAGGCGTCCCCCCATCCATTTCCCCTTTTGTCATCTCAACATGGTGCTAAACTCACCTTCTGCTGAAATTTAATTTGTCTCACTAGAATGCAAATGAAATGGGATGATTCTGCATACAGAGAATCCTTTTAGAGGGCTATTATTTCCCTGGTAAACTGCTTTAGATGCAAGCCCAGACACTCTCAAATGCCAGCCAGCAATTGAGTGGATGTTTGTGTGTGTGTGTGACGGTGTGTGTCTAAAGGAGAGGGGGGTTATGAGTAGAGCAGGAGGAGACAGAGACACTCAGCCATGGCAGAAACTAATGAGACATGCATTGGTAATATGATTACACAGTCAGCCTGGCTATGTCAAAGATTTGGGGGGGGGGGGGGGGGGGGGGGACTCTGTTGACATCTGCACAGGACAAAGTGGACACTAGGCTGCTCACTTGTTCCTTGTCTTCTGAACATTGTTGTACCTGTAATACAGTGACATTGTATGCAGATGATACTCACACTTGTCATTCAAAAATTGACAACACAAATTAACACAATGTACCTTAATGAATGATACATTATAAGCTGTTCAGGTGTGCGTGTGATTCAGGGCCTTTTGAGGTCAAATCGTCCTGAGTTTGATCCAGGAAAGGATTTCTTCTCGACTACTGCTGGAGGATTAGATAAGAGGCTTGTAAGTGATGTGTGGGTGGTGAATAATTCTCACCTTTCTTCCTTAGCCCAGGGCTGTCAGAGCAGCAGCTTGGCACCAGCCACAATCCATACACAATGTGTAAGTCTGCTCAAAGTCTCAGCGACACAGTTAAAATATGTGAAAAATGGCATCCTTAAACTTGCACCACTAAAAGAAAATAATCAAAAAAGACCTTATTTGTTCACGTTTGAGCACTTCACCTGCTCACCTGTAGGTATATTTGTAATGTTTGTTTTTAGTGCATCAAAAAGCATTGTTAATAGCAATTCAATCCGTCTATTTAAAAAAAAGTCGGAACACAAAGTGCATCAGGCTGTTACTTTTCTTCTTTTTCTTTTTCTTTTTCTGCAGTAATCACTTTTATACAAGCAACCCAACCACCTAAAGAGACAAATTGAGTCTGAATCACTACCATGACATTCAATTTGAGTCTCATAACCGTAAAGTAGATGGACAGAGAGAGAGAGAGAGTGCATTGCCTCTCCTTTAAAGACCAATTAAATGGCTTATTTCACTTTGCTGACATTTGTAAATAAGTAAATGATGAGCTGCATCGGAAATCAAACAGAAGGGAGAGACACTTCAACATAGATTTTTATTTTTTCCCTATGATTTTGTTCCTGCGTTTCTGGTGGAACACCACTGCTGAATTATTCATGTTGCCTTCATTAAAACACCTCCATTTGCATAACACACAGGGGTGCATACGATGCATTAGGGCTTTTGATCCTGGTGTACATGTCAAATAATTTAACACAAAACTGGACTGCCAAAAAGCCCAGCAACACACAAGTCCTTAATGTCTGAAAATAAACCTAACTCTGCTTAAAGTTTGTAATAAAAATTATCATGCAGAGATGTAAGTGGGTCAGAGTAGACCCCTTTGGTGCAACAACCCACTTTTAGAAGTAAATAAAGTATGATAAAGGAGATTGAATTCTTGGGGACATTAGTGTTTCTGTGGTGAAATATAGCATAAAGGGATTTATTACAAAAATTATTTTGATGGAGACAATGACAGTCGTTTGTCAAATTTTGTTATCCAGATGTGTCTATAATGATAGAGCAAATTTATGTCACTTTTTTTGTTCACACCAGTTTGCATTCTCACCCAGCACACACTCATCTGCACATCCATCACATTTAAAATGCTTTCCAGGTTGTTCCTCTGCGGTTGCAGCAATCAGGCTAATGAGCACAGATTGAATGATAAAAGCCGCATGGGAAAGACAGGTGTAACCACAGGCGTTTGTGTCCAAAACACAGTTACAGCTGAACTCCATTAATAATGCTAGCTCCAACCAGGGACATGTCAAATGTGAATTCAGTTGCCATCTGCTACATACAAACACACACACCTCGCAGATGTTTAATCTCTGTGCGTCAAACTGTCTATTTAGTATGTGACATGTATTCCAGCTGCTATCATTAGTGTTAGTTTTGTGGTTATATTAGGGTGACCATATTTTCAAACCTCAAATCAGGAAACTTTAAGTTAACTGCAAACCAATATGTATTGATCCACAGATTGGTGAACAACACTGGTCACATTATGTGTTAGGCAAAGGCTCCTGAGCAGCCTGTTTCAGTTAGTTGTCAGCTGCGTTTGCTTCCCAGAAGTAGACACTTTTTATATTCTCAAATATTCTGTATTTTTTCTTAATTCTCAACCAGTCATCCTGCTGCTGTCACATTTTAAAATCTGTTCTCTCTTCTACACTCATTCTGTTATTTCAGTGCATTTGCTACGACTCGCCTCCCCGCCAGTCCGCTCCATTCTAGCTCAGCAGGGTTCAGATCCAGCCCCTCAGAAGCCCTCACCTTGTTACATCCTGTGTAGCAAAATAATGTATTAGATATGAATTTATCTAATATACCTCGAAGAAGGGCACCACTTCCGGTTTAACGGAAGAAAATAAACTTAAATGATATTAGTTTATTAATAATCAATCAATCTCATATCAGAATGTGTGAACTCTGGAGCAGCTTAAATCAGGAAAAGACACGGACAATAGTTCTGAATTTTATGTTTAAGTTTAATAAAGGAAATAATGAAACAATAATTCAATGAAACAGATATAAAGAATATTGTTATGACAGTGATGTAATTATGATGATGTATGACCAGACATGTTACACCTCGAACTCTATAATTCAACTCGTATGGTGAAATGATATGTTTAGTAACGAGTTAAAACGCGGTATTGTTTAAATGATTTAACCATTAAATGAACAAAGAATAAAAAGGTGATTAACAAATTTTGGGATTAAATTTGGACTCGGATTGTTTAAGGAGACACGACCAATCTTAATCTCAACACAAGCTCATAGCAGACACCATACTGTTGATGTCTCGTCGACTTTCCCCCAGTGGTCTAGCGTCGATTCTCTAGGCCTTTCCCCAGATCCTTCAGAACGTTTCACTAGCCAATAAACTGCCGTAGTCAGTCAGGTGGGAAGTCGGAATGAGCCCGAGGTGTTGATTTCTGATGATGAATGCAGAAGTTGGTTCGCGTCGTCTCCCAAAGGCTCCGAGCAGATCAAAACGGGAAAATGTTCTTTAGAAAGTCTTTTGACAGTTCAATTTCCTCTTTAGAATAACCTGATGGCCATCTCGATTTATCCAAATCAGGAAACTGGCGTCAAACGTGAAGATGAGCCCAAAAGTTGAAAAGGCCTTTGCTTTAAGCCAGGAAGAATGAAAGATGTGCGTAAAGGTCAGCAGGAGTCGTTCCTACGGTTCGAAGTCTTGAAAGTTTAAGAAAAGAAAAGAAAAGAAAAGACTGCCGTTTAAAAGAAAGTGAGTCAAAGAAAACTAAGAGTAAGTCTTGAGATGGAAAAGACTTCAAACTCCAGCTGGAAGTTTCCTTGAGCGGGTGCTCGTGTCGTGAGCTGAACTGGACTCAACTGCCCGCTCTAGGTGCTGAGAGCATGCCCTTATCTGCGGAGCAGAAGAGGGGGGGCAAGTGGTCACCCCCCTGTTAAAGGACATCGTTTTAATCACCGAGTTTACTCAATAATATTACGAACCAGAACTAAAACATATATACGTCACCATACATTTATCTCTATGTAAATTGTAAATTCACGTAAATGTAAGTCACGTCATATATTTAGATATACGTTTATATGGCACATCCTGAGGGAATCATTAAATGTTAGTCAATCAAAGAGTGTTATACATTTGACATACTTAATAAGGCAGATTACTCAAAATATGCAAAGCAATAGGTGTCTTTAAATAACACCTTCTACAGCTAATAACACATCATACGATTATAATACATATGGAACATGTGATTATAACAGCTTACTTATCCTCAGTGTCCTGGCCACCAGGGAGCAGTGATGGCCCATGTCAAATTCCTATTAAAATTGACTTACTTCTAATTTCTTAAATAGACATCGGATTTTAAGCAGAAAAAGATCATTTCAAAACATTCAATGTGACATTTACGTATATGTGGACTCAAAGAAGTTTAAGTGTTCATGTGATGAAGAATTAAACATTGTGGTCTCAGAGAATCCTATGGCAGTGGTCCATATGATTGCTTTTCCTGAGACATTCCACAGATGTAAATGACTTGCACAGTAGGGTTTTATTGCTCTGTAGATCAAAAGGTCAGGTTATTTCATGGCAACAGAGTGTCCAGTTTTCCGTTAAAAGTTGTTTATTCAAGGTTTTACGAGTGAATGATATACTTTCGCTCCAGCTTGTCTGAGAGAAAAAGCTTTCAAATCGTCAATCAGTTCCTTTGGTCTTGACTGAACGAAAACCAGTTAATCCACAGTCTCATGGTTCATGCATGTGGATCTTTGAAGGTTTCTGACATCTATCTTTGTACTTACAAATGTCTCCCAATCATTTACTGGGAGATCCGGTCATTTTGTGTGAGGACCGGAGCTGTTGATACAATTGAGGCTGCTGAATATCGCTACACCTGCATACTTCCATAACAACCACCAGCAGTGTCTATCCTGCTGTCGGTCTCATTACCCCTCTACAGTACATGAAGGCATCATGACGCAGTGTAATTGTCAAATACATTGCACATTTATCTTTTTCTTAACTGTTTCATAAGTAATTGTTCACTCCTAATCAAGTCTCTCCAGATTGAAATGACAGTTGATACATTTGACCTCTTCTTTTTTTCTTTTTCATGGTAAATTGCAACCTCACCTACTTATATTGCTCTCTATCAGGATGTCAACTGACCTCAATTCAGTTTTATAAAATTGATTATGAATTGAATATAAAATTATAGAGCTACACTTTCGAATTTCAAATGTGTATCCCCTGTCTAACGTAATTTACATGACGTTTCATATCACAGCAGCACATACAGCAACAGAACGGCAGCTTTCAGTAGCAGCTAGCACTAGCTTATGCAGCGGTCTTTGACGTAACATCCGGTGTTTCCTTGACAACGATCAACATTTCCTGTCTATCATGGCGGCTCATCATGGCGGCCGACTACAAGACACGGACCGTTACAACTATAAAATTACGGATTTCTCTGGCTTTGATAACTTTTGGAAATATTTGAGATGATGTAAGTACTCATCTAAAAAATATATATAACATGGGTTTAGTCAATTTTTAATTTAAGTTAGATGTTTTAATGTAAACATAAGCATGCAATTCTACATACTGTACCTTTAAGTAAATAAAATAGGGTTGCTCATAGTGAACAACATTTTGCAATAATTTACAATAAGGTCACAGTTATGTACTCAAAGTGTAAGTATGGAAGTTGATGATTTGACATTTGACATAACAAAAATTCTGGTGAGGCTCGTGTGGGTATCTCTATTGGCTGGTCATGATGAAGGCCAAGAGTTCATAAGGGGGTCAGGAATGTGGGTCCAAATTAAATGGCAGTTCAGCCAACAGTTGTTAAGACATTTCACTTAAAACACAGATCAATCTTTTGTCTGTACATAGATGTCAAATATTGCAGTCTGGACCAGTGGTCAACAAACATCCCTTGTGCCAGTGTCCTGCATGGCTGAAAAAGTATCACTTACTCTAAAGCTCCACAACTGGGATTACTAGGGAGCTATCCACCATCAGAAAATCCGTTCCTAAGTGTCACAAGAGTATATACTTTGAAACATCCTCATATCTTAGATCTGATATTTGAAAAAGCAACATTCAATTTCAACCAGTTTGACCTGTGGTGTGACCATATATAGTATGTTCAGCTTCTTTTTTTTACATCCTACAATCTGTTGGTGGATTTTTTATTCCCCCTCTTAGTTTTTCCATCGTTGGCTTTGGCAGCACAGCTGAATGTTAAAGTATTAATAACCAACGTGCTTGTGCGCAATTTAGATGTTTAACCCCAAATGTTATTGTCCTTTTTACAATGCAATTTGTCGTGAAACGGCCAGAGAGCATAATGGATGAAAATGTCAAGTAAAACTGGTGCAAAAGGCCCAGAGATAATCACACAATCGACTCTTAAATCCTGGAAGAACACTGACATAAAAGCCTGCAAATTCGCTCCATTCAATTCTGCTCAACATAATGATTACTGTAATGGCTTTGTCCTGTGTTATACCATAAAATAGTTGATCCTTTTGAATGTAGTGTACAATCACATGCTGAGCATATAAACCCACACATACACACATATTCAAATGTACACACAGGAGCCATAAGCACAGATGGTATTATGTGTTCAGTGGGATTCTATCTCTCACTGTCTTTCTTTATTGCAATCTTTATTACAATCATGTGATGTCCGCTCAAGGCACAGTTCAAATACGTCTGTCAAGTTCAAATATCAGGCTGGTCGTGTTAGCAGAAACAACATTGTGCTGCATTGCTTCAGCATGTCTAGTACTGCTTGGACAAAACGTGCATCATTGGTTTATTTGTGTGTGTAAATTGCAGCTGTGTTGCTGCTGGATGAACATTTGTAATCTTTTGGAGATAACTAAAATATTTAAAATCTTAAGCTAAATGGCAACTACTAGCAGCAGTTGGAGCACACACCGTCTGATTTCTCTGATGATTCAGAGAGGATTTATTGTTCAGCAAAGTACTTTTGGGATCTGGGGGATGCAGGAAAACACAAAATGTTCTGTTACAATTATATATCTGGTTTGATCAAATCATTACCGGTATGTACTGTTTTATCTTACTCACAGTTAAAAGTCACAAAAAAAAAGAGCTTTGTGACTCTTTTAAAGCATAAGACCTGTGTGGACAAAAGGGAAACAACAGCATTCCTAAAATTAATGAAACTCAAATGTTAAATTTGCATCTTGTCACACCCCCTTGAATAGTTACGCTATCTGGATGGCCAATTTTTTCCCCAAATGACAGCATAGTGGCAAATTTAAATACGTGCAAAAGCACAGATTAACAGAGACGCTGTTTGCTGCAGCGCATTTATGGGTGCGTTTAACCCTTTGAGTGTTTTTTTTTTCTACTCATTTATACTGGTTTTCTGGGCGTAAAAGCTGTGCAATCTTTTAAAGTTTGTTTGTTTCATGAGCAGATAGTAGTTTGATGCAAACTGTGTGAACAGGAATGTTGCAAGAAATGGCCTGAAAGCTTTTTATTTTATTTCAGTCAGGACCACTTTGTCAAAATGGATACTTTGACGCAATTATTTATATTTGGCAGTATGGCTCTGTGAGGGATCTCCCTGCCCTTCCACGTGCTTACGTGGAAAGCATTAGGCAGGGACAGCACACATCCCTGCCCTTCCCGTGCATACAAGGAAAGCTATAAGGCAAGGAGATAAGCAGCAAACCCCCCCAGAGCAAGCATCAATGACAAGCATGACACTGATTAAGTCAGAATAGCAAAAATAGAGGAGCAGGGGAGGAGGAGGGATGCAAATGCGCTTGCAAATGCGGCATGCAGAGGGAGCAGATAAGTATAGGCAGGCTAGAGCAGTTTAAATAAGGCGGCATAAGAACTATTTGGCCAATAGGCTGCTTTCAGCAGATCAGCTGGCCATCAGCTGATGAGGCTTGCGTGAGATCAGCTGACGCAAATTCTGGCACAATAATAGAACGTGACTCCGTGGCCTGCCTGAACTAACGCGAGGCTCCATTTATTTAAATGTAAAAGCACAATCCAAAAACTTGTCCCTTAAATTTATAAATGTTTGTGATTAATAATCATGATCTCAACATTGATGAGTTGTCTCATTACTTAGTCTTACATTTTAATATTTGTAATTGTTTTTACTTTATTGGAATCTAAACCACCATCATATTGTTGGATTAAAATGGCATTCTACTTTTTTATCTCTCGGTTTCCTATTGTTTTCCTGTGAGGTTTTGTGAAGTTTTCTTGTGTGGGTCAGAATCTGTCACTGTTTGAAGCTGCACAGCCCACAGTTTCTTTTTTTCCATAGAAATAAACTTGACTTGACTTTAACATGCATTGCACAAGCATGCAAGCACAAGCAGCCCACACACACATTCAAACATATTCATGGCTCATATCCATCTTTAATACTGCGTGGAATGAGGTGGAACAGAGTTCTATGTCAAATGTAACCTGTAGTGTTGGACTTGACGTCTCTACTGTCCATGATAAGAAGTTAGGGACACTGAATTTGACTTGTCTGGGCTCATCATACTAAAGTTCTTATAACTTCTCACACTCCAGTTATTCCAAGCTCCCCTAAGGAGATGTGTCCTCTGCATCTTTCAGCCCAAATCACCTCATTTCATTTGTTTTATTATACTCCATCACATCTTATATCTCCCATATGACTACAAGAAACCTAATTTGCCCTGCATCGTCACGGCGACATGCAGTGAGACACAACAGGGGTGCTTCTTTCTCAATTAGTGGTCAGTCATCCTCCTCTGGAATCCATCAAGTCCTGCCTACCTCATTTATTTGCACTTCACCCTCCTTCTTTTTCTTAACTCCACATTTTCTGCCTGAGAGAAATCTCCCCTGACATGCCAGATTACTAAAAAGCCTCTCACTGTCCTTTCCCATCATACTTATTCAGCTGTGATGGAGCCTAATTTCACTCTATAGAAGGCAGAGTGTGAAATTCACTCTTTTCTATATGTCATTTGCGCTTTGTGGATGGATATATTCTCTCGCCCAAGACAGCAATTTTCCGTCAGTTGGCCATTTTTCCCTCCTTTATTCATTGGTGCATGGCAAAAAGAGGGCTATGAAGTACAATGATGGGTGTGTTTAAACATTTAATGAACATTATGTTTTGGTGGCACATCTACAGCACACACAAAACTCCCATGTTAAGCCAACAGATCCTGCTGAGACACTGTAGCATCAAAAAGAAGGAAAAAACCACGAGGCATACGCACAGTATCATTAACCTTTTGCCCCCTGTGCTCTTCTTGCTCCAGTAAAGAGCTCTACTCTCACACCTAGCTGCTGTAATCATTAATTAGTGATGATTCCTGGATGGAGGGACCGTGTTCAGACATCATTCACAGATACAGAAGAAGGCACTCGTTCAGTTCAAGTCGCTTGGAGCGTGTCGACAGGGTCAGAGTAACTTGGCTGTACTCTACATCTTTCCCAGTAGTACATTAATTCTACTTTCGTCCTCTGAGACCAATTTTCTCCTGTCTGCTGCTGCTGAGTGCTGGAGGAAACAAGAAGGTGGCACCACATACAGACAGAAAAATAAGCTCAGTTTGCAAAATATATTGAGGCTCATACTTTTTTTTATTGTGCAAGCATACAGTATACTGGATTTATCATACAACAGGTAGATTTGTCATACAAGGAGGACTACTTCAGAGGTTTTGCTGCACAAGAGTTTTCCACAGAGGAACACATATGGTAGATTTTATAACTCTTACCAAAGACTGAATAAGTAGTAGCCCCGGAGCTGAACTGCAGTGTAGCATCCTATTAAATGTAATGAATTACCAGCTGCCTTACATAACCAGTTTTCCAGCAGTCCTGGTGGGCTAGTGAGACCCGTGCATTGGCTTATTCCCAGTATCTTGAAGATAGTAATGAAGAAGATGAATGAAGATGGTAAATCTTATTGTCATTTCTATTATCTTTTATCGAAGGACCATGTGTTTCTCTCCCCCCAGACAGTAGGTGGCTCAGCGGTATATACAGTTTTTGGAGAGCTTCCACGGCGCTGAGTGGAGTATAATCAGAAAACAACACAGCGGGTCATAAAACCACACCGCCATCACAGAGAAATGTGTTGTCTGTGCCGTGCTGCTTCCTTCTGTTCTGCAGAGTACAGGGAAAACTTTCTAAAGACTTCAACACACTTACAAATCTTTATTACTACTTTTGTCAACAGGGAAAGCTGCAGTCCTGCACACAGAGTGTAAACAACTAATTGGAAATGATTATAGTGCATTTAATAGAGAATATATACAGTATTTCTCAGGAGTTATCTCATGAAATATTTGTCCTTGTTTTTAGATTAACATTTGTTGAACTATGTTGCTTGTCCTTCGACTGATTCATGATAAAAGTCACCCTGTGCAATAGTTGCTATTAATGAAATTCAAATTTGAGCGATTAGTTTAGAAACAGCAGACCCTACTATTAACACTAGCAATTAAATAAGCTAATTACAAGATGTAAACACATTGCATTGCTTATAATGAATATGACACCCACAACTATTATCCAAAATGGACTCAAGGGCTTTACCTTTACTTTCACGCTGAACATGTCTGTACTGTATGTTCACAAACATGATTTCAGAAGGTCATTATTGGACGTTTATAATAACCTTCTTCTTCAGTACTTCAAGTAAAATTGTTAGAAGTATTTCAATCCTGGTTGCTGATATCAAAGCTAAGGACATTTTCAGCTGCTTACTAAATACGTAAAGCAATAATATGTAGGAATTCCCACACACCAAATTTTTTTGTGCAACTGCACTGTTGCCCTCCTCTTATAGACAAAGTGCATTTGTTTACAAGCAGAGCGGAGAAGCCAAAGAACCATTTCAACTGACAAGGTACAGTAATACTGGATTTTGTGCAAATATGACTCTGCAAGTGTCTAGAGCACACAGTTGTTTTCAAACTTTTTTTCATGTGGGGTCAGAGCAGGGGTGAAAGTAGGCAAGTACGCTCTGGTACTGCGTACCACTAAAACATTATATGAAACAGTACTGGAAAGAGAGGAGAGCGGCTGCCTGTCAAAACCCACATTCAAAACCAATCATGGTTTCACTTACAGCAAGAAAACACATCGGTAAACAGTATGTCATCTCAAACAATACTCTGTCTCCTCATCTCTAAGTCATTCCAAATTGCTTCTGTGCTGTGTTTTGATCCGGGATGGACAGAGCCAAGCTGCCTTTCATTACTGCTGGTTAACGTGAGAACGAGCTTCCGCCAGCGCTCTGCAGTTGACTGATAACCAGTGCTGTGGGGTTTTGGCAGGCAGAGTTTGATTCAAAATCTCCCAAGTAAAATGTGCAACAGAATAAGTTTGGATGTTTCTTGATATTCTGGTTTATTCCAAAAACACAAACTGCAGATCAGACATGCTGTGTGTGAGGTGATGATCAGGGATTGCTCTGTTTCTCACTTCTACAGTGCATGACTGTGCATGCGCTACTCTGTTTACTTCCTAAACAAAGCACCTGTAAAAGGGTGCATTTGAAGTGAACAAAATGAAGCAATGAAACTTGTGGTAGTAGTACCAGCAAGAGTTTAAAACTACTTTTAACCCTGGATATGATTATGTGTATTTAACTGTTGCCATGAATTCTATTGGGTGTCGCTGAATGGCTACATTGGAGACTGTCATTTTCTACACGCTTGTGATCGGTTTGTAAGGTTCCAAATGTACAATGCTAACATGAAGATCGATTAAGAAATTTTTTTGGAATTAGATGGATTTTTTAATTTATTTGTATGCAAACATCAGACATAACTTAGGTTAAATGACTTTCTGCACCTGGTAAAGCTGCTCAACATGAGACAACGTTCCTCTGAATAAAATACAAAAAATACTTTGCAAAAACTTTCCAAAACATCTGACAACATCTCACATCAAAAGACAATGTATCAGCAACTCAAAGAGTGTTAAGTCACTGACTTTGCAAATACTGGGGATCTTGCAGGGTCACTAATTGCAAGACAACAATTAGATTCCTTTCGAGTTTATTCATGCACCTGGTGGAAATTTACCACCACAACTTTTGAGCAGAAATGTATCTAGATTTTTTGGGGAGGAGATTGATAGCAGGATTTTGTGTGTCTAGTGCAGTGCCCGTTCAGAATGTGCTTGTTGGTAATGTGTTTGGTCAGAACGTGATTGGTCAGGAAGGGCTAGGTGCAATGTGTAGTGTTGTGCTCAGCGAAACAACTTCACATGCGATATAGCACATCTTTAGGCGTTGGAAAATACACCTGCCATGACATAGTTGTCTGTTCTAGCAATAGAGGCTATGTGTCATGACAGCACAGATGATTGGGGTTGCTAGGATATAGGTGCAGTGATTAAAAAACATTAGTCTTGGACTGCATTCCAGATATGACATTATGGAGGGTGATCTTATATACATAGGCTAACATTTAACTTCACTGCGCGCATACACGTAAGTTACACGATTCTGTTTGGAAAAGAGGACAGCTGTAAGGAAAACGTTAACGTTATGTTGCTAACGTTAACGTTAAATAACAGCTAAGCAAAGGGGAATCACACAAAATGACACACACAAAATGCCATACAGGCCTAGTACAGTGTTATGTTAGCAAACAAAGTTACACAACATTGGCCGAGTGATTTCATCCTGGCCAAATGATTTCATCCGGCTTTTGTTAACGACGGTTGGCTAACGTTAGTGTTAATTCAAAAGCTTGGCAGACTAACGTTAAATATTCAAAGGGAAAATGGGACAGTATTTACAGTCAAACAGAAAGTCGGAGAGTATTTACTAAAGATAGCGTCCATTTAGCAAAACGAAATGGTAACGTCAAACTTATGTTAGAAGTTCAAGTATAGTTTCCTGTCCAGTCAACTCAGTGACGCAAAGAACACTGGCCGAATGTCTCGGTGAACGAATCTTTTGTACGAACACAACAGACACACACACACAGATTCCTGGATTTATATGACTAATTCAACCTTGATATATAATTATATCCAATTTAATTTTGTAATGGATGAAAAAAGGTTACATTTGTATTCAATAACTTGATCATAATTGCAAAGCATTTTTTGCACAAATGTTAATTCTTAAAAGTCTACTATTTCCCGTAATCAGACCCCAAAAGCAGTTGAAATAGAATTTCATTGTTGTTACTATTTTGTTCTTTATTTATTAATTTCCCTTTTTATGTCTGTGTCATATTGGCTTTGTTGACGATTTTGTGTTGTTTACATTCGCTCAGTCTGAAACTGTATTTCTGTCACCAGTCATTATGCTTTGTGACTTGGTATTGTATAATAAAGGAGGAGAAACTGGTGGTTTCTTAGTATTTGCTTTCTTTATATTGCATTGGCATCTGTTTGGTGTCGTTTGCATTTATTTTGTTTTACTATAAATTTCCATTTGTTGCATGATTTATTGGTATTAATTGTTTATTTTGCTTCTGCTTGGCTTATGTGTGTATTTTAATAAATGGGATCTTAAATTAAATTTAAATTATTGAATAAAAAAACAGTTGTTTTTTGTACTGAACCTGTTCTGGCCCAGAAGTTAAACGAAGATGAGAGACCTGGGTTAAAAACGTATACTTGCAATTCTAAATTTATCTTTATAATTTCCCAGGAGTGAAATTCCCCTGGGTGGAGTTGTCGACAACTTTGATCCACTCTGTACAGCCACACATATTTATGTGGAATCTACTTGAAAAACTGTTGACTGATTTACAGTGAAAAAGGCAAACACTTTTGTTAAAAAGAGAGAAAATTACCTGCCGAAACAGTACACATGTATCCTAAACAGGTATTCCAGCTTTTTCCAAAGCTATCATTTCTAAACATCCTCGGTTGTTGTAGTTGGCAATTTCAGTTTTCAGAGGGACCACAGATTGAGGGACTTTTTTTTAAGGGTGACAAAGCAGAATGTCTTATCGGTGTCCTCTCTGTGACTTTTTTTAGACAGAGGGAATTATGGGCTGTGATCAGTCAGAGGGAGAGAGAGAGAGACAGAGGATGCCCAGATACAAGCGAGGCGGCTATCAGAGAAACTGTAATTTCCAGCATGCATTATTCAACGACGGTGTAAGATCTGTGAAGCCTCAAGATTATTTACACTTTGAAAAGCACTGGCAGTGCAATTGCAGGCATGTCTTATAGAGCCTAGTGGTAATTTCTCAGCATTTGAGAAAAGATACAACTTTGGTAAATTGAAACATGCACAATATTTATAATATTCTAAAGCTTTGCTTTCCCATCATCATAAGCTTAAACTGACCATGACTAATATAGAAAATGACAATATGATGGCTAAATTATTTGGGAATAATTTCGGTTGGCCACATTTCAGAACACGACTTTTTTGATGTGTATTTCAAGATGACAGCAGTCAGTATTATTCCTTTGAAAGTGCTTGTGGACTTTTTTTGCAGTCTGTGTCTGGGCTTTTACATTCATTATGGTAATTATTCATGGCAGCCAGCGATGACTCCTGCATGCTGCGTGTCCACCGAGCCGGCGTCACAAAAAGGGCATGGCCCACGCACTGTGGCCTGCATTATCGCATACTGTGTTCTGAGTTGTCTGTGTGTGCATGTGTGTTTATTTGTGTCTATGTGCCCTTGTTTACAGGCATTCCCTACAAATATAACTCTGTCCTTCTATTTCTATTTCTAATTCCAGCATCCGCCTCTTTTGTGCCTTTCTGTGTCTTGGTGCTGGCTGTGATGCTGGGGCTCAATAGCTGTAAGCGTAAACATCTCTGCATCTCCACATGAAGACAAACAGGGGGGCATTATCAGTCAGAGAGGGACAGACCCTGCATTCAATCTCCAACTCTAAAATAAAGCCCCTGCCACCCCCTCATTGACATTCATGAGGTGAAATAGTAGCTTGGGATGGAACAGGCGGTCTGTTTGCAGTCTTATGCTTCTCATTTGTTTAATCAAACATCACTGCAGAGGATTTATCACACTTTGTCACTCTGCTTGTTTCGCCTCATGTGAGCTTTCACGCTGGACCATTCAAAGTGCACCTGGTGACTCAAATCCAATATGAGGCAGTGGAAGACTGTCAACTTCAGGAATAGTTTGACATTTTGTGTGATATGCTTTGCATTCTCTCTGACCCAAAGATTAATGCCACTGTCATATGAAGATTTAACCACAGGTAAGTCAGCCTCAGCTTTGCTTTACATGAAGACTTGAAACTTAAACAACTGGCAATAAAGAGCTTAAGTAAATGAAGGTATAGTTCTTTGCAAAAGTGAGTATTTTTAATTTCTTTTAAATGAGTTGCTAATTAAAACTTATTGAAAATCACCATTTGCAATATGTTAATGATCTTTTCTTTGTCATACTAAACGGCCATCTCAAATGGAGTTACAAGGTGCTAATTGTCTGCATGCATTATATATCTCCATATAATGGCAATCTAACTTGAACATTTAAAAAAAAAAAAAAAAAAAAGACTACACGATCCCTTGATGGCAAAATACGTGGATGTATTTTGATCGAAAGGGTTTTATTTTATTTTAAAGAAAGAAAAATAGAACTTTTCTTTGGAAGAGTCATAATTGTATCTTTTTTTTTAAGTTACAGACTATTTTTGTGTATTTGCATTAGATCATTCTTAAAGCTCCACAAGGAGTATTTTGAACTACAGTAGTTATGAAACAAAACACTTTTTTATGAGCCTACTAAGTAAAAGAGATAATCAGTGCAGACGGATTATTTCTATATAGTTATTTGTAATGTCTGAATGCTGCTGCAGGGCAGGAATCAGACGAGGCGATTAACAGCCCCCTGCCAAAACAGACTTTTTTAAATTATTTCCCAGACCAAAGATTCACAGTGAGTGGTATATTTGACTGTAAAAAAAACAGCAGAATGAGATCTTTTGTCAGAAACCACTACACATGTATAGGACAAGATCAGCAAAGAGATATGATGTATTGCTTTTTCCACACCAATATTGACAAAAACAAGTTCCTTATAAGAATCTTAAATATGAATTCTTGATTTCTGTATTCATGGCATATGCTATGAGGTTAAAGTGTTAGTTGTCAATGTTTAGGATCAGGTCAAAGCTGTTTGAATGTGTTGCAGTGGAGTATATGTTGTTTTGAACAGCATCCACTCATACTGTAGTTATGTCAGAAATGATCAATCTTTAGACCATATAACGATGTGTATCTTTGGTGGAACTAGACTCTCTGGACCAGGGTGGCCAAACTGGGACACTGATTTGTAGGATTGGCATGACATTTTTTTGTAGGACACACACGGGCGAGAGGCATTATTTCTATCTACACTTATTATATCTATATCTACATTTGAGAATAAGATATGATACATTCCTGCATAAAAACGCATTGACCTTGTAAGGTAACACAACAGAGTGGCAACATATACATTTTCTTATACAAACATATACAAAGTTTTATTCTTTAAGAAGATGTACTGGTAACACTGTATAATAAGATACACACATTTGGTAACAAATGGGGAACGAATGAGGAACTAACTTCTAGTTAACCATAAGTTCATAGATACTGAGTCACTCAATTTAAAGAGTAGTTTATAATTACTAACAGAGAATGAATGCTAGATAAGGTACACAACTTTTTGCATAGTTACTATAGGGGACACATAAGGAACTAAACCATAACTTTATAGAAAATGAAGTGTGGCATCATTCATTACCTTTACATTAGTTACTTCTATTGAATACCCTAAAGTAAAGCAAGGCATCATATGAGTACTCAGTACTGAATCAAATAATCATAACTTACTTCTTTTGTGTACCCTATAGTAAAATGAGGCATCATAAAAGTTACTCAGTAAAGAATTGTTACCTAATCATTTGTTACCAAGTTTGTTTAGGCAACAGTTTTTAAAGGGGACATTTTATGAAAATACCACTTTTACAGTGTCTTTGAACATATATTTGGATAACCTGAGTGTCTATCGCCCCACAAAATTTGAAATAAACCTGTCCAGTCATTTGTTCGTGGTCTGCATAAGTTTTAACACACATAGAAAAATGCTCCGTTTCAAATTTTCTCAACTTGTGACATCACAAGTTGGATTGTGGTAAAACAAAAAAGCCCTCAAGTCCCGTTTTCTCCACCCATTGCCTGAACCCCAAGCCTAGAACAAAACTTTTGCGCATGTCTGCCATTTTTATTCTCGCTACAGAGTGATGTCTACCGGGAAAACTCAGGGGAGGCTCACACCAAAAAAACGGAGCGCTCTGAGAGAGCTGGTTTATACAGGGTCACAAACCTCCTCTGGTGCTTCATTCATGTTATATTTTGATCATAGCACAGCACAGATGTTTCATTTAGACCACAGGGGACTATTTGAAAAGGTGAAAAAGGGGGATAATATGTCCTCTTTAATGACTTTCAACAGTTAATTATCAAAATACTCACAGACTAACTCTAAAAAGTTAATTATCAAGTACTGACTAGCAAAACATCAGGCACATACTTATAGTATTGTTTTACTTAAAGAATGGAGAAAACAATGGGAATCAATGTGACTATGTCAACTTGTACTTATTATGGAACAATTTTAATATACACATTTTTGTTGTTCATTTTGTCTTTTACACTTTTGTGGTTATTGAAAGACGTCTGATGCATCGAAAACCTGTTAACAAATAAATACAAATACATTTTATCATCACTTTTAAAAGGGTTCATTTCCATCTAGTCTGTGATAATGTATTGTCTGATCCTAATCTTGTGTAAAAACTGCAATTTCCCTTTATTTCTGTACTTTGGAATGTACATGAGGATAATACATAATTCACTTTTCTAAGCCACAGCCACCACTGTGTACCAACCGCAGTAGTAAAACAGTACAAACACAGATGCTTGCATGCTAACGCTTAGAGCTAATAACCAAGTGATCCAGTCTGCGTGGTAGCCTTATGGTATACATTTTTGGATTACTTTATAAAAATACACACTTACTGTAGTGCCAAGCCTTGAGTTTATTTAGCTAGTCCCCTCACCACTCTCTGCAAGTACCGGACACTGGCATGGCTACCCTCTACATTCGGAGAGAAGCAGACTTCTTCTTTGAGGTTTATTGGCAGTTAGCAACTGACAAACTGTTGCATTTTCATTATCTTCAGAGTGTGGATCATGCACGTTCTTCTTCTACCGTAAACCATTAGTTAATGATAGCGAGTAACTCATTGAATTTAATAGAGGAGCTGATTATTCAAAAGAGAATAAATGCTAAATAAGGAACACAACATTTTGCATAGTTACTACCTAGGCAAAGAATGAATGATATTCGGATCCAAATAGGAAGTACTAACTATGGTGTGACAAGGTCTTTGGATTACTAAAACTTGCCGATATTTCTTGTCGAGGAGAAAACTGTGTTGGGATATCAGTACGTAGATGCAGAGCAGCAGCCATCATGAGGAAGTCTGATGTTAAACTGGACTGAGCATAAGAAACATCTGGCTATCATATTAAGATGTATGATTGTGCTTGATGCTGAATATATAAAAGATCACACCTTTGGGTACTGTGTGTGCTCATAAAGCAGGTGGCATGGCAGCAGTCACACTGATAATGGGCAGTTCATTAGATTGTTAGTGAAAATTGTGGTATCACACCCTTTTCTTTAGTGTAACTCTTGTGATTCACAAAGTTTATTTCACACCAGCTGTGTATGCCAATGATGAACCCACTAATTGTAGGTTTCCTGCCTGTGATAGCAAAGACAAACCTTTGGAAAACTTAAAACTTCAGAGTCAAAAATAGATGAGACAACTAAACAAATGGAGCAATAGAAAGTATAAAACAAGGAAATACTGTACATACATGCATAAATGTATTCCTTTTTATGAGAAAAACCATGGCATATTGTTTTTTTCTGATCAGGCCTACGTTTTGATTATAAAGACACATACTATGCATACATGTAAAAGTGCATCAGTGGTATAAACATATTTGTGTGTATGGTAAAGGACTGCATTTATATTGTACCCTTCTGGTCTTTCAACCACTCAGAGCAATCTACACTACATGCCATTTACCCCATTCACACACACACACACACACACACACACACACACACGCACACGCACACGCACACACACACACACACACACACACACACACACACACACACACACACACATACAAACAAAGGATTATGCTTCCGTTAGCAATTTTGGGCTCAGTGTTCAAGGACACTTTAACTTGTGCACTGGAAGAGCCAGGGATCAAACCAGAGATCTTCAGATTAATGGACGGCCTGCTGTTTCTCCTCAGCCAAAGCTGCCTTGTTGAAAACCTTATGTCTATATATAAAATATTGTGCTGCCTGTTTTATTCAATATAATTGCACTAGGACCGTAAATAAATAAAAAAATGTCTCCGTCTATGTGAAAGTTACTATTTGAGAGAGAAGAATTTGTGATTTTTGAGAAATTTTGAACATCAGCAGTTCAACGCATGATATTTGTGTCCCTATAATGTCTCATCTTTAGTGTGAATGACACAGAGGGGTGAGGGTGGGACCCACTGCTGTGCCGGCATCGGAGGTAGTAACAGAAGCCTTACATACAGGGGAGAGACAGGATCGCTGTAGAGCAGCAGAGCTCGAGGGAAAGAACAGCACTGTGTGTGTGCGCGCGCGTGTTCGTGTGTGTGTGTGTGTCTGAATGTCTGAGTGTAAGTGAATATGAAGCCCCCGGTGTTTGCTTGAATGTCATGCTTCTGCAACTTCATAATGTAAAGACGGCTGAGCTTCCAAATGATCCATTGTATATGCAAACTAAAGTACGAGACCATGGTAAAGCTGTGTGTAACATCAAGGAATTTTAATTAACATGCAACAAAATGTGCAAAAATATTGCAGTCTCTGCCATAGGCATGGCAGTAACTACTCCCATGCAGCAACAGGTAGAGAGAGGAGAGAGGAGAAGTGTGTGGCACTTCCGGCCAGAGAGCAGTAGGAGCAGGTTTGTGTCATAGAAAAGAGTAGCTATAATGAGCGTTAACCAGCTAACAATAGTCCGGCTAAGCATTGAGACACTCAGGTCTGTATGGTAGCCCCAGTAACATCATTAGGTTGAGGCTGCCCTTTATACAGATTTATGAAAGATTTCTAAAAAAAAAAAATCTGCAGCTTTCTGTGCTAAAATGGTGGTTTTTAGATACAAAACCAGACAGAGAAAGTACTCTACTACCAGTAAAAGTCCTGCGCTCAAAACACAGTTCAGAAATAGTATGTCGGTGTTTTCACCAATATGAAGTAATTGATTTTGCAATAATGTGCATGTTTCATTTCATTAATTCAGATGTTTAAAGAGCAACTTGCAGGTTGGAGACCACGGTGAATCATAAAAAAAATAAATAACTTAGAAATATTATTTTCAACAGAGTTTAGTACTAGTAGTTTAGTAAACTGTATTAATTCATACATTTTACAGTGACTCCTGTAGAAATTTTTTGTACATCTGGATTTACTTCTGCATAAAAAAACCGACAACCGGATGTGACGTAAAATGGGGGGGGGGCCTACTTAAGTTATGTTTAATTAAAAAACATGGACCTAATACTGGTCTTGTCAACGAAAAGGAAGAAAATATTTATTTATTTGATACGGCGTTCCACAGGCTTATAGATTTGAACATTTTAGAAATCAAAGAGACCAGAAACAGTTCAGGATTAGAAAAAATAACAGCCAATATCAAAGAATTAACAAATTATTAGTAGAAGTAAGTGAACCTGATGCTGGGTGTACCAAACGGTACACAACAGATTGGTGTCCAGACTCACATAGTCCTGAACACTATCAAATCGCCAGGAATATAATCCCACAGTCGAAAATGAGTGCAGAGGACAATTAGGAGGGTCATCACAGCCCTATAGGTTCCTGCTGAAAAGTGTCTGTTTCATTTTTTGATTGCAATTAAGAAAGCATATCCACACAAGAGATGTGATTCTCAACTCATGTGTGTGCATGAAACAAGAAAAGATGTTTTGAAAAGCCACTTCAGTTCATGAGACCAGAAAATATGTTTTTATAAGTCACTGTGTGTTCAGTTCCTGTGACGAGTTCTGCTTACGTCTTACTGTAGCTTCTCAATAAATCTGTGTGGTTTGAAGTGCCGGTTCTCTCCTGACTCCCTGTTCGTCTTTTCAGACTTCTGTTATGTTAAGTTGTTACTGCTTAAAACCCCCTATGTCCTTATATGGTTCTTTCACAATAAAAGGTTTTCAACCAAATACTGCCTGCCCTGGGGACTTGTAAAGAATCTATCAAAAATAAAATGTCTTTATCAAGTAATTAAAGTTACAGTATGTAGAATTGCATGCTAATGTTTCCATTAAAATATCTAACTTAAATTAAAAATGGACTAAATCCATGTTATATATATTTTTTAGTTGACTTATACCACCTCAAATATTTCCAAAAGTTATCAAAGCCAGAGAAATCCGTAATTTTATAGTTGTAACGGGACGTGTCTTGTAGGCGGCCGCCATGATAGACAAGAAATGTTGAACGTTGTCAAAGAAACACCGGATGTCACGTCAAAGACTGCTGCATAAGCAAGTGCTAGCTGCTACTGGAAGCTGCCGTTCTGTTGCTGTATGTGCTGCTGTGATAAAAAACGTCATTTAAATTATACTTGGATCTCAGGTCGGTTTTGCCCGATCGTATTGATTCAACACGGAGTTCGTTTGTTTTTACTCCCATGATACACCGCGAACCTCGACGTCATCTTTTGTTATTGTTTTGATTGAGAGAGCCCCCTAGCGGCGGATTTTACATACTGTATGTTTAACTGAGCCTTAACTCACTTAATTACATGATAAGTCATTTTCTACATTCTGATGGATATAAACATGTTTTCATTCTTCTATCTGGCTATAGCATGAGAAACATTTTAAAGATGAAGATGGGGAAGACGTGGTGATTATTTTGCGTTATTTAAAAAAACAAACATTTAATTGCATATTTTGCAGTATTTTCCCATTGATAATAATAGCACTACTAAAAAGTCAGCAAACATACATGAGTTGAGCTCTCTTTTAATAGTTATGTATTTCCAGTGACAAAGGTTAGTATAATGGCATTAACAAACATGTTGCGGACCAGTCTACTGTTAGCTAGCTCAAATGGACTGATTAACACAGATTATAACTTTTAAAATCAAACATGTCACACTAGTCTAATGTCAGTCTTCTAGCCTCCCTCTCCTCCCAACACTACACAGAAACATCGGCAAATGAATTCCCGTCTGTTCAACTGCACCGAGGCACAACAGCTCTGTTCCTTGTCCTGTAAGAGATACAGTAGACTCATTGTCCTGTAAAGCTAGAATCTGTGTAACCAGCACACACAAAGTATTTAACCATCATCTTAACAATTTTGAATTAATTCTGAACACATCTGAATTAAGTCTGAGGGCATTTTTACACCTATAGTTTGTTTTCTCTGGTCCAAATCATGTTCCAATTTGTGACATTGTAGCATTATTATCTCAAATTTAGTTTTTGGTCACACAGGGACATTTACAAGCAGACCAAAATGTGTGACGCAGTAAAAATCCCGGAGGTAAACAAATTGCAATTGCGTGCAATTCACCGGGTATCAGAACATGGGCAGGCACCACCTTTTAACTCATGCTCTCATTGGCTATTATATGCTGATGGGTACAGTGAATGGAAGGTCCTAATTGGCCAAATGAGGTGTCAGTCAAAAGGTCAGAGTGCGGCTGCATTTTGGTTGTATCTCAATGGAAAAAATATTTTCTAAAAAAAGAAATATTACAGAAAATACAGAGGGATGTTGGTAATAGCAGTGGCTAATTTGAATCAGTCCATGGATCTTTATCGGTCTTTGACTCGTGACGTATTGCTCACACTGATCGCCATTTGTGAGGTCAGGCGCATTGTTTACAAACGGAGCTGATCCAAGAAGTTATGTCTGCGCGTATTTTTGCTTTGCTTTCCTTCCCTTGTTGGTGAAATGGTTCGCACATGTTGTGTAAAAAATTGCAGAAGCCGGTCACACGACTGGAAAGGTCAAAACTTGACAACGAGGTCCGTTTTTTCAACTTTCCCACCTGGAAAAGGAGCATTGGCCCGCAGGTAGAGGAGATATCGAAGAGGCTTCGGGTGGCCTGGGTCGCAGCGGTGAGACCGAAAAACATCACGTTCGCTCAAATATCTCCCTTCATGTTTGTTTGCTCTCAGCACTTTCATAAGGGTAAGTTAAATCGTTTTTTGTTGTGTTTATAATGTTGCTAGATTAGTTATTTATCGTCCTAAAAATTAGCTAATGCTAAGTCAGAGTCATGCCATGTTTACCCAACCTAGTAGCCAGTAGATTTCAGAAACAGCTTTATTCGGTCTAATTAAGATCTTAAAATAACAGGTAATCGTCTGTATTTGTAAAAAGTATATGTCTTTACAGGCAAACCTGCTTATGAAATGATGGAGACCGATCCAGACTGGGCACCATCTCTAAATCTGGGCCACACAGAAATTACGCAGACAACATTGCACGCTTTGCCAGGCAGAGTAAACGCCAGCAGCAAAGGAGAAACAGCCTGCAAACAGCTGAGATATATGCCTACCAGTCTGATGAAAACTTGGAGATGATGATGACAAAGTCAAGTATTATACGGGTCTGCCAAACTTGGCATCCTTTATGGCCTTGTTCAATTTTTTGCACAATCATACCATGAAGTATTTGATAGGCATTACACCCAGAGGCTGTAGCAACACTGAAGAACAGGTAAACAAATGAACGATGTGCAGTGTTTTTCAAAAACAATCAGACTCAATAAAAATAAAGTAGCAACACTGGAGAACAGGTAAACATAAATAAACATAAATAAAGTTTACTGTCCAAAGTTGTTTCTGTCTCTCTTTCTCGCTGTTGTGTTTTGGTTTTGTTGCCACCGTAACAATAGACTAGTCCCCCAAAATGGCGCCGACGTGACGTCACCAACTAAAAGATCACGTGTCTGTCAAAGACCGATAGATGTATGTGTTTGGATGAAATCTTTTAGTGGACTTGGACTGTGGGGACCCTTGCCAATGCAGCAGGATCGTTTTTGTTGGAATATTATGATCAGAGAAGTACAGGAAATCTTTTGATAGCAAATCAACAGACGGTAAAAATCTATGTTTCGTAGTGGGCTGACAGTGGCGACTGCTGTCTTTGGATCTTGAAAACTTTTAGATGGTTGGAATCACAGGAATCGTTGCTTTCTAACGATGTACGGCATGAGCAATATTTAAAAACAGCAGTTGTGTAAAAAATCTTGATAATATTAAAACACACTTATGGTCCGCGGGCCGGGGTTAAGACATGTTCAGCAGTGATTAATAGAGAGGACCATTGCTCCAGTAGCTTTTTTAATCCAAAAAACGCAATGCTTCCTGCAGTAGGGTCAGATCGAGGTCAGTTCATATTTGGTCCGCACTAGGGTTCGATTGACAGCAAAATACTTACAAGTTTCAATTTTACTTACATTTACAGTCATGAATAGTAAAAAGAAAATCCAAACTAGACTTGTTTCATTTTCTTTAAATCTACCCAGGTTCTTGTGTCTGGTTGGACTTGAACATTATGTTCAACAGTGCAGTATTCAATAGCAGTAAGCAGTAACAACAAATGTTTTCATCCAAACACAAAAAAAACAAAGACAGGAATAGGCTACTTTTCCCACAAATGACAAACGTGTTGCTATGGAAACTGCGTACAGTATGTCAGTGTGTGTGGCAGAATGTGTGTCTTGCAGGGATGATGGCTCAAACATCACTGTGAAGACACTGCTTATCACACCCCTCGCTTGTTAAAAGTTTGTGCTACTTTTGTGCCTGATCTCCATTCTTTTTCTCTGTTCCAATCAATGGGCCTGACATTTTTTTGTCAGCCTGAGTGCAACTTTAAAGACACACAGAAAGTCTGGCAATAAAAATGTGTCAATTAACACGTTCTCGAGGTCATGCTCATAGGTTTAATATACAATTCATGTTGTTATCTTGGATGGCGCTGTCTTACTTTTCCTTTGTTGATTGATGGTGCAGCTCTTGTTGTTTTTCTTTTGCTTTGACTTTTGACACAGAGAAAATACACTTACTCTGATGTTGCACTTACACTGTAAATTGCTCCAGATAAGAGTCTAAACTGACTAAACTCTAAATTGATAAACTGCATGCAGGGGATTTTAGCTTACTCTCGTAATGCATTCAGCTATAAATCTGATACAAAGCTGCCTCCACTCCTCAAGTGAAGTTGCTCTCTGTGCTTTTTGATTAAGTTGTGACCATTAAAGGCACCTTATACTCCAGCAGTAATGATGTTACAGACATCATGTCATCTTTACCCTTTAAAGGATAATCTCTATTTATTTCCCTAGTCTTTTAAAGATTTGAAGCCATGTATTGCAAAATGTTCTTTTAGCTCGAGAGGTATAAAATCTACTGGTGTGAAACATATTGATGACAATGAAATAAGACTCTTTTGAGGAACTTTTGGTTTCTGTCTGTTTTGGACCCCATTTAGACAAAGCGGTTTAGCTCATCTCTTTTCTGTTCTTGTCCTATAAGTTTTGTTTTCTGGCAAAAAAAAATCCTTCCTGCTTTTTAGACAATGAAATGTATCACACATTGTGAATTTTTACTGTAAATAACGTTTTAAAAAGGCTGTTTTTGCAGCATACTGTAAATTGTCTCACCTGACACCTACCCCATGGCAGCGGTTAGAGCTGCAGAAATTGCAATAAAGAAATAATTGATCATGTCACTAATGGTCTTCATCATTGCATCATTGTTAATTTAAGTCTAAAAAATCAGTCAGTAAGATCACATCCTTTTTACTCAGGTCAATCCAGTTTATCTTTAACAAAGTAAGTAACTTGAGGCAGTTGTTAATGGTGTGGTAGTATTTTTAACAGAAAATGAAAATAGAAAATGAAACAGAAAAGTACAATAACATTTTGATTGAAAAAGAACAAAAACATTGCAGTGCATATCTAACAATTCCAAACCAAATATGCTTCTGAGAGATATAACCTTGTTAACTGTTAAATGCATTAACAAAGAAATTAAAGGTCACATATTATTCTCCTTTTCAACAAGTAATTAAGTCTGAGAGGTCCCCAAAACACATCTGTAAAGTTTCTTGCTGAAAATCCATTCTGATCCTGTATTTAATCATGCCTATAAACCACTCTATTTCACCTCTGCTAGAAAAAGGCTCTTTCAGTGTCTATAGCTTTAAATGCAAATGAGCTGTGTTTAACCACGCCCTCTCTGGAAGGGGATGTGGCTTAGGCTTTCTCGCTCCGTGCCCTATCGTTATGTGGAAAGGCAGACTCAGAAGATAGAACAAACGCCTATGGGAATGTCACCCACCTGGGGGAGGGGTTACTGCCTTTGTGATGACACAAATGGAAAATCTCCAAATGGCCTGTTTGAGCACACATCTTCTAAAAAGTGGAGCAGGCAAAAGACGTGGAGGATGGACTTTTCTCATAATTTGGGGGTTTGTAGACAGGCTAGGGACACATATTAGTGTTAGAACAACATGGTAAAGTGTATTTTGCATATTATGTGACCTTTAACTTCGATATCAGTTAATTAGTTAATTCCTGTAATTTGGTTTTCTCTTTATCACCGATATTTACACAGCTGCATTTTCATCTTAAATGTTTATAATGTCACTGGTTTCTCCTTTTGACTTTTCCTTTCCCTCCAAAGGGAAACAACCCAAAACTTGTATGAGTTGCACTATTACTGCACTGCGTTGAATTCAGGCTCTTGGTGAAGTTGTATAAGACAAGTTATTTTAAACACGAAATGTCTTCTTTGCACATTGCTGTATTTTTATCCCCAAAAATATACAGCAGCAAAAAATATTTAAAGATTCACATAAACAGGTACAATGATGTACACAATAGGTCAATCAGAAATAAGATTTTGTAAATCAGAATATGGAGGTTTTTACCATGTGGAAAATAAAAGTTTAAATTGGTATGGAAAATAAATCAATATGTTTAATATTATATTCTCGGTTTTAGTAGATTTTTATATGTGAAACAAGCAAATCCAACAGATTTCGTCTCAGTTAGTATTGGCCATAAGCCTGCATAAATCACTTCATTTCCATCTCGCTCATGACTCTGTTTAGCAGATCCTTACCACCCTGAGAACCCAAAGTCTGACCCCATGACACAAGAAAGCCACTGTATATTATCATTATTAACCTGAGTTTACCCCAGAGGAGATCACGTCTCCTCAGAGCGATCCTGTTTCAGGCTAACTCCTGCGTGTAACACTATATTTGCCATGATGAGCTGTGAAATCTGCTACCTGTGAATCCCTTGGTCATACAAAATTAATAGAGTAGTCAAGTATTGACCTAGGTAGCATCTGACTTTGGAACATGAAGAAGTCCTACAGTATGTAAAGATGTGTCTATAAAATTGTAGTAATATTCTACAGCTTGTGTCCCACATTGTTTTTCTTCATTTCTTAATATAATTTGTTTTCTCTCACCAAAATAGCTCCTCTCATGAATAATCCCCAAACTTATATCAGTTAAATATGGAATGCATTGTGTTCATTATGAGGATTCATTTTTTCTCTGCTGTTTTGAAACAACTACACCAAAATGCTTGAGTTCTGAATATAGACAAAATGGGAAACATGCGAAACGTCTTTGCACCATCTGTTTTTTGAATCTAAGTCACTTTGTGCGTTTGATTATCTGAGAAGCAAGGTCAGAACTGCTGCCAGAGATTTCTGTCGCCTCTATTTATGCGTTTGTTTTTTTGTCAGGTCTTTGAGAGCGGATGACTAACGACACAGAAGGATCGGCAAGCCGCAGCCTCAAGCTGCGAGAGAAATATGATTTATCCCTGTGATTAACCTGTGCCATTTCCCTCCACACTTATTCAGATTCATGACTAAATCCATCTCTTTTCCCGCACCATTTTTTCATCTGCATGTTTTTGCATTCTCCCTGCTTTGATGTATATTCCAGGGTAAAGATTTTCTGTTTATACAAAGGAGCCATTAGATGGCACCCAGTAGTGTGGGGAAAACAATGGATATGAATCTGGTATGACAATGTATTCGATTAAACGCAGCGTGAGGCATCTGTGCACAAACACATGCACACAGGCTGGCCAGTTACACAGCACAAACATTGAATAAGCTAAAAAAAAGTTCATTTTAAATTGAATTTCTCCTCTTTAAAGCTCTGACTCTCAGCAAAATACTATTCAGTAGAAAGACAAGCAGAGCTGTTTTGACAGGTAGACAGCAGGTCAAGATTTATTGAAGCTTTCACTGGGAGGTGTATCAACACTTCCAATTGTCTGACACTCCCACCACTGTTTTCCACACAATACTATTCTCTACTCAAGGTGATAAACTGTCTCAACAGCACTGGAAGACTTTCAAACACATACAGTAATTCAAAGTGTTTTATGTGCAAGCAAAAATGCATTTTAAAATAAAAAACTGTAGTGTGAAAGGACGATAGAAGCACTATTCAGACTGTCAATTCGGTGTGTGATATTTTTGTCTCTATGGTGTTTCGCCTTCAGTCACCTTCAGTCGGGCAGGAGTAATGGGGGGACGAAGTGATCCCCCTCTGTACCGTCTTCGGAGGTAGTACAGAGGCATGTCACCAATCTGTTACTGCAGGGGGCTTTGGAAGCCCTTGAGAAACCGCTGCATCAAGCCCGCACGTCAATCAGGTAATACACGCATCGAACCAAACATAACTCGTAACTTTCATGAACTCAAAACAGACAAGTTATAAAAAATGTCACCCCCTGTACAGTGTGTGCCCATTAAGACAATAACTAATCAGACCAATTTCGTATTGGCCTGATTTTTTCCAACACCAGAGGCCGCTGCTTGGTCCCTGTTGCGGAATCACTATCAATGTCTTGAGGCGTAGAGACAGCGGAGCTTCGTTACAGCGCTGACATGGAATTCCACTATACAGTATAGGGCTATGTAAGAGACCAGACATGTTGTGACAGCATTAGCGCAGTGCACCAATAAGTTATTAATAATAACATATATTATAAAATACAATATGACATTACATTAATATACTATCAATCGTTTGAGTAAGTGTTTGGGTTTAAAAAAAACTTTGAAAAGTGAAAAGTGAAGAAGGAAATATCACAATTATTAAACTAACAACAAAAGAGTCGTAACATTTAAGAAGCTGAAACCATGATACTTTATTCACCGAAAAATACTGAAGCCATTGCCAATAAATGTTTTGTCAAATGATTGCTTCATCCACAACTCAATCACGCTCTAAGTGGATATACTGTCACAAAACAGCCAAAAAGCATCATATTTTATAAGCTTTTTAGGAGCTTTCTAACTAAAGTTATGAAGAGCTAGTAGAGCTTTATTTATGAAGTCAATAAAGAATACGTTGCAGTATTTCCCTAAAAGCTGGCACAACAGAAGAAGGAACAGTACAGTACTTTGACTATTTTTGCATTTTGCAGCTCTTTGTATCGCTGTAATAACTGCCATTTTTATATACCAATGAGCACACTTTTTGCTTTGAAAAATACATGGAATTCATACTATCAACAGATAATTTAGTATCGTGCAGTTCAATGGCAGACTGATAGAGATGTTTGAGGTATATATCATTTTTTATCAATGCACATCTGTGACTATAGAGAACCAGACAGGGTGTAATGTGTTTTTACAAGGTCTGAGCATCAGACAGTCCTGCTTTTTGGGGAGACAGGTTAAAAGAATCATAAATCCAGCCGTGAAAGCGCTGCTGATATAAATAGTTGTTTTATGCTGTTGTAGTTTTGACAGCTCCATTTCTCATCCACCTCTTGGCAGCTCAGGCATGTTCTCAGTGACTGTAACAGCCAGAAAATTCCATCGCAAACATGATCTGAAACCCAATGCAGCCGCTCTGTGCCCCTAAAAGATCTGGGGAGAACTTTGGACTTTATTATTTCACCTCTTCATTTCTCACTTTTTCTCTTCCTTTTTCCTTCAATGATCACAACAGGCTTCTCAGTTGTTTGTGTTTTTAAACAAGATTTTTTTTTTAATCCAATCACTAATTACTTCCAATTCCTCTGAGTCCAGTGGGTACTAGTGCAATGCACTGAATTCACCTCATAAATCTGTATCTAGTCGGAGTGTTATCACGCCCATATATATGGCAGGAAAAGTGTGATAAACAAAAGTCATCCACAAAGGAAACATGTCCTTGACACACTTTTTGTTTTTTGTTTTATAATAAATGATGCCATCTCTCACTGGAAACCTTTCAAAGTACATTTTTCAAGCGACTGTATAGATGCAGTATAAAGCATGGTAGAATGAAAAAGGAGACTCTGGCTTGAATTTTAAATTAGCGTTTTAGATATTGGGTAATTGCTGCACAGCCTCCTTAATATGAGTGCCTGAGGACACAGCTGGACACCAGAGACGAGTCCATTGAGTGAGAGTTCAATGCAGGAGAAGCTGCAAGATGAAGTGCAGCTCACAGCAGGGGCCTTCTACGAACCTAGGTATGCATATCTAAACAGGTGCAGGCTCCATCTCTTCATGCATTACTAAAAAGCATTCCTTCTCATGCACTGTGTTGTCAGTGGGTTAAGAATTCAAATGTTATGGTTTTCTTGCAAAATCTTAAGCTTCCAAGCATGACAATTTCTGTCAGACTAAAATTCCATTTAAAGTGATTAAACAGTATTTGATTTGGCTCAAGCAAAGATTAAAAGCTTTGCTCCTTATTTGTCTGGATGCACACTAACACAAAGCAAAACTGACAATTTAAAACATATTTAGGTTTCCAAGATCAGCCCCGGAGTAATTATTTGAAACACTTTGGAGTTTTGAGGTTTGAAGGGTGTTTTGACAGGCTGCCTGCCTTTGCTGAGGAGGCTAATTGACTTGCAGCAACTAATTAATTCGAAGGTTGCAAGGTTGTGATAACGGCATAATGAGAGAAGGGAATGTCAACACCAGTTGATATTAGCGCTGCTAACTATAGATGAGATAATGTTGGACAGCTTTTCTACAGGGAAGAGGGGCTCCAGATGTAAAAACACATGGTGGCAACAACACAGATCTTTATGCTGGAGCTTTAAATGGGGTGGTAGAATAAAGAGTCAAAATTCAGGCCTATAGAAAAATGTCAGAGAACAATCCTTTTTCTAACTAAGACAGAAGCAGCATTTATTAAGAGACTATCAAATATTAATCAACACTAATTAGTACATAATTTTAAGAAAGGACAGTTAAAGAAAGCAAATGATTACCAAAGTATACTGCATTTATGGTGCCCATGATGTAATATAATTTCTATTTTAAATTACATTTTTAAATAACACACTGACTGTGGTCAATACGTTTCTAAAAACAGATTTAAAGACAAAGTTTCTGACACCAAAAGTTGAGTACCTTCTTGCCTCCAACAAACTTTATGTGTCCACTAAAAAAAAAGAAAGAATACAGAACAGTATCAAGTGAGTGTAATGTTGCCCTGACTTGACATGCAGTGGGTGGATGTGGCTGTAACTTTGCTAGTAATAAAAAATCCCTCTGCATGGACTACACCTACCCACTGTAATCCAAACTGTCAAAACCCCTGCTGGCCTGTCTCTGTGTCGCGGCCGCTGTTCCTGACTGAGAGGCAGAGAGCCTTTTATTAATCCTCTCACTGAACCCTGACTGTCTCAGAGTCTATGGGAAAATGAAAATATCAGGGTGATTCAGCAATCTGGACAATGACAAAACAAAACTGTCAGAATGTGAAACATTGTTTGAATATTTCAGCGTTAGTATTCATTTTTTGTACAGATATGACTCGGCATATTTTAATGTGATGAATATCTGCAAACTGCTTTTTGAATTGTTGTCAGAATACCGCAAATAAGGAGATGTTTCCCAAACGTATTAGCATCTCTTTACATTACAGTTGCATAACTATACATTTTATTCTCTAAAATTTAGAGGAATAGAAGCTAGAAGCTGGACCCAGTTGTACAAAATGTTTTACCTGGATAAGAACGATTTAGAAATCCACTTTTTCTTTACAGTATCATATAAATCCATCTTACTTTTATCCTGGTTAAAAAAACTGGATTGGATCAATGAGATCCAGATACAGACTAAAAGTATACTGTATAAGATTACCAAATACCAAATTGAGATGGCCAGTGCTCTGAGTGACTTCAATCATACTTAATCAACAAGGGTTGCCACAATTTACACAAACTGAAAGGTTCTCACGACTGCTTTAAATTAATTATTTTATGTTTAATATTCACATGTATTTGGTGAAATATTTTTATAGAGAATAAATGCTTGTTTTTTTACAACTCTAATGTCTGCTATATCTATTGTGTCCCTGTAGCAATTCATCATAAATACGTTAAAAATGTCAACATTATTCACAGCACTGTGATTTTTTGTTGTTCCACCACCTGAAAAGTTTGATTACATTCTGTTTCTGTAAACCAGCCTGAATCCACACATCTGCTTCGATTAGGACAATCCTGACTTGCATTGGATTAAAGTTATCCCAAAGATTACAAACTGGATGTTTTCTCTGAAATCCAAATCTCAGATGAGAACCAAGATGAAGACCTGATTTATCTGCGTTCATTCTTTTTTTGGAACAACCCTTTGCTTCAGACCAGATTACTTTATAAACAACTGGGTATGTTAAACCTGAACATGGATGGCCTTTGCAGTCTGAAAAAAACCCAAACAACAAACTGTTCTGAGCTGTCTGCTCAGGCAAAACAGAATCAATGGGTTTTAATAGAGACAGTTTGGGTCTATTTGGTTGATCATGCAGTGAGGCTTACAAAATTAGCATGTCAATGTCTGTTAGCAAGAAACCACAGTTTGTCTTACTTTAAACTGAGTGGAGTCCTCGAGGGAAGAAACGTTGTTTTGTTTTTTTAGAAAAAAAAATCTAATAAACCAGATGAGCACAAATTAGCTTGTGTTTAAAACATGGCACTCCTCGACTGAATCTTGGAAAACAAGTGATGCTGAAAAAGCTCAAGAGGCATCTTAGCTCAATCATGTTTTCCTGAGCTTGAACATATTTTCTAATTACGTCCTGTCCCCTTTGGCTGACAGAAAGCATCTGTGAGCAATAAAGTTGTGACATTTTAAAATGAAGGAAGCCAGACAATGTAGACTTTTAATGGTGTTTCCTGCTCATATGTGACCCCAGCTTGCATGACGGGAAAAGGAACGCTGTGTTCAAGCCAGTAGTAATGCTCCTAATTTTGGCCCTGTGTGCTTCTTTGCTTGTCTAAATGTCAGACGAGGGATCTTTTTTTTCTTCAGAGAGCACTGGGGTGAAAGTGGCGTTACTTGTGAGTGTAAAGCCAGTAACATCAGTTTAACCCAAGGGTTTGCATTCAAAATGTCAAGTTTCCTGGCAATTTGAGGAATTCATCGCAAAAGATTTTTTAATTAACGTAAGCCAAGATTTGCACTTGTTTTTTTTATCATAGCCTGTTTGTTTTTTATTTGAAAAGAAACTCTGATCTAATTTTCCTGCTCATTCTTAATGTCCCTAAAAATGAAATTGTCTATGTGCAGAAAATCTGCAGACAAAAAAAGAGGCAATTTATCATGCCATCTTGAGTTGGTGTCAGAAAGTAACACCCATCCGCCGCCTCCTCCTTCTTCAGTGGCGGCATAAATAGCTGCTGAGATCGCTGATTGATAATTATCCTTATCTCCAAATGTCTCCTGTTACGAGGAAACAAATAAGGAGGAGAGGGAAGCGGGGAGCTGGCAGGCAGAGGTCAATGGGAGGACTTCTACATTTCATCCGGCACACGTTGAGAGATGGAGGTGCCACAGAGTGACAGTCTCCGACCCCTAGGTGAGATCTGAAAGGGATGATAAAGGCAACTGACGGAGAGAAAATTGGCAGATAATTACAAAGGCTAGAGGGGCACATTTTGTCTCCCCCTGTCCCTTTCTCTCTGTCATATAACACACACACACATACAACCACAAACACACACACAAAATGCAACAACAGTTACAAGTCAGTGCGGGAACACCAAGCTACATCCACAGATAGGCACAGAATTACCTGTAACTCCTGCTCCACCATTACACTGACCTGTTGTTGCTTGCTCTGTCGTTTTCGGGTGACAGGGATTTTCTATTTAATGATCTTTCAGAGGAAATATCTTTCATCAAAAGTATTTATACGTATATCTGGGCTGGAGACAGTGACAAATAGGCTTTCTTTACATGGTGACTCTCTGCTGGTTGAAATTCCATCAAGGACAACAGAGCATGTTTGTGAAGTCTTCTCACCTCATTTTTGTTCCGAGAATGTCGTCTATAGACCAGGGAACATGAACTTATTATTTACTGAAGTAATGGAGCCAGACGCTAGTGGCATTGTCAAACAGATACGACCTGACAAAACTTTCAACTTTTCTCGGAAGGAAAGAGCATCTTTAAACCAGCACTATCCCAGGGCCTGACTCCATATATTAGATGATTTGACAGCTTTTAATTTACATTCATTCTTATATTTAGGGATGTGTATTACGTTTGACCTAATGCTGAAGACCTTACTTCACCTCTAATAAACACAAGCATGATTGCACATTATTAAAGGAGAGGTGAAGGTTAGAGTTTGGTTTCTTATCCCTGCATTTAGTTTTAATAGGAGTGAAGTGACCACATTAGGAAATATATTAGAATATATGGCAATGTGGTGGGAACTTGTCAATCAAGGGTAGCCAGGGTGAAATATACCCTAATTAACCTCCATTTTATTATACAGCGAACCATTACAGTCTTTACAAAATGAACATGTATTATTGCCGAAGACTTAGCTTAAGCCACTGAGATCAAATGTTTACTGATACACTAAATTCAGGATTATTTACACTCTTGGTTCAATTCAATCAGATTTATTTTTTAAACAAGGTGAGCTATCCCCTGCTGGATGTGTGTCTGCTTTTGAAACTAAGGGCGCACTCACACTAGGTTCAGTTGCCCCGTACCGTGCTAAAGAACGATTGCCCCCCCACCCCATTGCCCCGCTGGCCTGCATTCACATTGCACGAAGACTAACCGGGCATGAGCACAGTTACCTCTTGTACACAATGTTGTAACACATGCAATGAAGCATGCTTAGTTTACAAGACAGGCGGACTTAAAAAATAAAAAAAATAAACGGGACGCGTCCGC